>OZ005740.1:125488877-125587853 GCA_963930735.1 Dioctria linearis | reverse complement strand
GATGCATCGAATGGCAGCATACGGAGCCGTAGTATATCTACGCATTCTTCACGACATTACTAATGTACAAGTGTCTCTACTTGCTGCAAAGACTAGAGTTAGTCCTCTGAAAACAATATCTCTTCCTCGCTTGGAGCTGTGCGGTGCTGCGTTGTTAGCGGAGTTGCTTGCATGGTTGAAGAATCATCCATCAAAATGGAAGACTTTTGTGGCAAACCGTGTGTCAAACATTCAGCAAAATCTCAGTAGTGCAACTTGGCGGCACGTATCGTCTGAAGAAAATCCTGCGGACTGCATCACGCGAGGAATCAGTCCTAATGACTTGAAAACGTTTAAACTATGGTGGTTTGGACCTATTTGGTTGTCTCAACACTCGACTTGTTGTCCTAACAAGTTACCTCAGTGTAAATCTATTCCTATGATAGAAGAAAGGCAACAAGCAATCACACATGTGAGCCGAAACCAACCCAATACGCTTGAAAATGACCTATTGCATCGATATTCAAACCTAAACAAACTTCTAAGGATTACTACGTATTGCCGAAGATTTGCTACAAATTCGGGAAAAGGAAATGCTCAAAGAGTTGTTGGACCTCTCAAAAGGTCTGAAATCGCTACTTCACTCATAACATTGATCAGATCGGTACAGCAAACGTTCTTTGGAGCAGACATGAAAACCTTGTCATCCAACACGTCATTGTCAGGTCATAGTCAGCTGCGCAAATTAAATCCGTTCATCGATGATCAGAATATCCTACGTGTGGGTGGCAGATTAAAGCACTCGCTCTTATCGTTTGAAGAAAACCATCCGATAATCCTACCCAAAACCAGTCATCTAACACATCTACTAATAGATTATGCTCATACAGCAACTCTGCATGGAGGTATACAAATCACACTGCATTATCTTCGCAATAAATACTGGATTCTTCACGCGAGAAGCAAGGTTCGACAGTTTATACGTCAGTGCGTTGTATGTTATCGATATCAAGCAAATGCCAAGAGTCAAATAATGAGCGATCTTCCAGCAGACAGGATTCGACCATCTAAACCGTTTGTGAATAGTGGCGTGAACTTTGCTGGGCCTCTCGTAGTAAAACCTATAAAAGGGCGAGGAAAGACAGCAGTCAAAGTATATGTCGCTGTTTTTATTTGTCTGTCTACTCGTGCTATTCACTTGGAGCTTGTCATGGACCTATCATCGGATGCCTTTCAAGCAGCATTTAAACGATTTGTCTCTCGCAGAGGTCGCTGCTCGAAACTCTACAGTGACAATGCGACTAATTTTGTGGCAGCGGATAAAGAGCTAACCCATCACTTACGTCAACTTTGTAAGGCGGGCACCACTTCTATACAACAGGAATTAGTCAACGATGGTACCGAATGGCACTTCATACCGCCGGCATCTCCGCACTTTGGAGGCCTGTGGGAGGCCGGGGTTAAGTCCCTCAAACACCACTTAAGACGAACTGTGGGCAATCATGTCCTTTCCATTGAAAAAATGTTAACATTGTTATCGCAAGTGGAAGCTTGCCTAAACTCCAGACCGCTGCATGCCATCAACGATGATCCAGACGATTTTTCAGCGTTGACTCCAGGACACTTCCTAGTGGGAGAAAGTCTCATTTCAGTTCCTGATCCTAGTCTTACTGATGTCCCCATAAATCGACTAAACAGATGGCAGCTGGTGCAACAAATGACGGAAAATATATGGATCAGATGGCAAAGGGAATACCTACATCATTTGCAATTGCGAAATAAGTGGTGTAGACCAGAAGATTCCATCAAGATCAACGATTTAGTACTTATACGAGAAGATAATCTACCTCCAACCAAATGGTTGCTAGGGAGGGTAGTAGCAGTCCATCCTGGGACTGATGGCCACATTCGGGTTGCGACATAAAACATAAGAATGGGTCATTCTTGAGACCTATAACTAAACTTTGTGTCCTGCCTGTCAATAATCCAAACTAATATAAATTTTACTTAATTCTAGTTGCAATAACGACATTCTGGGTCGGAGTGTCTACAACTTCGGCATGGCGGGCGGTGGAACTACAAGTTCGTGTCAACACGAGGCGGGCGTAATGTTTAGAATCAGCAACAATTGTCATCAACGATTACGATACGTCGATTCATACAAGCATTACCGACCATTACATCATTTGCACATCCAGTCATTCACCCTGCTATGATAATCAAATTAGTTCAAGGTTAAATTATTTTGTACTTGCAGACTATTGCTATTTTTCATCTTTTCTTGCTTGAAATGTACCGCTTAATTTTTTGTAGCTTATCAATAAAACCGGTCTCGTTTTGAATTGAGACTCTCGTTAAATTCTACATGCACTGAATCTAGCAGTGCATTGTTCAGTTGCAAATTTAATCACTTCTGCTTTGAAGCTAGTAAAGAGAACATTGTCCAGCTGTGGAATCAATTTTGTAATTATTAAAACTTTATTAAAACAAGCTGAGTTTTCATTATAACGTCCCTTGACATTCAATCCTAATAGTTTGGTTGATTTTGGCCTTTTGATGGGTGTTAGTTCGCACAATTCTGGCATGTCCAATGATATCGTGGTAGATTTTGTAGATTGTCGTTATGTCATGGCTGCAGGAGATTGTTCATAATCGTGTGATTGCGTTGACACACTAACTTCTGAGACACGTTGATTAAGTGTTGGTTTTATCCTTTGCTTTGTGACCAGTTGTGCTAGCTGGTTCTGTTCCTTCGTTGATCACCGTTGTATGTAATCGAGTTGGTGTTTTAACTGGTGCAGGTAGTTGTGGCTTTGGTGGACTCGAACTGCTGGGCTATATTCCAAGAGCCTTGTATAAAATTTGAGGCTATCAGTTGGCTTGGCCTCCTTTTGACATCGATTAAGGTTTGCTGATGCTGGCCTAGATTCAAATGGGCGGAGAAGTTTTTTCACAGGCAAGACCTCGTGAGGTGGTGGTCGTATAATGCCAGACCTGATTTTTCGAGATTTTTGTGGTGTCGCTGGAGTGGGCTTATTGGCCTAATTGGCTTAAAGGAAGTTAAAAGCTCTGGTGGTGTAGGTGACAAGCCTGCATCCATGGAATCCAGCGATTCCGGATTTCAAATTACAACCACATTCTCCATTGGTAAAAGATGTAACCCAAAAATAATATACCAAGGACAATTAAAACCAAAAAGACTGAATTCAAAACCTGACCGCACTAATATACACTTGACAATTTTCGAAACTGATGTGAATTTTGGCGGATTTAAATATAACGGCAAGTTTTGATATTTAGTAATGCCAGAGAATAGTTGATTTTGGTGGGGATTTTAAAATTATTTTTGAGAGGAGAGATTTTAAAATATTCTGAAGATGTGTACGTTAAAACACATTTTGATATTGGTTTCTTTATTGGAACGAGAGTACCTGTTTTCTATTTAGCTTTACTTTCTCCTTCTTCCACTTGCGTTTTTATGCAAAGTATGTAGATATTTTGTTTCTCTTGCATAAATGGTACAGAGTGAGAAGGTTTTTGACTATAGTGGCGCCATCTAGTACTGAGATTCTTATGATTAATTTCAGCTTGCATTGATGTTGTATTTGAAACTGATTGAGATGGCGATAGTTTTGACGTGAGAGTGTGCTTAAGGCATAGTGTTTTACTACTTTACTTGAGGGATTTCTCCAGTTTTTCTCTGGTACTCCTGATGTTCAAGTGTTTTATGAATTTTGATGGATTCATATTTTTCGGGGGGTAAGGCGTTGTCCTGCTACTGTGTGTAGTCTATCTTTTGGTGATATTGTTGACATAATTATTTTTTAATTTGTTGTCTGATTTAATGTTTGTTGTGGTGTAGGTGGACAGCACAGTCGTAGTCGTGCTTTCTGTTCTGGTAATCCTCCGACTAGAATCCAACCCAATTCTGTGTTTTGGGCTGTTGGAGAGTTTCCAGATCCGCTCTTTATACCATTTTTGATAATGGCGGCGTAGAGTTCTGCTCCAAGGAGAATATCGATTTCTCCTGGAATTGAGAAGGTAGGATCTCCTAGCGGGAGGTTGTGAATGTGTCTCCAGTTTGACACTTCAATTGCATTGGTTGGCAACACATCTGTGATTTTACTGATTGCGAGCATGTTGCTACCTACTTTAAAATTCGTGTGTAAAGAATTAACTGTGACTGTAGCTTGCTCTACAGCTGTATTGGTGGGAGTTGTACCAAGTCCAATAAATTCTTGGGTGGTTGAGATCCTTTAAGTCGTAATAGCTTAAAGACCTTTTCTGTCATGATTGACACATGTGACCCTGAGTCTATTAACGCTCGGAATGTTATCGTGAGTCCAGATGGTGCAGTGACGTTAATCAGAGCTGTAGAGAGAAGAGCTCTTTTCATGTTTGCAGTGAGAAAACTTTGAACTTGTTGTTCATCATTTCCATAGGTGGGTGTGCTTAATTCAGCTTCCGTATGGGAATTGTGGGAGGATTGATTAGGTGATTCTGTCACCGAATCATTTTGCTCTTAGTGGAGCAATGTGTTATAATTTTTCTGACAATGATAACACTTTTTATTGCTAGTGCAATTGAGGTTAGGTGGCTGGGAGATAAGCAATTGTTGCATAAATTCTTATTTGTGACAACTTCATGTCGTTGTCGGGTGCTCATATTTCTAAATGTTGGGCAGTGAAATATAATATGGTCACCCTTGCAATGGCTGCAAGAGGACCTTTCGGTAGGAGGGTGATTTGGTGCTGAACTTTTATTTCTGTTCAAGAGACCCCATGCAGGTTTGGGTGAGAATGGTTTTCTCTGTGTCATACTGGATGACGTAATCTTGTTTCCAATCATTTCTAGAGTTCGGAAGGAGACCCTAGAAATTTGGTTAAAGTTTTTAGTTCAAGTAGGTCTGTGCTACTCTGTAAACTTTGCTCCCATAATTGGTGTGTGTCTGTGTGTAGTTTTTGTACTGTTAAATATATGACTATTGGATCCCAATTCTTTGTTTCTATTTCTAGGTTTTGTAGTGTTAATAATGCTTCGGTTATGTTGTCTAGCAATCTTTTAACATTATCGGCGGTGTCATGGTGTATAGGAGGGAGAGACAATAATTTTTTTAATTGTACGTTAACCAATATTCGCTTATTTGAATAGCGTTCTTTTAGGAGCTTCCAAGCTGGTCGGTAGTTTGCATCTCATACTTCGTAATGCCTGAGCATTTTTTCGGCCTCTCCTATTAGATTTGTCTTTAGAAAGTATAATTTTTCAACGTCTCTTAAGTTATTGTTGTTATGTATAACCGAATTAAATAAATCGTGGAATGAAATCCACGAAGAGTATTCTCCATTGAAGGTGGGAAGTTTAATTCTGGGGAGTCATTCATTATTACATGAATTTGTGATAGCATGTGATACCTGAGTCTGAGGAAGATTGTTGACAGGCGTTGGTGTTATCCTCTTCCATGCTTGCTGCTTTTTCAATATAATACTCCTGTACATCACAAAATGTCTCTTTCGTGAAATATTCTAATTTGCGATCTTCCTTTGTCGCTCTCTTCTGAATTACACTATGCCTCGTTTGGAATTCTTTACAATACTCGGTGAACATTTGTAAACGTTTCTCTGTCGATTTGACAGTCTTTTCCTTGCCTTCTCTTTGATGCCTTTCAAAGAGGTCTTCCATTAAATCTTTGACCTCTTTTTGAGACTGAACCTATTCTAATACTCAGCTAATGGTTTCGTCCCCGGCGTCAGATATAGTGCATTCGTCATCTGTACGCATTTTGAATGGAGAGGTTTAGTTTTTTCACTGTGATATGACAAGCAATATTTATCTTAATTTTATATTTGAATAGCTGAGTTATCCGGCTTTGAAGGACCAATGTGAGATCTGTGCTCAAACTAAAGGCGGGTGCCGGTTGTGAAAGATAACTCAACTTTAACAATTCAAATATAAAAATTTTTATTTAAAAATATATCGCTTAAAAAACTATTATCACAAATTCAATTTGACACCTAGCCAAGCTTACTACTATCTTTCAAAATTCAATACTTATATCTACTAAAACAATTCAACTTATAAATTCAATAAGGTAGGAAAATGCTGCCACAGAGATTGGCTCCCTTTACTTCTGAAAGAAAGAGAAGAAAATCCACTGTTAATTCAATGACGTAAATAAGAAAAAATAAAAATTGAAGTTTTAGTGCTGCACGTTTAAGCACTATAGTAGTAATGGAAATAATTATTTTGGCAGAAGTAAATTTCTGCAGCAAGAGTAGATTCCTACTTAGATGAAATAAGTAGGAGTAAATTCCTACTAAGATGACTGATAGAGATTAATGCAGAAGTAAATTTCTGTAGTAGGAGTAAATTCCTACTCAGGTGGGAGATGAAAAAATAAGCAGAATTAAATTCTTGCAGTAGGAGTAAATTCCTACTTAGGTGTGGGATGGAATTAGCAGAATTAAATTTCTGCAGTAGGAGTAAATTTCTACTTAAGTGTGGGACTGAATTAGCAGAATTAAATTTCTGCAGTAGGAGTAAATTCTTAGTTAGGTGTGGGATGGAATTAGCAGAATTAAATTTCTGCAGTAGGACTAAATTGTTACTTAGGTGTGGGATGGAAACAAGATTTGGTTTGGATAATTTGGAAAATCAGAGTAAATTCTGATGTTTTCAGATCAAATTCTGAATTGGGAATGGGTGATTCTGCTGCAGCTCGTCGCCTTTTTATAGCCGCCGCAAACCGCTACGTTTCGGCTTCATGATGGGTTGCCTTGGCAACGCTCGTTCTCAAAGTTGTTAAACTTTGATGGCGGCGTCACACAGTGACGTCATTGTGGGATCATTAAAGCTGAACTGAACTCTGACTGCGGCGAAGGCGAGAACATCTGATGTGATGTGTTGACATTTTGACATGTCAACGTAACTAATCGGAGGGAAGTAGGATTTGTTTGAGAAATGGTAAGTTTTTTGGTTAATTATACTTTATCTATTTATTAATAATGATTTTTTAATTGTTTTTTAGACTAAGTGTGCTATAGAAAGGTTTGTTCCAGACGTGAAATGGTCTGCCGATTGCAGTTTGTTATCCCTTTAGATAAGTATTTTTTTGTAATAAATTTTGAATAGGTACTTTGTGTTTTCGTTTGTTTTATTCTTTTAGGAACATAATTTGGGAAGGAAGCTGCATCGAGAGATTATATATGTGGACTGAACAGTATTAAAATAACACGTCTATATCTAAAAGCTAACTGAAAAATGTGTAAGCAAAATTCTTTCCTACTGATGCATTGTTTGGTGGAATCTCGCACGAGTGCAAGGTCGTGATAGTACGGGTTCAATGATCTGTGTAGATGATCTGCAGGTCCGTCACATTTGTGTAATAGACTATGGTATGTGGGATGTAGGCATTCCAAATCTCGTCTCATATTGACTACTCTGTCGCTGTGACTCACTATGTAGCAAGCCTCTTTAATCTCTAAATCTAAAAGAATATTAGATAATGATGTATCCGTCCTTGAACTGTTATCAATTGATTGTAAAGGAACTAAATACAGTAAAAATGACTACATTTTTAAAGAAAGCACATTAGAAGCGATTAACAAAATATAATGTTTATTTATTTTAAATCAGCACTTAATGATAATTTGTTCTACATACGAGATATTGAGTAACGATGAACACTTTATTTCTTACAGAATTGTTAAAAACATAAATAATTCTTTTCACTTATTTAATGTGGAAGAATTTAGATATCCACCGTCTTGTATTCATAGAATTAATAATGGATGTTTATATGTTAGAGTAAAGAACTTTTGAAATAATTGAAATCGAAAATGTTTGTTTTATTAATTATGTTTATTTGAAAAATTTAAGTTTCTTGTTATATTAATTTTCATTTACCATTGCTAAAGTCTTTTTTGTGCAAGTTATAGTTATTGTATAACCGTAACAAAAAAAAAAGACTAAATTTGAGACTAGCTACAATTTTTTTATAGGTATTGATCATTTTACAAATTATCATTTACCATTACTGTACCATTTTTCGTTTATGTAATTGAACTTTTAATTATGTATCTGCACTTTCTAAATATAAGTATATATATATGTACTATAACATGTGATTCGTTTTTAATAAACAAAAATTGTGATTTTTTCTATACTCAAATACAACTATTCGATAGCCTTTTATTTCTGCCTCCTTTATGGCGTAGTCTACTTACTTTTTTCGTTGAAATTTACTTACAAGGTCGAAATACCATATAACGGAGCACCTCGGCTAGAAATTTGCTGTAATTTTTAATAAATGGCCTATAAATCCTAAACTGCGGAGCGATCGCAATCTCATAAATGGAGTAAAGTACAACTAAATTGTTAATATAATTATTTTTAATTATTGATAACCAAATAAACCTCAATAGTAATAATTACTAGTTGTTTGTTAATATAACTGGATTGTAAAATTAGTTATTCATTATTGTATTTTACAATTGAAGAAAGTACAACAAAATTGTCAAATATACCAGAATCTTGAACTATTCAAATTAACAAATTAATTGTTGCTTTTATAAAATCGAAATGTGTTCGTTTATATGTAATAGATAGAGATCGTTTTGACAATTTTCCGTTTGGCTGAAAATCAATGACGTAAATTGTTGAATTTACATCAGTTTTAGTTGATTTGACAATCTTTTTCTTTGAGTGTAATAAAATAAAAAATGAACTAGATCGCAGAGAAATTAAAACTCTCACCACTAGATGGCGCCAGTACAGTCCAAAACCTACATGTCACTCTGTATCATTTGTGAGTGAATGCTCCGTCCCCAGTGACACAAACCCCAATCAAATATGTCAGACCTCATTCCTCTTTATCCAATAATAGAACTGAGTAAAATATTCTCACCCGTCCTATTTCTAAAATCTCTCCTCTTCCTTCCATCAACATTTCTTGAAAATTTTCCACTATCCCCACCAAACTCAACTGCCCTATGGCAGTACTAAATATCAAGACATCCGTTATATTCAAATATAAACGAATTCAAAACTCGCCAAAAGTCACTCCAATTTTGAA
Source organism: Dioctria linearis (assembly GCA_963930735.1). Lineage (NCBI taxonomy): Eukaryota > Metazoa > Arthropoda > Insecta > Diptera > Asilidae > Dioctria > Dioctria linearis. Next base: position 125,578,804 of record OZ005740.1, on the reverse strand, counting down.
CATTGACAAGTGCGCGAGTTATTTCCGAACGATTATTCAACACAAAAAAATAAAATAAATAATAACACCAACTTTTAAGCTTTTAATATTTATTTAAAAAACCGTCTCAAATACAAATTTAGCTTTCCGACTGCACCTCTGTCGAGTACAGAATCAAACTAATTTTACCTTTTAAGTTTTTCGTCACTTCACTGTATAAAAATGATTACATGGGAACTTTGAAATGAATTTAATGCAACATGATATTCCTGGACTGTGAGAAAATGCAAAGTCGTTGGAATTTAGGTTTTGTGAGAAAATGCAAGTGTAATTACGTTAAAGAATTAATTAAGAAATGAGGTAAGTGATTTATGAGGAAGGCGTAGCGGATGTAACCTAATACAGTTGATTATAACAATGAGGATATAACTCCTCCCTCCTTAGATCGAAGCGAATGAAGCGACGGCCACATAAGCGGAGAATTTTGGATTACAGGTGGTATGGTCCCGATTGTGTTGATGATGACGTCATTCCGATCTTCTCCTTGGTTTCTTCCCTCTACAGTAAATCGTTTGAAATAATTAAAAATGCCATGGATGATGATCCCGATTGTCAATATTCCTGTCGATGAATACATAAACGTTTTGAATCTCTGGTTTATTTATCTAAGAGTTGGACGGTCTTTATATTTTCTATGGTCCAGTTGGTTAACTTGCTAAGGTTAGGCTTCTTGCTGATTTCTGTATTTATGTCTATTCTGTTTATTTTGGACTGAGTCCCAAAAGGTTGCGGATGTGTTGCCGTATTGATTGTTGTGGATATCTATCGTACAATTACTAAAGTGGATAAGTGAAACTCCTGTCAATATTCTATTTGTATCATTACAGGTTGACTTCATGGCTATTTCATTGTCGGCTATTAGTAATAGATAATCGTGTTCCAACAACAGTACTTCTTCTTCTATGGTTTTCTCTATTAATTTACAATGTGCCTCAACATTATTTAAAATATTTGGAACGCATGTGTCATATCTAGTTTCCTTTAATTCGATTTCTTTGCAATATCTTATTCTTTCTACTATTAAGCATGGCTCGGCCATGTAGTGATGTTTATACTCATTTATTAAGAGGAAAGGGAATTGCAAATTTATGGTGAAGCTGCTATTAATTGGCAATTCTTTCAAGTGGAAAAATGAAAATGTGTCAGGATAAAAGGTAGGGATGTTTATTACGAAAATTATATTTGAACCATTGTAATACCCTAGACACACAGCACTCTTAATGAAGAAATAACTAACGACTCATTAGTCAATAATGATTCATTATAAACTGAGGACACAAAGCCATTTCTTTAATTAAGTTGTGCTGTCAAACTGGTTTTGATGAACTTTTCACATTAAAGAAGCAATATGGATCGAATTAACGCGATAAACTTTGTTTTCATTTATTTTATTTACAATTTAATAATTTCCAAATGAGAAACACATTTTATTTAAAAAATATTAATAATATAAATTGTGATTTGCATTTCTTTGCATTTCTTTTTCTTATTTTTCAAATCGGCAGATGCACAGCGGAGCTTCAGATTTACATTATATGCCAAATCTAGCACATTTTTCCTCACTATAGCTATAATGAAGGGGGAAAACACTTCATTAGTATACTTCATTATCATCTGATTTTCGAGTTATAATGACATATACTATTTGACACACGGCATTTTAATGAATAGTTAGTACAAATATGTAGATTAACTCTTCAGGGTGAAGAATATGTTTTGATATTACATTTAATTTAGCTATTGATACCGAAATTTCTTTCAAATGCTCGTTTAATAAATCTGGGTCATAAATTAATTGATTGAAATACTGGTTGATATAAAACATTTCGTCAAGATTTGCTATTTTATTTTGAAAACTAATGATATATTCCCCTAAGTTTTCTTGCTGTTTATTGATATGTTCTGTAATGGTATTGAATGTTCGGTCATCTTTTCATTAATTCCGATTTGTCTTTGTATTTCATTATTCAAGTCGTGTTTGTTAAACTTAAGTGCTTCTAATTGTTTATTTATTTCAATGCAATCGTTGTTATCCATGTTACTGGTTATGGTTTTAATTACAGTCTATAGACCGTCAATCAATCCCCTTTTTACCTTGTACTTCGGTTTTATTAGTTCTAAATTATTAGCCAATATATCGTATTTTTTTCTGAGAGTTGTAATTGTTAGGAAGTGTTTTTCGTTTTTCACTTCATGAATGAAATTTTCCATATTTTTATAAATCAAATCAACATTCTCTTCATATGGGGTTACGTTAATTATATGTACCAACCTTGAATATCCCTTAATTATCTTGGCGTTTTCTGATTTTAACGGCAACAATCCCTGATTATTACTAAGATCGTGAATCTCTAGCTTCTGTTCGGTGGAGAGCCCAATGAACCTGAAAGTTTACGTTTACTTTTAATCTCTTGCTTATGTACCTTGATTCTGTTCTGTATCTACAGTAATTTTATTGTTACTTGTTACTTTATGCTCACTAAATCTAGGGGACAATTTGTTTCTGCTATCATCTAATTCAAAAATCCTTTCATTTGGTTCGAAATGCGGACCCTCCGCATTTCGTGTTTTATTAAACCTATCTATAGTTTTCTGTTTATAACTGAGACTACGCTAATGGACTAATTTAGCCACGTTTCATACTGTTTCGTATGTTCTCTTAAGTAATCTTCTTCTAATCGCGGGGATTCCTCAGTGGGGGATGGTTTGGACTGATTATAAGGTCCGGTTATCAATTCAAACGGGGTTAGTTTAGTGACTGAATGAATTGAATTATTGTAAGTTATTGCGGCTTCGTCTACAATTTCCCCTATGGGTCTTTTATTGTTTTCGCTATAAATAATTCTTACTATTTCGGTTAGTGTTGAGTGAAACCTTTCTACTGGTGAATTAACAATCATTTTACTACGTGGAGGAATTTCATAAATTTTCGACATATAGTTTGGTTATAGATCAAAGGTATTGTGACACTTTTTGTTTCTAGAACTGATCTATTAAAATCTAATTTTATTCTTAATTCTTTAATCATTTCTAATCCGATTAACCCGTCGAAGTAATTATGGAATTTAAATAAGAGAAATGATAATTTCTTATTTGTCTTAAATTCTTCCATCCCATTGAGAGTAAATTTTTTATCTATAAAATGGGTATTGAAGACAGTTTTTATATCTACAGGGTTTATATTTTCAATAATATTAGGGTTAACAAGCTCAGGCCGACTAAAAGACATATTACTACCGGTGTCTATCAGGAATTTTAATAGGGTATTATCAACGGATCGAATGTGAATATAGGGTAAACGGAAGGACTGGTGGCTGTATATACCAAGATATCCAATTTGCTCTCCGAGGCGATTTACCGAAAATTTCGATCATCGATTTCATTGCTGATCCCAACTATCTAAGTTTGGGTAGTAGTCCTGCAGAGCAATAATTAACTTCGTTGGTAAATTCACTTGACTTTCTTCTGATTGCTGTGGCTGTGTAGAAGATGTGTTTTTATTCCCGGATTCAACATTATACAGTTCCTCTGCAATAAATTCTGGAAAAGGGGTTGGTCTAGAGAAATTGTGATTATTATTAGGTCGAGAAGGAAATTTGTTTGTGTTTAGATTAGTATTTCCACTTGAAGTATCCATAGGCTCTGGGCATGAATTAAAATTTTGATGATTTCCTTGGGAATTTGTATTCTGATGAAAAAAATTAGGCCGGAATTTTTGCTGTGATGACTGAGAATGGAATCTTGGAACCTGATATGAATTAAATTTTGGAGACAGGTAAGAACAATTTCTCGGAGGGTGATTCGTGAAAAGTCTTGGAGGTGAATTATAAATAGGCTTTATTTGATTTATTTTGTTATGGGACAGAGGGTTCTATTGGGACCGAATTTTTAACATAGTAAGTATTTTGCTCCCGTAAGCAATAGTTTAGCGTTTCGCATAACTTACTCGGTCTCATTGCTCTTATGGTGGAACCGAAAGGTTCTCTAAGTCCACATAAAAATGTATTAAGGCACATTTTCTTCATATAATTCGTGTTTGGCTTTTATCACATTTTTATCTTTTTCATGAACTTTTATATGATTCACCATAGTAGAAAGAATATCGATAATTTTTGAATAAAACTGCTCGACCGTGTCCTGACCTTGACGTAACAAATGTAAATCGCGAATTAAACTAGTTTCATTTCATTTATCAGAATAATGAACAATTAAATTATTTTTAATTTCTTCCATTTAACAGGCGTCCAATACATATTAAGGAATTCGTTTGCCTGTCCAATTATTTTATTTCTAATTGCTCGTAGAATTAACGTAGCGGAATTCGTACCATCTCTTGATGTCATTAGCCCAAGATCTCATCAATATTTTCTATAAAATCGTAAAGTGTCCTAGGGTTTCCACCAAACGAAGGTAAGTCTTCCACTGCGACTGGAATTCTGAGGTTATTGAAAAGTTGATTGATATCTGTATTAGCCATAGCTTTAGTTAATGATTCACCAGACTTTTCTAGATTTTTTAATTCAAAATTTCTTATATTAGAATCACTTAAACTTAACGAACAAATACCGTTCACCGCGATATCTACAATATGTTCTGTTTCGTTTTCAGCACGTTTAACTTCTAGGTTATCAAATTTAACTGGATTTTCTATTATTAATTCACTCACTTTTTCTAATTCACTAATTTCACTAGAATATTTTTCTGGGTAATTACCGTAAACACCGTAAACCGCGGTAGATTCGGAACCAATAATCTTATTATCTAATTCGTCTTCTGAGTTTGTCTCTTCTCCAGCTATATTGGTTTTATAATAAAAGCTAATTGCCTTGAGCTTTGAATCTCTACGTTTTATTGGATGGGACATAAGGAATAAAAAATCAATTAGGACTTACCATACAAAAATAATAAAATTTCTAAATTCCATTTCGAACTTTTTTTTTTCCAAACAAACCAGAGATGTCGGTTTAAATATGAATATTCTAATGATGATGAATATTATTTGAAGCTATTGTGGTGATTCGATCGGTTAAATAGGTTCTCCGAAAGCCAAAGGTTATAAATCCACCACTGATGACTGTTCGATTGTGCTTTGAATCCAGTGTTATCAGGCTAATTCACAAAATGTCGATATTTTCTCGACACGAAATAATTAATTCCACAGAAAACCACTGTTTAATTAAAGTTTCGGAACTTAGCAACACGCCAACGATTTTCTTTTTTTTTCTTTTTGGATCCTTTTTAGTATCCTACCAACTGCGCCAGTTATTTTCCTAACAATTATTCAACTCAAAAAAATAAAATAAATAATAACACCACCTTTTAGGCTTTTAATATTTATTTGAAAACCGTCTCAAATACAAATTTAGTTTTCCGACTACACCTCGGTCAAGTAAAGAATCAAACTAATTTTAAATTTTAATGATTACATGGGAACTTTGAAATGAATTTAATGAAACATGATATTCGTAGACTGTGAGAAAATGCAAAGTCGTTGGAAATTAGGTTTTGTGAGAAAATGCAAGTGTAATTACGTTAAAGAATTAATTTAGGAAATGAGGTAACTGATTTATGAGGAAGGTGTAGCGGATGTAACCTAATACAGTTGATTATAACGTTGAGGATATAACTCGCGGGGTAACTTTTCAAATTCGTTTTACCTTTCAATTTCTTTTTTCTTTCCTTATTTTTGATTATTTTGAATATGGAAGAATTGTTGGAAATTTTTACCACCGAATCTCTGGATTCCGTGGACATAAGTATGTCACCCAAACCCGCGGAGCTCTTGGTGCCGCTGAAGCCAATTAGACCTATCAGCCCACTGCCAACTACCCCAAGAAAAGTACGCAGACCCCGACCAGCGATCATGCTACCACCAACCGCCGCACATTCCTCGCCTATTAATCGAAAGGCATGGCCATTTGACGCAAGGCTAGCATCTCCCTGAATTATAAAATTCTTACCAAAGGGATCAAAATATCACGAAAGCCTTAAATTCAAGCCAAGGCCGAATGAACGCTGCCCAGTAATTGCATCATGACAATGCCACGAATTATTAAAACGAAGGATATTAATAAGCCACTAATTAGTATGCCAGACTTATGCATGATCAAGCTTCTGTGAAGTATATTGTAAGTGCAGTAGCAGCAGACGATAAGATACCACCAAAAAATTGACACTAATGCGAAAATTGTCGAACCAATCATTTAATTCATGGATCGCCTGATTAATCCAAAGCACAGTTTGCGGATATACTGATCAACCCGCCAAGGCAAGTCCAAAGTGTTTAACCCAGAAAACATAGCCTTGGGATTCCTGCGGACTTAGTAGGTAAATCAGCATTCCCATCATATCCAAGCTTGCGGACACCGCTAACACTACCTGGAACAATATAAGAGAGGCAAAAGCGTTCTTCAGCTGGGTTTTTCCTGGAGGAGTGACACTCAAAATGAAGAAAAACATGCACAGCTACCCATCATTCATCAAAAAACGAATTTTCTATTTTTGCGGCGGGAAGATATTCAGTCCACCGACGTAGGTAAGTTCCCGGAATGAAATTTTTCCTGAAATACAAAGTAAAAGAAACCACAAAGTATCAAGTTTAGAATAACAAATAAGAAAATGCTTATCTAAGCTTGCATCTCATGACATTTCTCCCATACTTCAGAACTGAGGGATTTTTCTGGAAATGCTTCAATAAATCCTCCTGAACACGCTTGTACCTACAAGCTGAAGCTGCCATCTAATTATTACGGAAAAAACCTATCAAAATATCATTAATAAACAAGGAAAAAACACAAATAAGAACAAAAATGCACCAAAGTATTCTTACCTCCTGATTTTTACAATTCTTGACGTCATCAAATTACATTACGTCAGCCAAATTTCATTCAGATAACGCATCAAACCTTGCTAGAGCAACACCAAAAGGCGAGAACTCATAACTAGATACAGCGGCTATACAGTGTGTTTCCGACTAGGAGGTCAATAGAGCGGGAGGTGATAGTACTCACTTTGCAAACCATGGTAGGGGGGGGGGGGCATATCAACCGCTTAAATGTTACAGGGTGATTAAGAAAAAAGCTAATTTTTCACAAAGCTCCCTGTATCTTACACACTACGGGGTGTACGGCCACAGTTAAGGGCTCACAATGTATGCAGAGCTTCATGGCTTTTCCAACGACTGCTCAATCAGCACCACATCCCTCTCCTATAAATAATTATGGTTTGTAGCGTATACCCCCCTACGCTACTGTTTGTTTGGCTTCTGTACGCCTGTAGAGAAACCCCCATGATCTCCCAGAGGTACCTAGAAAGGGGACAAAACTTAGCTATTTTTTCGAGAAGTAGCCCTATGCTAATTCTCCATATTACAAAATTCCTGAAAAAGATATAAAGTTTAGATATCTACGAGAAGTAGCCCTATACTACTTTTCCATAATACAAAATTCCTGTAAAAAGCCAAATTTAGATATTTTCGAGAAGTAGCCCTATGTAAATTCTCCATAGTACAAATTCCTGTAAAAGTTCAAATTTAGATATTTTCGAGAAGTAGCCCTATGCCACTTCTCCATATTAGTAAATTCCTGAAAAAGATAAAATTTATATATTCTCGAGAAGTAGCCCTATGCTACTTCTTCATAGTAGGAAAAAAAATCCTGCAAAGAAAAGCAAAAATATTCAAAGTGATAAAATTCTAAATTGTGCAAAACACGCACAATTTGCAATTTTTCATGCAAGATTTACCACCCACATCGAGACGACGAAAACTATAATTCGCCTAGTGGTAATACATCCCATGAAACCATCATCCAATGTATTGCAGCAGGACCGCCAGAACAAATTCCCCGAAAAATTTTGTGTTAAAGAGATAACCGTTCGCTAGAAAAGAATACACACACACCCGTACGCAGGCAGTAGCACCAGCGCAAAATTCCATCTAAAATTCCCGAAAAACGAAAACTGTTCGCCTAGCGGTGGGCACAAGACACACGAACAGAGCCGGTGGTAAACGAAGGCGCTCGTCTGTAGGTCGGTTGGAAGACAGAACGACGGAATGTATGGAGACTGCTTGGAGTTGAGGCAGTTGATTCTGTGCAAGCGGGTGGTTAAGAAACATTGCGTGCGGTACTTACTGGAAAACTATCTCGGTAATTAGGAGGAATATTGTAACGAGTGTGTTAGATTCTTTTGATCGGGAAAAAAATATTTACCTGGTGTATAATTCGACTTTCATCGTGGTTTAACATTATTTCTGAAAAATGAAGAAAGTTGGATTATTATATAAAAAAAGAGAAATTTTATTGCAGCGAGTGTCTTAGAATTTTTTGAGCGGAAAAAATATTTAGCTGGTGTATAATTTGATCTTAATCGTGGTTTAACATTATTTCTGAAAGAGAAGAAAGTTGGATTAATATAAAAAGAAATTTTACTGTAACGAGTATGTTAGAATCTTTTGAACAAAAAGAAATCTATTTACTTGTGGTACAATTTAACTGTTTTCTTTGTGGTTTCACGTGGTGTAAATTCTTTCTGAAAATAAATGGAAAATTTGGATTAGTATAAATGGAAATTTTGCTACTACGAGTGTATTGGAAATCTTTGATTGCAAGAATTACTTACCGGTACAATTAATCTTTATTTGCAGTTTGACGTTACTTCTGTAAATAGAAGGAAATTGGATTAGTATAACAGGAAATTTTATTAAAACGAATGCATTAGAAATATTCGATCGGAAAATATATTTACCTGTGGTCTGATTTCACCTTCTTTTGTGGTATCACGCAGTGAACATTACTTCCGTAAATAGAGGAAAATTTGGATTAGTATAGAAGAAAATCTTATTACAACGAGTGCATTATAAGTCTTTAATCGCAAGACATATCTACCTGTGGTACAACTTAATTTTCATTGTGGTTTGACATTACTTCTCTAAATAGAAGAAAGTTTGGTTTAATAGAAAAGAATATTTCACTACAACGAGTGTGTAGAAAATCTTCGATCGAAAAATGCATTTACCGGTAGTATGATCTTATCTTCCTTTTTGTGGTTTCACGCCGTAAACATTATTTCTGAAGGCAGAAGAAAATGTGGATTAATTTGAAAGGAAATGTTGTTACAACGAGTGCATTAGAAATCTTCAATCGCAAGATATACTAATCTGTGGTATGATTTTATCTTATTTGTGGTTTCACGTCGTGAACATTATTTCTGGAAGTAGAAGAAAATTTGGATTAGTATAGAAGAAAATGTTGCTACAACGATTTTATTAGAAATCTTGGATCGCAAGTTATGCTTACGTGTGATATGATTGTAATTTTTTTGTGGTATCATTATTTCTGGGAATATAAGGAAATTTGGCTAGTTTGTAAAAAGATGATTCTGATTAATACCTCTACGATCTTGAACAGTTACCTGGGCGATACACGATTTAGGGAATTATTAACATTTTTTGTTTTTTTTTTGGTTTGCGTGAAACAAATGCCTGCTCAGACTAAGGGGCGTCAGTTTTTTCGTGTCTTAGCGAGGTTCCCACCACTCACCTGACCTAGTTAGCATGTTATATAAGGCACAGGTGGAAGGATTAAACAAGAAATATAGTTAGGGAGTGTTTAAAAAAGAGAAAAAAAGAGGCCAATGAGTCCAAAAAGCTAGCAATTATATTACATTAAAGTAGGAGCGAGTAGAACACAATTTCACTACACAGGGTGCGCCCTCTTCAACTATTGTACGAGCCAGCGTGGGATTCATTCTACTCCCCTACCAGCTTAGTAAGGAGGCAAGGTTCAGTAACTAACATTTTTTTTGTATCTCTTTTTATTTTTTTTTTATTTTGTGACTACATTGTGCTTTTCACATACATGTATATATACCTTTTTTTTCTTCCTTTTTTATTTTTAAATTTATATTTATTATGTAAGTTCCTTTCTTTTAGATTATATTCTATTGCGATGGTGCGCAAGCCAACTTGTTTCAGTTCGTATCTACAACATCAGCTGGTAGGGCGTAGGGTAGTTAAGGAAAGGATTTAACTTGTAAGAGTTTGTAAAAGGATGAGTGAATAGCGATAGAGCCACAAGTAATACCTTTCATTAAACGTTGTTGAGAGCTTAAGATCTGAGCAGTTTATATATATTTTTTTCTCTTTCTTCTCTTATTTTTTTTCTATTTTTTTTTCTTTCGGTCCTACATGAAGCATTTAGTGGAATCTGTCCTCATTTCGTTGTATCCTTTTAGCCACAGCGTGATGGAATAAGTTGCATGAAGAGGGGGTTGATTGGCAGATCGGTGGTGACGTGACTCCTTAATACACACGAACGTGACCATATCATCAAGGATTTGGAGGCTTAGCTGGGGTGGATGGGGGCATCTGGGCCCAATAGTACCCAAAGCTTGAAACCCAACGTCATCAGAGACTCTCACTCGCTCTCTCTCTCTCTCTCTCTGTCCTTCGTTCGTCTTTACAGCGTCGAAAACTCTCCGGGAGAACCAATACTTGTTCGGCGTTGCTGAGGTCTTTCGCTTTCTTGAATATTTTTTTAAATTAAATAACTGTTCTCCTTTTCAGGCTTTTAGGTCCCACCAGGAAGAAGCGGCCTTCATATATTTTTTTTTCTTTTTGTAATGTCCGTCTGTCCGTTTGCAGTCACACATACAAAATTCTTTTCTTTACTGTCTGTCTGTCTGATCTATCGTCGTAATGATGTAGTGCACAGCTTTACAAGCATTAAAGGGATGTGGGTGGCAAGCACTCCCCCCAGCCGACGTTCCTGGACATGATTTTTGTAGCAAGAGGTGTCAGTTGCGGAACTATTTATCTCCAGGTTAAAGTGGGGATAGATGGCTCCGATGACTGCCACGCTCTTTGGCTTTTTGTTTCTTTTTTTTTGGTCCTTAGTCAAGCCCCTCTTGACAAAAGGGCAAGTACAACTGCAAGAATCATTTCTTAATTTTTGTTATAATTATTAGGTTTTTTTTTCTGTAATGGAAGGCCTCAGTGTTTTAAACCGACTCAAGCGATTTCAGTTTACTTCAAACTGGTTTGTCGATGAAACTCATTCTATCTTTTGTTTGCAACAGTGCGTGAACGGTCGTCGGTTGCCTGGCCGGATGCCAGGCGCTGGGTCTACGCAGATCTCGTCTTGCTTCTGTAAACTGCGTTACTTTCATTATAACTCCTTCTTGGCTCTAGTTAGGCTCTACCTTTGTATCGCGGCTGGGTCACTCGACCATGGTCCTGGCTGTATGTGTAATGGTAAATTGCCTTTGTTCAAGTCCGAGTTAATTTTATCCCCAGATTTAACATTTTCCTTTGCCTAAGTGCTCATCTTCTCGGCAGCAAGCGAGTCTTGTTCGCGAGGCGTACCACCTTTGAAGCCCAGCTTCGGCTCGTAGACACCGAGGTGATGACCACTTGGCAGAATGCCTGCATGACGAGCTGGTCAGCTGACCCAAAACTGGCAAGTTGTTAAACGATATTCTTCCTTAGATTCTGTCCTTGTCTGGGCGTTGGAGTCAGCTTACCGGCTCCAGTGTATAACCTAGCACCACGTTTTTGTTCAAACCATTCTTCCCTTATTATAAAATTATATAATCCCTCTTGATGCTCCATAGTGGAGGTGTGAGTTGTTCAGTTTGCAGTGGTCAGTCACAGTCAGCGTTGTATGCGAGGCATACGTTTTTGAAATTAGTTCCGCTTACGTCTGCTAGTTCCAGGGAGAAGCCAGTATATTATTAAATTTCTATGTTGTATCGGGCTGTGAGCCGTTTTAGTTTTGGGTTTTGTAAAGCTGCTTTGAGGTTTGGATTGTCACAACTGGCATACATAAGCATTCAGTTTTTTTGGTTGGTAATTATTTTGAGATATTAATACATACAATCGGCTACTGCTTCTCTCTTGAGTACTGGCAGCCACTGAATTATTGACAACTCACATCCGCCTTTGAACTCAGCTTCACTCCCCTGCCAAGTTGACGGACGTTATCCATTCTTTCTGATTTTTATCCTTGGTAAAAGAGTTTTTGTCCTGATCATCCTAACAGGGGATGGTAGCCTTTCAGGCTACAATTTCATTATCTTCTACAAGCGATAGCTCACAGTATGTACTGACCACAGTTCATAGATTAACAATTTTCTGCGGAAAAGAGGAGAGACAAATAGATTTTTTTTTCCAAGTCCAGCAGGGCTGGAGAATATGTTTTTATCTGTTATGCCAACACCCCTCTTATAAACGAAAAAATGGTATTAGCATAAATAAATTGTTTGCGTACAATACGCGGAACTTAGTTATCTCTAAACAGAGCAGGTTTTATATACTTGGCACAATTTCCGTTTGAATTACTGCTGAGATTGGTATATACGCATTTTTTTTCTCTTTTTAGTTTTACTTAGTATAATTTGCGAGTGAAATTTTTGCCTTAGCATAAACGCATTTCCTATTAATATATACTTAATACAATCTTCGGTTGGATTATTGTGGTAAACGTATAAACGTATAGTATAAAAGCATTTTTCTAATAAATACTTGGTACAACTTTCGCATTTCGTTTTTTTTTATAATTTAATCATACCTGGCATAACTATCGGATGAATTATCTCTGTCAGTGACACCAGGACATTGTTTACTACTCTAAGTTGGCACAATTTCTGTTTGAATTATCGCGACATTAGTATATACGCATTTTTTTTTTGTATGTTAGGTTTACTTGGCACAATTTTCACCTGTATTACCTTCAGCACTAATACAAACGCAATTATTTTTCTTTTATTTATACACTTGGCACAATTTTCGTGGGAATCATCTTTGGCCTTATGATAAAGGCATTGTTTTTTTTATATATATATAGATATTTGGGACAATTCCGGCTGCATTATCTTCGATATTCGTTAAACGCACTTTGGTTTGTTTTGTTTATTATACTTGGCGGAATTTTCAGTTGAATTATCGCGAATAGTCACATCATTGTTCCCCTATCGTATTTGGTACAACCTTCAGTTGAACTATTCTTGGCATTACTATAGACGCGTCCTTTTATTGAAATATTCGATATAATTCTCGGGTGAATTCTCTTTTGATATTAACACCAGAGCATTTCCTCGCGAGTTTTTTTTCTTCTTTGTTTTGTTTGTCATGGACATTCGTACCAAGATGGACTTCTCCTTTTTATCACCGGATGAGCTAGAGGTCGAATTCGCTGTACGCAACCTTAGATCTGATGACGCTAACGCTCGCCATAAGCTCATGGACGTGTACGAGGCCGAGAAATCAGAATCCGGCAAAATACGCTATAGGTCTCACTCTCATAAGAACCCATAGCGTGAATTAGACTATATTATCATTCGAGTCGACGTTCTAAACCATGATTTGAGCTCGGATCCCTTCCGAACCAACGAAGATCGTACGCGCTACATCAGTCAGGTGCTCCGTGTACTCCATAGAGCCCGGTGGCTGTACAATACGTCTCCCTGTGTCCACTCTGATGCGCAATCTTATGTTCAGAGCTTGGAGGATATCCTAGGTCGTGTCGAACCTATCCCTTCTTCCCAGCTTGCGCCAGTGCCTGTGTCCGAAAGCGCTGGAGGCGTAACGCACACAGTTACTGTGACTAGCACAGACAGTCGAGAGACCAGCACGCTGACAGGTGCTAGGCCGAAAACAGTTTCGACAACGGAAGGTGCTGCGTTGGGATTACCAGGACCTAGCTTGGGGAACTTCCGCGCCAATTCTGACGAGGCGAACGCGGACGTACCGATATTCGAGGAGAACAGGACTCAGGCAGCTTTCACAGACATACCACACGCCTTTGCTGAACAACTTTCGGGAATGTCTTGCATCCCGTCGATCAACGAGCGGTTGGAAAATTTGGATAGGACTCCAGTCACTGGAGTACCCCCACTGCCGAGACATAGTAGTATTGAGCCTCCTGTACCACCCTTACCAGGCTCGTTCGTTTCTCCGCTCAACATTCCAACTCATCCCCGACAGCCAGCAGCGAGAGACCGTAACAGCGTATCTCACAGTCCTGTCTTCCGCTGGAAGTTAAATTTTGATGGCACATCCGGCTTGGATATGACAGAGTTCATATTTCGGGTAGAATCTCTGGCAATACTAGAACAAGTATCCGCCTCCGAATTTTGTGCTGGGTTTCATACACCAACTGCCAACTGGTATTGGTTATACTTGCGAAATCAGCGTACGCACTTGTGGCAAGAGCTACGTTCAGCTCTCTTACGCGAATTCCGCAGCCAGGAAACTGACTACGAAATTCGTAAGCTAGTTGAGTCAAGGAGGCAAGGAGTTCACGAGTCATTCAGTGATTTTCAATTAGCGGTTCATGCGTTAGTGTCCAAAATGGGCAGACCAATCCCAAAAGCACAGCTGGTGGAAATACTGCGTCGTAACAAGAAGATGGCCTTACAGGAGGCGTTATTTCTCTATAAGACTGCCAACGTGCTAGATTTGAGGGACTTATGCAATCGATTTGAAAACTTATGGTCCGATATAGGCTTTCCGCGGTCGGTCGCACCGCGACGAGCAGTGCATGAAATTTATTCAGATACGCCGTATTTGAATCACACTTTGTCTAGTCAAATAGACGCCATTGTAATTCCACCGCGAGGTGTTCAAAATAATGCTCCGTGGGTAATTAAAACGCAATGTAGAGCTTGCTTGTCGGGAAACCGAGGCAGGGGTCAAAATTTTGTAGGTGGTCAGCGCCGTTGACTCCAAGCCAAACCTTCAGGCGCATGACGGAAAAAGTGGCTACCAACACTGAGTCCGACCGCTACCGTTAACTCCACGGCGTGGGCCTGTCAGCGTTGCTTCAGTGCTCCCAAAATTCAAAACTCTTGAATCCAGATTGGATCTTAAACCGGCTAGCAGTCTTAAAGTAAACATGTCTAGCTCTTCCACTCAGACAGAGGATTCCAGCACGCAAAGCACGTCATATTTTACCACTTACTTGGAACCCCTTCAGAAAATTGTAGTTGCACTTTATCAGATGAAAACACTTCAATCTCCACCTCGGATAGAGACGATGCATCGTTTTGTGTCAGCGAATTCCCATCGACTTCGGGGTCCTTTCCCTCCAGGACTGTCCTACGCACACAAGGTACATCAGCCTGCACGGAGTCATAAAGGGTGCCATTGCCGAAATAGTAGTATTTGATGAAGTGGATCCCTGGGATCCTCGGCGTTACGCCGATGTCTACATTCAGGGACAAAACATACGAGGCTTATTTGACAGCGGTGCAAATGTGAGCGTGCTCGGGGCTGGAGCGGAGAGTTTCCTGGGAAAGATTGGGAACTCGTTCCGCTCGATGTCATCATCAATTTCGACCGCTGATGGGCGGCAGCAAAAGGTTCTGGGCCACATACGAGTCCTCCTGAAATATTGTGAAAAGACGCGTATGATGAGACTGCACATAGTTTCCTCTCTTCAGCAGCACCTGTACCTTGGGATCGATTTTTGGAAGGCCTTTGGTTTAAGACCTGTCATGGTAAGTGAGCTTCATTCTTTGCCAAAAGCCTCACCTTCTTGTTCGCAACAGCATGATCTTTCAGAATGCGATTCCCAACGTTTGCAGTAGGTGATCACCTATTTTCCGTCATTCATGCATCAAGGTTTGGGTTTCACCACCTTGGTAGAGCATGATATAGACATCGGCCTGGCGAAACCTATTAAACAGCGCTTCTACTCAGTTTCTCCGGCATTACAGAAATCTTTATATGACGAACTCGACCGAATGCTGTCGCTAGAGGTCATTGAGGAGAGCCAAAGTTCATGGTCGTCACCAGTGACTTTAGTTAAGAAGGCTAACGGTAAAGTGCGCCTCTGTCTGGACGCCCGAAAATTGAACTCCGTAACAGTGCCAGATGCCTTTCCGTTACCGCTTATAGATGGACTCCTCAGTAGACTCCAGGAGACTAAGATTATTTCTGCCATAGAGCATTCTGGCAAATCCCTCTCGCTGTGGGATCAAGAGACAAAACTGCTTTCGCAGTGCAGGGAAGACCCCTACACAAGTTAAAGGTGCTTCCGTTCGGACTTTGCAACGCTCCGCAAACAATGTGTAAAGCTGATGTGCAAAGTCATCCCTCACCAACCGCATGACCGAGTGTGTGTATATGTTGACGACTTACTCATTGCTTCCTCCACGTTCGACGAACACTTAAGGCTTCTGGCGGAAGTTGCGTCGGTCCTTCGCGCTGTCGGCCTGACGGTCAATGTGGAGAAAAGCAAGTTTTGTATTATAGAGGTCAGATATCTTGGCTTTTTAGTTGGAGATGGGTGCGTGCGGGCTGATCCAGAAAAGGTCACTGCTATTCAGAGCTTACCAAGGCCAACAATTGTCAAGAAAGTACGTAGCTTCCTCGGAGTATGCGGCAGATATAGGAGGTTCATTCCACATTTCGCTACCATCGCTAGCCCTCTGACGGATCTTCTAAAGAAAATCATCAAGTTTGAGTAGAACGAACAAGCTGTACTGGGATTCCAACAGCTAAAGCTGTGTGATGAGCATCCCATTGCTTACATGTCACACAAGCTAACCGCTGGTCAACGCAACTACAGCATAACCGAGTTAGAGTATAAGGCCGCCGTATTGAGTATAAAAAGGTTTAGGCCGTGTGTGGAAGGACTGGAGTTGACGGTCATTACTAACCACGCTATCCTCAAATGGCTCATGGACCAACGGGATCTATTTGGCATGCTGGCTCGTTGGAGTCTCAAACTCCAGGCCTTCAAATTTCACATTGAATACCGTAAAGGTAAGGACAATGTGGTGGTTGATGCTCTTTCCAGGTCATTTGCTGACGAGGCAGCAGAACAACACACAGACGAGTTAGTTTATCCTGCGCAAGTCAGTGCGCTTGATTTGAAGTCACCCGCATTCCATGAGAAAACGTATGTGGAGAGAATACAGCGAATCACTTCCAATCCAAGCGGATTTCGGAACTTACGAATTAGCGGTGGTAAGGTCTATATCTCATTTTCGTTTCCAAATAACAACGTCTCAGAGGAGCGGGTTCAGTGGAAGCTATGGGTTCCTGATAGTCTCCCCGGCGATTTGATAAAATCCGAGCATAGTCTTCCTATAGCAGCACATTTCGGTTTCGCAAAAACTTACAGAAATTACGTCGTCAGTATTACTGGCCGAGCATGGCTTCAGAAGTACGACAGTTCATAAACGCCTTCGAAACGTGTAAACTGATCAGGCCGACCAATGTGTCTTCAAGATCTCCTCTGGGCACGATACGGACTACTAAGCTGCCATGGCAGCGCATCTTCTCTGACTTTTTAGTTCCATATCCGCGTAGTCGAGGGGGCAATAGATACATCTTCATCGTACTGGATCACTTATCTAAATTTGTGCTGTTGGAAGCAATGCCCGAGGCCACAGCCTCGCGGGTTGTCAAATTCCTGGAGCAAAAGGTTTCCTTAACGTTTGGAGTTCCGGAAATGGTACATTCAGATAATGGTAGTCAGTTCATTGCAAAAATATTCGCTCAACTGTTAGATAATTATGGGGTGAAACGCATCTTCTCACCAGCTTACTCCCCGCAATCAAACGTCTATGAGCGTGTTAATCAGTCAGTTCTGGCAGCGATCCGCGCCTACGTCGGCACAGAGCATTGAAATTGGGACAAACATCTGTGCGAGATCGGCTTCGCCATCCGCAATGTCGTGCATGAGTCATCTTAGTG
Organism: Dioctria linearis; assembly: GCA_963930735.1. NCBI lineage: Eukaryota > Metazoa > Arthropoda > Insecta > Diptera > Asilidae > Dioctria > Dioctria linearis. Next base: position 125,561,064 of record OZ005740.1, on the reverse strand, counting down.
CTCGCCACATTTCCTGCTTTTCGGTCGACACCCGGTAACAAGCGGGGGCTTATATCAACTTCTACGAGATTTAAAGGCAGATTCCGATGGGGCCAATGAGTGTATACCTGTCAACCAAAAGCTTCAGCTGTTGCGCGATGAAGTAAAGTTTCGTCTTATGGAGGCGTATCGAAAATACGCCGCTAACTACAACTTGCGAACTCGAGAAAGAGCCTTTGTACCTGGACAGACTGTTTACGTCCAAAAATTTGTGCAAAGCAGCGCAGTGGATCGCTTTGCTGCCAAGTTGGCACCTATGTCCATAAAAGCGACTATTCTAGAGCGAATAGGGGCGTGTTTCATACCATTTGCAGAATGATAAGAGTCTCTTCATCGGAATTTTCCATGCTCATAATACAAAGTCTTGATCAAAGTTGATTAGAAATCGGTAGCCCGAAGATGGCATCCGGCAAGCTTCACTTGCGAACCACGGGTTATCGCAAGCTCTCTTACTGCTTCCTCAGTGGTGGGTGATAACTTTCTCAGCCTTTGTTATTATCCCCTTCTGGGTTAGCCTTCATCCGAAGGATTTTACTTTCCTGTCTTTCCTCAACTGGCTAAAGTCTCAGTGGAGTGTAGTTTTTTTTGTGTATTATCTCTAAACTATCAACTTTAGATGGTCCCAGTCTTTGCTAATAACCCCTTCTGGGTTAGCCTTCATCTGAAGGGTTTTAGTTTTCTGTCCTTTCTTCAATTTTCTTCCAATTAAAGAATGTCACAGCGTCAGTGAGTGCGGATGGAGTCTAAGCGAATTTTTTTTCTCATCGTGTATTATCTCTAAACTATCAAGTTTAGATGGTCTCAGCCTTTGTTACTAACCCCTTCTGGGTTAGCCTTCATCTGAGGGATTTTACTTTCCTGTCCTTTCTTCAATTTCCTTAGAGATTGAACCCGCTTGCTACATCACGCGGGATTTCCGCCGTCCTGACTGAGTTGATAGATGAATTCTATCTGCTACGAAGGCATTTCCTCTCTTGGGATTGGGGGATTTGCGGGGTGTTGCGACCGGATTCAGCAGAACACAAAACGATAATTAGCGGCATTTTACCGACGAAGTTGTAGTTTCGAGCCGAATATTCCCGTACCCAATAAACCAATCGCCGCATCCCTTCTTGGTCAGTTCATTGGAAGACGACGTCGTATGGTAGAGAAGTCCTCCCTCGTCCAAGACGAACTGGGATCATGGCCGCAGATGGGATCTTATGTCTCAACAACGGGTCCTCCGAGTCCCAACAAACCTGGGTCTAGCTTATGCCCGGCTTGAGACTCATGTGGGTCGCCCCACGTTGGGCGCCGCTGCAAAGATATTATCCATAGTACACCTCCGGGTCAACTTCTTGTGTTTTTTTTCCTTTCTTTCTCTCTTTTCCCCCTTCTTCGTTTTGCCCGGCATGAGACTCTATTCCCGGTGGGTCGTCCCAGCGCTGTAGCGTATACCCCCTACGCTACTGCTTGTTTGGCTTCCCTACGTCTGTAGAGAAACCCTCATGATTTCCAAGAAGTACCTAGAAAGGGGATAAAACTTAGGTATTTTTTTGAGAAGTAGCCCTATGCTACTTCTCCATATTACAAAATTCCTGAAAAAGATATAAAATTTAGATATCTTCGAGAAGTAGCCCTATGCTGCTTCTCCATATTACAAAATTCCTGTTGTAAATCAGAAGTTCTTTTACTCTGATGGAATGTAGATGAGCTCGCGATACCTGTATCGTGAACGAATTTGTTGGAGCTGTGTCCGGTTCTTGTACCGATACAGCAAGTAATTTATTGTTGGTCGCAATGAAGATGGTGATAACAATGATGATGCTTACGATGCTTGTATCGTAAGTTACTTGTTGATTGTTTCGGTTCTTGTACCAAGACAATCTTAATCGAGACTCATAAAAGCGAAAGCTACTGGTAAAACAACACCTTGTATATGATAATGAAAACTGATATATTTAATTTATTTTGCACGATATTTATACAAACTTAAAGCTAGGGTCAATAATCATTACAGCACTAAATTATTGAAGTAAACGCATTGCTGACATGCACAAGATTAGCGCATTTACAAATTACTAAAGCGAATAACCTGTGCTGGTTGCGAGTTTTTATTTTCGTGTTACAAGCCAATTTATGTGTTATCAGCGAATTCTTTTATGCTTTCTAAGAGAAGATCAATGAATTGTGAAACGCATGCAAATGAATTGATGAATTGTCTTTGTTGATTTAATTAAGCTTGAAAAAACGACTTAAGATTAAACATCCTCCACCGCCTTGAACATTGAGTTCAATATTTTATATACTATTCTAATGTTAGGCATCGAAGGTTACCTAAACTCAGGATGACTTGTTTTAGGCTCGGTCTCGAATCGTCTGATTGATTTTCTTGGTGATGGCTTTGGTGGGTTTTTGATTCGTTGACAGATAGTCGCTCTGAATTTCCAAATGATGATGGTGCTTAAAGCAGCCACGAGCAGAAAACGGGAATATGCTATAGTGAATTGATGAACATCATGTACTTGAGGATGGGTCTTAGGTGGTAATTCGTTGTATAGTTGTCTAATCTGTTCCTTTATGGCATTTAGTCCTACCCAATGTCTATGATAGTGATATGTCTCGCTATCTTCTGATAGCAAATGTTGGGTGGCTATAACATCCGTTAAATTTCCAGAGGGCGTATATGATAGTCGTGAAATTGATGGATAAATGCTATGTCCCTGTATTGTTATCAGTTCTTGTTTGATCATGCCATCGCCTTGAATTTTCAAAATTCCCGTTTCCTCCAGAATTTTTTCCGTGATGTTGTTTCCACAAACTACATTAAGTGTGGTTTTGGACTTAAGAGCATAGATCCATTCATTTGGATGATTCAACTGTATCTAGTGGGGTCCGCCTCCAACCCTTGAGGCTTGGCAGGAGGTTTGCGGCAGGTGGTTAATTAGATCGACTTCCCAGGAACTGATGTTTGACCCTCTTCGATATATTGGGTGTTTTTGTTTGCAGAGGTGCTGACCTTCAGCTATGATGGGGCAAGATTGAAGTTCGTTTTTGACCAATACTGGTACAGAGACAAGTTTGAATAATTCAAAGTTTTCAAGGGTCAGTAATGGTATTCTGAGGCGGAATATCATGTGCCTTGTTGCTATTCTTGCTTCGATTGTCATCAAGTTGTAGAATTTTAGTACTTCATCCTGGGTTACTGGAAGCCGTAAGGACGATGGCATGTGTTCCTTAATAGTTGTCAGCTCTCGTCTTAATTGAGGTGGTGAGATGAGCTGTGGACTGATTTTTCCATGGTGAATGTCGACGAGTACATCTACAATCGAGGCTTGAATTTGCTGCAAGCGTATGGCGGATAAGGTAGCCTGCATTGTCAAAGATATGAAAGCTTGTGACAGCCTTTTTCTTTAAGTTCCTTTGTTAGACCGTTGACCTTTCTTGCGAGACTAGTGATATGTCCCCCTATGTTTTGAAAGTGCTTATCTATTATGTCCTGGTTTTTTTCATCACGTTTAATGTGGTGTCTATCAGCGATGTTTGGTTCCTTATCAAAGCTGTCAGGTACACTTCATTTTGCTTTATGCCTTCAATGGTATCGGACATTTTATCTGCGTAGTTCGAATCCAATACTCCGAAAAGTGCACTTGCGATGTGGCCCACTTTTTACTCTGGTGGTGGCATTACCTTAGGGCTGAAGTAGCTCATTGGTCTTTGATATATCTTCGATGAGGTTTCGAAAGTGGTCGACTGTACGTAAACAGCTGTCCTTGTCTGTCATCAAACGACAGATGTAATTTAATGTCTGTGTTGAATTTGCAAGTATCTTGAACTCATTCCAATAGTGCTGGGTGTCTTAATAAGCAATTATATTCCACTCACTTGAGATAATGTTTGTAACACCAAAATTTTCAAAGTATATTCCCGGCTGTGAGTGGAAAGCACTCAATTCAACGGGAATATCATGTGTCAGTGGTAATAAAAGGCACGTTAGTCGTAATATGGCTACCGCTGAGCCTGGTGACCGGCGAGCCTTTTTGTTCGGGGACGGGTATGTGTCTGGTGACTGATAATTGCCATCGGTATGCTTCGAAGTAGATATAGTTTGTTGTTGTCGTTTATGGGTACTTGTCAATTTGTAGTGATCTAGATTCTTCAACTTAGTACTGTGCTTTTTTTTGACGTTGGACAACAGTTCTGTGGATTCATCTGAATCGTAGCCCTTACGATAGGTAATGGCGCAAGCTTATGTATGGGCCTACGTAACACTCCACTGGAGGTTCTAGTATCAGCTACTCGAACCAGGCCATCATTTCCATGGTGGATTTTAATTATTCGACCTAACAGCCATATTAATGCCGGTATATTGTCTTCTTTTATAAGTGCCATAGTGCCAGGTTGAACATTTTGGCAGCGTTCCTTCCATTTATATCCATGTTGCAACTGATTCAAATATTCGCCAGATCGCCTTCTCCAGAACTCATTTTTGATATGTGTAACGAGTTTCCATCGTGTTATAAGGTTTACATTAAGTGGTTTGGTGTCGGCATCTATCAAACCAACAAGGGGTTCTCCGATGAGGAAGTGTCGTGGAGTCAAGGCGTTGAGATCATTAGGGTCAGAGGACATTGGTGGGATTGGTCTGGAATTTAAGACTGCCTCCATTTCGACAATAGCTGTTTCGAGTTCTTCATATGTTAGTGAAGCGGCTGCTAACGTGCGTTGGAGTAGATGTTTAGCTGACTTTACCGCAGCTTCCCAGAGCCCTCCAAAATGCAGTGCTCGAGGGGGAATGATGTGAAATTCGATGTTCTTCGTACTACACAATACTTGTTAGCTTTTCTATTGCTGAAAATTGTTCTTATGTCTGCACTTTGAATTCAGTCATGTGAAGGTCTGTCTATTCTTGAATTTTTATTTCTTGTAGTTTATAATGAAACACTGCACCTTCAATTCATACGTTAAATCTTTATTCTTATTAGCTTTAATTATTTGTAAAGAGACATATATCTTTAAAAAGAGTCTTAATACACTTGATCTCAATCGATTGCCCGATTCGTAAGTGAAGGAATTCATATTCGGTTACTCTTATCGATAAAAATCCAAAAAAATTTAACGGATTACTTATTTTTAATACATCTTTAAAAGCTGCTTACAATTCTTGGCTATGGTAGTGTAAATAAAGCTTTATTTGGTGCAACAACCGGGAATGTTAAGTCTTTGTATGATACTGGGTTCATAACTTAGGTTATACCTATATTAAGTTTATACATCTAGGTTCCTACTTCTAGTACTTGTGCGTGTAAGCTGTTTCTTTCTACTGACAATGACAGTTCAAGTTTGAGGTTTGATCGAAATACAACATGGTTAGTTAAAATTATTGAATATAATTAAAACTGGTATATAAAACTGGTATATAAAACTAATTATGTTTCCCTTACAGAAGAAAACAAAAACTGAGTTGACGAAAGGTGTCGCCGCATGAGTTCCAGCCGATCATCAGATAAGTACAATGTTATTGGTGAACGCTGATTTTCTTTTTGTTTATTTTCAGCCTTCCTCCAGCGATCAAGACGAGGAAGTCTGTGCGCAGCTTGAACAATTGCAGTTTCAGATCCAATCATGTCCTTTACTTCTTCTAACTGGTTTTTGGCACCCACATATTTTGTCGCATTATCACAGTAAATGTTTGCGCAGTGCCCTCGTCTACCCATAAAGCGTTTCAGTGCCCCAAGGAAGCTTGTGTTGTTAAATCGGTGACTGGTTCCTGGAGAGTTGCCTTGGTAGCAAAACAACAGCATACTGCTATTTAAGACTTCTGTGGCCTTTTTCCTCAGATCTTGTAGTGGGTCCATACTGGTCCGCAAAAATCTACTACTGAATTGACGAACGGTCTTGCTGGCTGAACTCTATCTGCAGGCAAATTGCCCATTAACTGTGAAAGTAGTTTGGGCTCTGCCTTTCCCCATCGAACACAATTCTTCACTATGGATCGCACCAGAGTTTTGCCTTTTATCGGCCAAAATTTCTGTCTCGCTATTGAGAACAGCGCCTGTGGTCCGACATGATAGTTATATTTATGTAACTCGCTTTGCAGTAATTTTGTGAAAGGATGTATGAATGGCCACAATATTTAATGTTTGGCGTCATATGATAGATTTGAGGCTTCAAGTCGGCCTCCAACTCTGATGAGTCCTCGAGTGTCTATGAATGGGGTGAGACTGCTAAGAGAGCTGTTTTTGTTAACTTCTGCAAAGCGTTTTAGTTGGTCGAGATCATCTTTGAACTCTTGCTCTTGTATGTGCCATATTATAGCTACTTGAGCTTCGTTGATTTCGTGTATGGAGAGTGATTTACCCATACTACTTGCTGGTTGTTGATTGCGATGTCTCATGATATTTATGATACGAGCAATATAAGCGAGCGTATTACGTAGCTTCCTGAACGACTTTCCATGGTCGATTTTATGGATTATGGATGTTGAATCTTCGGCTGCTGAGGCTGATAACGTGAACCCCTTTTTTTCTAACTTGCGTTCTTCCGTGTTCAGGTATGGTGGTGGCCAAAGGTCTTCAGTGCTATGTAGAAAGGTGGGGCCGTAAAACCAAAGTGTGGAACCTTCGAGTTTTTCGGGCTCGATTCCTCGGGAAAGAATGTCAGCAGGGTTGTAATTAGAACACACGTGGCGCCATTGCGTGCGAACGCTTACGTCCTGTATACTTGAGACTCTATTTGCAACGAAAGTATGAAAGTGTCATGATGAAGAATTTAGCCATGCTAGGACTATTTCGGAATCAGAGCATAGAAATACAAGGTTTCATCTCATTCGTAAGTCCCTTTGGATGCAATTAGCCAGTTCCGCTCCCAATTTAGCTGCACAAAGCTCTAGTCGAGATAATGTGGTTTGTTTCATTGGAGCTATCCTAGATTTAGCGCATAATATGCGTACTAAAATAATATTGTCCTTATCTATGGATCTTATATATGCATCTGCACCGTATGCTTTCTCGGAAGCATCTGCGAAGACATGCATTTGCACTACTTTGGGGAATCTATGAGAAAATTCATGCCTTGGAAAATTTATGTTGCTCAGTAACTTTACATCTGATCGAAATTTAATCCATGATGTATGTAATTCTTGGGGTAACGCTGCATCCCAATCAACTTTGAGTGTCCACAGCCTTTGAAGAAATAATTTAGCATTCACCACAACTGGAGCCATTATACCTAATGGGTCGTATACGTGAGCAATATCCGAATACGTTGTTAGATTTGTCACCTTACATGATTCAATTTGTGCAGTCTTTACACGGAAAGAGTCAGTCCGAGGAAGCCAGATCAGACCGACCGTTTTAATGTGCTCGTCCAATTTATTGTTGAAATCTAGTTGGAGCTCTTGATCTTTTGGAGGTATGCTCTGCAGCGGGCGTTGGTGATTTGCATACCATTTTCTTAATTTAAAGCCAGATGTGCTAAGTATCGATTGGAGCTGAGTTTGGATCTCAAGAGCTGCTGATAAGGTGTCTGCACCGGTGAGAACATCATCTATGTAGAAGTCACGTTTGAGTACTTCCGACCCCACAGGATAAGTCTGAGCTTGACCCTCTGCCAATCTTTGAAGACATTTATTGGCAAGGTATGGCGCGCACGTCGTTCCGTATGTTACTGTTGGCAGTTGATAGACCTTAAGCGATTCACTTGGATCAGGCCTTCACCAAATTAGTTGATATTTACTATTGGATTCTTCAACTTCTATTTGCCGATACATTTTCTCGATATCAGCAGTAAATACGAATCGTGGTAATCGAAAACGTAAAAGAATGGAAAAGACGTCATCCTGTATAGTTGGACCCGTGCATAGTATGTCATTTAAGGATATGTTCTTCGATGTTTTTGCTGAAGCGTCGAATACCACTCTAAGTTTTGTGGTGCTGCTATCCGGCTTCATGACACAATGATGAGGCAAGAAATAGTATTTTGCCTTAATGATGTTGATGTTCACTTCCTGCATATGACCCAAGCGAAGATACTCCTCCACAAATTGCACATATTGTATTTTAACCATCTCATTTTTGGCTCACTTTCGTTCCAATGATTTAAATCTTTGCAAAGCAATGTCTTTCGATTCCCCTAATCTAGTGGGCTGAACTAGAAATGGGCAACATACGACAAAACGTCCACTTAAACTTATTCTTGTGTTTTGATTGAAGTGTATCTCACACCGTTTCTCTGCCGTGGTAAAATTCGTGGAAGACTCTTCAGTCTCTTCCAACTTCCAAAAACGCTCAATTTGCTGATCTAATCTTTCATCTTCGCTGCATATTCCACAGATTGCGTCAGATTGAGATGTATTATTGATCTTCCCTGCCACAGTCCAACCAAAAACAGTGTTTTGAAGTGTTGGTAACATTTCCCCCAACTTTATCTGGCCAATTGACAAGAGGGGATAGTAAATCTCTGCACCAATCAACAGATCAATAGGCGCAGGTCGATCGGAGGTTGGATCAGCTAACGCGATGTTTTGAGGTATCGGCCAAGCTGAAGTATCTATTGACTTAGTGGGTTGAACTAAAATGATTTTTGATAGCACATGGGCTTCGAGTCTTGTAGTAAAATTAGTTGTTCTAGATTGCAGTAGTACGTTCACTCGACTATGGGATTGTTGTCTCCGCTGACCAATGCCCTCAATGTGTAATTGCTCTGGAATTTCTCTTAATTCTAATTGTTTCGCCATCTTCTCGGTCATGAAGTTCAACTGAGAGCCTGAGTCTAAGATGGCTCTACATTCCACTTTTTTACCTCTGTTGTTAATTAGATTAACGACGGCTGTGCTGAGGAGAACACAGCCCTTCAATGACTGAGCTGTTTTCGTTGTCATCGATATTGATTGCTCGTGTGCCTGATTGAAATGTGTTGATGATAATTTGTTGCTTGCTGGGTGTGCAGCAGTAACTTGACTCTGAAGATTTTTGCTTTGCGTATATGACGATCCGCATTTGGAAAAGGCGTTATCAGTATGCAATAAAGTGTTATGTCTTTTCGAACACTTGGTGCATGCTCGGGCTGTAAAAGTATCGACACGGTGACCTGCATTGAGACAGTTGAAGCACACATTGACCCTTTTCACATGAGCAATGCGTTTGAGTGGAGTTAATTCTTGAAATCTCCGACATGCAAACAGCTGATGATCACCTTTGCACATTGTGCAAACTGCTCCGCTGGTCACTGTTGAAGTAAAAGCCCTTGAGACACCTATTCTATGGTTATAATCTTCAGTGGGTTTACCTTTGTTTCCTAGTGCTCTAGGCTGGGCCAAAGATTGCTCGTAAAGCGTGTGTGTAGTGCAGTCCAGTCTCTTTATTAATGGATGATGTAAAAGTGGATCCCAATGGCTGATGTTTATTCCGAAGTTTTCTAAGCCGAGTAGGTATTCCTGGGTTGTGTCATGCAGGGCCTTTATGGCAGCAGAACTTTCGTGATTATACTGGTCTGCGACAGCAGTCTATTTAGTAGTGCAGTTACCAATAACCTAGGGTTCTCGTACCTTTCGGTGATAATCTTCCACGCAGCAGAGTAATTTGTATCAGAAAGAGTAAGATATCGCACTAATTTCTCGGCTTCGCATGATAAGCTGCTTTTGAGATACCACCACTTTTGGCACTCCGACATTGTCTGCTTGTGCACTACTTCTGTGAAAAGACCATGAAATTGCCGCCATTTCAAGTAATCGCCATCAGAACGTTGCAGAACAATTTTAGGCAGTTTCATCACAGAATTTGTACTCACATCTGGTTTGTGGTCATTGCTCTTACTACCCACATAATTGTATAGTTGTGCCAAAGTATTTTGAACTTCTTCCACTAAACAGAAGTATTCCTCTGCATCATAGCTTATTATTGTGGGATCATCGACAATATCCCAGATTTTGTAGTGGATCCTTTGAACATCATGTAAGTATTGTTCAATTGTTTTGATCTTAAGCTGGCAGAATTGCTCTGTATAATCTTCTTTGATTGTAGCTAATCCTGCTACTAATTTACGCAATACAGCTAAAACAGATCGTTGTTTATGTAAAATTCCGGGGTTGCTTGCACCAACATTCTCATTCTTATTTTCTGTATGGGTGGATTGCGTTGTGGCTATCTTCACTATTAATGTCTTTCAATGCCTTATCCGCTTTATCGATTGGCTCACGCTTCTCTTCTAAGGGTTGAGTGAATTTTTTAATTGCCTCAATCTTTTCATGCATATCTTTGATTATCTGCTCATACACCTTTTTATCGCTTCATAATAACCAGTTGAGAGGTATGGATGATCTGATATGTCTCCCAATTGCTTCATAATGAGTGCGTTCGTTGAACAAAATTCATTCCAGCAAACATTTAGGGCATTCGATCTTGACTTTAGATAATCTAAAGCTTTCTTGTCCGCGGGATCCGTCTTATAGTGGGCAATTATCTTTTGAATTTCGCATCCAATCTTCTTCTACGAAGTTATACGGTCTTCGAAACTCATGATCAAATCAAATGATCACGTCGGGGTCACCAAATGTAAATCAGAAGTTCTTTTATTCTGATGGAAAGTAGATGAGCTCACGATACCTGTATCGTGAACGAATTTGTTGGACCTATGTCCGGTTCTTGTAACGATACAGGAAGTAATTTATTGTTGGTCACAATGAAGATGGTGATAACACTGATGATGCTTACGATGCTTGTATCATTAGTTACTTGTTGATTTTTTCGTTTCATGTACCAAGACAATCTTAGTCGAGGCTCACAAAAGCAAAAGCTACTGGTAAAATAACACCTTGTATATGATAATGAAAACTGATATATTTAATTTATTTTGCACGATATTTATACAAACTTAAAGCTAGGGTCAATTATCATCACAGCACTAAATTATTGAAGTAAACGCATTGCTGACATACACAAATTTAGCGCATTTACAAATTACTAAAGCGAATGACCTTTGCTGGTTGCGCGTTTTTATTTTCGTGTTACAACCCAATTTATGTGTTGTCAGCGAATTCTTTTATGCCTTCTAAGAGAAGGTCAATGAATTGTGAAATGCATGCAAATGAATTGAAGAATTGTCTTTGTTGATTTAATTATGCTTGAAAAAACGACCTAAGATTAAACACCTGTAAAAAGCCAAATTTAGATATTTTCGGGAAGTAGCCCTATGCTACTTCTCCATATTGAAAAATTCCTGAAAAAGATAAAATTTAGATGTACTCGAGAAGTAGCCCTATGCTACTTCTTCATAGCAGGAAAAAAAATCCTGGAAAGAAAAGCAAAAATATTCAAAGTGATAAAATTCTAAATCGTGCAAAACACGCACAATTTACAATTTTTCATGCAAAACATACCACTAGTCACCCACATCGAGACGACGAAAACTGTAATTCGCCTAGCGGTAGTATATCGCATGACACCACATGCAATGTATTGCAGCAGGAGCGCCAGAACAAATTCCCCGCAAAATTTTGTGTTAAAGAGATATTCGTTAGTTAGAAAAGAAAACACACACACCCGTACGCAGGCAATAGTACCAGCGCAAAATTTCATCTAAAATTCCCGAAATACGAAAAATGTTCGCCTAGCGGTGGGCACAAGACACGAACAGAGCCGGTGGTAAACGAAGGCGCTCGTCTGTCGGTCGGTTGGAAGACAGAACGGCGGAATGTAGGGAGACTGCGTGGAGTTGAGGTAGTTTATTCTGAGTAAGCGGGTGGTTAAGAGACATTGCGTGCGTTACTTACTGAAAACCTCCAGCTGGGCTGAGTTTCTTTTTCTGCTCCCTGTTTGATGAGTATTCGGTGCTTCGTGGAAAAGTATCTCAGTAATTAGGAGGAATAGTGCAACGAGTGTGTTAGAATCTTTTGATCGGGAAAAAAATATTTACCTGGTGTATAATTTGATTTTCATCGTGGTTTAACATTATTTCTGAAAAAGAGAAGAAAGTTGGATAAATATAAAAAGAAATTTTACTGTAACGAGTGTGTTACACTCTTTTGATCGGGAAAAAAATATTTACCTGGTGTTTAATTCGATTTTCATCGTGGTTTAACATTATTTCTGAAAAGTGAAGAAAGTTGGATTATAATAAAAACAAAACGAAATTTAGTAGTAGTAGAAGTTTAGTAGCTTGAGTCTCAACGTCATCAGAGACTCTCACTCGTTCTCTCTCTCTCTCTCTGTTTTTCGTTCGTCTTTACAGCGTCGTAAACTCTCCGGTTGAACCAATACTTGTTCGGCGTTGCTGAGGTCTTTCGCTTTCTTGAATAATTTTTTTTTAATTAAATAACTTTTCCCCTTTTCAGGCTTTTAGGTCCCACCAGGAAGAAGAAGCCTCCATAGATTTTTTTTCTTTTTGTAATGTCCGTCCGTCCGTTTGCAGTCACATGTACGAAATTCTTTTCTTTACTGTCCGTCTGTCTGTCTGATCTATCGTCGTAATGATGTAGTGCACAGCTTTATAAACATTGAAGGGATGTGGGTGGCAAGGACTCCCCTAGCCGACTGATCACTTGCGGCAATTGCTGTGCAGCCACGCTTATCCTGTACATGATTTTTGTACCAAGAGGTGTCAGTTGCTAACTATTTATCTCCAGGTAAAAGTGGGGATAGATGGCTCCGACGACTGCCACGCTCTTTTCGTTACAGGCTGTCTGAACTAAAAATTTCGGATTTTCTTACATTTTTTTTTAATTTAACCTCTATTATTTTTGAAAAAAGGTTATTAACATAACTTTTCTTTATAAAAAATATAAACTGTAGACCCTCCTCTTTAAGTTGACCTATTACACCCAATGTGCTATCTGAAACCCTTTAGGAGTTGCTAGCTCTAAACTTAATCTTAAACCTATTTTCAAAGCAATTCTCAAGAATAATTTGTTCCCTTAGCACGTCACTTAAAAAATATCCTCTAATTTCCGTGTGACCGGAATAGGTAATGAGTCAGTAACTGTTTATCGGCTACAGTTAACACAGGGTGTAATAGGCCAAATCAGGAGAGTCTACAGTTTACAGTTTTTATAAAACAAAAGTTATGTTAACGACCTTTATTCAAAAATAATAGAGGTTAAATTTAAAAAAAATGTAAGAAAATGAATTTTTTTTAGTTTAGACAACCATAATTCTTGATTGGAGAGGGGTGTGGTGCAGATTGAGAAGTCGTTGGAAACACCATGAAGCTCTGCATACAATAAGCTCTTAACTGTGACCGTACGCCCTGCAGTTTTTCAGATACAGGGTGTTTTGTGAAAAACTAGCTTTTTTTCTTAATCACACTGTAACTCCTAAGCGGTTGATATACCCCCCCCCCCCCCCCCTGCCTTTCAATTTTTGGTTTGTCTAGGTGAGTACTATCACCTCCCGCTCTATTGACCTTCTAGTGGGAAACACCCGTATAAAGCCGACGAGCCGCAGCAGAAATTCATTCTTGGTCCAAAGCTCATCAGGTTTAGAGACTAATATAAATACAATAATAATATTCCGAACCTCCATTATAGAAAAGGTTAATTCTATATTTCGGGAATTAATCTGAAAACTTGCATCATTTGACATACTTACGCAGAAGAATAATTCTGCGCAGAGATTAATCTGCAATGCACTTCCCACACCTAAGCAGAAGAATAATTATGCGCCGAGATTAATCTGCAATACACCTGCCCACATCGAAGCAGAAGAGTAATTGTGCGCAGAGATTAATCTGCAATACTCGTGCCCACACCTAGGCAATGAATAATTCTGCGGAGAGATTAATCGGCAATAATCCTGCCCACACCTAAGCAGAAGAATAATTCTGCGCATAGATATATCTGCAACACTTTTATCCTCTACATCATTTTGCTACCCTTGTGCTCTCAAGCACTAGCTTAACGCATTTTGCTACCCTAGTGCTCTTACGCAATAGCAAAAAGCATTTTGCTACACATTTGCTCTCCCGCGCAAGCAGAAAAATTCTAGTACCCTTCTGCTCTCATGCACTAGCAAGGAGCATTTTGGTACCCTCTTGCTCACACACAATAGAAGCATTAACATTTCTACCTTTGTTCTGTGGACAAATAATTAATTCTGGTCTTCTTTTCTTTTCCAACGAAGGAGGTAATAAGACTCAAACGTCACTGGAGTTAAAATTTAATTTTAATTTAAATTTTTAATTCTTTGTTATTTTATATTTTGTTTGAAGTTTTTTTTTAGTTTTAAGCAAATGAATTCTAGTTTGTTTGGAATAAAATATTTTATTGGAAATTTTACCGACTGAGTTGCCCTTACAAACTGGCACTCCCTCCCAGATCCAAGACTAGATCTCACACTGGGTATCGACTGGAATAAAGAATAGACCAATTCCAAACTTCAATAAAATAGAGAACCAATTTGATGGAGTGCCTTATTCTGAGCTGGTGATTATATTGTCAGATAAAAAAAAAATTCTTACAAAAATGTGATGTGATCTTAATTATTCTTTTACAATATCCAATTTAGCTTTATAGGTAAATTTAAACATTATATATTATTTACAATTTATAGCAGTTATTATATTTTAAAAATCTAACTTGTGCGAGTTACAGTGCAGTGAACATGGTGAACCGGAGAAGAAAGCCCCGAAATTATTGACTTTTAACCAGAGTTATAGTTTCCAATGTATTAATTCATTTTTTGGCTTATTCGCTCTGACTACTGGCAGATTTTAAGTCAGTCGCTGTTCGATCTTTGAAAGAGAGCATCCAAAGTATTATAAAAAAAATGAAAAATAGTTAAATAAAATAAACATTTTATTTTCATTTTCCAACTCGCTACACTAAGTGCAAAACTGCATATTCAGCTGAATAAGTTTTAACAAACGGCCATCAATACTACCCCTCCATAGGCAGATTAATAAAAGATTTTAATAACCATTTTAGCATAACAGAATCTAGGTGCCGACGGGTCTAACGAAGACCACGTTGATTTTCCCTCCTGTCAACACTACCCGGCGCTGGTAAGTTCACATACAAAGAATGAGCTGAAGCTCTTAGGACGAAAATCGCCGCAACTTAAATAGCAGGACTGGTAATTCTGGATAGGCAGCGGAACGTCTCACCTGTATCCTTTGACATCCCACCTATTGGCGTGCAACGGAAAATTTAGGCTACATAGAGGAGACACACCTCTAGTGTTTCTTCTTATCATTTTATTTCTTTATTTCTCATTCACGATTAGCAAGCGCTATAAGGAATAATCCACAGGATTGGCCAAATTACCACAATTGTTGACCCCTGCGTGACCTGAAAGGAGTCCTCAAACCTAATTCTCAAGGATGTATCGTGCAGGATTCAATACGACAGCAGTCATTGATTATTAGGTATCTCTTACCTAAAGTAAGGTACTTTATTAATCAAGGATTGCATTGAACATTGTACCCCGAGATTTCATCGGTTGCTCGTTAGCGCAACCAGCAACGAATAACTCGAGCATTATATCTACAGATTTCATCGGCCTCCCGTTAGTGCAAGCAACGCCCCAAAGCTCAGACATCTCATCCAGAGTTTTCATCGTTTGCTCGACGGTGCAACCAACCTCCTGATATTTGCTACAACTTGTCAATCGTGCCCCAAGTAAAGCAGAGATTGACATAATAACTGTTTGGAGAACCCTCGGAAAATTAGCTTATTAGAAGAAGCATCGAGCATCGAGAACTATGAGGACAGAAAGTTGTCAGGATTTTACGTGAGCACCTACCAAGTATGGCTTAATCTCACGGCACTCTTCATGCACGGATTGTAATGGACAATCAGGTTCCTCACATCGAAACACCTAGTACCAGTATGCCAAAAGAGCATGGCATGACATCAACTTACTGGTAGAAGCAAGAACTATCCCATCTGTGCCGATCTCAGGTCACGGCACCCTAGACCACAGCCACTAACATGCTCCCATAAAGGGGCCATCCCAAGTTGAGGTGGATTAAACCTTGTTATCCAGGGCTTCTCTAACCCCGTAGTACCAAGATAGAGAATGTCGGGCCGCCCATTTGGTATGGCTTTTGTAAAGCATGATCAACGGACCATGAATACTTCCAGTTTCAATCTTTCATGCTAGATATCTTTTTTAAACGGTACTGGTAACTCCGTTCGGGCAGATCTTACTAGCAGCGTCCAAAAGAATTGTACTTGATCTATACAGGTAATACAATCTTTTGGGTGCTGTCAGAGGGGACCACGTGAAGGTTCAGATATGCCCCATTCAGTCTGGATAGGCTTCGAGATTCACCATTTGGATCTTATTGCTGACCATGCATACTAACCAGATAAGCACTACTAACATACATACATACCTGATTTCCGTTATTCATCAACTTATTCATCATCACTGACATCCTTTCGCCCCCTGCCCAAAAGGCTATGTCTGTCTTTCTCTTCGCACTACAATATCTGAGATTTTATTATTCTGACTTACATGAGCACATAAATTCACTGCATCGTGGGCCATCTACCTAGCATTACCACAGTACGCACACAGTCAAAAATCTCAATTTCTATCTCGCAGAGGCATGTGTCTATTTATAAAAAGTATCCTCCTTGTGGGCTATACCCAACAATGCATGCACATCATTCTAAATATAATGACTTTATGCATTATACAGTTCCACGTGCTCACATTATTTTCCAGAAGGATATGCCAATGCGCAAAAACACCCTTAAAATCATACCACCATTAACAACAAACCAACAAATTTCATCTATCAAGTATGCATGCTTTCCTCTTATACAGCTTTCACCTTGTTCAGCATTGCGCTTGACAGACTAGTCTCCCGCCCAAAAGACTATAAGGACAGCCTTTGCTAGCTTTTTTTATTAAATCACTCAAAAGGTTTCTTTAGGTCTTTATTGGAAAACTCCGGTTAAACAAAACAAAACAAACAAGAATTAAAACACGATGTCTCCTTTTAAGTTTTTCGTTTTTTTGTCTTTATTTTAGATGTGAAAGTGCAACGTTTCGGACCTAGGATTGGTCCATCATCAGGCGCTATGAAACAGTTATAAATATTTATAAATAAAAAAACTGTGATTGCTCGACGCTAATGTGTAATATATATGTATATCATTGCTGCTCATAATGAAATAGTACACAAACATATATATACATATATATTACACATTAGCGTCGAGCAATCACAGTTTTTGCTGATAAGCAAGATCGATCAGCCGGTGAACCTCCGCTTGGTATTTGTATATAATTGGAGCATTATCTAGTTTTACAAGATTACTGTTAGTGATATGTTCTGTGAATTTATTGTTTGCTGATTCATTCGTTTTTTATAACTTTTATAATTGTTAATTTCTTTTGACCATTAATTTTTGACTAGTAATTTGTGATTTTATCCGTTTATTTATTTATTTATTTTTTAACGTACTTAGCGTCTACAATGTTTTTTGTTGTTTGATTTTTGATTCATGTAAGTGATCTGCACGTTGATACTTTGATCTTTCGTCTCTACCACTTATACTATTAATATTTTTAAAATAATTTCCTTACTTAAAAAATCTTCTTAAATAATTGCATACACATAAATTTCTTCTAAAATTTTTCTATCTTTAAGAATCTAGCTTTTCATTTTAACGTTAAATTTTTACCATGTTTAAGATTATTTATACTTCTAGAGTACAACATTTTTTTTAATTCCTCTCACATTTTTTAAAAAATTTTAAAGACCTGTTAAAAACCCTTCATTCTTATTTTTATTTTTATTTATAAATATTTATAATTGTTTCATAGGGCCTGATGATGGCCCAAACCTAGGTTCGAAACGTTGCCCTTTCACATCTAAAATAAAGACAAAAAAGCAAGAAACATAAAAGGAGACATCGTGTTTTAATTCGTTTTTGTTTTGTTTTGTTTAACCGGAGTTTTCCAAGAAAGACTTACAGAAACCATTTGAAATAACACACCCGGAAAGAAGCGACCAATTGCTAAATATTAAATCACTATAATTTCTACATTTAATAAATAAAGCAATACATAATATATGTTAATATTATCGGCCAATTGTCTCATCAGTAGAAATAATAAGTGTCACATTTCTATTAGCTTAAATTTGTGTGTAAACGTTCACGTTCCTCAGGGTGTTTTTTTTGTGGTTGTTTTCGATCCCTTTCTTGACCTTCGTCCGTGATGGTCAATCCAGCTCAGAATGAACTCAGTGAGAGTAAGGACTCATTGGCGGAGACAGTATCTCTCAACTCCAGCGCCTCCTCGTCATTTGCTCCTCCTCTTGCTTTATGTGCCGTGGCAGTAAGCCATTCTGAAGGAGCTGTCCTAGAATGTGGTGTCACCATCTCGAGTGGTGGTTTCAGCTAGCGGAAATCACACAGGACGTCAACAAATTCGCTCACGTACTTAGTGGTATTGCTGAGAGCATAATACTTCAAGTGAGTGACACTGTCGACAAACCTCCCCGTACTGATAAATACGCTAAAATTAGAGATACGTTGATCTCTTGAATCTCTGGCAGCGAGGACCAGTATTTAAAGCAGCCTCTCACAGAACTCTCCTTAAGAGATTCCCAGCCTTCCCAACTATTAAGGGAAATGCGAGCCCTCAGCAGGAACAAGCTCAGTGAGATAGTTTTTAAATCTCTCTGGCTCCAAATATTGTCAGCTCTTATGCAAGCCATTCTGGCGTGCGGCGGATTGTGCCGATGGGATAGCGGAGGTTAATCCTGGAAACGAGGTTTGTGCTGTGCCGTCCGCCCACAAGGGCGCGGATGAAGCATTGCACTCAAGTCCCAAGTTAAGAAATTGTCCAAATTTGTCGCAAAGTCTTAGTCGTTCCGTAAGGACGCATCAAAGGATAAGCCTCCACGAGATACCTCCAGACATAGGTCACATTCAAGATACAGATGACATGCAAGAAACATTAATTACTGTTGGTATCACAACAAATTTGCAACTAAGGCTCAGAAATGTGTGCCGCCCTGCAATTTCAAAGAAAAGGTTGACTCTGTAGGCAAGGTCGATTCGATAAATTAAACCACACTCCTTTTCTGACGACATTGGGAAGTGGCACAGCAAGCATTTTCGACAAGTCCACCCGTAGACAATTTTCTATAGACGCTGTAGCTGATATTTCATTAATTCCGAAATCAGTTTCCGATCATTTTCCTAGCGCAAATTTTCAGTGGGTTGCCGCACACTCATCGCCCATCAGTACATTTGGCACCAACATTTTATCGTTAGATTTAGGATTACTCAGATACTTCACATGACAATATGTAATTACAGGAGTGCTCAAACCCATCTTAGGTGCCGACTTCCTTCATCACTACGGGTTAGTAATGGACGTCAAGACGAAAACCTTGATTGACCCTATCACCAAGTTGAAGTCAGGTGCACAACATACCTGGGGACAACAATCAAACCATTTGGTCCCCATCAATTCAGAAATCGTCGCCAAAATTGAAAAATTATGGCGTGAGTATCAGTCAGTTACGGTGCAAAACCAGTGGTCCACACAATTACTCACCAGATAACTACAAAGGGTCTTCCCATTTCTTCAAAAGTTCGGCGTCTGTCTCCTCAGAAATTAGCCGAAGCCAGAGAGGAACTCGAATTCTTCTTGAAACAAGGTATCTGTAGACCTTTGGACCGCGCTTGGTCCTCACCGTTTCATCTTGTTAAAATACAAATGGTGAGGGGAGACCATGTCCTGATTATAGGCGCTTAAATGTATGTACCATCCCTGACAATTATCCCATACCGTTAATACATAGCTTCATTCCCAACATACATAATTGTAGCTAATTTTCAACTTTAGATTTAAAAAAGCTTATCACCAAATTCCAAAAGATAGTAAGGACATCTAAGAAACTGCTATCTGCACGCCGTTTGGCCTTTTTGAATCTACACGAATGAATTTTGGACCTTGTAACGCAGCTCAGATATTTCAAAGGTTTATTCATACAGTTCTGTGAGGATTGGCTTTCTGCTTTGTTTATCTAGATGATATTTTAATTCACTCAAACTCAGAAATTGAGCATTACAATCATGTCGAACTAGTTTTCAGGAAACTCCAGAGATTTGGTCAAATCATCAGTATACTGAAATTCTTAGGACACCTCATTAACATTGCAAGCGTTAAGCCCTCTATTGAGCGTGTCGGGGTGATTAAACATTTTAAACTTCCGCAGATAGTCAAACAGTTACGCCGATTTTTATGTATTGTAGCGTATTCCCCATACGCCACCCTTTTCCTTCCCTTCTGCGTTCTTTTAATTTCTTTCGGCTTCTCTACCTTCTGCAGACAGACCCCCATAACTTTCCCTGGGTACCTGAAAAAGGGTGAAAAATTACATATTTCCGAGTAGTAGCCCTATACTACATCCCCATATAAATAAAAAATTCTGAAAATAAAAGTTATACATATTTGAGAAGAAGCCCTATGCTACTACTCCATATTGTATCCATCCTGCAAAACAAAACAAAAATATATAATGTAAAACCCTGAAAGGCAGAAGAAACAACAACAGCAAAATATTTTCAGTCGAAAAATTCTTAAATGTGCAAAATGAGCACAAAATACAATTTTTCGTTTAAATCTTACCGCTAGTCAGCTAAAATTCCACAAAAAGACAAACGGCAGCTCGCCTAGCCGTAAAACATCACGCGACACCACCATGCAATACATTAGAGCAAGCCCGCCCGAAATTCTCAGAAAAATGTTGCTACACTGTTGATATTCTGTGGCAACGATTTCTGCATGAAAATGATACAAACAAAACCGCTCATATAGCCAGCAGTACGGTCGCCAGTAAAAATTTCGGATTCCGACCGACGACGAACGGCTCGTCTGTCGGTTGGGTGTCGTAGCGGCAGTGCTATAGGGCGGCGGCCGGCGTGAACTCGGGGGTTGATGTTGAACCTTGGTAAAGTACGGTGCTCGGTCGACGCACGCCCAGTAAATTTCTGTGATAGTAGGAAATTGTTGAAAAAGAACAAAAAAATTAAAGAAACGTTAATAGAAAACTGAGTTCGAGTCAACTAAACTGTAGCGGGGCCGTTTCCGATTTTCTTTTAAGTCGTTTGGTGGGTTACCTGCAAGTGGAAATCTGAGTAACTTTGAGTGACGGTGAATCGCTGGAAAATCACTGGTTGATTGTTTGAAAGTGAGAAAAGTTATTATTAGTTTAGTGACTCTAGAATTATTAGTTATTAATTACCTGCGCTGAGCGGTGGGGCGAGATGAGCGCCAATTACATGAAATAAAATTTATTATTAGTGCACTTACTTTCGGATATATTTCTTTATACAAATTACCTGCGCTGGGCAGAGGCGGCATATGTGCGCTAATTACCTGAAAGCGAGAAAAATTATTATTATTTTAGTGACTCTATAGTTATTTTGATCTTTTCTTGTCTATTAATTACCTGCGCTGAGCAGAGGCGGCATATGTGCGTTAATTATCTGAAAGTGGGAAAAATTATTATTAGTTTAGCGACTCTAGAATTATTAATTATTAATTACCTGCGCTGAGCAGTAGGGCGAGATGGGCGCCAATTACCTGAAATCGTATTTATTATTAGTGCAGTGAGTTTCGGATGTATTTATTTTTACAAATTACCTGCGCTGAGCAGAGGCGACATATGTGCGTTAATTATCTGGAAGTGAGAAAAATTATTATTAGTTTAGTAACTCTGGAATTATTTTAATCTCTTCTTATCTATAAATTACCTGCGCTGTGCAGAGGCGACATCTGTGCGCTAATTACCCGAAAAGTTGAAAGCAGTATTGGTTTAGAGATCCAGAATGTTTTTTTTAATTGTTTCATAAATTACCTGCGCTGAGCAGAGGCGACGTAGTTGCGCTAATTACATGAAAATTGGAAATAATATTGGTCTAGTGACTTTACAGTAGCCTATTTTGTTTTATAGATAACCAGCGCTGAGCAGAGGCGACGTATGTGCGCTAATTACCTGAAAAGTGGAAATAATATTGGTTTAGTGACTTTATAACAGCCTATTTGTTTTACAAATTACCTGATACGAGCGCATATTTTCACGTCATTCACCACATTGACGTCGGTTTGTCAAATTGTTAGCACAAGTGATATAGACGTAAGAACAAGAAAAAAAGAGATCAATGTACCCACCTAAAAAAAAAAAAAGAGGCCAATGCGCCCAAAACAAAAAAAAGGAACGTCGCAGAAGTGTACTTGTCCTGTTGCTGTCAAGAAAGAAGAGTTAGGTGCACCCTACCAGCAAGTTCCACTCCAGCGTAGGATGCTTCATCTGCCACCCGGTATAACTCAGGTGTCGTATTTAGTTAAGCATACTTAAAATCTCTTATATCTTTGCTTACATTTTGGGTTTAATATATTTTAATGATTATTGGCAAAGCGAACAATGTTGAAACAGAAGTTTTTTTTCTTTGCATGACCACAGCTACATATATTTTACTTAGACTAAGATAGCTAGCAGGGCCTGATAACTTAGACTAAGTCTAGCATAAAACTGCTTCTTTTGTTATTAAATGAGGTGAATCGCCGTCGAATTGCGCATCCTAACAAATAAATTAAAGTAGTCAGCTTTTCATACGGGTACTCATTTTCTTTTCTTTTTTTTTTGTTATTTTTTTTAAAACTTTATTTCCATTTTAATTTTAGCTTAATATTTTTCTTTTCCCTTTCTCTTCTGATATTAATAATAATAATAATAATTTATTCATGGGATACGTACACAAGATTTACAATCTTTTTTTGTACTATAAGATTAATCGGAGCTAGAAATTTAACACTCAAAAACATATCATATATCATTATCCCAATAGCCATTCGTTTTATTGGTGCAATGATCGGTTAGACTTCGCCGTATGAGGGGTTGGACGGCTGATGGATCGCGCTAGCTAACGACAGGCCGCAGAATGGGGCTAAGCAGATGGTTAAGGCTTTGGAGGCTTAGCCAGGGTTGTTGGGAGGGGGGGGAGCGATTGGGCTCAACTTATCACAAAGCCGGGGTCTCAACTACATCTGGGACTCCTCTCAGCTCTCTCTCACTCTCGATCGTTCGTCTTCCCGGCGTTGAAACTCTCCAGGTGGAATAAAACTTGTCCGGCTTTGCTGAGGTTCCGTTTTCTTTTCTTTCAGCTTAATTAAATAAATTTTCTTCCTTGCAGGCTTTTAGGTCCCAGAAGGAGCAGGAAGTCTTCATAGGTCCTGTTTTTTCCTGCCTGTCTGTCCGTTTGCAGTCTCACTTACCATTTCCTTTTTGTTTTACTATC
Source organism: Dioctria linearis (assembly GCA_963930735.1). NCBI lineage: Eukaryota > Metazoa > Arthropoda > Insecta > Diptera > Asilidae > Dioctria > Dioctria linearis. Next base: position 125,537,780 of record OZ005740.1, on the reverse strand, counting down.
CGTCCGTTTGTCTGGTCAATCTTCGTATTTGTGCACAGCTTAATAAGCATCATGGGACGTGGGCGGGGAAGTACCACCCCAAGCCGGCTGATCGCTAGCGGCATATTTGCTGTGCAGCCACCACGCTAATCCCGCGATGATTTTGCAGCAAAGAGGTGTCGGTTGTAGGTAGGTCTGGCAACGGGGCGCGCTCTTCGTTACAAATGGCGCCCAAGCATAGTTGTTTTTTTTCACCTTTAGTCAAGCTTCTCTTGACTAAGTGCAATCAATATTACTTATTCCTATACAAATGGCGCCCAAATAGTTTTTTTTGCTTTAAGATGTTATTTTTATTTATTATATTTCTGGTCGCCCATTTGGGTTACAAATGGCGCCCAATCATAGGTTTTTCTTTCGCACCTTTAGTCAAGCTTCTCTTGACTAAAGTGCAATCAATATTTCTTATTCCTATACAAACTGTTCGCCCATTTGTGTTACAATTGGCGCCTAATATTGGTTTCTTTTTCGGCCTTTAGTCAAGCTTCTTTTGACTAAAGCGTAAGTACAAGTTCAAATTTAATTTTTGAATTTTCGGGTCGCCCATTTGTGTTACAAGTGGCGCCCAAAATTGGTTTCTTTTAGCCTTTAGTCAAGCTTCTGTTGACTAAAGTGCATCGGATTTTATTGTTATTATCATAAACGGATTTTCTTTATATAAAGCCTCACTATTTCAAAGTAGAGTTTTTCAGATGCGTACTCAAGAGATTTTGATTAATTCATTGCGGGCTAATTGAGAATTTCGTCATCTTTTAATCTTTTAGCATGACTGCTTCATGTTCACAACAGCGTGCGCCAGACTTAGGATATCTGTAGGTTTTGCCATTAAAATGTTTTTTTGCCGTATTTCATTGTACTCTATTCGAGATATCTTTTTTTTTTTGTGTGAGTGCCCGTTAGTGATTAACTGTCAGGTAATTCGAAATTTTTTTTCTTTTTTTTCTCCCAAGATATTCCGGAAAGGTCAACAATTTCTAGTGTAGTTAGTAATTAAGTCGTAACCAGAGTTAGGCTAATCTCGGTAGCCCTAAGAAGGCATCCGGCAAGCTTCACTTGTGAACTACGGGTTATAGCAAACCCTCCTACTACTTCCTCTATGGTGGCTGATAAACCTCTTTCATTTTGTTACTAACCCCTACTGGGTTAGCCTTCATCCGAAGGGTTTTACTTTCCTGTTCTTTCTTCAATTTCTTCTTCCAATCAAAGAATGTCACAGCGTCAGGGAGTGCGGATGGAGCCTCAACGATTTTTTTTTTTATATATTGCGTATTATCTCTAAGCTATTAAGCCTAGATGGTCTCAGTCTTTGTTACTAGTCCCTTATGGGTTAGCCTTCATCTGAAGGGTTTTACTTTCTTGTCCTTTCTTCAATTTCTTCTTTCAAATAAAGAATGTCACAGCGTCAGCAAGTGCGGATGGAACCACAGCGATTTTTTTTTTATATTGTGAATTATCTCTAAGCTATCAAGTTAGATGGTCTCAGCCTTTGTTACTATCCCCTTACGGTTAGCCTTCATCTGAAGAGTTTTATTTTCCTGCCCTTTCTTCAATTTCCTTAGAGCTTGAACCCGCTTGCTTCATCCCGCGGGATGTCCGTTGTCCTGAATGAGTAGATAGATGAATTCTATCTGTTATGAAGCGATTTCCTCTCTTGGGATTGAGGGATTTCCGGGGTGTTGCGACCAGATTCAGCAGAACACAGAACGTTAAGGAGGGCGTCTCACCGACTAATTTGTGGCATCGAGCCGAACATTCCCATACGTAATAAACCGAGCGCTGCACCTCTTCCTGGCCTGCTCATTGGGCGAAGCGAGTTGATAGACGAAGTCTATCTGTTGATAGGTCCTCCCTCGTTCAAGGTGAACTAGGATTATGGCCGCAGATGCGACGTTTATTGCTCAACAATCCAGCGTTTAGCGTGTGCCAAGCTTGAGACTCTGGTGGGTCGTCCCCACGTTGGGCGCGTTGTGGGTGAACCAATTTTCCTTTACTGCTTATACTGACTTATGTCTCGTGTCAAGGTTCGGCTTGAGACTCTTATCTCAGTGGATCGTCCCCACGCGGTAGCGTATTCCCCATACGCTACCCTTTTCCTTCCCCTCTCCGTTATTTTACTTTCTTTCGGATTTTCTACTTTCTGTAGAGAAACCCCCATAACTTTCCCAGGGTACCTGAAAAGGGGTGAAAAAGTACATATTTCCGAGAAGTAGGCCTATGCTACTTCTCCATACCAACAAAAACCCTGAAAATAAAGTTATATATTTCCGAGAAGGAGCCCTATGGTACTTCTCCATATAAACAAAAAATCCTGAAAATGAAAGTTATACATTTTTGAGAAGTAGCCCTATGCTATTTCTCCATATTGTATCCATCCTGCAAAACAAAAAAATATATATATAAAACCCTGAAATACAGAAGAAACAACAACAACAGCAAAACATTTCAGTCATAAAATTCTAAAATGTTCAAAATGAACACAAAATACAATTTTTCGTTTAAATCTTACCGCTAGTCAGCTAAAATTCCACAAAAACACAAACGGCAACTCGCCTAGCCGTAAAACATAATGCGACACCACCTTGCAATACATTAGAGCAAGCTCGACCGAAATTCTCAGAAAATTTTTGCTACATTGTAGATATTCTGCGGCAACGATTTCTGCATGAAAATGATACACACACAACCTCTCATATAGCGAGCATTACGGTCGCCAGTAAAAATTTCGGATTCCGACCGTCTGTCGGTTGTGTGTCGTAGCAGTTGTGATATAGGGACACGGCGTGAACTCGGGAGTTGATGTTGAACCTTGGTGTAGTACGGTGGTCGGTCGACGCACGCCCAGTAAGTTTCCGTGAGAGTAGGAAATTGTTGAAAAAGAACAAAAAAATTAAAGAAAAGTCAATAAAGTTCGCGTCAACTAAATACTGTAGCGGGGCCGTTTCCCATTTTCTTTTAAGTTGTTTGGTGGGTTACCTGCAATAGGAAATCTGAGTACCTTTGAGTGACGGTGAATCGTTAGAAAACCACTGGTTGATTATCTGAAAGTGAGAAAAATTATTATTATTTTAGTGACTCTAGAATTATTGTGTTAGTTTCTTATCGGTTCATTACCTGCGCTGAGGAGAGGCGGCATATGTGCGCTAATTACCTGAAAGTGGGAAAAATTATTATTATTTTATTGACTCTAGAATTAATGTGTTCATTTCTGATCTATTAATTACCTGCGCTGATCATAGGCGGCATATGTGCGCTAATTGCCTGAAAGTGAGAAAAATTATTATTATTTTAGTGACTCTAGATTTAGTGTGTTCATTTCTTATATGTTAATTACACCTGCGCTGATCAGAGGCAATATATGTGCGTTAATTATCTGAAAGTGAGAAAAGTTATTATTAGTTTAGTTACTCTAGAATTAGTAGTTATAAATTACCTGCGCTGAGCAGTGGGGCGAGATGTCGCCAATTACCTGGAATAAAATTTATTATTAGTGCAGTGACTTTCGGATATAATTCTTTTTACAAATTACCTGTGCTGGGCAGCGGCGGCATATGTGCGCTAATTACCGGAAGGTGAGAAAAATTATTATTATTTTAGTGACTCTAGAATTATTGTGTGCATTTCTTATCTGTTAAATACCTGCGCTGAGCAGAGGCGGCATATGTGCGCCAATTACCTGAAATCAAATGTATTATTAGTGCAGTGACTTTCGGATATATTTCTTTGTACAAATTACCTGCGCTGAGCAGAGGCGACATATGTACGTTAATTATCTGAAAGTGGGGAAAATTATTATTAGTTTAGTGACTATAGAATTATTAGTTATTAATTACCTGCGCTGAGCAGGCGAGATGTGCGACAATTACCTGAAATCAAATTTATTATTAGTGCAGTGACTTTCGGATATGTTTCTTTTTACAAATTACCTGCGCTGAGCAGAGGCGACATATGTGCGTTAATTATCTGGAAGTGAGAAAAATAATTATTAGTTTAATAACTCTAGAATTATTTTGATCTCGTACCTGCGCTAAGCAGAGGCGACCTCTGTGCGCTAATTACCCGAAAAGTTGAAAGCAGTATTGGTTTAGAGATCTAGAATGTTTTTTTTTAATTGTTTCATAAATTACCTGCGCTGAGCAGAGGCGACTGAAAAGTGAAAATAATTGGTCTAGTGACTTTACAGTAGCCTATTTTGTTCTATAAATCACCTGCGCTGAGCACAGGCGACGTATGTGCGCTAATTACCTGAAAAGTTGAAATAATATTGGTTTAGTGACTTTATAATATGTAGCCCATTGTCAACCCTACCTACATCCATCTTGCAATGAATGTAGATAGGCGCTGCAATTGACACCTCTTGCTGCAAAATTCACCTTGGAGACATATGTGGGTGGCCGCACAGCATATTGCTTGAAAGCTGTGCGTACGAAAACGAAAGGACTTCAGACGGACAGACGGACAAAAGAAAACTCCACAACTTGACTTGGCTCGCCTCCACTGATGTAACCTGAGAATCAAAAAAAAAAAAAAACACCCTAACCGGAATATCTGCAAGAAGGTAAAATTTGTAAAATCTAAAATCCAGTACAACGCAGGACCATATGTTAATCAGCCGGAGAAATTGCGACGCAGAGAGAAAGAGGGATAGACGCTCTGACCATGGACTTCAGGTGGTGATGAAGTCCGCCTGGACATGATCTGGGCCCAGGGCCCCCATCTACGCTGGCTAAGACGTCGCAGTCCATCAGAAAATTCTTAGCCCCAATAGGTGCGTGTGTGTATTCAGGAGTTTTGTCGCATGACCTCATCAACAACCATCAACGCGTCACTCGATCATCTCAACGCGTGGCTTGAACAAACGATAAGAAAATAGTAGCGCATGAGTACATAGAGCCTCTAGTCGAAAGAAAAGACCATTAATGTGATGGTGTGTTTCAATTTAATATGAATGCGCCTGGCGTCCGGAAGTCACCTCGTTGTTCACACTTAATACAATTAAAAAAAAAATTAGGGAGAATTACAATTTCCACAACAAAACCTAGGTCTAGCCTATGCCCTACTAGCTGGCTTGCCTTAATTAAAATTAATTCAAAAGCATGCATAAAACAAATATATATTATATATAGAGTTTGTCAGTAGATACTATGATGTATTTGTAAAAGAACAATAGAGACCACAGAATGTGTTCAACAAACTTAACTAGATACGACACCTGGAGACTACCCGCTGGTAGTGAAGGAAAGAATCCCATGCTGAGCCGGAACCATGCTGGAAGGGTGCACCCTCTTCACCTCGTTTCCTTGGATTACAGACACAATTTGCGATGTGGGCACATTGGCCTCTTTTTTTTATTTCCTTTTCCCCTCTTTTGGGTGCTTTCGGATCTTTACAAAATTGTAAGCCTTACAATTAACACATTCGCTGCGCAACAGTGCGGGCACAATGAGGTGAGTGGCAGTGTGTTGGCATAATAATCTTCAGAACACTACGGCTCACAAGGTACATCGACAGATCACAACAACACAGCTTCGGCTTAATATTATATGAACCTACTTTCAGGTACTAAAATTTCGCACGAATTAAATAGCGAGCACCATTATTAATGTTCCCTTTTCTTTACAGGAAAGCCTTTCACAACATGATCACTCGATGTGGAAATAACAGAGAATTCGGTGCTTTAATAGGCATTAAAAAAAATCCGAAAAACTCTATGACAAACGCACTAACAAAACTTTTTTTCCTTTCAGGAAAATTATCGCACAATTATATGGAAATTCCTCTTCATTTCAAATTCAATAGGTAATGTAGAAGATCCAAATTCGATATGACAAACGCACTAATAAAACTTCTTTTCCTTTCAGGAAAATGAACGCACAACTATATGGAAATTCCTCTTCATTTCAAGTTTAATAGGTAATATAGAAGATCCAAATTCTATATGACAAACGCACTAATAAAATTTCCCTTCATTTTCAGGAAAATTATCGCATAATTAAATGGAAATTCCTCTTCATTTCAAATTTAATAGGCAATATAAAAAAAATCCAAATTCTTGATCACAAACGCACCAAAAAAAATTTCTTTTCTTTTCAGGAAAATGAACGCACAACTATATGGAAATTCCTCTTCATTTCAAGTTTAATAGGTAATATAGAAGATCCAAATTCTAAATGACAAACGCACTAATAAAATTTGTTTTCATTTTCAGGAACATTATCGCACTGCTAAAGGGAAATTCCTCTGCATTTCCAGAAGATTATCACAATCTACATATGTGAAATGTTATATAAACCTCTTCTCAGGTACTAAAATTTTTCACAAATTAAATAACGATCACCATTACTAATGTTTCCTTTTCTTTACAGGAAAACTGTTCACCACACGATCATTCGATGTGAAAATATAAAAAAAATATTCCGTGCTTTAATAGGCCATATAAAAAAAATCCAAATTTTTGATCACAAACGCACTAAAAAAAAATTCCTTTTCTTTTCAAGAAAATTATCGCACTACTATAGGGAAATTCTTCTTCATTTCCGGAAGATTGTCACAATCTATGTGAAACGTTATATAAACCTCTTTTCAGGTACTAACATTTTTCACAAATTAAATAACGAGCACCATTATTAATGTTTCCTTTTCTTTACAGGGAAATTGTTCACCACATGATCAATCGATGTGAAAAATATATAAAAAAAAAAATCTGTGCTGTAATAGGCAATATAAAAAAAAATTCAAATTCTATATGACAAACGCACTAATAAAAATTTCTCTTCTTTTCAGGAAATTTCTAAATCGACGAATGCGTGATGATACGAGATTACGCGGGTGTACAGGTAATCGCGATTTTCACGTTGACGCGAAGTAGAACTCAACCCGTGATTCTGCTTTCGCGCAGAACAAAATCCAAAAAAAAAAACTGAAAGCAATTATCCTATATATTACTTTTCTTCTTCTCTTCTTTCTTTATTATAAATTCCCGGAATGAGCTGCGCATTCAACTCTTGACGGCACCCGTTCAGAACTTCCAATCAACTGTCTCCCGCCCTGGCGCAGTTATCAAACAAAAGCGATCCGCTCACAGCAACCTCCGACAAGCGCGCACCTTTCGTTCGTTCGGGCTGCAATCGATATTTCTGCTCGCTGTATGAACGGGTGTCTGTGCATTACTCTGCCTGCTTTTTGGTAGCAGCAATATATGTGCCGTGAGAGAGATTTTTCTGTGAATTTTGGGCGGGCTTGCTGTAATGCATTTTATGATGGCATCGTCCGGTGCATTACAGCTAGGCGAATTACCGTTTGGATGTTGGTGGATAGCGGCAGATTTCGAACGAAAATTGTAACTTGCGCGCGTTTTGTGCACTTTAGAATTTTTTGTTTGTGAATTATTTTGATTTGTTGTTGTTCTCTTTGCAGGCTTTCAGGTATGTGGCACGGGGTTTGCTGTGAAAGATTGTGATTTGTGCGCGTTTTGCACGACTCATAATTTTTCTCGGGCGGACATGCAGCTTAAGCTTAAGCATAAGGCTGCTTTTCACGAATATGTACTCTCTTACCCCTTTTCCTTTATGCGAATATATGGGAAAGTAGCAAAGCTACTTTTCGAAATTGAATAAATTTTGCCCCTTTTTAGGTATCTAGGAAAATTTAAATATAAATAAAGGAACATGCATGCTAATAATAGAAAAAAATTTAAGAGAAGGCAAAAAAAAATTTTTATGTGAAAGGAAAAATGAATAAAAAAAATGCAAAAGGAAAGGAAAGTATCGTGAGGGCAGAACGCTACAAATAGCCTATTTGTTTTACAAATTACCTGATACGATCGCATATTTTCACGTCCTTCACCACATTGACGTCGGTTTGTCAAATAGTGATATAGACGTAAGAACAAGAAAAAAAGAGGTCAATGTACCCACCTAAGTAAAAAAAAAGGCCAATGCGCCCAAAACAAAAAAGGAACGTCGCAGAAGTGTACTTGTCCTGTTGCATTCAAGAAAGAAAAGTTGGGTGCACACTACCAGCAAGTTCCAGTCCAGCGTCGGATGTTTGAGCTGCCAACCGGTAGAACTGAGGTGTCGTATTTAGCTAAGCATGCTTAAAATCTCTTATATCTTTGCTTACATTTTGCTTTAATATATGTTAATGATTATTGGCAAAGCGAACAATGTTGAAACACATGTTTTTTATTTGCATGAACACAGCTACATATATTTTTTTTAGACTACCAGGGTCTGAGAACTTAGACTAAGGCTAGGATAAAACAGCTTCTTTGTTATTCAATGAGGTGAATCGCCGTCGAATTTCGCATCCTCACAAATAAATTAAAGTAGTCAGCTTTTCATACGGGTACACATTTTCTTCTCTTTTATTTTGTTTTTTTTTTAAACTTTATTTCCTTTTTAATTTTAACTTAAGCTTTTCTTTTCCCTTTCTCTTCTGATATTATCCCAATGGCCATTGGTTTAATTGGTGCAATGATCGGTTAGACTTCGCCGTATGAGGGGTCGACGGCTGATGGATCGCGCTAGCTAACGACAGGCCGCAGAATGGGGCTAAGCAGATGGTTAAGGCTTTGGAGGCTTAGCCAGTGTGGTTGGGGGGAGATTGGGCCCATCTTATCTCAAAGCCGGGGTCTCAACAACATCTGAGGCTCCTCTCAGATCTATCTCACTCTCGATCGTTCGTCTTCCCGGCGTTCAAACCCTCCAGATGGAATAAAACTTGTCCGGAGTTGCTGAGGTTCCGTTTTCTTTTCTTTCAGCTTAATTAAATAAATTTTCTTTCTTCCAGGCTTTTAGGTTCCACCACGAGGAGGAAGTCTTCATAGATCTTGTATTTTCCAGTCTGTCTGTCCGTTTGCAGTCTCACTTACCATTTCCTTTTTGTTTTACTGTCCGTCCGTCTGTCTGGTCAATCTTCGTATTTGTGCACAGCTTAACAAGCATCAAGGGTGGTGGGTGGCAAGAACCACTGCAAGCCGGCTGATCGCTACCGGCATATTTGCTGTGCAGCCACCTACGCTAATCCCGCGATGATTTTGTAGCAAAGAGGTGTCGGTTGCAAAGCCTATCTGCATTAATTGTAATATGAATGTAGGTAATTCTGGCAACGGGCGCGCTCTTCGTTACAGTATATTCCATATTCTTTCCCATGATTTATCTTTATGGATGGACGCATCAGATTCTGCCAATGGAACAACATCTCAGCAGAAAGCGGATGTCAGCTGGCAGTTAACCTGAACAATGTTCAACGGATATATAGTTCTTACGACAGAGAACTTCTTGCTGCATTCAAAAGCATAAAATATTTTCAGTGTATTTTGGACAGACGCCCGTTCGTTTTATTCACGGAGCACAAACCTATGGTCTACATTTTGCGTCAAAATCTTAAGAAGCGTCTCCTCGTCAATTGCGGCACCTACAAAATATACGCCAATTTATGTGTGACATCAGATATGTGCCAGGAAAAGAAAACTTTCTCGCCGATGCTTTGTCCGGAATTGAGTAAATACGTCTCATGGGTTCAGTCAATTTCGAATCCATCGCAGAAGGACAATCTGATACCGATCTTTAACAACTTTGTCAATATCATCAGTTTAAATTTGGTAAATTACCAATGTTCGGTTCAGACAGGGAGTTGTTCTCCGAAGTTTCTTCTTCGACATTCAGGCCATATATCCCTAAAGAGTATAGAAACCAAGTTCTAATTCCATTCATAATTCAGCGCACCAAAGCAACTAACACTATGGTCCCGGCAAAGCATTTCTGTCTATCCACCAACAAAGATGTCAGTTCTTGCTCTCGCGCACTATCAGCAAAGCAAAATTTCGCGTCACTGCAAAAGGCCCTTAACAGCTATCCAGGGATCTTCAGATTGGTTGAAAGTAATTCATTTAGATTTGATTGGTCCCTTTCAACCTTCGCTGGATTTCAGATATTGCCTCATTATCATCGATAGCAGGCTGAGATTGTCGCTAACGCTAAAACAAAGAGCTTGTCAGTTGACAACTTTACCTACATTCACTTTCCTGAATATAGACAGGCGCTGCATCTGACACCTCCAGCTGAAGAATCATCGCGGGATTGGTGTGAGTGGCTGCACAGTGAATACTCCGCTAGCTATAAGCTGGTTTGGGATAGTTCTTGGTACTCACATCCCTTGATGATTGTTAAATGTGCTAAATGATCATCGATATGATTAACCAAGCAGACAGACGGACATAAACAAAAAAGAATATTTGTAGGTATGTATTATGAACTGCAGACGGAAAGAAAAAAAAATGATCTTCTGTAGTTACCTCCTCCTGGTCACACCTAGAATCCAAGAAGGAAGAAGATTTATGTATTTCAAAGCTACAAAAAAAGAATGGTAGAAAGGGCTTAACAACGCCCAACAATTCATAAGCCGCCAGGAGAGCTGCCATCGCAGGAGATAGAAGTAATTAGAGAGAGCGAGGGCGAGAGGCATTCTCAGCTGATTATGAGACCCCGGCTTTGGGAAAATATTGTACCCAGACGACCCCATCCACCGTTGCTAAGCCTCCAAAGCCTCGATGTTCTTCTTAGCCCCATACTTGTTATATATGTGTTCCGTGGTGTTATTCCACACGCGATCCGTCATCAACCGCCCTGTGCAAGAGATTACTACTCACTCATCTTAACGCGTAGCGACATTAAAAAAAACCAAAAGTGAATAAATAAAGCCAAACACCTGCAAGCCGCCATTGGTCAAAAGAAACGAGTATACATAAGATAATAGCCCTTTTTAATGTTAACCAGCCTTTCTGTCCGCCCGCCCTTCACCTTGTTGCATACAACAAATCATACAATGATCAAAACCTTACACGACTTGGATCTACCATAGACCTTACTAGCTGTATTAGCGTGTCTGTAATGCATGCATACAACTATATGCAGCGTAAGAAGCTTTGGTACTAGTATCGCCAGACTAGCAATATTAATAGCAAACGAAAAGGATAGAAAAGAAATCAAAGACCACCAAAAGATGGAATGAAATGAGCTAACTTAAATAGGTACAACACCTGGAGACTACCCGATGCTAATGGAAGAATCCCGCTCTGAATTGAACCATTGAAGATAAGGTGCACCCTCTGTGCCGCTGTTTCGGCTTTTGTGTAATTTTGGACGCATTGGCTTCTGTTTTTTCCTTTTCTCTTCTTTTGGTTACTACGGATTTTGCTGCTAAACACCTTTATAGCTATTTTGTTTTTTTTTTGTATGGACTACAAATATGCTACACTATTTCCTTTACTTTATAAAACTTTACCACAAATTGGAATTTTCTTTTTTAATTAATTTATCCTTGCAGGGTTTTATATTCTTTTCTGCCTTTTAGGATTCATATGAAAGATTGTAATTTGTGCGCGTTCTGCATAAGTTAAAATCTTTCTTTGGGAAATAGTTTTTCCTTCTTCCTTTTTGGGATACATGAGAAAGATTGTAACTTTTGCGCGTTCTGCACAAGTTAGAATCTTTCTTTTGGAAATATTTTTTTCTTGCAGGTTATATGCCTTATGTAGAAGTAGCAAATTGCTACTTTCTTTTCGAAATTAAATAGCTTATCTTTTGACCCCTTTGCAGGTACCCGGTAAAATTCTGAGGGTTTCTCTACAAAGGTAAAAAAAAACAGATGAAGTGAAAAAGGAAAAGGGTAGAGTATGGGAAATGCGCTACAGCGTGGGGACGATCCAAAGGGAACAAATTCTTAAGCCGGGCTTTAACAGGAGACATATGCCAGGAGACTTAAATAAAATAAATTAGGTCTACCAACAGCAACGCCCAACAAGAGTCTCAATTCTGGCATGCGCAAAAGCTTGGGTTGTTGAGGAAAGAAAACCAAGTGTGCGACCGCCTTGGTCGGGGAAAGGCCTATCTACAGATGGATGTCATCTATATACTCGCCTCGGGCAAGGGAGAGGGAGGTTGGATTGAAGTTCAAGCAAACATGTATGAAACTGAAACAAATGGGGAGGGCTACCAGCGGATGGCAAAGAAGACATTGGCAGCTAATAAGCAGGGACCTAGTTCAAATGATTTGAAAATTCGACAAGGTATCACATCATAGACGGACACAACAGCAATTAATTTTAAGAAGGGGACAGAAAAGAAAAATCCTTCCAACCAATGCTAACCCAGAACGAAAGGATCTAAACTCGTTAGTTTAGAGTGATCATCGTTGACAAAAAAAACTTCGCCGAGACATCACCCACACGAACTGCTGCTCGAACACGATCCAGTCGGAAGAAAATTGAAGAAGGGGACAGAAAAAAAAACACTCTAACAAAGGCTAACCCAGAAGGGATTAGAAACAGAGAGAAAAAGATTTATCTCACATCATTTAGAAGACAATAGGAGGGTTATGTGGTGATTCTTTGGACTGTATGAAACACCACTTATGCGTTCTACCACGGTCGCTTTGATGAATTTAGATGCCAATTTGGTAGTAAATCTATCAACTGCACTACTGTGAACAAAGCTTCGTACATACATAGCTCTCTGGCGAATTCAAAGTTTGTTACCAGCGGCATACTTTATATAACCCTCGTTGAAGCGGAACTTGACTTCGTCGCGCAAGAGCTAAGGTCTTTGGTTGCCATGTATACATTGAATGGCTCCGACCGAATCCGTTCTTAGCTCTCAGCGGAATTGGTATGAACCCCAACATATCCCTGGGTAACGACCAAATAGCAGGAAGTATGACGAACATTTAGAAAATTCATGAAAGACATTGCTGATGGCAAAGCCGATTACGCATAAATGCTCGTCCCAATTCCGGTTGATTGATTTACACGTTCAGAAGCATTTGATTGCGGGGATTAAGCTGGTGCAAAGGCGTGTTTCACCCCATAACGTTCTAACAGCTGAGCGAGTATTTTAGCATTGAACTAACTACCATTATCTGAATGTATATTGTTAGATACATATCTCCACCCACAATTTAAAGTATGTTACATACATACCTCAGCTAAGAAGCTCTAGCAAACGTAATTACATATGAACATACCTACGCCAATTGTCGAAGAAATTGTAGCAAGCGCAAGCATACATATCTACATCATTTTCAATGAACATACATACCTACATATTTTTCATTGCATTATAATTCCACTCGTAACTGACTTACACCAATTACTTAACCAATTGAGGAAATATGTAGAGGTAGATCGAGTGGCGCAATACTCCTGCGCGCAAGAATTCGCACGTTGAAATACGATAACCTTGCGCCAGCGGTAGAACACAGGTGACCAAATGATGGTTCACGATTTGTGTATGAAGAAATTAATATTTATGTAGGTATGTGTGTAATTCATGAATGTCACGAAAAAAGAGCAACAAGTGGTTAACGTTTGTCAAGATTAATGGGATATTTATGTTGGTACGTATGTAACGACAAATGCAATTATATAATAGCAAAACATTCAGCATGATTTTGGTCCGAACAGAATATATGTATGTATGTACAAAAGCGACGATTGCCGCGATTTGTTTATAAACACAGGTGAATGAAAAATATATGACCTAACACTTTGTACTAATTATGCGCTGTATATACAAAGTTATATGATTAATAGTATATACTGACGGAACTTGGTGAAACTTTTTTCTTAACATTTTAAATCGATAAGAAACACTTGTTTTATTTCACAAAAGATCTTATTCATTCAATTATTTTTTTAGAATATCCTAACGCGTTTCGACCACTTGTTAGTCCTCTGAAGATGACCTAAGTGGTCGAAACAAACTTATTCCCAAAATTAACGATTTAGAAAAAAATGGAGTTTACCAAATCTCTTGTCAGGACTGGAATACTACTTATATAGGAAAGACTAAACGAAAAATAAAAACGAGATTTAAAGAACATCTAAAATCAAAACAATCAAATGTAGGCCAACATATTCGCGATAAGTATCACACAATAGATGAAAACAATATAAAACTGTTGTATAACTTACCGGGAGGGAGACTTCTTAATAAATATGAAATTAAAGAAATACGAGCATCGAAAAGTATAGGAATTTTCTTGATCAATGAGTTGGTTTTCACAAACAAAAGCCATCTATTAAATCCGTCTCTTATAATATAATCTCATCAGTTCATAGTATATATGTAATGGTGGTAGTGGTGGACTGTTTGGTAGTTTGTGTTTGTAATTTGGCAGTTGAGTTAGTCCTCCGAAGATGACCTAAGTGGTCGAAACGCGTTAGGATATTCTAAAAAAATAATTGAATAAATAAGATCTTTTGTGAAATAAAACAAGTGTTTTTTATCAATTTAAAATATACAAAGTGTTGGGTCGGAAGTAATTTAAGTTTCCGCGTATTAATAAGATCACAGGACGAAATTGTAAAATAAACCGAATTTTTCAGTGAACGTCCAACGATGTAATTACTTAGGAGCCGTGCTTTAATAGCTATTCCACACTCACCTCAGGTCAGGAGTTGTGCTTTAACAGCTACTCCATTCTAAACCTAACTGCCGCGCTTGTTTTATTAAAGTCGCTACCTGCAAGAATTTAAGCAAACGGCTTCCGAATAGTCCGAAAGAAAGAATCTGCAACGAATTGAATCAAACGGTTTCCTAGCAAAGAAACAACAACATTATCTTCTGGAATTCCTAACATTGGAAAGACTTCTTGTTTAAGAAATTTGGCGACCCTTGAGGCTGTGGCCCCTGCCATTGCTTCCAGCAGCACGAACTTAGATAGGTGGTCAAGCACTATAAAAATATATCTATTCCCATTTTGACTAGTCAGGTAAGGACGTAGAAAGTCACAGAAGGTGCGTTTCAAAGGCAAGTCGGTAGACTGTATCATAACCGGAGGAGGTCCAGGAGATACATTGGTCGGCTTGATCTGTTTACAAGTTTCTCAGTGTTTATTAACTGTCGTACCTCTGAAGCCATGTTCGGCCAGTGTTATTGACGGCGTAGCCTCTCTAAAGTCTTTGCGAATTTTAAGTATGCTGAAATAGGAGGGCTATATTCTGATATCATCATATCGTCTGTGAGACTGTCAGGAACCCATAACATCCACTTAACAGCTCCTGGTGGACTTTATTACTTTGTGCACCAAATGGGATGTATATTTTTCCACCACCAGTCCGTAAGTTTTGAAAGGCGTCTGGTTATCAGTTATTCGCTGCACTCTCTCAGCATACGCTTGTTCCTGGAACGCGGGTGAATCTAGATCAATTAAGTTGACTTGGGGAGGATGAAAAAACGACCTTGAAAGATCATTGGCCACAACATTATCCACCGAGCTAGTCTGCATCATAGATCTCTTTGCTCCATGAGCCATTTAAGACTGGCATGAAGGATGATGACCGTGAACTCCGGTCCTTAAGGTATAAATTTTTTAATACTTTATACTGCAGCGAAACACTCCAGCTCGGTTATAATGTAATTAGGTTCGACCGCGTTCAGCTTTTGTGACATATAGCCGATGGGAAGCTCATCCTCGTCCGCAGAACGCTGGAACAGCACACTCCCAACTTCTGTAGTGCTAGCGCCACACTGAATGAAAAAAGGTTTGGCGAAGTGTGGGTTTGCGAGCACTGGTGGTGCCATTAGGCACTATTTTAACAGTTGAAATGCCGATTCGGCTTGTTCTCTCCACTCAAATTTGATATTCTCATTCAAAAAATCTGTCAGAGGACTAGCGATGGTAGCGAAATGTGGGATAAACCTCCTATACCACCCAGTTACTCCGAGAAAACTGCGTATTTTTTTCAAACTAGTCGGTCTTGGTAAGCTTTGAATTGCAGTCACGTTTTCGGGATCTGCTCGCAAGCATCCGTCCCCAACTACAAAGGCGAGGAATGTGACTTACCTCATACAAAATTTACATCTTTCCACGTTGGCGGTCAGCCCGGCGGCGCGATGAAGACCCGCGACATTCGTCAAAACCTCTTGATGTTCGTCAAACGTAGAAGAAGCAATGAGCAGATCGTTCAGGTTTACAGACACCCAGTTGGTGACTGATCACTTTAGAGATCAGCTTACACATTGTTGGTGGAGCGTTGCAAAGACCAAACGGAAGCACCTTGAACTGGTATAGGGGTCTCCCCTGCACGGCGAAGACCGTTTTATCTCTAGATCTCACGGCCAATGGAGTTTGACAAAATGCATCTTTTAGGTCTATCGCGGAGATGATGTTTGTTCCTTGTAGCCTACTGAGGAACCCATCTATAAAAGGTAACGGAAAGGCATCTGGCACTCTCACGGAATTGAATTTCCTGGCGTTTAGATAGAGGCGCACTTTACCATTAGCCTTCTTGACCAAAGTCATTGGTGATGACCAAGAGCTTTGACTTTCCTCGACGACAGGGCGACATGCGATCTAGGATCTAAGGATTTTTGTACTGCGGGATACAATGCATAAAAGCGTTGTTTAATCAGTCTCGCATGGCCAACGTCAATCTCGTGCTCTACTAGTGTGGTAAAACCCAAGCCCTGCTGGTTGAATGACGGAAGGATGTGGTCACCCTCTGCAAGTGCTGCGAATCAGGTTCTGAAAGGTCGTGCTGTTGTAAACACGACAGTGCTGCTTTTGATAGGGAGTGAAGCTCACTTGTCATTACGGGTTTTAAACCGAACGCTCTCCAGAAGTAAATTCCGAGGTAGAGGGACTGCTGTAAGGAAAGGACTATATGTAGTCGCATCATGCGGGTCTTTTCATCCAACATTATGAGGACCCGTATATGACCCAATAATTTTTACTGCCGTCTATCAGCGGTTGAAATCACAGCTGAAATTGCGTGAAACGGAATACCTATCTTATTCAGGAAACTGTCCAATCGAGCGCCGAGCACGCTGACATTAGCACCACTGTTCAACAGCCTTCGTATCTTCTGTCCATGAATAACGACCTCGGCATAGGGCCGAGGATCCCAAGAATCATTCCCATCAGATATTATTGTTTCGCCAATGGCAGCTTTATAACTCTGCGCAGGCAGTGATTTAAGCAGGTGCAGCTGTAAATTTCCGATAACGACGTCTCCGTATTAAGGGTGACATAAGACGTGGTTTGAGTACTGGAACTACTCGTTCCAGTTGGGGTACGGAGCGGGTTCATTTTAAGACTTTTATTCGGTTTGTGGACTCTTCTGGTCTCATCATTTTCGGGGTTTTGAAATGCTGTGGTATCTCTAATAAGTCGTGCGATGGGGTTATCGGTAACAATCCGGCTCGGTGTTGGTAGCCGCTTCTTCTCTGTTGCGCCTGCAGGTTTGTCCTGGAGGCAAGCGGCGCTAACCTTTTACGAAATTTTGACTCCTTCCTCGGCTCCTCGACAAGCAAGTCCGACACTGCGCTTCGATTACTCCCACTGCCTCACATCCGTAACAGAACACTCTTTATTGACCTAAAGGACAGTTGATATATATGTGACCTTCAGCTGAGCACTTCCAGCATGTCACTTTGGGTCTACCAGGTCTATAGAATCCTCTTAGCGGAGAGTGGAGTGGAGAGTCCCCAGAGCCTTGGGGATGGACCACAGTACCTTCTAAGCGGTTCGATAGAGCATGATCTAGATATTGCGTATCTGAGTAGATTTTATGCACGGTTTGTCGTTCGAACGCGTAGTCCCTATGAGGCCATAGTTTCTCTTACCCGTTGCGTGGGTCTCTAAGATCTAACACACTGTTTGTCTGGTGCAGTAACAACGCTTCCTGTAATTCCGGTTTCATGTTGCGGCACTATATTTTCGCCAGCTCTTGCTCTGGAAGAGGCGTGCTCATTTTGGACTTCTAATATGAAATCGCTGATTGATTCGTTCACTTCTTGTTTCCTAGCATGTACCAGCTTAAAAATTTCATAGTCGGACTCCTGGCTCCGGTATTCCGCATGAGCCCTGAACGCAGCTCCGGAACCGAGCGCATAGTTCGGAGGCAGTTGCTTGTTCCAATAGGGCTAAGAACTCTGCTCGAAATATGAACTATGTCACATTCAGGCCAGATGTGCCATCAAAATTTAGCTTCCAGCGAAAGATCGGGCCTGCAGCGCACCACTGCGGTCTCTCGAAGTAGGCTGTCGAGGATGCGTTGACATATTCAGTGGTGAAATTGCAGGATCAGGTAAGGCTGACGCACGAGATTCAAGATTATCATGCCTCTATTCACTATTCATTCTAAGCGATCGTTAATCGACGCCATACGGGACCTTCCCGGGAACGAGACAGTTGGTCCGCGCGGAAACAACGGTGCATGGGTAGGAGCACGCTGCTCCTTCTGTCTTTCAGATACTAGTACGTCCAAGTATGATACACTTGGGTGAAACCGCTAACTCTTCGAGATGGGTTTTGGTGTACTCAGAGCTGTACCTCCAGTCAGCGTAGATGTTTTCGACTTTCCACCTGTTAAAGTATCTTGGACACTGGGATCGTTAAGACAGAGGCGCCATCAATATGAAGCACGGGCGTGGACTATGGTGATAGATGGGCTTCAACAATGCCCGAGAAATCCTCTAGGGTTCTGAAATAAGTTTTGGCCTCAGACTGGACAGATGGGTATGTGTTCCACAGACGGGCTCTGGGAAGTACGCAGAGGACTTAACTAACATATCGTGAACGGTCTTCGTTAGTTTGGATGGAATCTGAGATCAAATCCCGACGCAGGACGTTCACTCGGCTGGTAATGCAATCCAGGTAACTTGATGAATTTTTATGGGTATGCGACTTGAAGGGTGCTTTGCCGGACTCTAGGCTCCCCGCCTCATATAGTTCCGCGAGCTTACGCCGAGCGTTGCCGTGGTCTGGTCTAAAGTTGCGGACGACGAGTTCGACTTCCAGTTGTCCGCTGATAGGAGGGAAAAGTCCGTCTTCCCAAACAATGCGAAGGTAAATGATGGTGATAATAAAGGAAACGAAATAGATCTATCTTTTATAAAACGCAAAACTTGAAAAAAATCAATAATTTCTTCTTTTATTCCCAATGTGAAAATATTTATAAAAATGCAACCTATCGCTAACAAACTGTTACAACCGAATGTATCTCTGTTTTTCTTAATATACCTTCCCAACCATCTAGAAACCATCCGTATCGATACACTTAAAGAAACTTTAACCGTAATTAATGCAAATGGGTCCTTTTTTTTAAGGTTTAAAAATTATGTGCCGCTTCTTTGGTGTATATTTTCTTCTTAGAATCCCTGTTGTGTTGCCTAGCAGCTGCTCACAGCTCAGCCGCGCTCCTTTCCATCATGTTCTCCTTACAGACCCCCATTGGTAGGTGCAGTGAGAATAAAATAAAGCAATACGTTAATTTGTTTTATTCTGAATCTGATATGTCCGACACGTTGTCCTCTATATCAGTTAGGTGTTGGAATAGTTATCCCCAGGACATACTCCGAAATATTTTTTCGCGATGGTGTCGTGTCTGATAAATCTTGTACAATATAGCGATCGCGATCTAATACTTTTGTAATTTGATACGGCCCACTATACTTTGGCAGCAGCTTTCTGCTATTACCATTTGACCCCTTTGGTAGCTTGACTAATACATACTGACCTTCAGTATATATTCTGCTGTCATAATAATTTTTTTGAGTTTCATGACTCCTTGCAATATTTAGAGCGGCTTTTTCTCTTTCAATGTGAACATTATTGGTAGCGCTTTTCACCACTTCATTCGAAATAAATGAGTCAATAGAACTTCAAGGCGTATAACCAAATAACCATTTATTTGGACTTTTTCAATTGACTTATTAATAGTAGCATTCAGACCACACTCAATGGATGATATGGTTTCGTCCCATTTTCTCCCATGCTCGGATGGGGCAATATCAATGACTATCCGAACCAGCTTAACACAAGCTCGCTGCATGGACACGTTTAATTAATAAACGGTCAACACTAAATGCGCTTCATGACTTAGTCGGTGTTAGTATTAGTATGTTACACTAAACATAGACCAAACACCAGATAAAATGACATGCAATGCAACATAGAACAAAAAAAAATCTAAATTAAATCTAACTAAAAAGATTAAATATTATATAGACGTTCTTTAAGACATGCTTCGAGTCGTCAACAACAAAATGCTCAGCCAAATTATTAACAGAAATGCACATGGATTAAGAGGTTCATACATCCCAAGATTAGACCTTGAGGAATTGACATGCAATAGATGTAGCCTTCTTAAATTGTGCCCATTATCACGGAAAGGGATTTTGTCAAGTAACAACGGGGAATCAACATTCGCGTTTAACAAAAGTTACATTGGCAACCATGCGACGTCTCTCGAATGAGTGCATTTTCAAAAGCTGCACGCGATCCTCATAGGGTGGAAGAATCAATGAATTATACCAGGGTAGCTGCCTGTGAGCAAATCGTAAAAAGTTTCTCTGAACAGACTCGGTGCGCTCGATGTGTGTAACGTAAAAAGGAGACCAGACCTGGCTAGCGTATTCAAGAAGTGGTCTCACAAGGCAAGTGTACAAACGCAATGTTATAGTAGGATTCGAAAACTCTCGAGACCAACGATTATAAAACCCAGCATAGAACTACTCGTTGATACCATGTAGTTTATATGGGAGACAAAATTTAATCTGACACATTTGACACTCAAGTCATAGACAGACTCTGTGGCGACGCGACTGAACTGTTCCTATTAGTTCCATATTCTAGTCAAGTCATCATGTAAACTAGGTAAATCATTTCGGCTAGTAATACCTTGCCGAATACAGCCAGCCGTAGCTAGGTAGGCTTTGTTTTTGTTTATAACGATGTTTTAAAAAAAATATGTTTTTTGTTCTCCAGTCTTGTGACAGCACCTTTTTAGAGCAGACAAAAAGGAAAAAAATATATATCGAAATAAAAATTATAAATATCCAGGACAATTAAGACCAAAGAGAAAGGGTTTTTCTTTAACTCTTTATGATGAATATTCCTTATTTCCAGAAACGCTCCAGCTAAAACTTGATCCGCACTCCGTGAAATTTTCCCCCGGAGCAAATTTGACAAGTAAGAATTACCACTGGTACGACAAGTAAGGACCACCATTGTTGTGGAACTCTGAAGGTACGAGTACGAGCAACCTCATTTTTCTGACAACTTCTATTCGGTCTTGCACTTTATGAGCTATCACCGCACTTCAGGGTTCACGTAGTTATACGACTTGCACCACGGTCATAGGGACTGTAAGGGCATCTCGCTGTACTGGTTCCCATTCTGAAGGCTACATCACACGCTGGCCACCTCTGTGGTGATAACATAACAAATATAATTTTTCAGCCGCATGTCAAGTTATCAGGTCGTATTATCATTGGGATAGTAAGACCACGCCACAGCCTCCGGAAGTTACTAGAGACCTCTCACCTGAAATAGTTTACTCGAGGACAACTTCTTACTGCTGTCATATGGACAGTCCTGTGTATTCGTGGACGACAAGAGAATCTCATCCGTTCTCCTCGCTAACGGTCATAAGCACCGACAATACAAACTAATTTAATTATCCGTACCGGACGATTACCCCACTTATCTCAGGTGGAGTAACGCCAACTATCTGAGAAACTAGCTTCCAGATCAAGATTATTTGGGTAACTTAGTTCATTGCTACTGGCTACACCCAATATTGAAGAATTTTCATTCGGCCTACCTCAATTATCACAAGCAATTTTAACTTCTATCCGACATATATATATATAACTTGCAACTTAATCAATCAACTTATACTACGGATGCCGATTAGTGACAGCAACACAAGACCCGCATGCAACAATGGATAATCGGTAACCAAACTGGTTACCAAATTGGTGACCCCGACAAGATACGCACCTTCATCAACACTGGAAGAAGATATTATAAAAAGGTTAGATAGCGTAGGAGTTCACTAGTTTAATTTAATCTACCTTTCAACAACCATTACACATATTTATTTATCAATATTATTATTTTTTTTTCTTGTTGTTATATATATCACATTTAAGTGTATGAGTTTTACATCAAGGTGTAAGCATCACAATTAATGTCTATTTTAAGACGCTGTGTTAACTGACTGCGTTCAGCAACGTCTTACTAGCAATTCTCAGTCGTTTAGTAAAATTTTTCTTTTCTCTCTCGCACTTGCCTAATTCGGATTTATTCAATAACATTCTCATACGTTCCGTGGTTTAATCCGCATCGGTCAAAATTTCCTCACCTTTTGTTGTGCATTAACATCTTGTTAATTGCAATAATTCTTTTTTAATTTTTGTGTGCAACTCAATCTACGTTAGGAAATGACGAAACCGACCAGTCAGACAAACGTAAACATGGACTCTACTAGTAGTAGTGATCCGAACAAATCCAATGCTACCTTGCCAGCCAATTCAATTAATTCGGCGATGTTGGGTGTTGTGTCTGCCAAGACAACCCCCATTTGGAAAAACGATCCTGATTTGTGGTTCGTTCAGCTTGAGGCTCAGTTCAGCTTGGCCGGTATTAATCAAGATACTACTAAGTTTGACCATGTCGTTGGGGCGCTCGACGCGGATGTCGCTCGACTTGTAAGTGACATTCTGCGTACACTACCAACAGTAGACAAATACAATACTATCAAAGAGATATTAATCTCTAGACTCTCTGGCAGTACTAACCAAAAGTTGAAACAGCTCCTTACTGAGCTTACACTGGGTGACGCACAACCCTCACAACTACTGCGTGAGATGCGGGCACTCAGTAATGGTCAACTTAATGAGGCGATATTGAAGTCGCTTTGGCTTCAACGATTGCCGACAAATATGCAGGCGATTCTGGCCTGTAATCCAGGAGCACTTGAAGTATTGGCAACATGTGCAGGTAAGATAGCCGAAGTGAGTCCCAAAGCGGAGATATTCTCAGTAGATTCTTCCTTAGGCAGCATTCAAAGGTCACTAGCCGATTTGGAAAGAAAATTAAGCAACCTCGCCACCATGTTCGAGTAGTCGCTCACACGCCGCAATCCTGTTATACAAAGCACTTCAAGAAGTGGGTCCAGGAATCGAGCATCATCTCAGCATTCTTCTGTCGACACAGGTCAAAATTTCTGCTGGTATCACCGTAAATTCGGAACCAGAGCAAACAAATGTATCACTCCTTGCAAGTTCAAAGGGAGTAGTTTAAACTCAACGTCTCAAAATGTTTTGGCATGTAATGAAAACCCAAACGAATATGCCCTCCGCCATTAACGACGGGTGGAGCCGGCGTCCAAAGAAGTCGTCTTTACATTTTCGACAGGTCTTCGAAAAAAAGTTTCCTGATTGACACTGGGGCGGACGTGTCCGTCATCCCGAAAACATCTTTCCATCGTTTTTCAAATTCAAATATGCAGTTGGTAGCGTCGAATTCCTCTCCTATTAGTACGTTTAGTAGGAAATTACTGTCATTGGACTTGGGTCTACGAAGGTCTTTCCCTTGGCAATTTGTCATAGCTGATATTCCTAGGCCCATACTGGGCGCAGATTTTCTGTGCCACTATGGACTCTTAGTGGATATCAAGAAGAAATCACTTATAGATCCGCTTACTTCTTTATCATCATTCGCTCAACGTGTCAATTGTCAAGATGCTAGCCTTTCCGTTTTGATTAACTCCGCAATCGATCCGAAAATCCAGAGTCTTCTTAAAAAGTTCCGGGATATCACCGTCGAAACTGGTTTCACAAAACAGGTAGTAAACACGGTTACGCATCGAATAATTACCAAAGGCGCTCCCATTTCGTCCAAAGTTCGTCAACTTTCCCCCGAAAAATTGTTAGTGGCCAAAAAGGAGTTTGAATTCCTTTTGAATCAGGGAATCTCTCGCTCGTCTAACAGTCCTTGGTCCTCATCACTGCACCTGGTCCAAAAGAAAAATGGAGAATGGAGACCATGCGGCGGCTACAGGCGGTTAAATTCTAGTACAGTACCAGACCGTTACCCGGTTCCATTAATTCACGACTTTGTTTATAAGTTAGAGAATTGTTCTTTCTTTTCAACTATGGACCTAGCGAAAGCATATCATCAGATTCCAATTGAACCCGAGGATATCCCGAAAACGGCAATTTGCACACCTTTTGGCCTTTTCGAGTTCACGCGGATGACTTTCGGATTATGCAACGCTGCTCAGTCTTTCCAAAGGTTCATCCACATGGTACTGCAAAAATTTTCGTTCTGCTTTGTTTATTTAGACGATATTTTAATCGCTTCTAAATCTGAAATTGAACACTACTCGCATTTAGAGCAAATTTTCCAACGCCTTCAGGAGTATGGCCTCATATTAAACGTTGAGAAATGCGTCTTTTTGCGGACGCAGGTCAAATTTTTGGGGTCATTTGATTACACCACAAGGCATCAAACCAGCTCCCGATCGCATGGAAGCAATTTCCAAATTTAAAATTCCGGAAAATGTAAAACAATTACGACGCTTTCTAGGCATGATAAATTTCTATCGCCGTTTCTTGCCCCACGCAGCAGAATTTCATGCTAGTTTAAACAGTTATCTGTCTGGCTCAAAAAAGGATGGCGCTAGGCCCATTGATTGGTCCAACGAGGCAAAGGAATCTTTCGAAGCAGCTAAAGCTCAATTGGCCCAAACGGCACTTCTCGCTTTTCCAATGGTATCAGCGGAATTGTCATTATGGGCAGACGCTTCGGATACTGCCATCGGTGCGGCGATTCAACAGAAGGTCGATAATAACTGGCAACCTTTAGGATTTTACTCCGTTAAGCTGAACAACGCTCAGCAAAAGTATAGCACTTATGACAGAGAGTTACTAGCGGCTTACAGAGGCATAAAATATTTCAAGTACTTGCTTGAGGGTCGTACATTCACGCTTTACACGGACCATAAGCCCTTACAATATGCTTTTCAACAAAATCCAGAGAAGGCGTCGCCGCGACAATTACGTCAATTGGACTTCATAGGTCAGTTTACTACTGATATCAGACATGTGCCAAGAAAAGATAATGTCGTGGCCGACGCGCTGTCAAGAGTCGACGAAATTCAGCTTCCCGGCGCAATCGATTTCGAAGCTCTGGCAGATACCCAATCTCAAGATTCTGAATTTCATCAAATTCTTCAAAATTCTCAATACAAATTTGAAAAATTTCCGATTTTCGGCTCAAACGTTAAATTATATTTCGAAGTCTCAGAAACAAAAATCCGACCATTTATGCCTACTGCCTTCAGAATTCAAGTGTTTAAAACCGTGCACAATTTATCACATCCGAGCATCCGTACAACAAAAAAATGGTCACGTCCAGATACTTTTGGCCGTCCATAAATAAGGATGTCAACTCCTGGGCACGGTCCTGCTTAGCTTGTCAGCGTAGTAAGGTCTCCAGACACGGCAAAAGCCCATTGGGTTCATTCAATGAGTGTTCTGGACGTTTTCAAAATATTCACATAGACATTATTGGTCCTATGCCACCTTCGCAAAATTTTAGATATTGCCTTACAATGATTGACAGATTTACTAGATGGCCAGAAGCCATTCCCATCGTTGACATTACTGCTGAGACAGTCGCAACCGCACTCTGTCAAGTTTGGGTAGCGCGCTTTGGTGTTCCCAGAACTATCGTTACAGATCAAGGTGCACAGTTCGAATCCTCGTTGTT
Source organism: Dioctria linearis (assembly GCA_963930735.1). Classification (NCBI taxonomy): domain Eukaryota; kingdom Metazoa; phylum Arthropoda; class Insecta; order Diptera; family Asilidae; genus Dioctria; species Dioctria linearis. The sequence continues at coordinate 125,512,181 of OZ005740.1, read as the reverse complement.
TGCAGAACTCTCAAAATTATTAGGCTTCCATCGTAATCGCACTCCTGCCTATCATCCTCAGGCTAACGGATTTCTGGAAAGATGGCACAGAACACTCAAAGCTTGTTTAATGGCATACCAGGAGAAGACTTGGACGAACATTTTGCCATTTGTATTGTTAGATTTGCAAACCACTTTTAGGGAGGAATTCCTCGCTACCCCTGCGGAACTGGTTTATGGCGAAAGCTTGCGCATCCCTGGCGATTTTCTCCAAAATTCGCAATATCGACCTCAAAACGAATTCGTTGTATCACTTCGTAACGTTTTCGCTGACATAAGACCAGTTCAAGCGTCAAATCACGCGCGACAATCCATCTTTAAATTTAAGTAACTCGATAAGTGCTCCCATGTGTTCCTGAGAACTGACGCAGTAAGATCATCACTGCAAGCACCTTATGAAGGACCTTTCGTAATTGTTAAGCGCGCGAAGCATTTCTTCACTCTCAGAATCAAAAACAGACAGGCTAATATTTCTGTAGATCGTTTAAAACTCTGCTTTGCAGCCCAAGAAGGCTCTGAAGAAGACCAAAGGCCGCAATCCAAACCAAATATATCACCTGACATTTCATCCAGCAATGGACCAGTTCAGTCAACGTCCGAAGGTTCTCCGTTACACCAACATCTGTAAAGGCGTCGACAACCTTTGTCGAGTGACTTTAACGATACAACAGCATTACAAGATGTGGTGACGTCTGCGTCGAACGCACCTTCACGGCATATCAGGTTTTCACCAGACGTTCAAACAAGTATACCTATGCGAACCACACGGACTGGACGAATTACAAGACCGCCACGACGTTTCTTTTGTAGCGTTAAAACCTAAGGTCTTGCTGGCAGGGGAGCATATGTGGCGACGCGCCTCAACTGTTCCTATTATTTCCATATTCTAGTCAAGTCATCATGTAAACTAGGTAACTCATTTCGGCTAGAAATACCTTGCCGAACACAGACAGCCGTAGCTAGGTAGGCTTTGTTTTTGTTTATAACGTTGTTTTAAAAAAAAAATGTTTTTTGTTCTCTAGTCTTGTGACAGCACCTTTTTAGAGCAGACAAAAAGGAAGAAAATATGTTTTTTGTTCTCCAGTCTTGTGACAGCACCTTTTTAGAGCAGACAAAAAGAAAGAAAATATATATCGAAATAAAAATTATAAATATCCAGGACAATTAAGACCAAAGAGAAAGGGTTTATCTTTAACTCTTTATCATCAATATTCCTTATTTCCAGAAACGCTCCAGCTAAAACTGGATCCGCACTCCGTGAAAAATTCCCCCGGAGCAAATTTGACAAGTAAGAATTACCACTGGTACGACAAGTAAGGACCACCATTGTTGTGGAACTCTGAAGGTACGAGTACGAGCAACCTCATTTTTCTGACAACTTCTATTCGGTCTTGCACTTCATGAGTTATCACCGCACTTCAGGGTTCACGTAGTTATACGACTTGCACCACGGTCATAGGGACTGTAAGGGCATCTCGCTGTACTGGTTCCCATTCTGAAAGCTAAATCACACGCTGGCCACCTCTGTGGTGATAACATAACAAATATAATTTTTCAGCCGCATGTCAAGTTATCAGGTCGTATTATCATTGGGATAGTAAGACCACGCCACAGCCTCCGGAAGTTACTAGAGACTTCTCACCTGAAATGGTTTACTCGAGGACAACTTCTTACTGCTGTCATATGGACAGTCCTGTGTATTCGTGGACGACAAGAGAATCTTATCCGTTCTCCTCGATAACGGTCATAAGCACCGACAATACAAACTAATTTAATTATCCTTACCGGACGATTACCCCACTTAACTCAGGTGGAGTAACGCCAACTATCTGGGAAACTAGACTTCCAGATCAAGATTATTTGGGTAGCTTAGTTCATTGCTACTGGCTACACCCAATATTGAAGAATTTTCATTCGGCCTACCTCAATTATCACAAGCAATTTTAACATCATTCCGGCATATATATATATAACTTGAAGCTTAATCAATCAACTTATACTACGGATGCCGATTAGTGACAGCAACACACGACAAGCATGCAACAATGGATAATCGGTAACCAAACTGATTACCAAAGCTCCACCCGGCGAATCGAGGAATCCGAGAACTTATAATCATAAGCGATTGGTGTCTGATTCCTATGGAAAGTCTTAAGCTTACATTTGTCGATATTGAGTACCAAATTATTGCTCTCGCACCAATTGTAAAATTTTTCAAGGTCACCCTGTACCTGTTCACAATCATGAACAGATTTAATCTGAGCGAAAAGCGTAATATCGTCAGCATAAATCAAGACCTTACAGTACCTCACAACGGAGACAATGTCGTCAATAGACAGAATAAAGAACAACGGGCCCAAATTTCTCCCTTGAGGTACGCCAGACGAAGTCTTCAAGACTCTACAGATGGAATGGCGAAATAAGATTTGGGATGTTCTGTTATATAAATAAGATTCTGTCCATATTAGAAATGTTGAGGGAAACCCATACTTTTCCATTTTAAGGAGTATCACGTAGTGAGATAACTTGTCGAACGCTTTACTAAGTTCTGCATAAATACAATCTGTCTGAAAGCCTTTTACCAAGCCGTCAACGGTATCCGAGACAAATTCCAGCAAGTTAGAAGTTGTACACCTACCCGAAATAAACCCATGTTGGTTTGAAGAGAGCAAATTCTTACAGGAAGTTGATAGTTGACAGTAGGTGATAGATTCGAATAATTTGGGCATGCAAGATAACTTTGCAATAGGCCTATAGTTAGCAATTTAATTTTTACTACCATTTTTGTGGATAGGTATAATAAAAGAATGTTTCCTGGGGAAACAACTACTATCGAGCAATTTTTGGAAAATAATTCTCAGCGGATCTACCACTGCAAGGCAGCAAGACTTAGAGAAGGCAGGAGGGATCCCATCAGGGCCAGTTGTGAAATCATTTGGAAGTCCATTAATATAATCGGGTATACCTTCTTCTGAAATTGAAGGGATAGTGAATGAAGCGTTACGATAGTCGTTCATATGACTGAAGTTGCTAATTTGAGGCTCAAAATTTGACGAGGCAAGAGCATTGATGCTAGAATGGTACGATATTACCTTCACGCGTGTACATTTGCTCTTGGCGTTGCGGTAGCGTTAAGCACTTTCTTTTTTCCCAACTTGTTACGATAGTCTGTGAAGTTACCAGAGGTAAAACAACTACCTGTGTCACAAACTATTCGGCGAGCAACGCCAGATACATTAATCATTGCATCAAACGCCTTAATCATGGGTTCCACTTTTGTGTTTGGTACTGCTTTTAGGAAAACATACTTTGTAAAACCATCAATAATAGTAATCAAATGGGTATTGCGTCGTGAACTTTTCACAAATGGCCCAGGTGATCAACGTGGAGAGTGTCAAACTGATGAAGTGAACTGAGTGAACTGATATCTTTTCAATGGGATGTAAATCTCTTGATTGCTTACCTGTTGGAAATTTATTATATAACCATCCCAAACAACAAGAAATATAAATATATTTCTTTATATATTTGCTCATTGCGGCAAACCAGTATTTTTTTGTATATAGTTTAATGTCCTGATCTAATAAGCATTTGGCGTCATTAAGATTGTCAGCTCCAGTCAGGAGGGCATCCACACAAAAATCTGTGACTGTAACCTTAGAAGCTAAAAGCCATCTTTGCTGTTCATCATTTGCTAGCTGTTGAAGAGTCTGAATAGCTAATTATGGCGCTGAACCAGTTCCAAATGTCACCAAATGTCACCGTGTTCAGCTGAAAATTCTCAATCTCCTTGGTTTTGGGATGTCTCCAAATGTTTCGCTGAAAAGTTTGGTGATTGGGATGCATGGCGATCATCCGATTCATCTTTTCAATGTTTGCGTTCATAGCGATCTTAAATTTGCCCCAGTTGAGCAACGTGGCGAACAGCTTAGGTTGCAGAGCTTGGCCCTTTAGTAGGCACGCATTAAGCGATTTGCCATTCGACGTCTTCGCTGAGGCATCGACTACTACTCTCACCTTTGTTGTCGTGCTTTCCTTCACAACGTCATGATGAGGTATATAATAATGAGGCTGAATGATGTTGGGCGGAGGTATCTCTTCCATGTGATATTCTCCAAACATCTCTCATATTCAACTTTCAAGTCTGGATTTCTGGCTAATTGTCGTTGAATTCCTTGAAAGCGTTTAATTGCTTGAAATCTTGATTGCCCCAGGGTAGGGGCCTCGTCGTTTACAAAAGGTAACTTAACTTGATAGGTTCCATTACGCAGACGCTGGTGACTGAGTTGATAACTCTGTAGATATTCCTTGTCTTCTTTTTTAAGAATGGGATTTGTGGGAAATTCTTCTGTTTCCCAGAACTTCTTGAGTTGAAGAGCCACATCATCAGTTGTAATTGTAAATGATGACATTTTGTGCTCTGCATCATCTGCGATAGATCCTAGCAAAATCCAACCAAACATTGTGTTGATTGCTGTAGGAATCGTATTTGTTCCTTGCCGAATACCGGTTTGTAATATTTGAGCATAAACTCTTACTCCCAATAATGCATATATCCTTCCCGGTTTCCAGAATGTGGGATCTGCAAGTTGCAGTTTCTTTGGCTTCGCTGATTCCTCTTTAAAAACTATTCTGGAAGACAGAGGATCTGTAATGTTCTTAAGTATTAGAAAGTTTTCTTTTAATACTGCTGTAGATCTCGTTTTTCGAGATCGAAGAGAGCGTGTTGTTTGGTGCCTTGAGAAGGCTGTATGGCTAGTGTTCAAGCCTGTGATTGAGACTGCAGTTGGGCTTTGTACTGCTCCTAATTTGCTGTAGGCTTCCTCTGTGATAAAGGATGATTACGAGCCGCTATCAATGAGACATCGTAGAATATGTGCCTTCCCGCCTTTTTTTGTGCCACTACTAACGCTGTTGATAGGAGCACATTATGGTCTTCTTTAGTGACAAAGGCTTGACTAGTGTTTAAGTCTCCAGTAGTATTAGCTGACTGTAACCGTGGAGAACATTTATTTTCGAGAATGTAAGCTTGCTTGGCTTGATCTGAATTCCAGCTAACGTTGTTAGTTACTGACCTATGCTCAGTTTCGACAGCCGAATGATTGGGTTTGTCCCTGTTGTATTTTACATGAAGGGTGCTATGATGCTTTTTGTTACATCTTTGACATCGATATTTGCTGGTGCAATTGTTAACATGGTGCAGGCCTATACAACTGGTACAACGGCTTGATTCCTCAATTATCTGGTATCTGGATGGTATGTCCTTCCTACGATAGTTCGGGCATCTTTGTAAAAAGGGACTTGCATTGCATGCTGGGCATTTGATTCCATTTGTAATGTGGTAAGATTTAGTTACTTCAGTTTTGCTGTTTGATTTGGATTGTGTGGACTTTATTAGACTATCTGCTAACGATTCTAAAATTCTTAAACGTGTACTTAAAACCTGCTTAAATGACTTAAATGTTGGGAGTTCTGGTGTACCTCCCTGCTCTTCTTCCCAGAGTTTGAGGGTAATGAAGGGCAGTTTCTGTACTAACAGATGTATTAGGAGTACATCCCATGATGTCGTATCAACCTCTTAACTTTGAAATTGTTGGATACATTCATCTGTTGTATCAATAATTGACTTGAGTCCTTTAGCAGATTCTGAATTTAGTTTGACTTTGTTAACCAAAACCTTTAATTGATGATTAACTAAAATTCTCTTGTTCTCATATCTAGCTTTCAACTTGTTATATGCTGGGATATAATCTTCATTGGTTACTGGGGTATGCCGCAACAATTTCTCAGCATCACCCACTAAACAAGATTTCAGATGATGCAGCTTCTGATCTGGTGTTAGCTTTGTATTGTCATGCACAAGAGAAATGAATAGATCATGAAATGATCGCCATAAATCTTAGTTGCCGTTATACTTGGGCAACTGAATTCGCGAAAGGAACGATTCCTGTTGAAGCACAGTTGTCGAATGAATTGGTACTTGTCCCGAGCTTGATGTTTCAGTAGCTGAAACCAATTTCCTCAATCCTTCTACTAATTCTCCCATGTATTCGGAATATTTTCATTCAGTTGAGTTATGATGATCTTGAGTTAAATAGGCATGTTGCTCATCATCAGAACTTTCTAATAAGGTCTGATTGATCGCCATGTCTGTATCACTATATACTTCTCATAGTTCTTCAAATCTGTCATTTTAGACTCGTAGAAGCCTTGCGTTCGTTTAACAAGATTCGTTCTCTTTCCATTCTCAATTAACCTTTCAATTCACGCACGCAACACGCTTTCCGTGAGGATTAGTTTTTCTACTGAATCCATGTTAATTTATATCCCACTATTCGGGTTGATTGACCGTGTGAATGATGAAATTAATCGAGGGAAGTAATTTGATGCCGCGTGTGGAAGAAATTGAAAAATTAGTCGAAGGAAGTAATTTGATGCCACGTGTGGGATAAATTGAAAAATTAGTCGAAGGAAGTAATTTGATTCCGGATATGACCAATGGACGTGTAAAATATTTAAGTGATTTTATGTCGCAATTTCTAATTAATTTAATTAAGCAACTATTTATCACGAGTTACAGACATGTAAGTTCAGTAATTAACTATTTTCCACGACTTACTGATATGTAAGTTCAGCAATTGTAACGGAATTTTCAATATGTTTATTCGAGCTGCCACGTCTGGGCTCCCTGAAGTTTTCAAAGACTGCACGTCTAAGCACACTTATGAATTTTTTTGTGAAGTTTTTTAACTAGAACTGCCACGTCTAAGCGCAATGACTGCAAGAATTGCTTCACTAACTTAGTCGTAACTGAATTATTATCAACTGCAACATTCTATTCTTTCTTCAGTGATTTGATTTTCTTGATCACTTACAGATCGACGGGAGGAGCGAAATTTTTTTTCTGCTTTTTCTAGCACTATTGCTTTCACCATAGTACTGTTGATTTCTTGCAATTTTGTCGCTTCGATTACTTCTATCACTTTCTGCACTTCGATCAATTCATTCACGCCTATATTTTGAACGATCGTTTTTATTTTGAGTGCGTGCTCATTGACCGCCTCCGCTTTAAGCGTCCCATTTCTATAAACTTTTGACATCTATTCGCGTATCTTAGTTCTTATTCCACTTCTAAATCTATAAAACGCAAAACTCAAAAAAGTCAATGATTTCATGTTTTATCCTCACTTTGAAAATATTTATATAAATGCAACCTATTGCTAACAAACTATTACAACCGAATGAACCTCTGTTTTTCTTAATCTACCTCCTCAACCATCTACCGATCATAAAAACAATCCGTATTCTTACACTTAGCAAAACTTTAAGCGTAATTAATGCAAATGGGTCCTTTCTGGTAAGGTACAGAATTATGTGCCGCTTCTTGGATGTATATTTTCTTTTTATAATTCCTGTTGTGTTGCCTTGCAGATGCTCGCACTTTAAGCAACCTGCTGATACTGAACCTTGACTTTACAAAAAATTTTAGCGGGCGTATGTATTGAACGGTAAAATTGGCTTCAATTTATGTAATAGTTATGTGAGCAGTTTCCTTGAAGGACACAACAAACACAATGAAAAGTTAACACTACCAAGGCCAGCTATGTTTTAATGCGGTCTGCTCTAGTTGCTTGCTAAATTTTTACCAAACTGAACTCAGTCCAAGTGTATGCCCGACGATAAAAGAGCAAATGTGGCTAAGTCTAAAAAAGAAGCAATATTCGGCTCGGCATGGTAATCCAACAAGCAACAGGCGACTGTTATTTGCGACTTGTTATAAATAAATTAAAGATTACGTAACTTCAGTGCTGTTTTAGCTGACGTAGAACCTTTAAACGGTGAATTTACGATTTAACGATATCAATCTTACCAAGATAAAAAAAAAAAAAAAAAAAAAAAAAACGGAAACCTCAACAGAGTAATCGTGCGTGATAGCAAAAAAAACTTGTATTGCGTAATATTCCTACACGACCTGTTACCCGTAGTAATTAAGCTACTACTAAAGATCTAATATCGAGTGAATATGGCTATACAAAAGAAAATCAATTAATTGTCGGCATGACGAATCGATGCGGAAGACTTGAAAAAAAATTCTTTCTATCTCTCCACATTCAATCTACGTTGTCCACCGCTCACCAAGAACCCAAGTAACCAAATTAAGTTGCACGTCGGTTGCGAAACTGTTAAAAAATCATAGTAGCTTTCAGCCGTATGTTTCGAATTGGTATTAGAAACATCCTCAGACACCTTCTAACGACGTATAAGCAACCGAATTTGGACAGTTTTTAAGCAGCCTCAGTGAAAAAGTAACAAAAATGAAACGGAATCATAACTCGACAAGATTGAGGTATTGGTGACGGAGAATTTTAACTTAGGGGAATATTATATACTGTTAAAACTTCCTAGCACACGTTGCAGGAACGTGTATACAACTGAATTTTACCAGTACCTAAACAACCTTGGTGTAAATGAAACAAAAATACAACGGGGTTGTAACCAATTTATAAGCCGTATTCTTAACGCATCATTGAAACTTAGGTCAATAATTGTCCAAAAATAACCCTTTTTATATTTTAAAAGTTTCCCATATACGACATCTGTTAGCCCTATATCGCAACGTTATATTCACACTTTCTTTGATCATATAGAAATACTTTTCAAGACGACTTCGCAGCGCCTTCCGAAACAACCAGTCATAAATTCTGACTTTGATTATGCAGGAGAACGAATTAAAATATAATAAATTTTTATATGATGAGGTAGAATTCAAATGGAAATGTTTTATTGCCTTAAGTTATATACCAAAAAGTTTATAAATAAAACAATTACTCTTTTGGAGTTTTTACCGGGTTAAACTTAATTTTGTTCAAGAAAGAATTTTTTGGGATTCTCCGGTATATAGCAAAAGCTAAAAAATGTTCTAATTTGTTATTTCATCACACAACTCATTAATTTTTGGTGACAAGTTTGCTATATACCGGAGAATCCCAAAAAATTCTTTCTTGAACAAAATTAAGTTTAACCCGGTAAAAAGTCCAAAATAGTAATCGTTTTATTTATTTTTCTTCCTGGGCTCGTATAGGAATTTTTTTCCTCATATAATTCACACCCAGAAATTATTCTGAGTTTATATGAGAAGAGATCAGTTTGATGTATTTTCAAGCGTCTGCAGCAGGCAGAAAACCAAGCTGCACCGATGAGTGGAAGGTTTTCTGCTGACATGAAACGCTTCTTCTTCTTCCTTTCTCTTCCTTACTTTTCAGCCCACTGCGTGGCGTATACAGGTTCGATTCGCTTCGAATGAATCTGCTTCTTTAAACATTTTTTTACATTTTTTTAATAAATAAAAAATTTTTTTTTTCTATTTTTCTCTCTTTTCTTTCTTCTTTTTTTCATTTTTTCATTTGTTTTTCAAATCACCCAATTTCGCTATTTGGGACCTGTTGATGAGTCAAACCAAGACTTGAAACTTGTCACTAAAAATTAATGAGTTGTGTGATGAAATAACACATTAGAACATTTTTTAGCTTTTGCTATATACCGGAGAATCCCAAAAAAATCTTTCTTGAACAAAATAAAGTTTATGAAAATCCGTAATCTTAGCTTTGATTCCAGACTTTGACTCTGTCCCCGAAAATTATAACTGTCATCTTGACCTAATAAATATGGAGAGTCCACGACCATCATTAGATTACAGCCTCAATAATATGTCAGTTCAGAGTTCATCCGATATAATTTATACACATCAATATTAATTAAAAATTTTAGAATGGAAGAAAAAAGTTCATATAAGTCGAAAATTAAAAAAAAACTTTTATTAACTACGAACTGAATACAAAATTTTCATACATAACTACATATTGTACAGTCTTTGCAGTATTATAAAATAAGTTCTATAAAATATATATTACATTTTCATGTATCTTCGTTTCCTTAATTGAAATATTATAAAAATTTTAATTTTAATTAATTTGTGTTAAACATAGAATAAAACAAAAATTAAATAATTCATAATGACTCCCTTCCATAATAATTCATTCAAAAGAAAAAGAACTAATCATTCATTGATTAAAAAAATAATAACTAAACTTGAGAGCAAATAGGAGAATTATTTTCGTTCAAGGCGGCGGTGTCCATGTGTCCTTTTCTTGTGAATTTCAAATACTGAAACAGACCAAATATATACATAGGTATATAATTTGTTGATAAAATAAATAAAAATTATTTCTTTTACTAGTCATCCTTGTTTTGCAATGCTTCAAATATTCCTTCATGAAATTTGCATGACTGTGCTCAGTAAAAGGTGGATTTCCTTTGTTGATGACACTGCACAAAAGGGAATTAATTTCCTTAAAAGCGCTAGAATTTCCTTTGGTGGATGTTCCAATCCACAAAAAACGATCTAATAATTCATCTTTAAAAAGGTAGGACATAATAGTTCTTGCGGTTTTTTGTGCATTTATGCCACCAAATCTAGAATGCCGTCTTGCTTAAAATTATATGGCTACAGCTATCAAGTTTTAATATAAAAAAGAGTGAAAACCACTAACCAACATTTGTTTGTATAATTTATCATTCCTCCGTTTTCTCTCATATCGATTTCCATTGAAATTTCACGTAAAATGAACGTCAGTCAATGAAAAACGATTTCAATGGAACAACTTTTAACGCGATGAGAATATGTTAGTAGCTCTTATCTGTGTAATTTGTCAGATTGACATTTTCTGGGAAAAAGAACACCGTGAAATATGAAAAATTTTAATTTTGAAGATTTTGGAGTCATTGTTGATGTATTTGGTGGAGTGATAGTTGAAGGCGGAAGTGTGATGCTCCGCAATTATTTGAGTAACTACTCGTGATGCAGTCGTAATGAAAAAAATAAAAATAAATTCAAAATTCTGCAATTGACCAGGTTATGTATCCTTTATTTTAGATGAAGAAATATTTAACGTGCGATATGAGGATGTGGTGGACTTGTTACTACAAGGCATGCCTCAGAGCTCAACAGGAACTAGAAATGCTGCAAGTGTCATCCAGGACAATGTGGTGAAAGGAACAACAATTAAAGATCCCGTTTCAACAATTAAAGATCCAATTTCTAAGCCTGGAATCGAAGCGCAGACCTCAAATTGTGAGATGCGGGAATCTTCTTGTGGGTATGAATAACAAGAAAAAGATTTGTCAACACCAGGATATTCTGGCCAACAGAAACCACAAGAAGAAAAGAGCAGTACAGATATTTGGACAGAAGGGCAGATAAAATACTTTACAAACTTATATGCCGAGGCAGTGTTGGACCCAAAAAAAAAGCTCCGCAATAAAAGACAATTATGGAAACATTTGGCTGCGTCCACTGCCGAAGAATTTGGGGTCACGTTTTCGACCCTTCAAGTCAAGAATCGTTGTAAAACGACAATTCGAAAGGCCAAGAAGACGTTGGCGTCTAATAAAATAAGCGGGGCTGTCCGCATATATTAATCCTATAACGTCGAAATAGACAAAATTATTGGCCTTGATGATAGCATCTTCCCAGAAGTGTTGGTCACACCGGGAGCTGTCATACATAAGGCAGACTACTTTAAAAAATGAGTCACCAAAGGTGCAGACACCAGGAAAGTCGAGCGATTACTTACTTGCACCAAATATTGGGCATAAAGCACAAAGAGACGGGGAAAAATTAGTGCAAGAAAAACTTTTGGGCAAATTCTTCAAACACAAAGAGGGTTTGTTTGAAAAGAACCAAAAATTGAAGCAGGAACGTCATGAAGAGCGTTTAAAAGTGCTGTCATCCATTGGAGGAGGAATATCGAAACTTATTCAAATGCAGTCTTCCAAGAAGCAGTAATATAGTTATTTAATTTATCACATTATTTAGTATATCTATAAATTACAATAATACTGATTCTCTATTTAACAAAAAATAAATAAAAAATGCACACAAGTTTTTAAATTATGCAATCACACAAACATTTTCGTTATATATTCCTTTTAAAATGTCCGTAACAATCGATTACTTTTTAATTCACCCAACTTCCGGAGAAGTCCCCCTATTTCGTCTTCATTGGTTTGATTATCTGGAGATCCGTTCATTGTGTCTTCTTCATTGGGTAGTATATCATCAGTGTCATCTGCCCAAGCATCATCTCCATCTATGCATAAGTTGTGTAATACACAACATGATATAACATATTGGTACATGGTCTTAACCTTAAAAAAATTAAGACGGATGAGCGATCGGAAACGTTGTTTTAATAAAAGCGTTTCCTATTTTAACGCGAGTCTGACTAAACTTCAAATTGAACCGCTTTTGTTGGTCTCTCAAAAGCGTCAGCAAATACTCGCTTAGGGGATAAGCGGAATCTCCTAAAATGTGATACGTATTTCCGCAATTGCTCGGCAGTTCATCTTCAAAAATTCTAGCATCATGGATTCTGCTTGCAGAACCAATGCATACATCTAAAAACCTTTTTTTGCGTCACATATACCTTGCATTGTAAGTGACAGCTTATCGTGACGGTTTATATATGTCGATCTTATTTTATGGTTTTCGGTTCTCTATATATGTTCCATCGATGCAGCCTATCACGTTTGGAAATCCAGATACCTGCGTACAAAAAAAAAAACCATTGTAAGTAAATATGACAAAAAAAAACCTGAAAAGTTTGAACATCTTCATTTATAACTAAACAATTTATAAAGTATTCACACGTTGAAATTCTTTTGCTAGCTCTTCTTTCGTCGCTTTAGCTTTGGGAAACTTTATATGCTCTCGTGAAATACTGAAGAAAAAGCCAACACTCGACTTATGTATCGGTGCATGCTCGTTATCCCAATTCCGAATAAGTTGGCAACTTCACGATATATGTTTTTATTCCCTGAAAACCTAGAAAAAAGTGAAGTTGTTTAAATACATTATATTTCATGACGAGCCAACATTTGTGTTTCTGCACTGTGTTCTTTTTTGCCGCCGGAAACTTTCACTTTGAAATGCTCGGAAGAAGCGTAACGCTGAATGAGCTTATATGCTACGTGCCTGGTGACTCTTAAATTTTTCTAGAACTGGAAATGATTATATTAATAACAACCTTTGAATATACAAAACTGTTTGTAAAAATAATAACCTTTCATCAGAATTATTGTGGATTACACTTTCAATAAACTTCTCCACCCTTAAAATCTCTTCGTCAGTTGGAAAAATGATGTATTGGAGCACTTCCTAATCGCTATCATCGCTCTCCGAGGACGAGGAAGATGATGATGACATAAGCGATGAAATCAAAGTTCCAACAGGATTATCCATTTGATTTGATTTTAATTGATGGATTCCAACAATTTATTTTACGCTGGAATTAATTTCACTTGACATTTGTTTTGACATTAAGCTGTGACATTTCTTAGATAGATGCGTGCGTATTCCGGTGTAACACCGCCGATGTTTCGAGTGTTGCACCAGAGGCATTTTAACGTACACCATTTCTAGCAGTGCAGGTCAATGGGACGACTTTGGTGTAACACTACAAGAAAAGTGTAACACTTCTGCTAGAAAACGTGATCAATGGAAATCGGTATCAGTCTCTTCTAGCTATTCTACTTTTTCCAGTGGGAAAATATTGTTGATGTTCTGTTGTGTTGACCAGTCGTCATCGCTATCCCCTTCTTTTGACTGTTCCAATTTGCTTACTTTGTCTAGTATCAAGTTGAATGTTACTTGTATTTCAGCATGAAACGTTTTCCTTTCAGTTCTCTCCTTAGAGATTTCTCCTTTAATATCATTCAACATTGACAGTGTCGTGTCCCAAAGCAATCGAATCAATATAACAATCAAATACCAATAAATTTTATAAAAACACTCGAACTTCTAACATAGTATATATACATCTTTATTTCACGCAAAAGCTTGACCTATCTTCACAACGCGGCAACTACTCCGAACCGAACTGAAACTTGATACTCTTATAACTGATTACTGAACGGCACTCGCCAGACCAGTCATTGGTCTTTTATGCCCCAATATTCGGAAGTACTTTCTATGCACAGAACGCGGATGTAAACAAACGACAACAACCTCTACCGGTTGCAGCACCTGAGTCGCTTAGTAGTAAACAATCGCTTTACATAATAATTGCCATGCGAGGGTAATTATTATTGTAATCGTAAATTGCTTCACTAAGCGCTCATCGCAGCCAGCTGATGGGCTAATATGCAAAACAACCGACAGTTGCAGAACAATACCATGCGAGGTTATTGTTTAGCATTTGCTGATTATTTCGCTGTAATGCCTGCTGGAAGAATCTTCCGTATGTTGGGCCATCACATCCCTCCCCCCTTGGAAAAACTGGTTTCCGGAGGGAACTAGATCTGGAGAGAGCAACTGTCTTATTTGACAATTGAGAACATTTTAATCCTCGTTCGTTTCCGATTGTTTTGCATTTTTCTTACATATAAATATAAATCTTCTGATTTATCTCTTCTTACATTTTTATCTTTTTACATGGTTTTTCCTTCTTATCACCTGTATGCTACCTTTTCTTTACTTTTCGATTACACATATTTGATTTCACTAGTAATTTTTTAGTTTAACATTTAACAAGTATTTCTTTATATATTTTTTCTTTGTATTCCTGCTTGTTTCTTATTTATTAAATTTTTCCTTTAAAAATTACCATATTTTTCCCGTAACTATGTATCTTTCCAATGCCATAACTAAGAATTTTCTCTATATTATGCTGCATTTATTTGATATCTTTTTCCTTAACTAAATTTTAATGACTTAAAAAAAATCCTTAATTAATTCACATGCCTTTGTAACGAAAAGCTTGTCGGTCGACAGAGCTACCTGCATCCACTTTCACTTGGATACTACAGATACCGCATGCGACACCTCCTTGCTACAAAAATCATATCCACGATATGCGTGGGTGGCTGCACAGCAATTGCCGCCAGCGGTCAGTCGGCTAGGGGAGTCCTTGCCACCCACATCCCTTCAATGCTTGTTAAGCTGTGCATATATCCTCATGAAGTTAGACCAGACAGACGGACGGTAAAGAAAAGAGCTGGTACGCGTGAATGTAGACGGATGGACAGACAAAGAAAAAAAAGGGATCTATAGGGGCTTTCTCCTTCTGGTGGTACCTGAAAGGCTGGAAAGACCTAAAATTTATATGATTGAATGCTATAAGAAAAGAAGACCGGAAGACCTCAGCAACGCCGAATAAGTACTAATTCACCCGGAGAGTTCTCAACGCTGGCAGATGAACGATGGAGAGAGAGTGAGAGACCTGAGAGGGGTCTCTGATGTTATTGAGACCCCGGCTTTGGGTAATATTGGGCCCAATCGCCCCCATCCACCCTGGCGAAGACTCCAAAGCCGTATCAAAATGCTCAGCCCCATAGTGTGTGTGTTATGGAATTACCTCACCTTGTTGATACGTCAGCCTCCACCCTCCAGGTTGCGGTATCTATCTACTCAATTTTTCCTTTTACCTATAGTGTGCTGCAAAATAAGGGGAACGAAACCAAGGATGAAACGAAGGAGACACGCAGGTAATTGAACGTCTTCGTGATTTTAATTACTTCTTCTTTATTAAATTCCCTTATTTTTTCTTTTTTTTTTTATTACTTCTCCGCTTTTCTATTGACTTTTCGCCTCTATGCCTCTTTGCACTTGCTTTATTAGCTAACGTAATACTAAGACTAATCCCTACTAACTGGCTTAAGATTAATGGAGCTTATCTGATTAAGACCATAACTAATGTGGATATAGATACATACCAGAGCCTGTACGTGTTTACACGCGGGCCCTGCTAGAATTAGTTATGATCGTAATAAGACTTAAGTTATGAGAGTAAGTATGTGTTAATACGCAATTTACAACAAGAAAAGAAAACAATAGTGGATTTGCTTAGCTGAGGAAGTAGGACCGTATGTTGTCTTGCTCGATAACCGTTATGAAAGGAGTCCCTCGCTGGCTGTGGAAGGTGTTGTCGAAAAATAGCAATTACAGCGGGAGATATATGTATCGTATACGAATATTTATAAAAACGCGAGAAAATCTATAAAAATCATTTTTTCTGAAACAACTGAACAATCAGAACTTTTTTACGTTGAGTCATAGCCTACCAAGCAAGTTACAAAGATAAGTTAGACTGCAACGATTGATGACACATTATGCATTTTTGAGTGGCCCGAGGCTGAGTGATTTTAAACATCCTCCGGCCACAGAAATGGTTGATTTGTGGCGTCCTGAACGCACGACAAATCATAGTTGAATCGGGCAATATTTTTCTTTCCACTTTCTCGCTAGTAATACTTGCTGGTCTTCGAAAGTATCAAATAAGTAGGCCAGAATATGTATCAAAAGAAAAAACAAAGATTGTACTTTATTCTCTTGTCAAAACTATAACGAGTCGGTTGATTTTTTTGAAGAACAACAATCAGACGCATTTAAACTTCTGCCTCTCCAATGAAACTACTTCAAATACAACGAGTAACATCATAACTTCTGATGCCTAAGTCGAAGTCCTTTCCGATTGCTACTCTACTATTGAAATCCTGCGCAAATACACATTATTCCGAATGTACTCTCTGTTCCAGAAGCCGACATCACGGATATTAGTAACCGGTTGAGACAATACAATTCTCAACAACACGTTTGACACTATCGGCGAACGCAAACAACTAGCCGTTATTAGCACAAGACTAATCTACTGCTTCACCCTCAACAACTAGGCATTACTGGATCTATTACGGGATGCAAGCATTACTTAATAATGCACGCAGCAAAACTGCAGCATCGCATTAACCCTCAAATTGGTGACCCCGACATAAGAATCAAGCCGCAGCCTCTGAAGAAGTCCAAGGTGGAAAAGGTTAGATAGACTAAGAATATAATACTTTTTTTTGCATAACAATACTTACCTTTTTTTTATTATATTACTAATGCTATAACATTTACGTGTAAATTGCTTTCTTTTTTGCGGAGTAAGCAACCCATTATTGTTCAATGTAAGACATGGTGTAAGCTTTCTACGATCAGCAACGACTTACTAGTTTCCTTTGTTGTACTTAGGCATACTTCAAGCCTGTTTAAATTTTCTTTCGCCTTGTCACTTTGCTTACATTTAGCAAAGTTACTAGGTACCAGCACCAGTTTTTGCAATTACATTGTGGTTTGTCGTGCCTTCACTTATCTACATCTACGTTAAGAGATGTCCAACCCACCAGACATAAATCTTAGTATTAACTCTGCTAGCAGTGGCACACTGAGCGAGCTCGCTACGTCCTTGCCAGCGTTCACCACACAACCGGCGGTATTGGGAGCGGTGTCAGTGAAACCAGTACCATTTTGGAAAAACGATCCAGACCTGTGGTTTCTCTACCTGGAGGCGCAGTTTTAGCTGGCCGGCATCAATCAGGACAAAACAAAATTTTACTACGTTGTTGGGGCGCTCGACGAGAACGTTGTACGCTTAGTGAGTGACATTATACGTTCACCACCAGCGTCACATAGATATGATCAACTTAAAGAGACATTAATTTCCAGACTTTCAGGAAGTGTAAATCAAAAGCTTAAACAGCTTCTGACAGAGCTCACGCTGGGTGATGCACAACCTTCTCAAGTACTGCGCGAGATGAGAGCACTCAGCAATGACCAACTCGGTGAAGCTGTGTTAAAGTCGCTCTGGCTGCAACGATTACCAACAAGCATGCAGGAAATTCTAGCCTGCAACCCTGGCACACTCGAAATTTTGGCGACATGCGCCGACAAAATCGCTGAGGTTAACCCCAGATCCGAGGTATTTGCCATCGCTCCTTCACCTGATAACCATCATCAGGCCCTTTCAGAGTTGGAAAAGAAGTTGCACAGCCTCACATGCAGGTTCGAAAAGTCCCTCACTCTACGCAATCCAACTAGACAAAGCTCAGCTAGAAGCGGATCTAGACAACGTTCATCTTCTAGGCATTCGGCATCTGATGCAAATGCAAATTTCTGCTGGTATCACCGTAAGTTCGGAACCAGAGCTAAAAAGTGTATCACCCCATGCAAATTCAAGGGTAGCAACCAAAATTCAACGCCGCATGGCGTTATTGCCTGTAATGAAGGCCCAAATTAATTAGGCCTCCGCCATTGACGACGGGTGGAAGTGGCGCTAAAAATAGTCGTCTATACATTTTTGATAGGTCTACCAAAAGAAGTTACCTCTTCGACACGGGAGCTGATGTTTCCGTCATCCCAAAAACACCTCTTCATCGTTTTCTAAATTCCAATTTGCAGCTGGTGGCGGCAAATTCCTCTCCCATTAGTATGTTTGGCCGAAAAGTTCTATTTTTAGATGTAGGATTGCGCAGATCTTTCCTGGCAATTTATAATTGCAGCCGTACCTAGACCTATTCTAGGCGCAGATTTTCTGGGCCATTATGGCCCTCTAGTAGATATCAGAACGAAGTCCCTCATTGAGCCTCTCACATCTTTGGTATCATCGGCACAGTGTATCAGTAACCAAAACTCAGGCCTGTCGATCCTGATTACTCCTGCACTTGATCCAACTATCCAGGAACTGCTCAAAAAGTATCGCGCCATTACTGTTGAAACTGAGTTCACTAAGCAGGTGGCCCACACGGTTACACACCACATTTTCACCAAAGGGGCGCCTATTTCATCCAAGGTCCGTCGTTTATCTCCTGAGAAATTAACTTTGGCCAAAAAGGAATTCGAGTTTCTTTTAGAACAAGGAATCTGTCGTCCTTCAAATAGTCCGTGGTCTTCGCCATTACACCTTGTCCAAAAGAAAAGCGGTGAATGGAGGTCATGTGGGGACTACAGAAGATTAAACGCGCGTACAATCCCAGACCGCTTTGATCCACGACTTTGCCTATCATCTTGAAGACTGTTCACACTTTACAACACTGGACTTAGCGAAGGCATATCACCAGATACCAGTCGAGCCCGAAGATATTCCAAAAACGGCTATATGCACACCTTTTGGATTGTTCGAATTCACACGCATGACGTTTGGTTTGTGTAACGCTGCTCAGTCTTTCCAAAGATTCATCCACATGGTTCTGCAGGAGTTTTCTTTCTGCTTTGTATACTTGGACGATATCTTAATTGCTTCTAAGTCTCAAGCTGAACACTACTTACATATCGAACAGGTAATCAAACGCCTGCAGGAATACGGACTACTACTAAACGTGGAAAAATGCGTCTTCATACAGTCTCAAGTAAAATTCTTGGGATACTTAATTACCCCATAAGGCATTAAACCAGCTCCTGATCGGGTAGAGGCTATAATAAAGTTCAAGATTCCAGAAACGGTAAGGCAATTACGGCGCTTTCTAGGAATGGTAAATTTCTACCGTCGTTTTCTGCCACACGCGGCAGCACAACACGCCAAATTGAACAGCTACCTCTCTGGATCAAAAAAAGATGGAGCCAAAAAAATCGATTGGTCTCACGAGGCTACCAAATCCTTCGAGTTTGCCAAAGCTAAACTAGCTCAAACAGCTCTTCTTGCTTTTCCCATCGCTTCGGCCGAGTTATCGCTGTGGGTAGATGCTTCGGATACTGCCATCGGTGCCGCAATACAGCAAAAAGTCGACGGTAGCTGGCAACCGCTTGGATTTTACTCCGTAAAATTAAACAAAGCGCAACAAAAGTACAGCACCTGCGACAGGGAATTACTGGCCGCATACAAAGGTGTTAAGTATTTCAGGTATTTACTTGAGGGTCGTGTCTTCATACTATATACAGACCACAAGCCCTTGCAATACGTATTTCAGCAAAACCCAGAAATGGCTTCCCCCAGGCAGTTACGCCATTTAGACTTTGTAGGTCAATTTACGACAGACATAAGACACGTACCCGGGCAGGATAATGTGGTCGCTGATGCTCTATCTAGAGCTGACCAAATGCAACTCCTAGATCCAATCAATTTTGAAGCTATAGCTGAAACGCAGCAACAAGATGCAGAATTTCAACAGCTCCTTCAAAATCCTAAGTTTAAATTAAAAAAATTCCCTGTTTTCGGCACCAATAGAGAATTATTCTGTGATGTTTCGACAACGACAATACGACCATTTATTCCCTCGTCTTTCAGAACACAGGTCTTTAAAATAGTGCACAATTTGTCCCATCCGAGCATTCGCACTACAAATAGAATGATCACTTCTAGATACTTCTAGCCGTCCATCAACAAGGACGTCAACAACTGGACGCGGTCCTGCCTAGCTTGCCAGCAGTGCAAGGTGTCTAGCCGTTTCCAGACTATTCATATAGATCTTGTCGGACCTCTACCATCATCGCAAAATGTCAGGTATTGCCTAACTATTATAGATAGATTTACGCGATGGCCAGAAGCCATTCCGTTAACCGACATTAGTGCTGAAACAGTCGCAACCGCACTCTGCCAGGTGTGGATAGCTCGAATTGGCGTCCCTAGGACCATCATATCGGATCAAGGCGCACAATTCGAATCATCTTTATTTCTTGAACTTTCCAAATTATTAGGGTTTCGACACAATCGCACTACTGCTTACCATCCGCAGGCCAACGGATTTTTAGAGCGATGGCACCGGACGTTCAAGGCATGTTTAATGGCATACAAAGAAAAGACCTGGACAAAGTCTTTACCCTTCGTACTGCTCGGCTTGCGAACTGCTTTTAGGGAGGAATTTCTCGCCACCCCTGCAGAACTCGTTTATGGCGAAGCATTACGCATTCCTGGTGATTTTCTTCAAAATTCTCAGCAACAACCTCAAAATCAATTCGTCACTTCCTTACGAGACCTTTTCGCTGACATCAGACCCGTTCCTGCTACAAATCACTCTCATCAAGCAATATTTAGGTTTGAAGACCTCGATAAATGTTCACATGTGTTTCTAAGAAGAGATGCCATACGAACGTCACTCCAAGCACCTTATGAAGGTCCCTTTCGTATTATCAAATGCTCGAAAAAAATTTTCACCCTCAAAGACAAAAGCAAGGAGGTTAACGTTTCTGTAGATCGGATTAAACCATGCTTCTCAAATTCCGAAATGTTCTCCAACGATCTCAATCAATCGCAAAGCACTGCAGCTCGTGATGCTATTGTGACTGAGGAAGTTCTTCAGCCAGCGCCTGAAGGTTCCTCAGCTCTGGAAAGATGCAGGGAAGAACGTGTCCAACCAGTGGTGGAAGACTTCCAGGCATCTAGTAACACGCACGCTCGGGCAGCGTCTTCGTCGAGCGCTGGAACTCGTCTAACCAGGTTCATGCCTGATAATTCTTTAAGTATGTCTAAGCGGATCACTCGGGCTCGACGAGCCACTAGGCTACCACAACGCCTCACATATAGCTAAAACCCTAGGTTTTGCTGGCGGGGGAGTAATGTGGCGTCCTGAACGCACGACAAATCATAGTTGAATCGGGCAATATTTTTCTTTCCACTTTCTCGCTAGTAATACTTGCTGGTCTTCGAAAGTATCAAATAAGTAGGCCAGAATATGTATCAAAAGAAAAAACAAAGATTGTAATTTATTCTCTTGTCAAAACTATAACGAGTCGGTTGATTTTTTTGAAAATAAATATTAAATAATAAACAGAGAATTTGGTTTTCGATCTAAAGTGAAAAGGAACGAAGGATTTTTTATTCTACAGAAGGAAGATAAACTTCCTTTCTAATTAACGCCGATATCCCCATTGATTGGGACAACAAATCCAAGATTAAGGAGAACCGAAGCAACGCAGGAGTTTGGCAGAACCAGTCCTCACTGACACCTCTGAGTAAACATAAGAGTTTAGCTCACTAGGCAGTCACCGATGCCCATGTTCTTTTTATACAAAACAGATAATTTTTATTTTCAGCATCGTTTAGTTAATACGTCAAACGAACAATTCGTATTAGCTTTCAAGTCGACAGAGAGTTGACTGGATCCTCCCAAGGTTTCAACGACAAAGAGAACAACAATCAGACGCATTTAAACTTCTGCCGCTCCAATGAAACTCCTTCAAATACAACGAGTAACATCATAACTTCTGACGCCTAAGTCGAAGTCCTTTCCGATTGCTACTCTACTACTGCAATCCTGCGCAAATACACATAATTCTGAATGTACTCTCTGTTCCAGAAGGCGACATCACGGATATTAATAACCGATTGAGACAATACAATTCTCAAAAACACCTTTGACACTATCGGCGAACGCAAACAACTAGCCGTTATTAGCACAAGACTAATCTACTGCTGCACCTTCAAGAACTAGGCATTACTGGATCTATTACCGGATGCAAGCATTACTTAATACTGCACACAGCAAAACTGCAGCATCTCAATAACCCCCAAAGATTCACTACACCTCTAAAGGATACAATAACTGAACTGGCCTTCGCATCCGGGAGCCATTATGAAGGCGGATCTCACAAGAGCGTACTTTCCCATTACGCCCAGGAAATGTTTTCTCAACCAATGCAAGTTTCCACAAAACTCGAGGAGTAAACTGTTCATGAAAGAGGACAACATCACCTTCCTTTAAACAGGAAGCGTATCCCCTTTTCATGTGATGAGCTGAACGTAACTGTTGGATGTGTTCTGTTCTCCAGCGTTTCCAGGAAAAGCTTACAAGACGAAAACGTGCTCTCCATTTATCCCGGACATCAGATACCTCGCAGCCTGGAGCAGCGAAGGACATAACTGAAAGAAACGCCCCTATTAAGAAATGCGACGGGGTTAAAGGAGTTAAATCCAAGGGATCATCACTAAGGTGTGATAAGGGCCGGGAGTTAATGATTGATTCGGCCTCCACAAGCAAAGTTTGAAGTTGTTCGGTAGATAAGACAGCACGTCCAACTATTACTCGTAACACCTCTTTAACTCTTCGAACTAGACGCTCCCAGAAACCTCCCCACCATAGAGCACGCTCTACAATAAACTGCCAGGAAATTGAGTGACTCGCTGCGTAACCTTGAAGATTTTCAGAGTTTGTGATATTTCCAAGCGCCCTTAATTCCAGTGGAGCTCTTTTAAATATTTTGGCATTATCCGAGATAATGAGCTTAGCTATCCCGCGGCGTGCAATGAAACGACGTAAAGCCACCAAACAGCACTCTGTACTTAAACTGGGAACAAGCTCTAGATAAACGGCTCGAACTACGGAGCAAGTTAGTAGCATTACGTAGGCTTTTGTCATATTGTTTCCAGACTGGGTAGTTTTCACATACAGTGGACCTGCAAAATCTATGCCAGTTGTCTCGAAAGGCTTAGAAGCAATTAACCTACATTTCGGTAATGG
>OZ005740.1:125483695-125488677 GCA_963930735.1 Dioctria linearis | reverse complement strand
AATCTTAGGCATGCTTATGATGATCATGTGAATACGGATATGAATTTTGATACTTTCCGAGATATATGTGCTAAGTGTTGGATGGATAAATATGGGTTTCTAGTAGTAGACAAAGACAGCCCCTTAAGCAGGGGGCGTTACCGTCAGGGATTCGATATATATATTTCCATATACATATAACAGACCAGTTAAAGCAGTCAACAGATCGTTAAAGCTGTTAACAGACCAGTTAAAGCAGTTAATAGACCTGTTAAAGCTGTTAACAGACCAGTTAAAGCAGTTAATAGACCCGTTAATGCTGTTAACAGACCAGTTGAAGCAGTTAACAGACCCCTTAAAGCTGTTAAAAGACCAGTTAAAGCAGTTAATAGACCTGTTAAAGCTGTTAACAGACCAGTTAAAGCAGTTAATAGACCCGTTAAAGCTGTTAACAGACCAGTTAAAGCAGTTAATAGACCTGTTAAAGCTGTTAACAGACCAGTTAAACCAGTTAATAGACCCGTTAAAGCTGTTAACAGACCAGTTGAAGCAGTTAACAGGTCAGTTAAAGCAGTTGACTGACAGAACAGTTTTTAAATAATTATTAATACCAAAATGGGTAAAAAGAAGGAATTCATTATGAATAAGAAGGAGTTAATAAAGGATATTATTAAAACTAGAAATGCTATCAAGAAAAAGTATCGAACTATAAAAACAGGACGAATCGATGTTGAATCTCAACTTGAAGAAGCATTTAAGCCCATAACAAAACCACTTAGAGAGCTTGTAAGTGAAACAAAAGTAAAACAGGGGCTTCATACCGATATCAAGTCAGAACCCAAAAAGGAAACTAAAATAAATGGTGATGAAGATAGCTTCGAGTTAAGCCCAAAACAAATGTATATGAAAATGGAATCAACAAGCACACGACTGAAGTATAGAGATTCTTCTTTAATGTCATCACAAAACGAGTATGGAACACCAACTCATTCAAGAACCTTAGCTAATAAATCAGATTAAACTTATCAACTGGATTAGTTAATAAATATTTAGAATTTTACCAAGCCAAAAGTCCTAAAATTGACCGCACTTATGGTGTTTATATGGATAATGGAGGATGGAAAACTGGGAAATCTAGAATTGACATTGATGCACAAAATTTTATTATTAATGGGAAGCAATATACCATAACAACTGGCTTATGCGAACTTCTTTTTATGAAAGAACCATCAAAGATATCATATGGTGAAAAAGACTTATCTAATTATCGAGAAATCTTGGAAGATTCTAATGCCCATAGACGTGATTATAGTGCAGATGGACAAATTAAAGGTAGTAAAGGCCCTAAATATAAGAGATATATTAGAAAATTTAGAAATCATGAAGGTATGGGGCTCATGAAGCTTCCCAGAGAGACTATTGATTACGTTTACTGGAAACATCAACACAATCACACATAAATAAGTCATTTGAAAAGTTAAAGATTTATATTGATACAAAGTGTGAAGACATTGAGAAGAATTTACGAGGTCTAATAAATGTAGAATCACTTATAGTTAAAGCTAACAATGAGTAAAGAGGCCCTTGTAAGTGAGCTGCACAAAGCAGCTCGTCGAAATTTTCCTCGACGTCGTGTCATTATGAAAGATTTTGATGATCTCTAGCAAGCAGATTTGGTTGAAATGGGTGCTTATGTTCGTGAAAATAAAGGCTGCTACTATTTACTAACAGTAATAGATACATTTTCAAAATATGCTTGGGTAGAACCTATTAAAAATAAAACTGGAAAAGATGGTAACGGCTGCAATGGAAAAAGTTCTAAAAAGCGGTCGGATACCTAAACATTTGCAGACAGATGATGGTAAGAGTTTTATAATAAAATATTCCAGGACACTAATGCTAAAGTATGGAATTAAACACTATTCAACTTTAGTATAATGAAAGCCTCAATAGTTGAAAGATTTAATAGAACATTGAAAGGCATGATGTGGAAAGAATTTAGTAAGAATGGTTCCTATCGTTGGATTGATTTTGTACACAACCTTGTTCATGAATATAATAATAAAAAGCATAGGACAATTAAAATGCGACCCTCTGATGTTAATCACTTTGATAAAAATCTTCTACTGCAAACAGTATACAGTCACATAAAAATGGTGGATAGAGCTAAATATAAAATTGGTGACTATGTTCGCATCAGCAAGCACAAACACATATTTGAAAAGGGGTACACACCAAACTGGACAACTGAAATATTTAAAATTAAAACTATACAAAATAAAAGTCCGGTGACATATCTTCTAGAGGATTATGAGGGGCATCTAATCAAAGGAGGATTTTATGAAAAAGAACTACTGAAGACGAAATATCCACATGACTACCTTGTTGAAAAAGTGCTAAAGAAAAAGCGGGATAAAGTTTTTGTAAGTGGTTGGGTTTTTCCTCAAAGCACAATTCGTGGGTTAATAAAAACAATGTATTGTAATGTAAGAAATAAATTTATTTTTTTTTTATAAAAATGTAATACTCTTTTTATTTCTTCTTTATACAAAATCATCAAGATCATCAATTTGTATTAAATTATGTGGACATTCAATGCTTACTACAATAATCACAGAATAAGGTAATAAATTATGTCGTATACATTCCATGCATCTAGGTTGGCCATTCGCAGAAAAGTATTCATATCTGGAGATTTCATCATCTTCTTCATCATCATCATCATCGCTTTCATATTCTGGTATTGTGTCATTAGCTACAGCTATCAGTGATTCGTAGACATCATTTTGCAAATTTCAAGCACCGTGTTAATAAAATCTGTTGTTCTTGGTGCCATCATTCATGATGTTCTAAGTTTCAACCTTCGTCTGCTACTACCGGGGTTATAATACTGTAATGTCCCCATGGTAAAGTATCCACTCCCCCACCTATCAAAACTCGCTTATCATCATGTGGGCTGAGAGCTATTTTGTCTTGTTCTATACTGTAAACTTCATGATTAAATGATCTTATCAAATGCTGTCGTCTGCTTATTTCAGTCGAATTTTGCAAGCAACTTAAGTAATCATCAAACGAAATTGTGTTATTTATGGTGCAGTTCTTTACTCCTTTAGCCCTTTTAATGAAATCCTTGTTATTAGTACGGATACTATACATCTTGACTCTTAAACCAACGAATTCACTCATTATTTCACCATTTATTTCATCTTTCATTAATCCAGGAATCTTCTTATTACATAAGGGTATATCATAGAAGTTATGCTCGGGTAGTCGCTTGTATCAAACATGTGTACATCACGCTTTATTATTTCGTATGGATTCAATTTGGTAAACTCATATATTAAAGAGTCTGTATCTGTATACAAACATTTGACATTATCATTGAACAATCGTTGTATATATCCATAATGGAATTCATAGATACATGTTTTAGATATATCCAAGATGGCTTGTCCAATATAAATTGGTTTATTCATTACGATTTGCAATTTGTTTAGTTCAATAGCTATTAAGGTTCTCATCAAAAATAGTATGGCTATGGAAATTTGGTTTAGATATCATCGCCTCTGCTCCATACCGACCATACCATTTGGTTATTAGTTTTACATGCACGTAGTTACGTACATTTTCCATCGTTTTTCCAAAGACTGCATTATTCATTAATTTGAAATAATTCTTTTCAAATTAATTTTTTGCATTGGCTCGAAGTTTAGTGTTTAAATCAATATATGTTTTCAGCCATGGTGATTGGTTGAACTGCAATATTCGATGTATTTTCTTTAATTTCAATCCATACTTTAAACATTGCATTAAATTGCGATAATGAATAACATACCGTTCCTTATCATATTCTGTTAGTAAAAGTTTTGGATGTTTACCATTAGGCGGTGTAAGGCATGTTGGAGCCAGAGGCAGATCCTTATGTAAATCATGTATAGATTCTGGATATTCTAAGTCAACTTCCAATATATATCCAACATTAGAATCATTCTTGAAGCTTTATTTTTCAATATTTTTAACCCATTTAAAATTTCCTGTAGGCAGACACTGACACATTGCCCAACCATATAGATTATTAGCATCAAAATACATCAAATATTTATCGACTTCTTCAGGATTATAATTATCTATGTGTATATTATTGGCTTTACTATACCTTCCGCTGCATTATGCAACTCCTCCTCTTATTCCTCTTTCTATAAATAACATCATGTCAATGTCGGTGATCAATTCAAGCTTCATTCTAGTATGAAGTAGCATTGCATCCCACGTTAAACCGGGAGTTGTGAAGTAGTGAGCTGGATCCAAACGGTGACTTCTCAGGCTGCTATTCCGAAAGGTTTCAAAAATTTCCGCAAGCAATAAAACATCTGTTTTTAAATATATGTCTGAGTATTCTCCTAATGTTTGAATGTTGAACGTTAACCATACACTTTGAGCATGTTGGTAGTCATCACTGCTAATATGACTATCATTAAGAATATTATAAAATTTATCTTTTGGAGGAAGCTGAGTTTCATCTAGTCTTTTCCAAGAGTCAATATAATCATATGGGAACACTCCTTTTTTACAAGTAAATGATAATTGTTAGGAAACTCTTTTTTCAATAACTCAAAGTTATTGCAATAAGATGCAAGTTTATTCAAAGATGACGGTAAAAATCGAAATGAATCAATAAAACGCAACTTCACATCAGTTTCTGCTACATGCTTAGTAAAAGCTATATATTTTTCCTTATTAATTGATAGTAAGTTGATTGCCCCGTTTATTAATAAGGCAATATCTTTAATTATAAAATGTGAATCATACCCTTTCAAATTGTGAAATACGATGGGGATAACATGACTACCTTTATATTTTAAATTACATTCCTGATGGGCCATCCCTCGAACTTTTCCAGTAAGATGACAATGGTCAATTACACGGATATCCCCCATTTTAAATTCATGATCACATATATGACAAGTGGTTTGCGAATTCAATCGTGAATATAATTATATCAA
>OZ005740.1:125321195-125478695 GCA_963930735.1 Dioctria linearis | reverse complement strand
AATAAATTCCCCCGAAAATTCCACTAATAAAATCAATAATAAAAACAAAAGAGTCCATAACAATGACCTGAAACTATTCTCAGAGTAAAGACTTCATCATCTTCAAACATCATTCAGAGATATTAACATACTGTCATCTTCCAGGTTTCCAAAAAAAAAAAAAAAAAAAAAACCCCACTAGAATCGGGGACAAGAAAGAATGGGGTAAATAACAACGAACGCATACCTATGGATTCTGTTATCTACCGAGGTGCAATATGTAAATTTAGCACTTATATCATATTCAATTTTTTTTTTTACGAATACATTTTTATTTCTATAATTAGGTAGGTAAAGGATAACTAAATAAAATCCAAATATAATAAAATAAAAAAATTAATTGTGAAATTAATAAATGAATAGGATAAATATGTATAAAATTATAGAATTACCAAACGCTTAAGTGTAAGGTTAATATTATTCATTTCTTTGTACTAGCTTAAAGATATAAAATACAACATATAGTAAGGTAATTATACAGGCTTCCCAATTGAATTTTTCAATAATTATAGTGAAATCATTTTTTGTGCTTTACCTATTATAAGTTAATTATACTTATGCATGTAAATAACCATACATGGCTAGCCTATCTATAAAGTCATTAGTAAGAATTACGTTCAAAATGCACTATTTTCAGAGAAAGAAAGTTTTCTTCCAGCTAGAATAAAATTTTCCCCAGCGGGGAGAGATGTTGTGACTCAGGTACCTTTGCCCACAATAATACACCATAATACCGATACATCAATGTATCGCCCAATATGATATGTTGATGTACCTTTAATTGACCCTGAAAAAACATTTCAATTTAAATTTCTTTTAAAATCTTAATCATAATTTAAAATGCATTCCCATATTATAACAAAATGCAATTTAGCAAAAATTGCATTTTGTTATCAGACACACATTCCACTCACACGGTATGCACACTTACCTACACACAGTGTCTTCTTACTTTTTTCCGTATGTACACTGTACACACGTACATTACTTACTTCCCCCAATCTAAATGTATGAACATACATACATACAATTATCACAATTATTCGCGCCCTCTTAAAATTAATATTTCAAGTGCATATCAGATTAGAGTTATGTATTGATGCATATAGCTCGCATCAAAACTTTTGCATTTTCTCACGTACTTTTTTTCAACGTCGTGAGAAAACAATAAAACAAAAAAGAGCTTTTGAAAATATCTCGGGTACCTGGGTGCAATTTTCCCAAACCTCGGGGAGTCGTTTTTTCCATCCCGTCGAGTTACACCCGCGAAGTTCAGTGAAAAATATAAACCGACGTTTATTTTAGTTAAAATATATAAAAAAATAAGTTTTGTAAAAAAAATATAATTATAAGACATTTTTACCAAAAAAACTATTAACGGTAGTTTGGTTATTAATGAAATTAATAAAAAATAAAAAAAGATTATAAGAAGTGTTTGATGAATTCTTAAAACTTCTTAATCATTTTTCACCGATCGCTTCTCCCTACACTTATCAGGAAGCACGAGCGATACCATACATAACATAATTGGACCTTTGTTGGAATCAGGAGAGATGCAATGGAAGTCGTTAAGGTTATGGCATTCTGGATTCATGTCACGAATTGACAGTTCGACGTCCTGCTCAATCGTGTTGACTACTAGGATTTTTGCCATTCCTTGAGAGGGCTTAACTATTACTACCCAGGAACAACCCTGGTTTGACCTCCTTTTTAAAATATACGGATTCCATGGTTCACGAATTTGGAATTTGAATTACGGACTCGGATAGTATTCAACTTTGGTGTTAACTGCCTGTGAAGTGGTCGA
Organism: Dioctria linearis; assembly: GCA_963930735.1. Lineage (NCBI taxonomy): Eukaryota > Metazoa > Arthropoda > Insecta > Diptera > Asilidae > Dioctria > Dioctria linearis. The sequence continues at coordinate 125,476,849 of OZ005740.1, read as the reverse complement.
CGATTCATTGTTTCTACCACTGACATTGTTTTTATTAGTTAACGAATTCCGTTTGTTTGGGATTTCTTGTCCGAGCTATCATATCTAAGATATGTATTTGGGTAATCTGAGCGATATCGCTCTATGGGATAGGATGAATGACATTTCTTCACCTCTAAGGATATAATTGATACAGGCGCTGTATCTGGACAAAAATTCGTGAAAAAATAGGCTTTTATATGCCTAGGCTGAGTTCTTCCCTACTATTAATTTTTCTGTAGTTGTAGATTCCATAAATAAAGTATTTATCTTGCACATTGCGTCTTTGTAGTAAGTCCTGCCTGCTCAGTGTATTGAGCTTTATTAAGCTAATTTCCGCTTCTGTGTCAGCGAGGAATTTTGTTTCTTTATTGGAGCACACATTGATATATAGAGAGATAGTAATGGAATTGGGAGTAATAAGAATTGTCATCTTCAGCGTTATAATAATAAGTATCTAATTTAAATTTTTGTGGATGTCGGCTCTTGTTTCGATTTCCGGGGGACTGCCGACCAATTCCTCTCGCTTTGATTTGCTTTCCGAGTGTTTTAAGAATATTCTTGGATTTTATATGTTATCTGGAATTCTTCTTTCATTTTGCGGTTGTATTGTTGAAAGAGGAGTATTTTTTCTGAGATTAAAATTACGGATTTGGTTGAAGTCGATTTGTTTTTGCAGTAGTGCATTTTTATTGGGAATTTCTGTCTGATTTTTTAAACTTTGTGCAACTGGATTCGTGCTCTGTTTATAAAAACTCCCGTGTTTTGCCATTCTTTCCTTCATGCTTCTGGGGTTTGTCCTAATTTGTGACAATACCTGCATGTAGGGGTAACGTTATTGGGGGTACCGCCCTGTTAGGAGGGCTGCTTTTGTTGGGAGTATTAAAGAACTGTGTTATGTCCCAATATGGGTGTTTGAGCCGTGAAGGATTCCTACACAGTTCAGATTTGTTGGGTTTAAGAAGGCTTCCTAATTAAACCCAGAACAACAGAACAACGCTTTCATTTAATAAAAACTTTATTCTAAAATTCTATTTACAAAGCTCGATATTTATATACAAAATTTAATATGACAAATATGCAGAATCAACAAATTCAACTTAATAAATTTAATTGACAACAAATTTCATGCGTGAAATTCGATCTCACGAAATTGTTATTTGTCTGCAGGTGTTGCTGATGCAGCAAAAGTGCATGAAATTTACCTAATTAAATTGAATTTGTGCTGCATTTTTTTTTCTTCAACAAAGTTATTGACTTCTGAATTTGCTGATAGGTTTTTAATGTTTAATGCTTAAACATCCTCCCCCCTTGAGTTGGTGTCCAACACAAATTTCTGGTCCAGGCCCTTGCGTTTTCTTGGGATAGGTTGATGCTGCTCCCCTTGCGATGCTGCTGGTAGTTTAAAGATGTTGGTTTTCTTACACCGCAAATACATTAAGTAGCTGAAGATTGCCAGCAAAGCCGTCACAGATAGATTGGTCACGGTATAGTGATGGACATCATGGACGTTAAATTGTTCCGGAAATGTTGAAGCTGCATTGAGGCTTTTGATTCTAGAGGTTAGTTCCTTCATTTCTCGTGCATTAGATTGCAGATGAAATTCGGATGAGGCGAGTTGCGGTGTCCTTTGTGTTAACCTCAGGTGGTCTTCTATCAAAGCACTGATGTTTATCCGTGGGATAAGTGCGGAAGTAAGGTTACTTTGATACCGGCCGTGTCCGCTAATCGTCATGGAAGTCTGTTTGACTGCGCACTCTGGTCGTAGCCTTAAGATTCCACTTCCGTTAAATGTTTTGAGTAGGACTTCGGTTCCACAGACAATATTGAGTGTAGTTTCCGCATCCAATGAAAATAGCCAGTTTTTGGGGGTGTGAAGCTGAATCCATTTCTTCGAGAGCTTTGTGGTTCGGAATCGACACGTTGTGATAATGTTTGGTGATGATTTAGTAGCTCCATTTCACAGTGGCGCACACTGGATTTTAAGTTGTAGATCGGATGATTTTGCGCACATAGATATCGTTCATCGTCTAAGGTTTTGCATTTGTCCAGTTCGAATTGCATTAAGGGATAGTACGGTCTCTCGGTAGATTAACGATGAGGTATTCGGTAGATGGCTCAATTAATATAAAGCTGGTTTTGTGCAGTGTAGGAATTGGGATTACTTTAAAGAGTTGAAAGTATTCATCTTGTTGTAGTGGAATTCGTATGTCGAATAGGATATATGATTCTGTCACCCTTGCTGCGGCTGTCATTAGGCTGTAAAGTAACAAACCGCCTTCCTTTCCATTTCCAGGAAATGTTAACATGGAAGGAAGGTGCTCTTTAATTTGTGCGATTTGTTCTTGTAGCTGAATAGGAGAGAGCAAAAGAGGATTAATTTTGTTGTGATGAAGATCCGTTAAAACATCAAGTAATGCTCCTTGAATTCTGTGAAAATTTTGCAGGACTAGCGTGGTTAGTATGGACAATGAGTTGAAAGTTTGTGCATTTGTTGTTCGTATTGGGCATTACCTATGTATTTGTGTAAAGCTTCGATGTGATTCTTTAGGGAGTTGAACTGCTGTTGAATGGATTCTTCCCTGCCTTTCATAATATTTGCATGAGGTAATTTTCATTCATCCGTGTTTTTTTAATTTCACCCGTTATATATTCAGCGTACTCGGAGTCGAGTACTCCAAAGAGTTTGCTTGCAATGTTCCCGATTATATTGAGAGGTGATCTTTTTACCATTTTGTGGCCACCACTTCGTTTGTATAAAAGGTCACTTGCTTCCTCTAGTTCTCTAAGCTGATGCTCGAACTGATTTAATATCTCTAGGCAATCATTCTTTCTGATTGTTGTTGCATTGCAAAGGTGGTCTATTGCCGCTATACAACTCCTTATTCCTTGAAACTCGGCCCAGTAACTTGTTAGGTTATAATAAACCAGCAAGTTCCATTCACTGTTTATTATTTGAGCCTGGCCTATAGATTCGAAGAATAACCCAGGATTATCTGTGAATGGTGCTATCTCCACTGGCTCATTAAAAGGTGCTCCGAATATTGGCAGCACTAAAGATGTTAGCAGGAGAAAACTGACAGCCATCGAATAACCTCTTTGTGGATTACTTAAAACTTGAGTCTGTTGCGCAATACCCTTGCTCTCTTCCGCCGTTATGCTTGGTTGTGTGGTTTTTGCCTGTTTTGAGAATGTTATCCAATTTGACCAGTTTGGGTTTATAGGCAAGAATCTGCCTTTCAATGGATGATTGACTTTCTTGCCAGAGCTCAGGTTTCGCCTTTTGGCAGGAGGACTAACAGTGATGTCATCTGTTGCCGCCGGCTTAGTTCTTGGTGGTCCTTGCAGTAGGAGGCATGTAGCTCCGTTTGTTATTGTTTCGGTAACTTGTTGACTGTTTCAATCTTCGTCCTGATGATTATTGTTGTACTCTTCAATTGGTGGTGGACACAGGTTGTGGATCGCTTTTTAAAAGTACCAGATGCTGTTTTTACATTCACAACCCTGGTGTGATTATCCGGTCCATTGAATGTGTCTGTAATGCGACCAAGAGCCCATTTAAGAGGGGGTAAGTTCATATCCTTTAACAGTACTAGGGTGCCCTTTTTTAAGTCAGGTTGTTTGTTTTTCTACTTGTATCTTAGTTGAAGCTCCTGTAGATATTCTAATGACCAACTCTTCAAAAATGATTGTTGGATATGGTGCAGTCGTCTAAATCTTGTAAGACTGTTTATGTTTAGGGCACTTAGTGTCCTGCCTATCAGGAAGTGTCCTGGCGTCAGAGCGCTCAAGTCGTTTGGATCGGATGACATGGGCGTTAAAGGCCGTGAGTTGAGAATAGCTTCGATTTGAGTGATGAATGTATGCAATTCTTCCTGCGTCAGGCTCGCATTTCCAGTTTGCCGTACAAGATGCTTCTTCGCAGATTTTACTGCTGCTTCCCAGAGACCTCCAAAATGCGGTGAACGTGGGGGTATTGGCTTTCAGTCTATGCGATTTTGTGAGCAAAGTTCGTGTATGGACTCCTTCATTTCCTGTGATTTGAATAAGTCATCAAGCTGCTTTAATCCAGATTTAGCACCAACCAAATTGGTTGCATTATCACAGAAAATTGTCGCGCAAAGTCCTCTTCGAGAAATGAATCGTTTTAGTGCATTTATGAAGGCGATAGAACTTAATTGCTGACGATTTCTAGATGAACCGCATTTGTTGCGAAGCAAACAAAGACTGCGATATATGCTTTATCTGAGATGGCTCGTCGTAGCTTGTGGTGAATGACAATAGGTCCACAAAAATCAACTCCTGTGGTGTGAAATGGTTGTGCAGGAGTTACTCTTCTGGCTGGTAGATCGGCCATGATTTGAGTGATGCTCTGCGGTTTGCATCTAAAACAGCGAATGCACCTATGCACTATCTGTCGTGCTAATGTCCTGATGTCTATGATCCAGAATCTTTGTCTCGCGATTGCTGTTAAGGTCTGTGGAGCTGCATGTATGTGCTTTCTGTGAATATGATTAAGCAACAACTCGCTGAGTATATGATTCCTTGGAAGTAACGTTTGATGTTTTGCCTCTGCGTTCAGTTGGGAATGTTTTAATCGACCACCAACTCTGATGACGCTAGTTGCTTCGTCCAGAAATGGGTTCAATGATTGGATGGAACTGTTGGTGTCGAGCGATTTGTTGTCCTTGAGATTTTGAAACTCTTTGCTAAACGTTATGCGTTGTACATTTCTGACTAGGCCATTTTGCGCCATGTCCAGTTCTGTTATCGTTAGAAGGCCTGTTGATCTACGCTCCTTTGGTAGTCTGCAATTTTCCCAGAAACGCATGCAGTAAGCGAAGATTCGTTGAAGCCTCGTGAAGGAATTTTTGTGGTTGACAGATGCAATTATAATTTTCTGTCTTTAACCTTGTTGAAAATGCGAATTTTCTTTCTCGAGTTTCAGGCACCTCTTGCAGTGGTTGAAATTTTTGGTTAGGCCATCTTGATGCTGGTTCAAATAAGAAGTCTGGGCCCTTGAACCATAGCTTAGATTGGTGTAGTTTAGCTGGAAGCATGCCCCGAGAGATGATATCAGCAGGATTTTGGGTACCTTCTACATGATGCCACTGATGTTCAGTCGTTAATTGTTGGATTTTTTCCACCCTATTTGCAACAAAGGTGCTCCAATTGTAGGACGGTGCTGCGATCCATGAAAGAACGATTGTTGAATCCGTGTAGTAGTAAACCTTTGATAAATTCTTCGGTAGACATTAACGTATCCGCTCCACCAGTTCTGCTAAGAGGACAGCAGCGCACAGTTCTAGTCTTGCTAGCGTTGTCGATTTTAGGGGTGCTAATCTTGACTTTGAACACAACAATTGAACGCGTATTTGGCCAAAGTCATCTACCGTCCTGATATAACAACATGCTCCATATGCAGATTCACTGCTATCAGAAAAGGCATGCAATTGAAGCTCCACTGGATCGGTGAATGATACGTGTCTTGAGATTTTAAGACAACTGAGCTCTTTCAATTGGCATTGATAGAGTTGCCACCTTTTCTTTAACTGTATTGGAAGTTCTTCATCCCATGAAATGTTTGATTTCCATAGATCCTGTACAAATAGTTTGGCAAGAACTGTCACAGGTCCAATTAGTCCAAGTGGGTCAAAAATACGAGTGATGTCTGACAGAACTGTTCGCTTTGTAGTCTTATCTGACTCATGGTGTGTTGTTTTGAATTGAACGACATCATCCCTTGGTTGCCAAATCATTCCTAGGGTTTTCACGACTTTATCTCCTTGGAGCAATACTAGTTTTTCTCTTTATTCTTCAGGAATGGTACGCAATATATCTGGGTGATTTGAACAGAACTTCCTTAGTTCGAAATTTCCACTTTTTAGAAGTGCCACTAACTCCTCTCTTAGTTTTATGGTATCATCAATGGAGTCTGTTCCAGTTAGGATGTCATCAACATATGTATCAGTTCGTATGACCTTAGCTGCTCGAGGAAAGTTGTCGACTTCCAAAAGTGCTAATTGATTAAGACACCTAGTAGCGAGAAAAGGTGCTGAAGCCGTGCCATATGTCACTGTTTTGAGCTGGTATGTCTGAAGAGGCTGGCTTTGTGCTCGCGCCAGAGAACAAGTTGATATTTTCTTTGCTCGGGATCCACTTGAATTTGCCGATACATCTTGCATATATCTACGGTCATCACATATTTGTGCATTCTAAATCTTATTAGAATGGAGAACAAGTCTGATTGTACAGTTGGTCCAATCTTGAGGATGTCGTTGAGAGATTTTCCAGTTGTAGTCTTGGCTGACGCATCGAACACTACACGGAGTTTCGTGCTCGAACTCTCAGGTTTAACAACGCAGTGATGTGGTAAGTAATAATTCTCGGAAGGGATGAGTTCCTTGTGTATTGCTTGCATGTGCCCCAGGTGCTCGTATTCTCGCATGAAGGCCTGATATTGTCGTTTTAGCTCTTGATTTTTATCTAGTTTGCGTTCTAGAAAATAGAATCGTTTTGTTGCCATCTCAATTGAGGATCCCAACTTGTGTGGTGGCTCGCGAAATGGTAGCTGGACAATGAGCTGACCTGATGGAGAACGTTGAAATGTCTCTTGAAAGTGCTGCTCGCATTCGTATTCGTCCTTTGTCATCCGGTTTGATGGTGCATCATGTTGGTCTAATTCCCAAAATTTGACTAATTGTTTCTCTAGAGATACCACTGAAGGCTGAGTTACAATACTGCATTGGAAGCGACTGATGGACGACGTATTTGGTGTTCTCCCTGCTACAATCTAGCCCAAGCGGGTGTTTTGTACGAGAGGCAGTTTGTTGGAAACTCTAATCTGGCCCCCTTGTAAGAGATCATAATACAAGTCAGCGCCTATCAGCATATCGATTGCTTGAGGCTGATAGAAATCGGGATCTGCCAACTGGATGTTGGCTGGAATTTCCCAGCTTGAGGTACACATATGTTGCTGGCTGATAGTCGCTGATCTTCGGCAGTACAACAGCTGTAAGTGTTGTTGTAAACTCATTTGCTCTGGAGTGTAAGGCTAATTTAGTCTCGTGTTTGGCAATGGTTTCGTGTCCACCGATGCCAATAATCGGAATACTAATTTTGTGTCTCTTTGAATCAAGTAGTATTCGACATGGCACCAGAGCTCCTGTTGCATTGACGATGTCCACTACAGCTGTTGCCAGTAAGACTTGTGATTTGGCTGATGCCTTAAGACTGGTGGTAGCTTTGTTCGAAGTTTGCTGTATTAATTTTGAAGGAGTAATTGACTGCAGTGTCGTGTTATTCTGTCGTATTGTATGATTGGGCTTGGCGGTCTCTTGCCTGTCGCGGCATGAATTGTGAAGCAGACTGTTGTGTCGGCCCCTGCAATATGTGCAATTTCCTGAAGTACATCCTTGAATCTGATGTCCAGGTTTCGGGCAGTTAGGGCATAGTTTGAATTGCTTCACTAGCTGGAACTTATTGTCGAGTGATGAATTCAGAAACTTGTTGCATCTGTAAATTTTATGCTCTGCTTTACAGACGGGACACTGGGTTCTTGGCGTTGATGTTACAAATGTAACAGGCTTTTTGCGCTCGTCTTTCGTGTGCATTGCCTCCAGCATCTGAAATCTGGATTCTAAGAACTTGAAGAAGTCATCTACGTTTTGGATTTCCCAAGGACGCTGGAGAGATTGTTCGTACAATTTCCGGGATTCTTTGTCTAGCTTCTGTAGTAATATATGGATCAATATGGCATTCCATTCTTTGCTCTTAACCCCCATTTTCTGCAGTGATAGAAGACATTCTTTACTGACATCATGGATCCGCTTTATTCCAGTTCGAGAGCCAACTGTCAACGTACTTTGTGACAGCAGTTCATTTAGAAGTGCAGTTATTATACTTCTTGGGTTATTGTACCTATCTATCAGTATCTTCCAAGCCACGGTGTAGTTTTGTTCCGTGGCTTGTAGATGTCTTATCAACCGGCTTGGTTCACCGGTAAGATTAGCTTTTAGGTAGTACATTTTTTCTGCTGCGCTTATAGACTGATGATGTATTAGCTGAGTGAAAAGATCCATAAATGGTTTCCATTGTGTATTCGTCCCATCGAAGTTCGGAAGAGCTATCTTAGGAAGCTTTACATTCATGCTATTACTACACGTTATGGATTGTTCATCTAGTCTTTCCTGTAGTTCAATCGCCAGGTTTTGATATCTTCAATGCTTCCATATTCTTTTTGTACCTTCGTAGAGTCGAGCAATTCTGCTATTACTTCTTGATGGAGGCAAGTTATTTGAGCCCAGTAGTCATTGATCGACTTAAGCTTCTGATTATAGTAAGCCCTTGAACGAGGTGCATTAAACTCTTCTCTAATTGAGTTTATCAATCTGTCCAACGCCTTTATTGTTGCGGCGTGCATCCTTAGAGTCTTGGCTGAGTCATCTTGATTAGCGTCAGTGGGTGTGGTCGCTGGAGCACTTGACTGTGATGCATTCTAGCTCTTGATGCCTTTTATTGAATTGATTGATGAATTCCTTCAGGGATGTCTGGTACTTCAAAGTGCCTTCCTTGGTTCTCCGCTCAATCCTCTCATTTTTAAAGTTATCGAAGAGTTGGTTGATGGCATGGCCAAGCTCTGATTGAGCTGACGCGAGTGCTGCAATATCTGTCAATTGGCACACAAAACAAACTTATCGTGTGAATCGTAGAATGGTGAGCTGATTGTGGTTGCTTATGGATGCAAGCGGAGTCCGGATACTGCTGGCTATTGTGTCGCCTGTTGACACAAAGTGAGCTCCTGAGCTATTTCTTGATGTATTTTTTTGCTGTAAGTAGCCACAACGGAAGATCTAGCTTCTTAGAAAGTGACTGCTGAACTCTGGAATGCCAAAGTGAATGTCGACTGCACGAAGGTGCTACTGCGTGACACAGTATACTACTTATGTAGTAATTGCTTCAACTTGCTGGAGCTGCAAATGAAATCCGGGTGCTGTTGGCTACTGTGTCGCCTGTTGACACAAGGTAAGCTCCAGAAGTATTCCTTGATTTATCCTTCGGCTGTAAGTTGGCGCGGAGGAAGATCCAGCTTCTTAAGAAAGCGAGCTTTGACTATTGAACTCTCAAATGGATGCCAAAAGAGAGTCTGGACTGCTTGTGGTGCGTGATATAGCACTACTTATGTTACACAAGTAGCTATTAATATCACGTCGGGGTCAGCATTTTTGTTTGAGCCGTTAAGGATTCCTACACAGTTCAGATTTGTTGGGTTTAAGAAGGCTTCCTAATTAAACCCAGAACAACAGAACAACGCTTGCATTTAATAAAAACTTTATTCTAAAATTCTATTTACAAAGCTCGATATTTATATACAAAATTTAATATGACAAATATGCAGAATCAACAAATTGAATTTAATAAATTTAATGGACAACAAATTTCATGCGTGAAATTCGATCTCACGAAAGTGTTATTTGTCTGCAGGTGTTGCTGATGCAGCAAAAGTGCATGCAATTTACCTAATTAAATTGAATTTGTGCTGCATTTTTTTTTCTTCAACAAAGTTATTGACTTCTGAATTTGCTGATAGGTTTTTAATGTTTAATGCTTAAACAATGGGCTTAGCATAAAAAAGGGGGCAGGTGCCGTTTTTAGAAATGATAAGACAGGATTTTCAATTCAAAAAATAATTCACTGGTTTATTGATCACAAAATACTTCTTAATATCTAGACAATTCAGTACTTAATTCTAATTCAATTCACAATTCACTTCCTAATGTCTACTAAAGAATAATGAGTATGAGTCTCCACTGGCGACTTTTATTCCTTAATCTGTAATAGAAAAAGGAATTATTAATAATCAACTCAAACTAAAGGGGTTAGAATTTTGAGTGACAGAGTGAGCGTCATACAGCTGCTCATGAAAAAGTCTGGGGACAATACTCCCAATATAGGGTGCTGAAAATATATTAGGTGCTGAAAATATATTAAATTAAATATTATGAATTTTGATTACTTTGTTAGTATAAAAGGGATTCAAAAATACTTCCCTTCTTTTTGTTAATCAAGACTTAATCTGGTTTCAGAGCCACCGACCTGTCTTGTTGCTTGGTCAAATCGCAAGTGATTTGCTACTTCCAGTAACTCGCTATTTTTGGCAGAAACACAATTGAAATTGTGTCTGCCGGTGACGTTGCTATGAGGCTAGCGTCGTTTGTTAGATTTTTAGACACCCAGTAACGTCATCATAGTCTAATCGGAATATTTTACTATGTACTATATGAGCTGCCATTTTGAATCTGGCAAAGTGGTTCATGGCAGATGTTTTGGTTGGAATTGGTAGTAAGTGTTTACGTTTGAATATTTATTTATCTTTTTATTAATGATTTTGTTTTCTTTGTTTTTATTTTATAGATTCTTTTGGACCCTTAGGATGTTGGAGACATCGTGGGAAGATTAATCCACAACATATAGTTGAGTTATAGTTTTAATTAAAGTCTCAGATCGTGAATGATCTGAGACTTTTCTTTTTATTTATTTTTTATAAATGTTTTGAATTTGTTTATTTTTAGATAATGTTGCCGGTAGCATCGAGGGATCATCGTGGGATGTTTTATCGAGTGATTCGTCGTGGGAAATGTTTTATTTGTGAGGGTTTAGTTGTTTTAGTATGTAAGTTTATTTTTAGTTAAAAAGATTGTTCCGCGACGGAACATCCTCGCGCCTCTCCAAATGATAGGCATTATGTTATGAATGTGAATTAATCTGTGGAGACTTCCGTTATCGGTTTTTACTTGCAGGCAAACTCTGATTTGTCCTGTCCGTAATCTGCTAAAACGAAGGGTGTCCCCATCTTGCGTTGTGATGCGGAAGCACTTTCTTGCGGTGAATACCTTCAGCCATGGAATTGGCTGTGTGCGGACTTGTTCCCTCTACGATGGAATTTGTAGGAAGTCTTGTTGGTACTATGGTACTACGACGTTCTGATGCCGTCCGAGCTGGCTTTTTGGGTGGCTCGTTGGGTGGCATCATCAACGCTGGTTTCTTGAATGGCACGTTGTATTGTGCTGCGGTTGACGTTGAAGCCGTCAGTGCTGGTGTATTAGATCTAGCCTGCGATGATGTTGAAGGAGCCATCAACGCTTGCTGAATCGCTGACGCGTCATGCTGCGTCGCTGATGAAGCCGTCAATGCTGGCTTCTTGACTGAAGCATTTTTCTTTGTTGTGTCCGTCGAATCGGCTATTGCCGCCTGACCAACTTGAAATTTGTACACAATAATCTTCAATGTACTTTCATATTAAGCAAAAAAAAAGGCGATTTCTTTTTAAATCTGCAGGTAGGTAGGTACCTATAAAATAATAACTTATGTATGTAACTCCATAAATATTTCCTTATGTTAATTTACATGTTGCTAAAAATCTTAAAGTTTTAGCTAACCGTTCAGTAGAAGATATTGCTTTCCTCATAAAGGCATGCTTTAACTTTATAAGAGGAGTCCCTTGTATTAGAATTTCTTCATCAGCTGATAAGCGGAAGAAATTTATATAAAAAATGTCATCTCCAGTACGTATAGATGATTCTTTTATTTATTATTTTTTCATTCAGCACGTCTTCTTTTTCAGCTTCTTATTGCGATGTTTTAGTAAAATTATTGCCAAACAAGCGGCAGCTTGCACTTCTGGATAAACGAAATAAATGATGATATTTCTTGTATTTTCACTCGCAGAATTTTGTCCACAAAACGCCTAGCAGGCCTTGTTGGCTTGCGTTTAGTGGCCGCATCGGCTATCCTTTTAATTGTTGCTGACGGTGGAAGTGCCTCGAAAGGAGGCGTAAATGGTTTTGGACGTCTTGGATAGTCGGTCGTTCGCAGCTTATTTTTTATCGGGGTTTCCTCTAATTCTGGAAGGTCGTCAATGAGCAGACAGTCTTCTAAACTTGGAAGGGCATTCATCTTCTCTTTTCCTGTTATTTGGAGAAAACCAAAAATAGGAAGCAACAAAACAAAATAATAACAAAATAAAAAAAACATGATATGACTATTCACACATGTCAAACTAAATCCAAAAAATAAATATAATGCGGGCAAAAAACAATAATATGAAAGAATGATAAAAAATTGAAACAATAAATTAAATAAAAAGGAATGAATTTGTGCAACTTTCTCTTCTGCTTCTTTCTGCTTCGCCAGTTTTCAAAATTTTGGTGCATTTGATCACAAGTGATGTAGGTTTTAATTTGGTAATGTTCTGCATTACCGGCACTGTTTTAATGGTATAATGCTTCCCATATATTCTGTGAGATGGCGTTACTGCTTCATGCTGAAAAGTTTGTGTAGTAGAATATTTTTGATAACATGTATTAATCTGCTTATAATTGGTTGTATTGTACTCTTGAAATCGGCTGATAGTATTCTTGCTGTTTTATTTTTCATGTGTCAGTGGTTCTGACATTTACCCTGACTAGTTCAAATTCCTGCTGACTGGTCAGTTGATCGAAATGTTCAGTGTTTGTAATAACTGAAAGTAATTAAGTGCATACTGATCGTTGGTTTGAAAGATTTGCTGCTGTGGTGGGTCTGACTTGTATGTCGGTTTTTGCATTTGGACGATTTTTGTCAGTAATCATTTTTTGATGTGGTAGGACTGACATGTCGCAGCTTTTGTTGAAATATTGTAGCAAATAGATGTTGCGTCTATGTAGCAATTTGGTTTTTGATTTCCAGATGTAGATGGATCTGAAGAAGACTCTCATGTGACAGAGTGATTTGATAGGTTTTGCTGATGTTAATCACTTGTTGTATTTGTGAATTCTGTCACAAATATTTGATGTGTATAGTTTGTAAAGCTATATATGTGCGAATACCTTCGGACGCTTCTTAGGCTCGTACCTTCTACTCCGTTGTGGTCGGATGCTAAAGATGGCGTTATTTTTGGAATAGGTATATTTTCTGTCGTGGAACCGTCACGTTTGATTTGGTTTGAAACCGTGCTGCACCATGATAAATTTAATGCCTGATTGTATGTCTGGCATTTGTTAGTGTTGACGTAGCACTTTTTCGTTTCAGTTTCGTTCCGTTTCGTTCAGATACGATTTGTCGGATTTTTATAATTTGTACGTGGTTTGTTTTCTGTGTGTGCTTTGACACGATTTTGGACTTGCCCAACCGGTTTTACTGTCATGTCTTTTGTTTGACAGATGCTTCCTTTATGTGAAGCCTTGCTTTGATTTGTGTTTTGGAGAGAAGTTTTCTGCATTTTCTCTCTGGGATGTACGTTTCTTCTTCTTCTTCGTTGGTTTGGATTTTGATTTCTTCTTATTTGTGATTTCGTCACTATTTTTGATTTTTCCTAGTAGAGTCCAACCCAGCTGCGTGTGTTGAGCTGTGGGTTGTCCTGGTGCACCCCTGATAATTCCGCTCTCTATGACGTCGGCATAGACGTCAACTCCCAGTAATACGTCGATCGGACCAGGTGCGTAAAACCTTGGATCTGCTAGGAGCAAATACTGCAGATAAAGCAATTTCCTGGTGTTTATCGTGTCAGCTGGAACGTAGTCTGTGAGTTTTTCCAAAATGAGAGCTTTCATATTGGTATGATATCTCGTATGAAGAGATTACAATGTAAATGATGTTTGAGCATTTGCGGATGCTGTTTGAATTTGGCCTAACCCTGTGATTTTCACACATTTGGATGTTGGCTGTAGTTTTGCCCGTCTACCTGCACCTTTCGTAATGAAGAACATTTGAGAGTCTTAGTCTATCAGTGCTCTTATTGTGTGTTTCTGTCCATCTGGGCCCTCTATTTGCACTAATGCAGTTGACAGTAAAGCGTGGTAAAAAATGATGTCGTAGTTGGCTCATTACTGCCACTGGGAATGTCAAGCTTCAATTCTGCTTGATTCTGATTTTCCTCACTATTCGTTGATCTACTGTCTCCCTCGGATGATTGCAGTACTAGATGCAGCAGTGTGTTGTGTCGTTTGCGACAGTGGAGGCATGTTTTCTGGCTGGGACAGTTGTATAGGTTATGTCCCGATGCCAGACAATTTCTACACAGCTTGTATTTTAGCACGATTTGTGAACTCGCTGTTGGAGATATGTTTTTAAATGCTGTGCAGTGGACCATCGAATGATTTTGCTTGCACTTGGTGCAAGTGTATGTTCCGTTCATGAACGTGTAAGCACCTTTGTGTGCGTGGTTAGGGTGACGGAATGTCATTGGACTTCGTGGCTCTGTAGCCGCGCCGTAACTCTTGAATATTTGGAGATCCTGCTTGTCGTGCATATTCGGATGAGTTCAAGTTTTGACGTACTTGAATGGATTCTAGAGTACGGAAACGCGACTCTAGAAAAGTTTACAGATCGGCATGTGTTGGCAACTCGCTGCCTTGCTCTTGCTCCCATAGTTGATGAGTCTCTGATGGGAGGCGTTGAACAAGGTTGTAAGTTAATATTGCATCCCAATGTTCTATTGGTAAGTCTAAATATTTTAGCTCGTGGAGGCTCTCTTCTGTTTGGCCTAAAAGAGAACGAATCGCGTGAGCTGATTCGTTTTTAATGGATATTTGTGTCAATAATGCCTTTAAGTGAGTGTTGACTAGGACTCGTTTGTTGTCATATCTGTTATTTAATTATTCCCATATTTGGTATAATTGGTTTCTGTCACTTCAAATTGACGTAATAAGCGTTCTGCTTCGCCAGTGACGCTCAGTTTGAGGTAATGTAGTTTTTGGACCTTTGCAATATTTGGGTCTGTGTGAATTAGTGAATTGAATAAATCATGGAATGGCCGACATGATTTGTAATTACCGTCGAATGTCGGTATATGAATTAGTGGGAACCGTGTCTCTGAATTTCAGAGTCGTACTGACTGAACTCTGGTTTCATTTGTGTTTGTGTTATTAGGGAGTGCTGGGAATGACTCTTCTAATTCCTCTAATAGAGTGGATAGGCGCTCTATATATATGAGTTCGGTATCCTCATATAATTCTCCTTTGGCATAGTCACTTTGAGCGCAATCTTTGGTCGACCAGATTGCTACATGCAGATCTGTGAACGATTTCCAGAGTTTTTCTAGTGATTTTATTCATGCTGCATAGTATTTCTTGCCTGCTTTGGTATCACTGTTTGCCTTAGTGTGGTTTATGGCGGCTTTTTTTATTTGATTGTTAAGAGCCATTAGTGAAAATGTCAAACTAGCGATCTCTGTCATCTTGAAAATCTTCCCGTCTTATCCGGCTCGAAGGACAAATATTAAGTCCCAATGTGGGCTTAGCATAAAAAAAGGGGCAGGTGCCGGTTTTAGAAATGACAAGACAGGCGTTTTTCAATTAACAAAAATAATTCACTGGTTTATTGATCACAAAATACTTCTTAATATCTAGACAATTCAGTACTTAATTCTAATTCAATTCACAATTCACTTATTAATGTCTACTCAAGAATAATGAGTATGAGTCTCCACTGGCGACTTTTATTCCTTAATCTGTAATAGAAAAAGGAATTTTTAATAATCAACTCAAACTAAAGGGGTTAGAATTTTGAGTGACAGATTGAGCGTCATACAGCTGCTCTTAAAAAAGTCTGGGGTCAAGCCTCCCAATTAACGGTGCTGAAAATATATTAAATTAAATATTATGAATTTTGACTACTTTGTTAGTATAAAAGGGATTCAGAAATACTTCCATTGGTTTTGTTGATCAAGACTTAATTTGGTTTCAGAGCCACCGATCTCTCTTGTCGCTTGGTCAAATCGCAAGTGATTTGCTACTTCCAGTAACTCGCTATTTATAGGCAGAAACACAATAAAAATTGTGTCTGCCGGTGACGTCGCTATGACGCTCGCATCGTTTGTTAGATTTTAAGACACCCATTAACGTCATCATAGTCTAATCGGAATATTTTACTATGTACTATATGAGCTGATATTTTGAATCTGTCAAAGTGGTTCATGGCAGATGTTTTGGTTGCAATTGGAGGTAAGTGTTTACGTTTGAATATTTATTTATCTTTTTATTAATGATTATGTTTTCTTTTTTTTTGATTTTATAGATTCTTTTGGTACCTTAGGATGTTGGAGACATCGTGGGAAGATTAATCCACAACATGTAGTTGAGTTATAATTTTAATTAAAGTCTCAGAACTTGAATGATCTGAGACTTTTCCTTTTATTTATTTTTTATAAATGTTTTGAATCTGTTTATTTTTAGATAATGTTGCCGGTAGCATCGAGGGATCATCGTGGGAAGTTTTATAGAGTGATTCGTCGAGGGATATGTTTTAATTGTGAGTTTTTAGTTGTTCTAGTATGTTAGTTTAGTTTTAGTTAAAAAGATTGTTCCGTGACGGACCAAGTTGTATCTTGGGATTGAATTTATGCAAATTTTTCTGGACAATTTGTGGCTAAATGACTCTGGCTCCTACATATATAACAAACAGTGTTATATGTTTGTATGGTTTTATTTGTTGGTAAAGATTTTGTGTTGAATTTTCTCGCCATGGATTCTAGGTGTAATGCTTGCTCACCTTAATGATCTATTTTCGTGGAGCTGGCCAAAGCTTAGAGTTGTTCGCTAATTAATCCGTCTTCAATTGCTCTAATAGCTTGCTTTTCATTGTCTTTTATGAGCGAATTTAGTAGTAGTTTATCTGTTGTATATGAATACATGGCTTCATTTAATTGAGCATATGTTATATTTAATCGTTGGAGGAATTCTTTAACAGGTTCTCCTTTTCGTTTTCTCGTATTTGCAAGCTTTGATTGTAGTACTGTATTTTCTAGTTTTTCCTCGAATGTTTGGAGTAGTGTTTGTGTTCTGTCCAATGAGAACACTCAAGAAAATATAAGTAAGGATGAATACTGTAAACAAGAACGCCAATGAATACTTAAAGTTTGTAGTTTATTTCACAATACGTCAAAGTTAATACACTATTCCAAATTCAAAGGGAAATATAGTTCAGAGATTACACATTCACGAACATAAACTTAAGATACTTATAATGTCGACTCTGTCACTGAATAAATAAAAGGCTCACTTATGTATTAACTTAAATAAAAACAACTTATGATTACTTCAAAGGGAATTCCCTTTTCCGAAATGGCACCATATATGTATGTATAAATATAATTACTAAATATGATTAGATATGTATTAAGTAATTACTCAAAAATGTACTCACCAATCTAAAATGCGGAATCGACTGTGTGGCGTTGGTAAAAGGACAGTTAGTGATTATCTTGTTCTAGTCGTGCCCCAGAACAAGATACATTGTTTCAGTCGAGACCCAAAACAAAATTTGTGTTAGTAATGATCTTATTCTAGTTGTTCCCGGAACAAGATACTTCACTTCAGTCGAGACCCAAACCAAAGTTGTATTAGTAGTATTTATTCTAGTCGATACCCAGAATAAATGTCTTTATCTCAGTCGGTACCCAAGATGAAGTTATCAGGTTAGTAAAATTTATTCCAGTCGAGACCCAGAATAAATATCTTTATCTCAGTCGGTACCCAAGATAAAGTTAATTGTTAATAATTCTATGTTATTACCACTAGCCAAGTCGATTCCAAATGATGCGCAATCTATGAGAGCTGGATGCGAAAATAGAAGGATTCAAGTTGGCCTCCGACTTATATTGCCTCTGAATTGCACACGGCACCAACAAATTATTTTATATTGCGCATAGCAACCTAAGTACATTAACTTTAGCAGCTGTGCGCAGGTAGCAACAGAAAAGTCCGTTAACCTTAGCAGCTGTGCATAAGTCAGAAGAGTACATTGACCCTAGCAGCTAAGCAAAGCAACTGGAATTTTGAGTATTTTTGTTGCTCTTGCTGATTTTACTTAATAATTATAAATTATATAATAAGATACCTATTACATTTAAATGTACAAATGACTTAATTTAATTCCATTTGATTTGCGTAATGTTATCGAAGACAAGTGACTTTCCTCTCATTGAATTATGTCCCGGATTTGTTTATGTGGAATGTAGCCATGATGTGTCGATTGCTTTCTCCACTAAAAATTACCTTATCGACGTGCTTTTAGGTAGGTATACATAGTTTCGTTCCCAGCCTATTTTCAATAATCAGAAATACTTGGAATTAGAATATTTTAACCGATTTTACTTTCAGATGGCTTTTTAATGTTAGTTTCAACAATTTGTTTTAAATCCGACCAACTGCTTGTATTGTTGTACTTGAGTACACGGTAGGCATCTGCATATAGTTCACTTTTAATTATTGAAAATAAGGTTGTTGGGTCAGTATTGGGGTAAAGTATATTGATGTCATCGCAACATGACACGAATTCAATCTTTTGGGTCTCCGTTAAAATTTGGTTTAAGTGATTTAATTTCTGATAGGCTAATGTGTGCGTGGGGTTTAATTTCGGTGCTAACATTATGAAAGTGTGATGAGTTATTTTGGTTGTCACCTTAGTGAGTAGGGAAGTGGGTGTCTAGCTGTTGGATTGCAATTACAGCTTCTTTATATTCTGCTTCGGTTTTACCGAAAACATCTTCGGTAAAATATTTGCTCTCGAAGTCTTGTGATGTAGATTGCATTCCAAATGTGTATCACTTGTGTAATTTAATTTAATTTTGAAATATAGGCTTCTGTATGCATTTTCATTTTGTAGTTCGTCTTTTTCTTTATCGATTTCTGTCTCCTATGTGTTGATATGAATTCTCCACGAAGCTGTGGGTGCTGGAATGTGAAAGGTGATGTGCTGTTTCGTAGTACGTTCTGAGATTGATTTCAATCTTTCGAAAAGTGTTACTTTCGTTAGCTTGTACCAGTCCATAGTTTTGTCTGAACACGATTCCTTGAAATAATCGTGATCCTCAGTGAAGACTTTATGCTTAATATTATGTTCTTCTGTTCTCTCGAAGGCCCCCATATTTCTTCGAGTTATTGTAATTTATAGTTTACAAAGGTAAGGGTGCGCTTTACTTTACCGGCTTGGTGATGGGCTCCTAAGATTTGCCTAATTTCCTGGGTATTTACTATTTGAGATGAGCACAGCTCAACGAATGTATTGGTTTCTTAAGTCATTATTGATATGCGGAGTAACACACGGAAAATTTGTATTGTGCGATGTTTGGCTTCGACTTGGTTGATGTAGGGAATTATAGGAGATGTGACAAAGTTGTATGGAGTGAGTAAAGCACCGCCAAGTAGACAATAAATTGTTAAATATCTTAAAAGCAATAGACAGAGAATCAGTTTTGTATGCCACCGGAACTTTATTGGTAGATAATGTAAGTAAAGGAAAAAGTGTAAACCGTAATGTGCGAGAAAAATATAGCAATAGGGAATTGGATTATTTGTTGGGTTTGACCCTATTACGAGATTTTGATTTATTTTTATTAGAAGGATAAGAGATGTTTCTTGATTCTGCATATATAGCAACAAATTTTCTCAAGTTTAAATAAACTGTTTGGGATTTCGATATCAAGTAAATGATTGGAACGTTATTCTAAATGGAAGAATTTTTAGAAAATCTTTTTCATTTTTACGATTCAAATCAAATTAGTAAATTCAAGTGAAAAATCAACCACGTCCTCCGGTTTTTCTATTCCATCGGACCGATTCTAAAAATTGGAAGATCGTGTCCACTACTGAATCAAAAATACATAAAAATTACAAATTTATGTGTCATCTTCCATCGTTACTGGTTGATGCCAGTTGGAAGCAATTGTGGCTTAATTGGCTAGACAAATTAATAAATACAAGAGGTAAAGACATCTGTTTCGTTAGCTAAGAGGTAAGAGCTGTTGCCCGGAAATCGGTAGATCCCGGCTTCGAAAACCGGACGAAGCGGTTGTTTTTTCTCTTGTGTTTAATAATTTGATTTGAAACATATAAATAAAAAAAAGTTCTTCTAAAATTTTTTCTATTGCATCTGACCGATTTTAAAAATTTCAGGCTCGAGGACAGGATCAAAATTATTGTAAATATTTCTGTTAAAATTAAAATTGGGAATTAAATTTTTTTAAATGTTGGAAAAATATAGTGATATGTAAGTAAGGAAACCATTATGGATTTGCGAGTAGGAGAACAGTTATAATTAAAATAAAATAAAATGTCAATAAAAAATACAAATAAGGATGAACAAACTTCCATAAAATATTTGGATAACTTTTACCGAAGGAAAAAAGTAGTATTTTTAATTGTTAGATATATCTATATAAAAAAATTGTTTTGTTATCTGATGTCAACTTGTGTCGTGTGGCCGAATTAGATTGAAATTTGTGACAAATTAATTGCATTTGAGAATGTTGTCGTGTGTTTTACAATTTTATATGTAGGAGGATAAGTGCGTAAAATAACGATAACGGGAAATTTGAATTTGAATTTCGATTCATTCAAAAATGCTATGGTATAGTACACAAGACTTACAGTCTATTATCTAAGACACAGGAAATTGTGAGAGTAGATAAACTATTAGAACAATAAAGTTAAGCCTAGTGTGTAAGTTACCTAACTACATATAAATCCTTCAAGTAGTACATGTATCGTATAATTATTATAATTTAACTGAAATAGCGATATAATAAACTATTTTGAAATTATATGGATTATACAGTTAAATAGGATTATAGATATACAAGAGAGGAATGACCTAAGTTCGTAGAAAAACTGACAAAAGCAATTAAGATATAAATTGCATACTAAATAGAAGGAGTAGATCTAATTGTATAAAATAAAGTCACTGATGTTACAAATATTAGTTGTTTACAAACACTTAGAATTAAACAAAACTTAACAGAAAAAGCCGAAAAAGTAGCAATCCCATTGATAGAAACACATTATACACTTAATAATTTTTTCTTGATACACCCACATCTGTCACACTCTGGATAGAGTACGGTAAAAAATTCCAGGTTCTTGCCGCTTGAACAAAGTAAGATCAATCCTGAACCATTCTACGATAACGAGGAATTAGAATATTACGATGGCGTGAGGAATTCAGGAGTTGGATGTTATTCGCAATGTAATCAGGTTGTCCCGTATTATTGACGGAACCTAACACAATCATTGAAAGCAATGCTGATTCTGTGCGGGAAGATTTGGGAAGATCAGGCTCGCAAAGGTAATATGTGGCAAAATCATGAAGAGCTTCAGTTTGGTATTCGATATTAGAATTTCTGTGGGCAACCAGAGCCTGCGTAGTCCACAATAAACCTTTCCTAGAACCAATCTGACATAAACACAACATTTCATATCTGCATTGAGCCCTATTCCAAGATTTGTTACTTCATCAACATATGTTGAAGCTTGTTTTCCGAGAAATACGGAGCGGATAGGTCTGGTTAAGATACAACCACCCAAAATAAGACATTGAGACTTGTCAGAATTAAGGATTACGTCACTCTCTAAAGACCCGGCATAGATTCTGGGAAGATTCTCATTGAATCGCTCCAAGCCATCCTCAAATATCCCAATCTATCCAGTATTGTATAACTGGACATCGTCGACATAAAAGTGGATGTTGACTTGTTAGATAACACTAGGTAAGTCATTGATGTATAAGCTGAATAGAAATAGTTCTAACCAGACCCCTGAGGAACGCCAAGAGGTATAGGTAAGAAGTCTGAATCAGACTCGTTATAACGAACTTGTTAGTATGTTCCCGTGAAGAAGCATTTGATCAAGTTAAAAGCCGAATGGGAAAAACCAAAGCCTTGGAGATGTCAATTAGCACGAGATGCCGACCTCACCCTTATCCAGGCCTTTGTGCAGGTCCACAGTAATCTTTAATATAGCTGTCTCGCAATTGAAATTCGCGCGGAAACCTGACTGCCACAGTGTCAGCATGTTATTGCTTTCGACATGTGCTAGGATTTTTCAATACATTATCTTTTTTAGTACTTTGGCTAAGAAGCACATAATATTAATAGGGCGAAGATCTGATGTTCTAGCGACTGAAGGCTTTTAGAAATAGGCACAATCGTGGCCAATTTCCAGTTAATAGGGAAACTAGGTGACGTAAAGCAATGATTTAGTAACTGCAGGATATATTGACCAACATAGGGGAGAAATATTTTTATGAATTTAGGTGAGATTTTATCTAGGGCCTACATATTCAGATTTGACAGAGAATAGTACTATCACGAGCTCGTGGTAGTCGATTTCGTGAAAAGACAAACAATTGTCATGGTGTTGAAAGTGGTTCACAGGATGAGCCAATGAAGCGCTATTATGCAAATTAGACGAAACCACAGGAGCGGATACAAGATCTCGTTTAAATCGTTACAATCAAAGTTGATATTGCTAAAGTTTCCATGTCTACTACTTACATCAGCTTTTTTCAGATTCATCCACAAAGTTTTTGGTGAAAGATTTCCATGAAATTTATTGCCATAATAGCGACGATTTCCCCACGGATAGCAGTTGTTACTCTACTACGGGCATCTTTATACAGAGAACGAGTGTACAGCGTTTTGATTCGCCTAAATTGTTTGTAAAAATATTCACGCTCTACGATAAGAATCCTGATTTCTGTAGTGTGCCAAGGACACGGATTTGAAGTAATAAAAGGTACGTATTTATCGAATTGATAGCTGCTAAGTCTTTCAAAAGCAGCAACTTGATCGTGGACAGAGCTTAGAGCTGTTATTCTATCCCAAGGCAGCTGAGAGCGCTCTCGAATTAAGCTGTTCATGTCTAAATTATTAAAGTCTCTAAATGAGAAGCAACTTGAACGCTCCGAATACACCTGGGTAGCAATGTCGTAACGGATGAAGAGTATGTCATGATCGAGGAAACTTAGGGAGTCGATTTGGTTATAAACGTTTATCGGTTGTAAAAAATATATCAAGGATTGATGGCCTAGAAGTATTAAAGTAAGTTGGTAGAGAGTTGACGGCACTAAGATGTAGAGACTGCAAGAAGTGAATAAATTCCATGGATCTATTATTGGAACACACGATGTCAATATTAAAATCGCTATGTGGTTATATTGACGAGACAAATTACTAAACACAGATTCAAGCCCCGAAGTTCGGTCAGCAGAAAAACAATCAGGAGGACAATATACAGCTAACCGTATAAATTTCTCGTTGCCAGTGTTATCACGTATAAAGCTGAGCTTATTAACCTTATTGCGGAGACTACGAGAATTCATCAGGCACACATTTAACCCAGGGCGCTGACAACAAAAAAATTTCAGTAAGGCTCTGAAACTGTGCGGCAATGAATTACTAAATTCATTCCTGATAGCAGTCCTCTAAAGAGAATGAACAGGTGTAGGGGCAATGGCAAAATAATTATGTTTGGTTAACGATTATGAGAATGGGACGGGACGGCTATTTAACGAAAAGCTTAAGCGAGACATTATAATCGAATCCGTAAAAGTGAAAATATAATGAACGCGGCAGGCTTCGCGTCGCTTTGACAGTTCAATACAATATACGTGTTTAAGTTCGTGCTGGCCAAATGGGTGCAGCGCTTGCCGGTTTCGACGCGAAAGTGGAGCATGTTCTACTTCTACCGCGCGGCAGATGCTTTGACACTTCTTTCGATTGATTCTAAACTGTTTATATGCTTGGTAAGCTGCAAATGCAAGAACTGCCACACCTATTGTAGAGCATGCATACCCAAATTTAATTTAATTAAAAAATCGCTGAAATGACAAATCAATTACACATTAAAAGTTATGGGTCAAACCAGTTGACCAGTTAACTAAAAAAATTGCATTTATTCAAAATCAACCTCTCTACAAACAAAAAAAAGTGACCACCGACAATAATAATTTTTTTTTATTTAAATAAGCTCTTTATTTAGTGGCTCTCTGGCTCTTTCCATCATTTCTTAAAAATAGGTGGCAAAAGGCTCAACAAAGTGTAACAAGAAAGAAAGACGCTAGCTAAACTAAATGTTGTAAAAAGTCAATAGGGACAAATAAAAACATTTAAAAGAATTCAATAAAAAAAATATGGAACAAAAATGACACAAAAATGTAAAAACAAATGTCAAAAAATCCTCAAAAGAGACTAAAAAATGGATACAAGAATTTTGAAAAAGATCTAAAGGATATGCAAGAATTTAGAACCAGTCCCAATTTTGACAATTGGGTAAGTGGCAGTTCCAAGAAGTTCCAAATTTCCAAAATAATCTAACAAAAATAATTGCTTAACGAACGAATTTTCACTTACCTGCGCATATGAGATCCCTGACTGTAATGCTGGGGATCGTAGTGCTGCTGCTTGTCCTCCTTGTACTGTTGGCTGCTTCTTCGAGACACTTGAAGAAAGCGGTGGACTCATCACAGCATAATTTGCCTTTGGCGCTGAATCCGAAGTCATTTTAACAACATCCTTCAGCGTAGGATGTTGTCCCAGGCTCAAAGGCGTCGCTTCAGCTTTGGTCAGAGCTGCAGCTACCGATGCTGCAGAAATAGCTGTAGTTTCCACGGCTAATGCTCCTGGCTCTTCGGGTACAGCGGCCTCTGTACTTTCTGCAGTCTTCTCCGACGAAGTTGGCTGCAGTTTCTTGGCCTCTTCATTAGGGCCCTTGATGGCCTTTTCTGTGGGCCCTCTTATAATTTTTTTAGAAGAAGAGGAAGGAGGCTTTGCATTCTTCTTCCTACTTTCGTTTAATTTGAGGGGATCATCACTCAACCCAGGATCGCTGCTACTCATTTTGAGCGCAGCAGAACAGATCTATTATTTAGTATTTTGATATACCATTTTTTTAAATTTTGTAAATGTTTTTATATCTACCAGAACTTGGTTAAACTGAAGAGAATATTTCTCTCCTTCAGACACTTAAAAATTTTTCATGGTTGTCATGTGGCCATGGCAACGACAAAAATTAATCTGAAATTCTACAAATGTCACTCAATTTAAAATTTTTCCACGATTTGCTTACACACTTTTCAATAGTTTTTAAGATGACAATTTATATATTCTACCACACACTTTAATACTGTTGAAAATTAAAATTACTTGCATTTAGAATCACGCTTTATTTAATTTACATTAATAGTTGATAATTGAATTGTATTAGTCGTATCATTAATAATTGATAATAAATTTGTATTAGTTGTGTACATGCAGATGTATAATGCAGAAACAGCCAAGCTTACAATATTTGTGAATTTTTTAGTCGAAGAGTAAGTAAGGAAGTTAGTCACTATCAAAACTCTCTAGCGAACGGTTGTTAATATTTCAGCAATAAAATTTGTATTTGTAAATCCACCCGGCCGACTTTCATTTAGTATCCTCCTTATTAAATTTTATATTTTGGTGCCGAAACCCAGGACGGGATTTCATATCAAAATCGCGAAAAGTGCTACTGAAAATCTCCAATCAAATGAAGCGCGAGTGAAACAGGACAATGTGGAAATGTTCGATGAAATCGAAGAAAACTTAACCGCGTGGATTCAGAGGCTGTCTGCCGCGCATTCGAGCCTTGTTGTCGCTAACGATGAAGTACGGAAAAGGAATTTGCTGAAAGCTGAAGAATTATATAAGGAGCTCGATAAGATTGCTGAATATGAGGATCTAGCTGTCGGCGTATTAGCAAAATTAAATGTGCGGTTGAAAACTATCCAGCACAAACAAAGACCGTTCGCGAATGTTCCTCATACTGCAGCAATCAATAGTCTGGAAAGAAATCATCAACCAGTACGAAGCTCCAGAAACTACAGCTCAGGAATTTCAGCGGTGATATAAATGAGTGGATTCCCTTCTTGCAGCAGTTCCGCACAGTGGTACACGAAGACTCATCATTAACCGGCATTGATAAATTTAATTATTTAGAGATGTCCCTTACTGGGAAAGCGAAGCGAACAATAGCGGGGTTTTTTCCATCCGCCGAGTGTTATGATGCCGATATATCTATGCTTTTGGAAGAATACAACGATCATGACATGCTAGTGGATAAAATGATGCAACAGTTGCTTGCACTAAGACCAGTGCAATCAAAAGCAGATGTATTTTCTTTACATAGTCTATACAATGCCGTAATGGCTTTTATTCGATCGCTCACTGCTTTAGTTGTACCAACGAGCCATTACTACGTCATGTTAAAAACCGTTCTCCTAAAGTGTCTACCCAACGAATTCAGGATCGAATACGATCGAAAGTATGCTGCAAAATTAAGTAAGGAGCACAGCAACAGCGTCGAGATGCGTGACGCGGGGGACGCGGAGACAGTTTCATCGCCTAGTAGCATAGTCACATTTGAAGGCGATGCGTCTGTCAAGAACATTCTAAAGTTCTTGAAAAAAGAAGCAGATGCGCTTGAGCGAGCTGGTGCTGATAAGTGAAACTGTACTAACATATACAAAGCTACCTCATCACAATTGACTGCAGCTGGATTGATGATTTCGAATACCAATAACAATAATATGTGTCTGTTCTGCAAGACTACTATTCATAACAGTAGAGAAAGCGACCAACAGGCTTGTTTGGATAAATTGAAAGATTTGCTGAAAAGGGAGGCTCGATATTTTAAGTGCATTAGGAGAGGCCATACAACAAGATTTTATCGCGCGAAGTGGATTACGTGTAGTAAATGTAAGGGTAATCATCCTACTGTATTTTGTAATCCGAAATACAAATTGAAGCCAAAAGGTGACATGAAAGCAGTAAATCGTGCGTATGGTAGTGAGATTGCGAGCTCGTCACAGTTGATAATTGCTGAAAGCGATGTGGATGTGCAGCCTGTTTTTAAATTTGTGTGCATACAACAACAGCGAAAACTGTGCCGTATATCTACAGACGGCCTCGGTATTTGTTTCAGATACTCACAAAACCAATTCGGTGTTTGCGCAATTATCATTGATGGTGGTAGTCAGCACACCTATATTAAAGTGCACCTTGCAAAAAAAACTTAATTTGGAAGTGGCTGGAACTGAACTAATGAGTGTAGTGCCGTTCAGATAAGATGAATTACCTTCTATTAAGAAATTAAATCGAGTGAAGGTTATTTTAAATAGCCAGCATGACCATCAGCATGTGGAAATTGAGGCGTGGATGTGTTCATTTCTCCGAAGAGTGACATTCCGAAAATGAAAGGCTCGACATTTGCTGATATTTCCATGGATAAAGTTGAGTGTGAGGACGGATTAAGTTTATTGATTGGATCTGATTATTATTGGGAGGTTGTTACGGGACGTCATAAGCGAATTACCAGGAGATTAACAGCAGTTCAAACGATATTTGGATGGACATTGCAGAGGCAAGTGTTCTCAGATTAGAAGGTGAACCAGTGGGCATTGTAAGTAAGATTTCAATTAATATATTTTGTGCATCTGATATAGAACAAAGCCTTACAAATTTGTGGAGCCTTGATATTTTAGGGATAAAAAATGATGCTCAAGAATCTGCGGAGGAAGCTATTCGCATAGCCGGAAAGTGTATTTTTAAGAGACAAGACCGCTATGAAGTTCAATTACCATGGCGAGCTAACATTCGGCTGCATTATAATAAAGAATTGGCTTTATCTCTTTAAGGTCTCTTATGAGAGGATTGAGTAATGTGCCTGGCCGGCTTCAAGAATATGAGGCTGCTATGAAAGAGTTTGTCTCAGTTGGAATTGCTGAGCCTGTGTGTCACGAAAGGAAAGGTGCCCATATTTTTTATCTGCCGTATATAAGGAAGAAAGCTCTACTACACGTTTACGCATTGTCTTCGACGCTTCTGCGCATACGGAAAGTATGCCTTCTTTAAAGGATCAGCTGTATACTGGTTCCAATTTATTGCCAGATATCCTGAAGATCTTGCTAAATTTTCGATTGGGAAAGGTGGGGATGGTCGCAGATATAAAGAAGGCTTTTCTGCAAATTGCACTAGGAGACTGACAGAGACAGCCATCGATTTATATGGAATTCCGATGTTCAAGGGGCGGTTAGTGGAGTCTCCTGCTACCAGATATATCGCATGACAAGATTGGCGTTTGGCGTAACCTCAAGCCCATTCCTCCTATCGGCTACATTGCGCAGGCATCTGCATTCTGAGAGTGGTAGATATCCTGACACTTGCCGACTCCTTTCAGAATCTTTCTACATGGATGATCTTGTTTGGAGTACTACGGAGGAAAATAGCGGAATCAAGTTATGCCATGAATCTCTGAGGATTATGGACAGAGCTGCCATGAACCTGCGAAAGTGGAACCCCAACTGCGAAGTGATACGACGCCTGTTTGCAACGAATAGTACTGTAGAAGCGCAAAAGGTTCTGGGACTAGTGTGGTGTGTTATCAGTGACGAATTATCGGTCAATATGCAACCTGTAGAAAAATTCATATAGGAGCAAGGTGGACGACAAGGGACGAAACAAAACGTTTTGCAGGTAATCGCCAGAATATTTGACCCTCCAGGTATGCTCGGGCCAGCCGTCATTCGATTGAAAATTTTATTTCAAAAAATATGGCGTTTGAAATTGGACTGGGACGAACCTCTGGAGAATATCTGCATGATTGAGTGGAATCATATATTAAGAGACCTTCTTGATCTTAAAAAATTTGCAATTCCAAGATATATTTCAGATAGCGATATAATTTATAAAGAAGTACATATTTTTGCTGATGCGAGTCCGGATGCCTACGGAGCCGTTGCGTTTGTAAGAAGTAAAGATGCTGGTGGGAAGGTAACTATTTCCTTTCTCTGCGCTAAATGCAGAGTAGCACCATTAAAATTGTGTGAATCGAATGACTTGACATTACCCAAGCTGGAGCTCACGGCCGCCTTAATTACATCTAGATTATGCAGTTACTTGAAACGATCGATGAAGATAGACTTAGGGGATTATCATATGTGGTCTGATTCAGAGATCACCTTGCATTAGATCAGGGGCGATACAAGAAAATGGAAGCCTTACGTTATGCGCCGAGTTGCAGAAATAAAACAACATACCGAAGTCGATTGGTGGAGGCACTGTTCCGGAAAGGGCAATGCAGCAGATTTGTTGACAAGAGGCATCTCAGCTCGAAATTTAGTGACATCTGCTCTTTGGGCGGGTGGACCTATTTGGCTGAAGAAGTTCGAGGGCGACAACAAAAACGGTAACTCTTTACATAATGTTCCTGTTGTTCTAATTTCTGTACTTGTAGAAACGAATGTACCCAACGAAATATCCAAACCGATTTTGAATGCTTCTCAGTATAGTTGTTGGAAGCGTTTGCTACGGGTCACCGCTTACGTATTAAGATTCGTTAAGTTCATTTTACAAAGACTGCATCCACAGAGCAAGTATTTGACAGCTGAAGAGATTTGCAATGCTGAAAATTATTGGATAAATTATGCTCAAACTGAAGCATTTTCGGATGAGCTAAAGCACTACGGAGCGATAAGTCGTTGCCCAAGGCTTCAAGAATTTTATTATTGGCTCCATTCCTGGATAAAGGTGGGCTTCCGAGAGTTAAGGGCAGGTTGCAATCTTTAAACAAAGGCGTCAACTTTATGCACTCATTTATTTTGCCTAAGTCATCCCTAATAAGTGAGCTTATCGTCCACGGTGCGCACCAGCGAACGTTACATTCCGGAACTGGAGTTGTGCTTACGCAATTACAAGAAAAGTTTTGGATTTTGAAAGCACGGCAGCTCACAAAATCGGTGTTAAGGAGATGTGTTGTATGTAAAAAGATAATCGGCAAAGCAGCATCGCAGCCGTTTGCTACATTGCCCCGCGAGAGGCTACTGGCCTCCCGGCCTTTTGAAACAGTAGGAGTGGACTTTGCGGGTCCTTTATACGTCGAAGATTCAAAAAATGAAGGTAAATGCATAAAAGTTTATTTTATAATTTTCACCTGCGCAGGGGTGCGAGCCGTACACCTAGAATTGACTACTAGCATGACAACAGAGAGCTGTCTATTTGCCATACGATGGTTTATAACACGCCGAGGAATTCCGCACACTATATATTCTGAGAATGCAAAGTCATTTAGAAGGGCATCGAGTGATTTAGCAGAGCTTGGCAATGTCTTCAGCAGCGTGGTATTTCGTGGATTCCTGAGTCAACGGCAGATCTCCTGGCGTTTTATTGTAGAGCGTGGCCCTTGGTGGAGGGATTTTGGGAGCGATTGATACGAAGTGTCAAACAAGTCCTGACGGTAGTAATTGGAAAAGCTCAACTCAACTTCGAACAACTTGAAACCGTCTTGGTAGAAGCGGAAGCAGTAATTAATGGCCGCCCTTTAACTCACGATAGTGAAGATCCTATGGACCTTTCACCACTGACACCATCTCTTTTCTTAATAGGTCCTTCAGTACAATCTGCAGGACAGAAATCTATAGATGTCAATATCGGTGCTGAGCAATTACAAACTGCCTGGAATATGCGTTTGTGGTTAACTGCGACTTTGTGAAAGCGGTGGAGAGTTGAATACACGCAAGCACTAAAATCTTTTCATGAAGCTCGAAGACGGTCGCCAACGTACCTAAAAGATGGCGATATAGTTTTGGTCTACGATCAATCACGACCGCGTTTACATTGGAAGCTAGCTCGAGTTGAGACCACATTCCCTGGACGAGATGGTCTCGTCAGAGCCTGCGAGCTGAGATTTGCTGATAAGACTCTGCTGAGAAGACCAGTGCAAGTTATTATACCCACTGGAGTTGCAATTTTGCCGCAGGGAGGATGTTGAAAATTAAAATTACTTGCATTTAGAATCACACTTTATTAAATTTACATTAATAGTTGATAATTGAATTGTATTAGTCGTATCATTAATAATTGATAATTGAATTGTATTAGTTGTGTACATGCACATGTATAATGTAGAAACAGCCAAGCTTACGATATTTGTGAATTTTTTAGTCGAAGAGTAAGTAAGTAAGTTAGCCACTATCAAAACTCTCTAGCGAACGGTTGTTAATATTTCAGCAATAAAATTAGTAGTTGTAAATCCACCTGGCCGACTTTCATTTAGTATCCTCCGTATTAAATGTTATAAATACTGTTGAATACAATCCGGGTTCCTGAACAATGCTCACACTTTTTCCGACGTTATATATAAATCCTTGCCTGTCTTTACAGGAGATCTGAATTAACACATCTGTTCTTTAGGATAATAATAATATTTTTTTTTATTTGTATAAGCTCTTTATTTAGTGGCTCATTGGCACTTTTAAAATTCCCTAAAAATTGGTGGCAAAAGGCTCTACAAAGTGTAAACAAAAGGTCGCTAGCTAATCTAAAAGTTATAAATGGTCAATAGGGACAATTAAACAATTCAAACAATTAGAAAAACTAATGAACAAGAAAAAAGACACAAACAAAAGGAAAACAAACAAGACAAAATTCTCAGAAGAGACTAAAAAACGGCTACAAGAATTTTGAAAAGGATCTAAAAGATAGACAAAAATTTAAAAGTCCCAATTTTGACAATTGGGTAAGTGGCAGCTCCAAGAGGTTCCAAATTTCCAAAATAAACTAATAAAAATTATTGCCTAAACGAACGAATTATCAACATAAAATTTTGAAATTTAGCACCGACACCGAAACCGAATTAGAAAAAAGAAAAATCGAACGAACGTAAAAATTTAGCCGGTAGCGTTATAGAGTCCCGCGAGGTCGCCTGTAGTATCGCCGACCTCTACAAACTGCCCTCATCATCCCCCCAGCTTAGCATCTCTAACAGAGTGCTTGTCCTTCCCACAGCACGTGCAACGATTCCTAAGCGGGGAGAAGCCCCGTGGATTAGTGTTGCAAATGCTGTGGCCTGCTATCACCAGAGAAAGGCAAGAGCTCCGTCCTGCACCGACGATAGTGGCTGCCATGTGCAGTTGAATTGTCAGCGTTCGTTACCAGATGTTCAAGACGTAAACGTCTCTTCAACCTGTCAATGAAGTGGCGCTTAGGGCGTGTGCGTGGTGTTGTGGGTCAGTTTTCTGATTCCCATGTTCGACACTTACGTAGTACAACTGAATTGTAGATTAGGCCAGTGTCAACAAAAAGCTAATCAGACAATTCACCCGAATACAAACCTTTGACACATATCGCGCACGAGTTCCATTAGATCTTTCAAAGCTGGGCTAGTAAAGAACCTGTGAAACAGGGTGCCTTCACCCCCACAAACTGTGCAAATCCTCTGAACTCGGCGGTTAACATTTGCCAACTGATTAGGATTCATAAGACTGTGATGCAGCAATTTGAATGCTACATCAGCATCTTTGTAACTAGAAGGATAACTGTAGACTTCTCTGCAATTTATCCCTCCCATCACGCCCATATTCACCCCGAGGTGTGTTCGCCATCTGTTTTATCCTGTATACTCCGGAGGTCTTATTGACATAAGCACGTCACGGAGCACACGTGTTGTAAATGTGCTGAAAGGTATGTGTGGTGGTCTGTTCAGAACGAAAGCATCTTCCACATTAGTGCCAGGGTCACTGGTCCCAAGTTGGCGAAATCTCTCCCGCGCAGAAGCAACCAGGTCGTGTAGTTGTGCAGTGTTAGTGTTTATTCGACAGTTTCCAGAGATATGAATAATATCTCCGAGAACCGTCAGTGTATGCGTGTCAGCTTCAAAACCCCGAGCATTACTGAACACTGAATCTATTAATTCAGGACCAAACCTGATTGGAATCGACGCGAATTGCGTGTACCGTATAGCATTCCACATAAGGTGAAATGCTGGCCTGATTCTGCCCCAGGTCTGAATCGTTGAGTTTAGATCCTGTGGCCAGTCACGAGGATAAGATGGTCGAACAGAGTGTAGGTAGTAATACTCCCCTATGCCAATCCCTCCCAGTACATTCACCCACAGATGAGAAATCAAGCTGTCTCTCTGGCAAAACACTCTTTGGAATGCACGCACTTGGAGACGCCTTGATTTTACAACCAGGTTAGTGAGACCTAATCCACCTATCTTGACTGGCAGGCAGAGCGTGCTTTCAGCAACCCATCGTCTTCCGGCACCAAAAGGCGTCAATCGCTTTTGCTTGAAGAAGACCTACGAAGCCTTCATCAAACGTTTCAGACTTTAGCAGATGAACGATGGACGAGGTAATCAAATAGTTTATCACGACTGACCTTCCCATTAGGGATAATGGGAACATTCGACTACGCCATGAGTTTACAACCCTAGAGAGTTTCTCAAGAGCGATGCGGCTATTATTTGATTTACTCTCGCGTCCGATATACACAACTAAATACTTCTGGTAAGTATTAGTAAATTGGATCTTCAGTGGATTATCTGTAATATCTCTCCACCTTCCACACCACAAGCTTTGACTCTTACTAAGGTTGATTTTAGCGCCCGCTATAAGCTCGAACTGTTCGAAAACAGCACGAGCGACCGAAAAAGCCTCATCTGCTGTCACGAAAATAGACAGATCATCCGCATAGGCAAACATAAGAGGCCTCACATTGGTAAATGGTAAGCGAACTGAATACTATCCGAGCATTCGACGAAGATTCACCAGTACCGGTTCCAACGAAAGATCATAAAGCATACCTGACAATGGACAGGCCTATCTGATACCTCGATGAAACGAGATAGGAGCCAGAACTTGTCCTTGATGCTTAATCAAAATCGCTGAATCTCTATACAGTTTCCCGACGATATCGAGACACCTGGGCGAAAACCCAACTGCCTCGAGAGCAGTCAAGAGATACTCGAGCGAGACACTATCAAAAGCCTTTTCTGGTCAAGTGAAATCATGGCCATTTGTGTACCTGTCTGTTCATGGTAGGCAAACAAATGCTTGGCTACCGCGATGTTGTAGTAGATATTACGACCAGGTATACAACAGGACTGTTCCGGGTGTATTACCGAAGCAATAACTGAGCGTAGTATCGCCCCTAACGCTTTTCAGACGATTTTGTAGTCTACATTGCATAGGGTTACTGGCCTCCAGTTCCCCATCCTCTGCAAATTTCCCTTCTTTGGAATCAATCGCAAAACAGATCTCCTGCAACCAGAAGGATAGTCTGAATGCGTCACAACCGCCGAATTGGAGACTTCCAAAAGGTCAGGAATTAATAAATCCCTGAAACGTATGAAGAATTCTGGAGCTAAGCCGTCATATCCAGGTGAAGTGTGTCGCCTAAGATGCTTTGTCGCAGCAATCCTCCAATGTGATTACTGTGTCCAGGAGCTCCTTAATGTCTTCAGAGGAAGTGGGAAAATTCTCAAGAAATTCATGAGTGGTCGAGGATGTTGTAGACGTCGATTCAGAGTACAGACTACTGTAGGAGTCTCGAATATATGCTGATAGCTGTTGTCCGTTGAGGATTTGTTCAGATTCATCAAATATCGATTCGACCTCACAAGAAGCAGTACGTCGTCTAGTCGCCGTTGATGATTGAATTGTATTAGTCGTATCATTAATAATTGATAATAAAATTGTATTAGTTGTGTACATGCAGATGTATAATGCAGAAACAGCCAAGCTTACAATATTTGTGAATTTTTTAGTCGAAGAGTAAGTAAGGAAGTTAGTCACTATCAAAACTCTCTAGCGAACGGTTGTTAATATTTCAGCAATAAAATTTGTATTTGTAAATCCACCCGGCCGACTTTCATTTAGTATCCTCCTTATTAAATTTTATATTTTGGTGCCGAAACCCGGGACGGGATTTCATATCAAAATCGCGAAAAGTGCTACTGAAAATCTCCAATCAAATGAAGCGTGAGTGAAACAGGACAATGTGGAAATGTTCGAGGAAATCGAAGAAAACTTAACCGCGTGGATTCAGAGGCTGTCTGCCGCGCATGCGAGCCTTGTTGTCGCTAACGATGAAGTACGGAAAAGGTATTTGCTGAAAGCTGAAGAATTATATAAGGAGCTCGATAAGATTGCTGAATATGAGGATCTAGCTGTCGGCGTATTAGCAAAATTAAATGTGCGGTTGAAAACTGTCCAGCACAAACAAAGACCGTTCGCGAATGTTCCTCATACTGCAGCAATCAATAGTCTGGAAAGAAATCATCAACCAGTATGAAGCTCCAGAAACTACAGCTCAGGAATTTCAGCGGTGATATAAATGAGTGGATTCCCTTCTTGCAGCAGTTCCGGACAGTGGTACACGAAGACTCATCATTAACCGGCATTGATAAATTTAATTATTTAGAGATGTCCCTTACTGGGAAAGCGAAGCGAACAATAGCGGGGTTTATTCCATCCGCCGAGTGTTATGATGCCGCTATATCTATGCTTTTGGAAGAATACAACGATCATGACATGCTAGTGGATAAAATGATGCAACAGTTGCTTGCACTAAGACCAGTGCAATCAAAAGCAGATGTATTTTCTTTACATAGTCTATACAATGCCGTAATGGCTTTTATTCGATCGCTCACTGCTTTAGTTGTACCAACGAGCCATTACTACGTCATGTTAAAAACCGTTCTCCTAAAGTGTCTACCCAACGAATTCAGGATCGAATACGATCGAAAGTATGCTGCAAAATTAAGTAAGGAGCACAGCAACAGCGTCGAGATGCGTGACGCGGGGGACGCGGAGACAGTTTCATCGCATAGTAGCATAGTCACATTTGAAGGCGATGCATCTGTCAAGAACATTCTAAAGTTCTTGAAAAAAGAAGCAGATGCGCTTGAGCGAGCTGGTGCTGATAAGTGAAACTCTACTAACATATACAAAGCTACCTCATCACAATTGACTGCAGCTGGATTGATGATTTCGAATACCAATAACAATAATATGTGTCTGTTCTGCAAGACTACTATTCATAACAGTAGAGAAAGCGACCAACAGGCTTGTTTGGATAAATTGAAAGATTTGCTGAAAAGGGAGGCTCGATATTTTAAGTGCATTAGGAGAGGCCATACAACAAGATTTTATCGCGTGAAGTGGATTACGTGTAGTAAATGTAAGGGTATTCATCCTACTGTATTTTGTAATCCGAAATACAAATTGAAGCCAAAAGGTGACATGAAAGCAGTAAATCGTGCGTATGGTAGTGAGATTGCGAGCTCGTCACAGTTGACAATTGCTGAAAGCGATGTGGATGTGCAGCCTGTTTTTAAATTTGTGTGCATACAACAACAGCGAAAACTGTGCCGTATATCTACAGACGGCCTCGGTATTTGTTTCAGATACTCACAAAACCAATTCGGTGTTTGCGCAATTATCATTGATGGTGGTAGTCAGCACACCTATATTAAAGAGCACCTTGCAAAAAAACTTAATTTGGAAGTGGCTGGAACTGAACTAATGAGTGTAGTGCCGTTCAGATAAGATGAATTACCTCCTATTAAGAAATTCAATCGAGTGAAGTTTATTTTAAATAGCCAGCATGACCATCAGCATGTGGAAATTGAGGCGTGGATGTGTTCATTTCTCCGAAGAGTGACATTCCGAAAATGAAAGGCTCGACATTTGCTGATATTTCCATGGATAAAGTTGAGTGTGAGGACGGATTAAGTTTATTGATTGGATCTGATTATTATTGGGAGGTTGTTACGGGACGTCATAAGCGAATTACCAGGAGATTAACAGCAGTTCAAACGATATTTGGATGGACATTGCAGAGGCAAGTGTTCTCAGATTAGAAGGTGAACCAGTGGGCATTGTAAGTAAGATTTCAATTAATATATTTTGTGCATCTGATATAGAACAAAGCCTTACAAATTTGTGGAGCCTTGATATTTTAGGGATAAAAAATGATGCTCAAGAATCTGCGGAGGAAGCTATTCGCATAGCCGGAAAGTGTATTTTTAAGAGACAAGACCGCTATGAAGTTCAATTACCATGGCGAGCTAACATTCGGCTGCATTATAATAAAGAATTGGCTTTATCTCTTTAAGGTCTCTTATGAGAGGATTGAGTAATGTGCCTGGCCGGCTTCAAGAATATGAGGCTGCTATGAAAGAGTTTGTCTCAGTTGGAATTGCTGAGCCTGTGTGTCACGAAAGGAAAGGTGCCCACATTTTTTATCTGCCGTATATAAGGAAGAAAGCTCTACTACACGTTTACGCATTGTCTTCGACGCTTCTGCGCATACGGAAAGTATGCCTTCTTTAAAGGATCAGCTGTATACTGGTTCCAATTTATTGCCAGATATCCTGAAGATCTTGCTAAATTTTCGATTGGGAAAGGTGGGGATGGTCGCAGATATAAAGAAGGCTTTTCTGCAAATTGCACTAGCAGACTGACAGAGACAGCCATCGATTTATATGGAATTCCGATGTTCAAGGGGCGGTTAGTGGAGTCTCCTGCTACCAGATATATCGCATGACAAGATTGGCGTTTGGCGTAACCTCAAGCCCATTCCTCCTATCGGCTACATTCCGCAGGCATCTGCATTCTGAGAGTGGTAGATATCCTGACACTTGCCGACTCCTTTCAGAATCTTTCTACATGGATGATCTTGTTTGGAGTACTACGGAGGAAAATAGCGGAATCAAGTTATGCCATGAATCTCTGAGGATTATGGACAGAGCTGCCATGAACCTGCGAAAGTGGAACCCCAACTGCGAAGTGATACGACGCCTGTTTGCAACGAATAGTACTGTAGAAGCGCAAAAGGTTCTGGGACTAGTGTGGTGTGTTATCAGTGACGAATTATCGGTCAATATGCAACCTGTAGAAAAATTCATATAGGAGCAAGGTGGACGACAAGGGACGAAACAAAACGTTTTGCAGGTAATCGCCAGAATATTTGACCCTCCTGGTATGCTCGGGCCAGCCGTCATTCGATTGAAAATTTTATTTCAAAAAATATGGCGTTTGAAATTGGACTGGGACGAACCTCTGGAGAATATCTGCATGATTGAGTGGAATCATATATTAAGAGACCTTCTTGATCTTAAAAAATTTGCAATTCCAAGATATATTTCAGATAGCGATATAATTTATAAAGAAGTACATATTTTTGCTGATGCGAGTCCGGATGCCTACGGAGCCGTTGCGTTTGTAAGAAGTAAAGATGCTGGTGGGAAGGTAACTATTTCCTTTCTCTGCGCTAAATGCAGAGTAGCACCATTAAAATTGTGTGAATCGAATGACTTGACATTACCCAAGCTGGAGCTCACGGCCGCCTTAATTGCATCTAGATTATGCAGTTACTTGAAACGATCGATGAAGATAGACTTAGGGGATTATCATATGTGGTCTGATTCAGAGATCACCTTGCATTAGATCAGGGGCGATACAAGAAAATGGAAGCCTTACGTTATGCGCCGAGTTGCAGAAATAAAACAACATACCGAAGTCGATTGGTGGAGGCACTGTTCCGGAAAGGGCAATGCAGCAGATTTGTTGACAAGAGGCATCTCAGCTCGAAATTTAGTGACATCTGCTCTTTGGGCGGGTGGACCTATTTGGCTGAAGAAGTTCGAGGGCGACAACAAAAACGGTAACTCTTTACATAATGTTCCTGTTGTTCTAATTTCTGTACTTGTAGAAACGAATGTACCCAACGAAATATCCAAACCGATTTTGAATGCTTCTCAGTATAGTTGTTGGAAGCGTTTGCTACGGGTCACCGCTTACGTATTAAGATTCGTTAAGTTCATTTTACAAAGACTGCATCCACAGAGCAAGTATTTGACAGCTGAAGAGATTTGCAATGCTGAAAATTATTGGATAAATTATGCTCAAACTGAAGCATTTTCGGATGAGCTAAAGCACTACGGAGCGATAAGTCGTTGCCCAAGGCTTCAAGAATTTTATTATTGGCTCCATTCCTGGATAAAGGTGGGCTTCCGAGAGTTAAGGGCAGGTTGCAATCTTTAAACAAAGGCGTCAACTTTATGCACTCAATTATCTTGCCTAAGTCATCCCTAATAAGTGAGCTTTTCGTCCACGGTGCGCACCAGCGAACGTTACATTCCGGAACTGGAGTTGTGCTTACGCAATTACAAGAAAAGTTTTGGATTTTGAAAGCACGGCAGCTCACAAAATCGGTGTTAAGGAGATGTGTTGTATGTAAAAAGATAATCGGCAAAGCAGCATCGCAGCCGTTTGCTACATTGCCCCGCGAGAGGCTACTGGCCTCCCGGCCTTTTGAAACAGTAGGAGTGGACTTTGCGGGTCCTTTATACGTCGAAGATTCAAAAAATGAAGGTAAATGCATAAAAGTTTATTTTATAATTTTCACCTGCGCAGGGGTGCGAGCCGTACACCTAGAATTGACTACTAGCATGACAACAGAGAGCTGTCTATTTGCCATACGATGGTTTATAACACGCCGAGGAATTCCGCAGACTATATATTCTGAGAATGCAAAGTCATTTAGAATGCATCGAGAGATTTAGCAGAGCTTGGCAATGTCTTCAGCAGCGCGGTATTTCGTGGATTCCTGAGTCAACGGCAGATCTCCTGGCGTTTTATTGTAGAGCGTGGCCCTTGGTGGAGGGATTTTGGGAGCGATTGATACGAAGTGTCAAACAAGTCCTGACGGTAGTAATTGGAAAAGCTCAACTCAACTTCGAACAACTTGAAACCGTCTTGGTAGAAGCGGAAGCAGTAATTAATGGCCGCCCTTTAACTCACGATAGTGAAGATCCTATGGACCTTTCACCACTGACACCATCTCTTTTCTTACTAGGTCCTTCAGTACAATCTGCAGGACAGAAATCTATAGATGTCAATATCGGTGCTGAGCAATTACAAACTGCCTGGAATATGCGTTTGTGGTTAACTGCGACTTTGTGAAAGCGGTGGAGAGTTGAATACACGCAAGCACTAAAATCTTTTCATGAAGCTCGAAGACGGTCGCCAACGTACCTAAAAGATGGCGATATAGTTTTGGTCTACGATCAATCACGACCGCGTTTACATTGGAAGCTAGCTCGAGTTGAGACCACATTCCCTGGACGAGATGGTCTCGTCAGAGCCTGCGAGCTGAGATTTGCTGATAAGACTCTGCTGAGAAGACCAGTGCAAGTTATTATACCCACTGGAGTTGCAATTTTGCCGCAGGGAGGATGTTGAAAATTAAAATTACTTGCATTTAGAATCACACTTTATTAAATTTACATTAATAGTTGATAATTGAATTGTATTAGTCGTATCATTAATAATTGATAAGTGAATTGTATTAGTTGTGTACATGCACATGTATAATGTAGAAACAGCCAAGCTTACGATATTTGTGAATTTTTTAGTCGAAGAGTAAGTAAGTAAGTTAGCCACTATCAAAACTCTCTAGCGAACGGTTGTTAATATTTCAGCAATAAAATTAGTAGTTGTAAATCCACCTGGCCGACTTTCATTTAGTATCCTCCGTATTAAATGTTATAAATACTGTTGAATACAATCCGGGTTCCTGAACAATGCTCACACTTTTTCCGACGTTATATATAAATCCTTGCCTGTCTTTACAGGAGATCTGAATTAACACATCTGTTCTTTAGGATAATAATAATATTTTTTTTTTATTTGTATAAGCTCTTTATTTAGTGGCTCATTGGCACTTTTAAAATTCCCCAAAAATTGGTGGCAAAAGGCTCTACAAAGTGTAAACAAAAGGTCGCTAGCTAATCTAAAAGTTATAAATGGTCAATAGGGACAATTAAACAATTAAAACAATTAGAAAAACTAATGAACAAAAAAAAAGACATAAACAAAAGGAAAACAAACAAGACAAAATTCTCAGAAGAGACTAAAAAACGGCTACAAGAATTTTGAAAAGGATCTAAAAGATAGACAAAAATTTAAAAGTCCCAATTTTGACAATTGGGTAAGTGGCAGCTCCAAGAGGTTCCAAATTTCCAAAATAAACTAATAAAAATTA
Organism: Dioctria linearis; assembly: GCA_963930735.1. Taxonomy (NCBI): domain Eukaryota; kingdom Metazoa; phylum Arthropoda; class Insecta; order Diptera; family Asilidae; genus Dioctria; species Dioctria linearis. The sequence continues at coordinate 125,436,171 of OZ005740.1, read as the reverse complement.
TTGCCTAAACGAACGAATTATCAACATAAAATTTTGAAATTTAGCACCGACACCGAAACCGAATTAGAAAAAAGAAAATTCGAACGAACGTAAAAATTTAGCCGGTAGCGTTATAGAGTCCCGCGAGGTCGCCTGTAGTATCGCCGACCTCTACAAACTGCCCTCATCATCCCCCCACCTTAGCATCTCTAACAGAGTGTTCCTAAGCGGGGAGAAGCCCCGTGGATTAGTGTTGCAAATGCTGTGGCCTGCTATCACCAGAGAAAGACAAGAGCTCCGTCCTGCACCGACGATAGTGGCTGCCATGTGCAGTTGAATTGTCAGCGTTCGTTACCAGATGTTCAAGACGTAAACGTCTCTTCAACCTGTCAATTGTGGGTCAGTTTTCTGATTCCCATGTTCGACACTTACGTAGTACAACTGAATTGTAGATAAGCCAGTGTCAACACAAAGCTAATCAGACAATTCACCCGACTACAAACCTTTGACACATATCGCGCACGAGTTCCATTAGATCTTTCAAAGCTGGGCTAGTAAAGAACCTGTGAAACAGGGTGCCTTCACCCCCACAAACTGTGCAAATCCTCTGAACTTGGCGGTTAACATTTGCCAACTGATTAGGATTCATAAGACTGTGATGCAGCAATTTGAATGCTACATCAGCATCTTTGTAACTAGAAGGATAACTGTAGACTTCTCTGCAATTTATCCCTCCCATCACGCCCATATTCACCCCGAGGTGTGTTCGCCATCTGTTTTATCCTGTATACTCCGGAGGTCTTATTGACATAAGCACGTCACGGAGCACACGTGTTGTAAATGTGCTGAAAGGTGTGTGTGGTGGTCTGTTCAGAACGAAAGCATCTTCCACATTAGTGCCAAGGTCACTGGTCCCAAGTTGGCGAAATCTCTCCCGCGCAGAAGCAACCAGGTCGTGTAGTTGTGCAGTGTTAGTGTTTATTCGACAGTTTCCAGAGATATGAATAATATCTCCGAGAACCGTCAGTGTATGCGTGTCAGCTTCAAAACCCCGAGCATTACTGAACACTGAATCTATTAATTCAGGACCAAACCTGATTGGAATCGACGCGAATTGCGTGTACCGTATAGCATTCCACATAAGGTGAAATGCTGGCCTGATTCTGCCCCAGGTCTGAATCGTTGAGTTTAGATCCTGTGGCCAGTCACGAGGATAAGATGGTCGAACAGAGTGTAGGTAGTAATACTCCCCTATGCCAATCCCTCCCAGTACATTCACCCACAGTTGAGAAATCAAGCTGTCTCTCTGGCAAAACACTCTTTGGAATGCACGCACTTGGAGACGCCTTGATTTTACAACCAGGTTAGTGAGACCTAATCCACCTATCTTGACTGGCAGGCAGAGCGTGCTTTCAGCAACCCATCGTCTTCCGACACCAAAAGGCGTCAATCGCTTTTGCTTGAAGAAGACCTACGAAGCCTTCATCAAACGTTTCAGACTTTAGCAGATGAACGATGGACGAGGTAATCAAATAGTTTATCACGACTGACCTTCCCATTAGGGATAATGGGAACATTCGACTACGCCATGAGTTTACAACCCTAGAGAGTTTCTCAAGAGCGATGCGGCTATTATTTGATTTACTCTCGCGTCCGATATACACAACTAAATACTTCTGGTAAGTATTAGTAAATTGGATCTTCAGTGGATTATCTGTAATATCTCTCCACCTTCCACACCACAAGCTTTGACTCTTACTAAGGTTGATTTTAGCGCCCGCTATAAGCTCGAACTGTTCGAAAACAGCACGAGCGACCGAAAAAGCCTCATCTGCTGTCACGAAAATAGACAGATCATCCGCATAGGCAAACATAAGAGGCCTCACATTGGTAAATGGTAAGCGAACTGAATACTATCCGAGCATTCGACGAAGATTCACCAGTACCGGTTCCAACGAAAGATCATAAAGCATACCTGACAATGGACAGGCCTATCTGATACCTCGATGAAACGAGATAGGAGCCAGAACTTGTCCTTGATGCTTAATCAAAATCGCTGAATCTCTATACAGTTTCCCGACGATATCGAGACACCTGGGCGAAAACCCAACTGCCTCGAGAGCAGTCAAGAGATACTCGTGCGAGACACTATCAAAAGCCTTTTGCTCAAGTGAAATCATGGCCATTTGTGTACCTGTCTGTTCATGGTAGGCAAACAAATGCTTGGCTACCGCGATGTTGTAGTAGATATTACGACCAGGTATACAACAGGACTGTTCCGGGTGTATTACCGAAGCAATAACTGAGCATAGTATCGCCCCTAACGCTTTTCAGACGATTTTGTAGTCTACATTGCATAGGGTTACTGGCCTCCAGTTCCCCATCCTCTGCAAATTTCCCTTCTTTGGAATCAATCGCAAAACAGATCTCCTGCAACTAGAAGGATAGTCTGAATGCGTCACAACCGCCGAATTGGAGACTTCCAAAAGGTCAGGAATTAATAAATCCCTGAAACGTATGAAGAATTCTGGAGCTAAGCCGTCATATCCAGGTGAAGTGTGTCGCCTAAGATGCTTTGTCGCAGCAATCATATCCTCCAATGTGATTACTGTGTCCAGGAGCTCCTTAATGTCTTCAGAGGAAGTGAGAAAATTCTCAAGAAATTCATGAGTGGTCGAGGATGTTGTAGACGTCGATTCAGAGTACAGACTACTGTAGTAGTCTCGAATATATGCTGATAGCTGTTGTCCGTTGAGGATTTGTTCAGATTCATCAAATATCGATTCGACCTCACAAGAAGCAGTACGTCGTTTAGTCGCCTGAAAGAAGTACTCGGTTGGAGAATCGCCTTCCCTCATCCAGAGCGATTGACCGCGCAGCGCACACTCCAAGCTGTGCTTGTAAGTCTGTGTTGCCAAGCGTTCCTTTATTCCATTCAAGTAAAGAATCAACCCCGGCTGAGTTGGGAGAAGATATGCCACCCGAGAGACGCCGCCCGGCAAGCTAGAAGCTTGATAGCCACTTCGATTGAAACTCGTTTCGATAAAAGGCCGAATCTGGAGCTTTCCAACATCCCACCATTGACTAAGAAAAGGAAGGTCAGCTTTCCTCTCTTTCCAATCGTGCCAGAAATCAGTGAACTCATTGATGAATTGCTCGGAATTCAACAAATAGTTGTTGAATATCCAGTATGCAGTTCGTCTTTAAACTAGAGTGCTGGTCGCCACTACAAGAAGATGATGACTAATCGAACACACTTCATGAGTGACACCAACGAAATGTTCTAGTATTCCAGGTGAGATGTAAGGTCTATCAATTCTGGAGCCTACAAGACTTGCATGGATATTTCGCGAGACCATCGTGTATGCTCTAGTCGTAGGATGCATCCAACGATAAATATCCACGAGTCTGAAAACACCGACAAAATTCCTCAATCGAGTAGCATTGACAGAGTTGAACTCAACTCCAGAGTGCCGATCCATTGAGGGATTCAGAGTGCAGTTGAAATCACCACCGAGGACAGTTTCACCGCTAGAATTCAACAGACAGGACTGAACACTATCAGGAACTTGTCTTGTAATGTCCTGGTCAAGAGGAAGGTACACGTTTACTACCTTGTTATTTTTGTCTTGAATGACAAAGTCCAAAGAAGAAGCGAAGCCTGGGAAAGTATTTGTATAGACAGAAGATGATAGTCTAAATTTGTTGGATACAATGATTGCCACCCCTGAGCCTCGAGGAGGCGCATGCGTCGCAAACATTGCATAGCCAGTGTGTTAATAAGCATAGCGCTCAAGTTGTGTATATGTATCTAGTGTGAAGTTCGGCTCCTGCAGAAGCGCGATGTCTATATCGGAGTTTTTGACATGCTCGATAGTGCTGTGTAACCTTGTATCTGCACTTAAACACACGGTGTTGATAGAAGCTATCTTGCACATTCAACGAGATGGAAAGCCCAAACGATGATGGTACGACGTCTACGGACGAGGAGAGTCGACCAAGCGATGCTCCTGCATCAACTCCTCCACCTTCCTATGAAGGCGTTCTAACCGAGAAACTTCGTTGTACTTCCTCCTTTTCCTGGACTCCTGTTGTTGTAGGAGTTGAAGCTGAGGAAGTAACAACTCTGGCCTCTCCAGCTGCTTTACAAGAATACTGAAGATTTTATCTGAATTCTTCTTGTACTGAAGCTGGGCAAGAATTTCGGAGATCTTCTTCCTAGGAAGGGTCTCCATCCCCTTCGAGATTTCAAATTGGCTACCAGTCGAAATGATGCTATCACACGACTCGTAGCCACCGAAGCTCGAAAGAGCAGTCTCATCCAAGCTGGTCATGTCGCAGTCCGAAAGCTGATCGAGAGATGTTTCCACCTCCCTCACAACAACTTTCGAAATGCCAGTTCCAGTGTCGTCCTCCTCCGAGTGGGTCCGCTTTGATGCGACTGGCTTTACTGGCTCTGGAGGAGGCAGAATCACACAGTCAACCTTCTTCCTCCTCGTCCTCTTTTTTTTTTTTTTTAATAAATGGCTTGTCGACTCCTCGGCGGAAGTAGCCGTGTTTTCACGTGCCTCTAGGACAACTTCGGGCACCTTAACCACTGGCTGCTCCGAAGCAACAGGTTGAGTGCCTGCCGAAGGTTCCTTCTCCAGATCCACTACTGTAGTAGTGGCTTCCTTCGAGGGAACCCTCGGTTCAGCCTTCTTCCCGCTTCTCCTGGGGCAGTCTGCAATAAAATGCCCTACCAAGTGTCAAGCATGGCATTTCGCTTTGGTGCCCACGTATATCCAGTATCTCGAGCCAGATACGCTCAGGTAAAAGCCTCACGGAATCGTACACCCCTTATTCAAGGTGATGGATGCTTCCCGGCTAGTACCGAAGATAACCCGCCCGAGACCCTCGTCCCCAATTTTAATGGGAATAGCGCGAACCTTTCCATGAACATTCCTGAATCTCCCATGGAAATTCGAGAGGTCTTCATGTTGGGCTCGCAGAGGGACCCGCGAAAACACGACCTTCGTGGGCTTCTCTTTTAACGGAAACGGAACGAGGTGTCTACCCTCCACCTCGATGCCCTCAATCTTGAGCTTGGTAGCGCTTTCGAGGGTTGTGGTGGACACTTCGACCATTCCTCCAGCTATAATCCCCATGGAAAATAGCAGCTCGCAGCAGATGACGCGGAAGATTGCCTTCAGGTATGCAGACTGAGGACATCTTCTGATGTGCCCAAGGTGCATCCCGTAGATCTCGTCCTGCCACCTCCCGTCAAAGATGCCCTGGAGAGCCGCACTGGTCTTGGGCCGAGGCTTACCTGCGTCCAATGGGGCTGGACGAGGATTGATGCCTTTGCTCAAAATTTCGATAGTGGTCACGTTCTTGGAACCACCACTTACCTGCGCATATGAGATCCCTGACTGTAATGCTGGGGATCGTAGTGCTGCTGCTTGTCCTCCTTGTTCTGTTGGCTCCTTCTTCGAGACGCTTGAAGAAAGCGGTGGCCTCATCACAGCATAATTTGCCTTTGGCGCTGAATACCAAGCCATTTTAACAACATCCTTCAGAGTAGGATTTTGTCCCAGGCTCAAAGGCATCGCTTCAGCTTTGGTCAGAGATGCAGCTACCAGCTCCTGGCTCTTCAGGTACAGTGGCCTCTGTACTTTCTGCAGTCTTCTCCGACGGAGTTGGCTGCAGTTTCTTGGCCTCTTCAGTAGGTACCTTGATGGCCTTTTCTGTGGGCCCTGTTATAATTTTTTTAGAAGAAGAGGAAGAAGGCTTTGCATTCCTCTTCCTCCTTCCGTTTAGTTTGAGGGGATCATCACTCCACCCAGAAAACCTGTTCCGGGTATGTAATACCCTACCTGGTAGTCGGGTTATATATTTTGTGTCAAAATTTATTTGGTTATTTATTATAATAAAATATTTCAATTAATGTAATAAAATGTCCAAAGCCAAGGAACTCCGATATATTCAGGATCTTATATTAGATGAGATTTCGGACGAGAATTTAGATGACGCATGAAGTGAAATTGTAGTGGGGAGTGATAATTGTTCTCAGCGCAGCGAGGAAAGTGATTCAGAGCAGAACGCAAGTCCAGAAGATTTTGAGGATGTAGAAATTTCTACTGAACAGTCAGTTTCCTCCGAGATACCCGGATCGTTTTTTATTTCTATGGACGGAATAAAATGGCTGAAATCCTGTCCTCGGACAAGCGTCCGTATTCGCACCGAAAATATAATTATTGATGCTCCTGGCGTAAGGAGTTCAGCTAGACTCGCCAAATCAGAAATTGAATGCTGGAATCTCTCCCTAAGTGATAGTATGTTGAATGATATACTCATACATACTAATAGGCATATCAGATCGAAGCAGATGACATACCAAGAAGGAAGAGAGCAGTATCATATGAAAGAAACAACTTTTATCGAACTGAAGGCATTCTTAGGACTTTTATACATTGCACGTCTTAATCGCTCGAATAGTCAAAATCTCAATGATTTATCGCGTGCAGATGGTACTGGCGTCGAAATTTTTTGAACCACGATGTCCTTACAACGATTTTATTTTCTACAGAACTGTATCAGATTTGATGATAAATGTACACGCGCAAAGAAAAAAGTCCGATAACTTGGCTCCAATTTCAGATATCTTTGCTCAGTTTGTTGTAAATTGTAAAATGACCTACGTTCCTACTGACAACTTGACAATCGATGAGATCCTCTTATCATTTCGAGGACGATGTGCGTTTCGTTTATATATTCCAAATAAACCGGCTAAGTATGGGATTAAAATATGTATACGCACTAGTCGATGCCAAAACATTTTATATACTTAACTTGGAAGTTTATACAGGAAAGCTGCCACTTGGACAATACTCACACAGTAATAAGGCATTTGACATCGTAGACAGATTAGTACAGCCTATTTCAAAAACAAGGAGAAACGTGACATTTGATAATTGGTTTACTGGTTATCCGATTATGTTGCATTTGCTCAAAGAGCATAAAATGACATCTGTAGGCACAGTTCGAAAGAATAAGCCACAATTGCCGGATGCCTTCAAAAGAACACGTCAAAATATAAATAGTTATCAGTTTGGCTTTCAAAAAGAGATAACCTTGGTGTGATATATCCCTAAGCCAAATAAAGTAGTACTGCTTATGTCAACTTTGGATCACGATAAGAGTATCAACGAGTCCACAGGTCATCGTAAAAAGCCTGAAATCATCACCTTTTACAATTCAACTAAGGCCGGAGTAGATGTCGCTGACGAATTGAGAGCTACATACGACGTCTCTTGGAACAGCAAGAGGTGGCCTATGACGATATTTTATGGCGTACTCAATATGGCAGCTATAAATTCCAATATAATTTACCGAGAAAATCACAAATCTCAAACCACGCGTCGTGATTTTATTCGCAATTTAGGCTTGGCTTTGATTTCTGATAGTCTCCGTGAGAGAAAACAAAACGTTCATATTCCCAAGGACACTCGGGAAAGGATCGCTCAACACTTGGGTGAATCATCATCACCAGTGCTGATAAAATACCTGAGAGATGCGTAAGATGCGGAGATTGTCTTAAATCCAAAGATAGGAAGACTAAGCACTCCTGTATTACATGTACCAAGACTTTATGTATGGAACATGTATTTTTCATGTGTAAAAATTGTACTGATTTAGAGGAGGCATGAAGAGAAATATTTATGTTTTGTTCGTTGAATTTTTAAAGAATTAAATATGTATGTACATATTCTTTTGTTTGAAAAAGATTAAAAGTTTGAGATTTTTTTTTAGTTTATAAATTAGTGTTTAATATATATATAAACATAATTTGAAAACGGGAAATAAGTATTTTTTTAATTATAATATTTGCATATTTTTCAATTTGAAGCATAGAATAGATCGTTAGTGTATCAAAAAGAGTAATAACAGGCACCCTGCTTAATTTGTTTATATGAAAATAAAATGAAACATCGTCGGGGCAGCACATGCCCCACCTCATTGTCGGTGTAAATAATTTGCCCCTCATTTACGCCGGGTTAATACTGTTGAATACAATCCCGGTTCCTGAACAATGCTCACACTTTTTCCGACGTTATATATAAATCCTTGCCTGTCTTCACGTCTGTTCATTAGGATAATAATTTTTTTTTATGTATATAAGCTCTTTATTTTTTGGCTCTTTGGCTCTTTTTAAAATTCCTTAAAAATAGGTGCAAAAGGCTGCACAATGTATAAGAAAAAGACACTAGCTAAACTAAAAAATCACAAACATAACAGTCAATAGGGACAACAAAAACAAACTAGACACTAATAGGTAAAAGGACAAAAAGTGAACACTATGTTCTCAAAAGATACAATAAACGGATACAAAAATTTTGAACAATGCCTAAAAGATGTAAAACAATAAAAAATTTTGCTTGCCCCTATTTTGACAATAGGGTAAGTGGCAGTTCCAAAAACTCCAAAATTCCAAAATAATCTAATAAATATCTTTACCTAAACGAGCGAATTTCAACAAAAATTTTAAAATTTAGCACCGAGACCGAAACCGAATTAAAATAAGAAGTCGAACGAACGAAAAGTTTACGCGATACCGTTATAGAGTCCCGCGAGTGCAGCCTGTAGTATCATGGACCTCTACAAACTGCCCTCATCATCCCTCCAGCTTAGCATCTCTAACAGAGTGCTTGCCCTTCCCACAGCACGAGCAACGATTCCTAAGCGGGGAGAAGCCCCGTGGACTAGTGTTGCAAATGCTGTGGCCTGTTCTCACCAGCGAAAGACAAGAGCTCCATCCTGTACCGACAATACTGGTTGCCATGTGCAGTTGAATGTGTCAGCGTTCGTTGCCAGATATTCGAGACGTAAACGTCTCTTCAACCTGTCAACGAAGTGGCGCTTAAGTGCGTGTTCGTGGTGTTTTGGGTCAGTGTTCTGATTCCCATCTTCGACTCTTATGTAGTACAGGTGAATTGTAGATTTGGCCAGTGACGACACAAAGCTAATCAAACAATTCACTCGACTACAGACCTTTGGTCCCCATAGAAACGATGTCCTAGTAATGCCGAAATTCGGTTGGATCAACTGACACATACCGCGCACGAGATCCATTAGACCCTGCAAAGCCGGACAAGTGAAGAACCTATGAAACGGGGTGCCTTCAACACCACAAACTCTGAACTCGGCGGTCAATATGTGACAACTGATTAGGATGCATAAGACTGTGATGCAGCGATTTGAATGCTACATCAGCATCTTTGTAACTAGAAGGATAACTGTAGACTACTCTGCAAGTTATCCCTACCATCACGCCCATATTCACCCCGAGGTGTGTTCGCCATCTGTTGTATCCTGTATACTCCGGAGGTTTTATTGACATAAGCACGTCACGGAGCACACGTGTTGTAAATGTGCTGAAAGGTGTGTGTGGTGGTCTGTTCAGAACGAAAGCGTCTTCCACCTTTGTGCCAGGGTCACTGGTCCCAAGTTGGCGAAATCTCTCCCGCGCAGAAGCAACCAGGTCGTGTAGTTGTGCAGTGTTAGTGTTTATTCGACAGTTTCCAGAAATATCAATAATATCTCCGAGAACCGTCAGTGTATGCGTGTCAGCTTCAAAACCCCGAGCATTACTGAACACTGAAACTATTAATGCTTAATCAAAATCGCTGAATCTCTATACAGTTTCCCGACGATATCGAGACACCTGGGCGAAAACCCAAATGCCTCGAGAGCAGTCAAGAGATACTCGTGCGAGACACTATCAAAAGCCTTTTGCTGGTCAAGTGAAATCATGGCCATTTGTGTACCTGTCTGTTCATGGTAGGCAAACATATGCTTGGCTACCGCGATATTGTCGTAGATACTACGACCAGGTACACAATAGGACTGTTCCGGGTGTATTACCGAAGCAATCACTGAGCGGAGTATCGCCCCTAATGCTTTGCAGACGATTTTGTAGTCTACATTGCATAGGGTTACTGGCCTCCAGTTCCCCATCTTCTGCAAATCTTCCTTTCTTTCGAATCAAGCGCATAACAGATCTCCTGCAACTAGAAGGAAAGTCTGAATGCGTCTCAACCGCCGAATTGAAGAATTCCGAAAGGCCAACAATTAATAAATCCCTGAAACGTATGAAGAATTCTGGAGTCAAGCCGTCATAACCAGGCTAAGGGTGTCGCCTAAGATCCTGTTCAAGCCTAGCCATACGGATAGTATTGTAGCACATTCCTTAGCTTTACATACCAAAAACTTAAATTTCATTAATTGTAAATCTGCTTACAATTGATTTCTCACCGCTGCCCATCACAATTCTCATGAAATTGTCTGCACTATGCAAGTAAACAAGATCATATTGCATGAGAATTGTGATAACAGAAGGCGCAGTGACAATTATTTTGTAGGTAGGTAAGCAAAATATATATATCTGATTTCATGTCACTATGGGAAGAAAATAATTTAGAATTGTTGCTGAATTTGATATTTTAGATTTTCAGTGGATAATTTGTATAAAAAAAGGAAGTTTTTGAGAAAATAAATTATTAGTTGTTCGTCAGTAGTCGCGAGTTTTATTTAGCGAATTTTCATTGATATCGTATTAAGGTTGAGTACCTTCAATACTTACAACTGTTTTTCTATTGACGTTGAGTACCTCAATACACTTCGCCACTAGAAACACCGCTTTAAGATTGAGTACCTTAAGGCACAAATCCTATTAAGGTTGAGTACCTTAATATACCACATTAAGGAAGTCGCGGGCAAGCAAAGGAGCTTGATCGCAATATAAACATAATTTGGTGACACCGACGAGATTTCACGTCACATTCATCGCATCAATCAACTGGAAGACAATCTATCATCATGGAACAGCTGCTAAAGCAACAAACGGAAACAGAAGATGAGATAGAAAGAATTATCTCTAATCATAAAGAGCAGCGTATTGCTGACAGAGATCTGAGATTTGACAAGAACAGTTTAAGCCGCCTGGATGAGCAATGGGCGAAGTACGACAAGACCGATAGTGAGCTTCGAGAAAAATTTGACAATCAAGTCAACCCAGAATACTTCCATCATTATGAGGAATTTAAGGATGGTTATGAAATCATAAGAGAACAAATTTCCAACACGATTCATGAACTGCTTCAAGAGGAGGTTCAGCAATCTTTACCATCTCATAATACGGACTTGAATCTCAATAAAGATGTTCATCATCAAGATGAGCCGCAACGCGACAAGCAACAGATGAGGTGTCATAGGGTGCCTAGCCCAAACACTCAATTGCATCAAAAATTCATGTTGATAACATCAAGATTCCGTCATCAGATGCATTACGAGGACTCGTCCGCAAACAGCTGGCAATTATGGCTGCACTGAAAAGAGTACTGGAAGGTGTCAATACACAAGAATCATCAGGGGCATATTACAATGTTAAAAGCAATACAATCAATGAGTACTGGACACAACTAAGGACTATCAACCAGTCCATTTGGGAAGCTGCAGAAGACATTTATGACTCCTATGAATATCACCCAGAAGAATATTATAGAGTTGAGGAAGCCACGCAAAACATGCTGGCGAAGTTACTGCAAAGGTCGGAAGAGATTTTAAACTCAAATATGGATCAACCCAGATCAACAATATCAACAAAGATGAAATTGTCAAAGATCTCGCTGCCACAATTTGATGGCGACTACCTCAAATGGAAACAATTTCATGACTTGTTTTCACAAATGGTTCACGAACAAGACATTGGAGGGTCTCAGAAAATGTGGTTTCTCAAAACCAATTTAACTGGTGAAGCCGAACGCCTAATCAGACATTTGCCAATATCAGATGCAAACTACTCAACGGCTTGGGATACCCTTACAAAACGATACAACAACAAAAGGTTGCTGACCAGAACATTTTTGGAAAACTTGTTAGGACAACAAGTAACCACACCAGACTCTTCTACATCAATAAAGAGGCTACATGACACTACAAGGGAATGTATCTTGGCATTGAATAATCTTGAAATCCAGACAGACACATGGGATCCAATATTGCTACACTTGCTTCTAAAAAAGGTAGACAAATTAACCCATGTTCTGTATGAGCAAGGATTACAGGCACCCAGAGATCTACAATCAGTAGAAGAGTTCCTGAAGTTCTTGGAACTTCGGTTCCAGGCTCTGGAAACACTAGGCTCACAGAAGGCAGACGGTAGACTCATCAACAAATCATCAGTACTGGTCACAGGAGCCAGCCCTACGCTTTGCAAAGCTTGTCAGAAGCAACATGGATTATTTGCATGCCCTAAGTTTTTAAAACTTTCACCTATAGAACGTCGCAAGATGGCATACCATTAAAAGTGTGCACAAATTGCCTGAAGAGTTCCCACCAAGTAGCAAATTGTCTGGCAAGAGGGTGCTTAAAATGTAATCAGAAGCACAATACATTACTTCATCAACAAATTCAATCTAAGAGATCTGACGATCAAGCAATTAAGAGCGTCATCGTTCAACCAACAACAAGTTCCAAAGTGCCATCAGCAAGCTTGGCAGCAAGAACGAAAACACTCAAGAGAAATTATGTTCTGCTTGGAACCGTATTAATAATGATACCAAATGGCAAGGGCGAAACAATCCGATGTAGAGCAATTCTTGACTCAGGTTCGCAACTAAACTTCATAACAGAACGTTTGTCAAGCAAACTTGGTCTACGAAAATCGTCAGAAACGATGCTCATGCAAGGCATAGGAGAAATAAAGCAACGCACCCAACATAGAATAAATGTACAAGTGATGTCACGGATCAACAACTTCACAGCACGAATCGAAGCATTCGTTCTTCCGGAAATAACTTCCGCACAGCCAACTTACGAAATAGATACGGAGTCCTGGTCTATTCTTCGCAACATAGAATTAGCGGACCCAAGTTTCAACTGTCCAGGCAAGATAGATCTGCTCATCGGCGCGGAGCTTTATTATCAGATTCTTTCGGTTGGTCAAATAAGGCTTGGAACAGACTTGCCTATTTTACAGAACACTGTTTTTGGTTGGGTAGCTGCAGGAACAACACCCCAGTTATCATAACAATCTTTAACTTGTGGCATTTCTACAACAGAAGATATCAATCTAGAGACACAAGTGGAAAAATTTTGGCAATCAGGAGAAACACAGTCAGTTTATCCTAAACTAACAGCAGAACAAGCTAGATGTGAACATCATTTTCAAACCACCATCAAGCGTGATAACACTGGGCGTTTTATTGTCAAACTACCCTTTAATCGAGACACCAAGGAATTAGGCGAATCAAAAGATGTAGCTCTGCCCCGATTTCTAGCTATCGAACGAAAATTCGAAAGAAATCCATCATTACATACACAATATATGGACTTCATGAAGGAATACATAGAACTCGACCAGATGAGAGAGATTGACTTTAACATTGTCACTAAGCCGTATTATTTCTTGCCACACCATGCAGTGGTAAAACCAGACAGCACAACAACGAAATTAAGAATAGTGTTTGACGGCTCCTGCAAATCATCATCAAACACTTCGTTGAACGATATTTTGTCAACTGGCCCTACCATACAAAACGATTTATTTTCAATATTGCTTCGTTTCCGCATCCCACGGTTTGTCCTCACAGCCGACATAGAAAGATGTACAGACAAATATTAGTGGATCCAGAGGATCAGAAGTTTCAATTAATCTGGTGGAGAGACTACAGCACCAAACCTATAAAATGTTTCAACCTGGGCACTCTTACATATGGCACCACATCAGCGCCATACCTTGCGACTAGATGTCTTCAACAACTAGGAAAGGAGTTCAAGGCGAGTTATCCACTGGCATCTGAAAAAATAGAATGAAACTTTTATGTGGACGACGTAATGACGGGGTTAAATAGTTTGGTTGAAGCATTACAGTTACAGAGGCAGTTGCAAGAAGCTCTAAGGAGTGGCGGATTCAAGCTCAGGAAATGGTGCGCCAATCATCCCAGTTATTGAAATCTTTCTCAAGAGAGGACAAGGCTCTGCAATTCGACATTTACGAGTCCGAACTAAGCATAAAAACATTGGGCCTGCCATGGATACCTCACTCAGATGAATTTTGCATCAAAACATTGTGCACTGAGCGTAGCAGGGTGACAAAGAGAACAGTTTTATCGGACATTGCACATTTGTTCGATCCGCTGGGCATCTTATGTCCTGTGATAGTTTCTGCAAAGATTTTCCTCCAAACCCTATGGCGTCTTACACTTGACTGGGATGCAGAGCTCCCTATGGAACTACACACATTTTGGACAAAATTTCATCAAGAACTGCCATCACTCACTAGAATCAAATTTCCAAGACATATGTTTTCTGCAGCAGTTCCAGTATCAGTACAACTGCATGCCTTCGCTGACGCTTCTGAGAAGGCCTATGGTTCTGCAATATAATTACGTTCCATAAACCAGGAAGGAGTTACAATCGTGCGACTCCTATGCTCTAAATCAAGAGTAGCTCCAGCCAAACCATGCACTCTTCCACGACTAGAGCTGTGCGCAGCAAAACTGACTGCAGAATTAGCTAGCCGAGTCAAATCCGAGCTAAACTTGAAGGACGTCCAATGCTATTACTGGACTGATTCAAAAATAACATTGGACTGGATCAATTCGGATCCGGCATTATATCATACATTCATCGCCAACCGGATCGCGTCTATTCAAGAAATATCATCACCAGACCAATGGAGGCATGTAAGCTCAAAACAGAATCCGGCCGACCTGGTATCGTGGGGAGTACATCCAGAAAAACTAGCTTCTCAGAACATTTGGTTTTATGTTCCTCTATTCCTTCATGGCACAGAAACCCACTGGCCTCCACAATACATCAAATCAGATACGGACCTGGAAAAAAGGCGCCCAAAAACTATTCTGACAATCTTTAGTGAAGATTCACACTTAGTAAACACCATTGAACATCACAATAACTTCACTCGATGGCAACGAATTGTTGGTTATGTTTTGAGATTCACACGAAATTGTCGACCTGTCCATCACTGTCGCAACAGAAACCCACAATTAACAACAAAGGAACTTGACGAGGCTACCACAATTATCATCAAATCAATTCAACAAAGGGAATTCAGGGAAGAATTATCACAACTACATCGTACGGGGAATGTCCATAACAGCAGTCCTATGAGCAGTTTGTCTCCAGTCATAGACAACCAAGGCTTAATCAGAGTAGGAGGGCGATTGGAAGCAGCTAATTTACCCTTGGATGCAAAACACCCAATACTACTTCCATACGCACATACCTTTACTAAGCTATTGATGATACATCTTCATGAAAGCAATCTACACTGTGCACCACAGACACTCCTGGCTACAACGCGCCAAATATATTGGCCCATCAAGGGTAAAACTATCGCTCGATCAATAGTTGGGAAGTGCATCCGATGCGCCAAGGCCAAACCAAAACTCCTCAACGAATTCATGGGGAACCTTCCTGCACACAGAATACAACCAGCACGACCTTTTACAAACGCTGGAGTAGGCTTCTTAGGACCTATTTGGATTCATTTTAATCTGAGAGGCAAACGTCCTCAGAAGGCATATATTGCAGTCTTTTGCTGCTTTGCAACGAAGGCAGTACACTTCGAAGTTGCAAGTGATCTGAGTACAGCAGCATTTATAGGATGCCTTAAGCGTTTCGTTGGAAGAAGAGGAAGTTGCAGCAATCTGTACAGCGACAATGCTACTAACTTTGTAGGAGCAAAGAACCAGCTAAAGGAACTTGAAGAAAACCTTCACCATGGAGATTCACAACAATTAATAACCTCATATTGCACAGCTAAAGGAATTCAGTTTCATTTCATTCCACCTAGAGCTCCACATTTTGGCGGCTTGTGGGAGGCCGCAGTGAAGTCAGCCAAATATTTCCTGCAACGAAACATCGGATCAGCCTCAGTGACATATGTGGAACTTGAAACACTTATGATCGAAATTGAGGCCATTCTGAACTCTCGGCCATTAACGCCATTATCTAGTGACCCAAACGATCTAACCGCTCTCACTCCTGGACATTTTTTAATCGGAGAGCCACTCACGACCGCTGCAGATCCAAATGCACAACGTTCAAGGAGCAGCCTTTCACAGCGATGGAAACAAGTGTTCATTCTAAAAACTCAGTTCTGGCAAAGATGGTCCAAGGAATACCTCAGCCAGTTACAACATCGTTACAAGTGGAAAAACAATCAAATAATGCTCGTCCAGGAATGATGGTGGTCATAAATGAAGAAAATTTTCCCACAACTCAATGGCAGCTAGGTCGAATCATAGAAACAGTCAGGGGACAAGATGTGTTGGTGGGAGTAGCAGACGTGCGAACGTCATCAGGCACATTACGAAGACCCATACATAAACTAGCACCATTGCCAGTTGAAGATGGCAGTGATTCTACTCATCAAATGCTAGGCAACTCTTTGACCATCGAAGACTCTAAAGAACAAACGTCGCATTCAAAACACACGCAGAAACGCAAGTCTTCGCCAAACGCTTCTTCAACAACAACAGCATCTACCTCAGAAGGTGCAACAACATTTGCCTCAGAAGGTCCAACGGCATCTATCTCAGAAGGTGCAACATCTCATAAAAGAAGACACCGTCAGAATGGTGCAACAAGCTTGTTGCTATTTACCTGCTTAATCTTGCCAGTATTCATTCAAGTACGAATTATCGAATTAAAATCTAAACCAGGAATATATTTTGAGCCCATGGGCAACGCTCACCTCATATCCAACGAATGGACGCTCGTAGTGCACTACAACATGAGCCTAGTTTGGGAAGAATACGAAGCTATACGTTGTGGCATAAGCAATTTGAGTAATCTTTGCAACATAATTACTGACAAGATATCCTGCGAGCCTATCCTAAACCAATTTCAAGGTTTCCCAACCAAAATGGAGAATGGTAATGAGCTCCTAATTCATAGTCGTAAAAAGGTGCGATCGAGAACAAAAAGAGCTCCCTTAAACATTATAGGCAGTTTGGCCAACTCCTTATTTGGGGTTTTAGATTCAGAATATGCCAACCAAATGTCTGAAGTATTTGAAAATATGAAGAGCAATGATCACTATCTTCTAGAGTTCATTAAGAACTAAACCTCAGTAATCGACTCAACTGCCAATGTAATCAAAAGTTCACAAGAAAGGACAGAGAGCCAGTTCATGGAGTTTCACAAATATTTCAATACAACCATCTCTCAACTCAACAACCTAACACATGAAGCCCACCAGCTAAGAATAACACAAAGATTTACAACATTTTCGCTCCGGTTAGTAATGGCTATCAATAATTATCAACCGATCCAATCAACTCTGTGGGACGTACTAATTGATACTCATCAAGGGAAAATAAATCCTTACCTATTGGCGCCAAGCCAGGTCAACAAGGAGCTCAGTCATATTCAAGAGCATCTCGCACCATCACTGAGATTGCCGGCGAAACCTGAGGACTTGATAAAATTATACAGCATCATGTCAGTTGAAGGACGAGCCAGTCCTAGCCACATGATCTTTCGGTTAACTGTACCATTATTTACATCTGAACAATTTGAAATGATGCACTTGGTGTCAATACCATTTTTAAGGAACAACAGTCTCATGATGATTCAACCATCAACAGAATTCTTGATAATCAATCTCCATAGAGATCAGTATTATCCTCTACAAGAGAACGAACTAAGATCATGCCGAGTAGGCGAATCAGGATTCATCTGCAAGCAACATCATCCGTTCTATAACAAGCAGTCCAATCATAGCCTGTGCGAGATCAGTCTGCTGACACAATCAATACCAAGAAACTGTTTTCTTACATCAGCTCACTCCCTTCGATGGATACAATTAGCCACCCCCAATCATTGGATATACATGATGCCAACACGAACAACCATCAATATTGTTTGTGAAGGGTCAGTTCATCAAGAAGTCCTCGAAGGTTCTGGTATATTAGAATTAAGCCCACAATTCTCTGTCCGAGATGAATCTACCACTATAAGGGGCCACAACATTATCTCCAGCCACTCAGAAGGTCAACTTATTACCACACCAAGATTCACCGACTTTATCCGTACACTAAACAACATCAACACCGACCTCGCATTGAAGGTCTCCCCAGCACAAGGCATCATGCAAGACATCCAAGAACTTCAAATGAGAATCAACTCACTCAAGGAAAGGGAAAGACTAACTCCCAACGAAATCAACTTTCATGATACTCATCAATACACCATTGGCTACACAAGTTTGCTATTAATATTGGCTCTTATCGTATATGTGACATGGAGATATAAACAACATACGTTTGGATATCAAACAATACAACCTAGACCACCCGTACTATTGCCAAGAACCACTTCCTTGGACCTATTACAATCAGAAGATCTTGAGCCAGCTCAACGCGGGGAGAATGTTCAAGCCTAGTCATATGCATAGTATTGTAGCACATTCCTTAGCTTTACATACCAAAAACTTAAATTTCATTAATTGTAAATCTGCTTACAATTGATTTCTCACCGCTGCCCATCACAATTCTCATGAAATTGTCTGCACTATGCAAGTAAACAAGATCATATTGCATGAGAATTGTGATAACAGAAGGCGCAGTGACAATTATTTTGTAGGTAGGTAAGCAAAATATATATATCTGATTTCATGTCACTATGGGAAGAAAATAATTTAGAATTGTTGCTGAATTTGATATTTTAGATTTTTGAATTAGATTTTTGAGAAAATAAATTATTAGTTGTTCGTCAGTAGTCGCGAGTTTTATTTAGCGAATTTTCATTGATATCGTATTAAGGTTGAGTACCTTCAATACTTACAACTGTTTTTCTATTGAGGTTGAGTACCTCAATACACTTCGCCACTAGAAACACCGCTTTAAGGTTGAGTACCTTAAGGTACAAATCCTATTAAGGTTGAGTACCTTAATATACCACATTAAGGAAGTCGCGGGCAAGCAAAGGAGCTTGATCGCAATACAAACAGATGCTTTGTCGCAGCAATCATACCTCCAAAGTGATTAATGTAACCAGGAGCTCCTAACTGTCTTCAGAGAAAGTGGGAATATTCTCAAGAAACTCATGAGTGGTCGAGGATGTTGTCGACGCCGATTCACAGTAGAGACTACTGTAGTAGTCTCGAAAATATTCTGATAGCTGTTGCCCGGTGAGGACTTGCCCAGATTCATCAATTATCGATTCGACCTCACAAGCAGCAGTACGACGTCTAGTCGCCTGAAAGAAGTACTCGGTTGGAGAATCACCTTCTTTCAGCCAGCGCTATTGGCCGCGCAGCACAAACTTCAACCTGTGCTTGTAAGTCTGTGTCGCCAAGCGTTCCTTTATTCCATTGAAATATAGAATCAACCCCGGCTGAGTTGGGAGGAGAGCTGCCACCCGAGAGACCTCGCCCGACTAGCTAGAAGCTTGATAGCCACTTCGATTGAAACTCGTCTCGATAAAAGACCGAATATGGAGATTTCCAACATCCCACCATTGACTAAGAAAAGGAAAGTCAGCTTTCCTCTCTTGCCAATAGTGCCAGAAGTCAATGAACGCATTGATGAACTGCTCGGAATTCAAAAAATAGTTGTTGAATATCCAGTATGCAGTTCATCGTTCAACTAGAGTGCTGGTCGCCACAACAAGAAGATGATCACTAATCGAACACACTTCATGAGTGACACCAACGAAATGTTCTAGTATTCCAGGTGAGACGTAAAGTCTATCAATTCTGGAGCCTGAGAGACTTCCATGGATATTTCGCCAGACCCTCCTGTATGATCTAGTCGTAGGATGCATCCAACGATAGATATCCACGAGTCTGAAAACACCGACAAAATTCCTCAATCGAGTAGCATTGACAGAGTTGAACTCAACTCCAGAGTGCCGATCCATTGAGGGATTCAGAGTGCAGTTGAAATCACCGCCGAGGACAGTTTCACCGCTAAAATTCACCAGACAGGACTGAACACTATCAAGAACTTGTCTTGTAATGTCCTGGTCATGAGGAAGGTACACGTTTACTACCTTGTTATTTTTGTCTTGAACGACAAAGTCCAAGGAAGAAGCGAAGCCTGGGAAGATATTTGTATATACAGGAGACGATAGTGTAAATTTGTTGAATACAATGATTGCCACCCCAGAGCCTCGGCGAAACGCAGGTGTGGCAAACATTGCATAGCCAGTGTGTAAATAAGCGTAGCGCTCAAGTTGTGTATATGTATCTAGTGTGAAGTTTGTCTCCTGTAGAAGCGCGATGTCTATATCTAACCTTTTGACATGCCCGATAGTGCTGTGTAACCTTGTATCTGCACTTAAACTCCCGGTGTTGATAGAAGCTATTTTGCACATTCAACGAGATGCAAAGCTCAAACAATGATGGTACGACGTCTGCGGACGAGGAGAGTCGACCAAGCGATGCTCCTGCATCATCTCCTCCCCCTTCCTATGAAGGCGCTCTAACCGAGAAACATTGTTGTACTTTCTCCTCTTCCTGGACTCCTGTTGTTGTAGGAGTTGAAGCTGAGGACGTAACAACTCTGGCCTCTCCAGCTCCTTTACAAGAATACTGAAGATTTTATCTGATTCCTTCTTGTACTGAAGCTGGGCAAGAATTTCGGAGATGTTCTTCCTAGGAAGGGTCTCCATCCCCTTCGAGATTTCAAATTGGCTACCAGTCGAAATGATGCTATCACACGACTCGTGGTCGCCGAAGCTCGAAAGACCAGTCTCATCCAAGCCGGTCATGTCGCAGTCCGAAAGCTGCTCGAGAGATGCTTCCACCTCCCTCACAACAACCTTCGAAATGCCAGCTCCACTGTCGTCCTCCTCCGAGTGGGGCTGCTTTGATGCGACTGGCTTTGCTGGTTCTGGAGGAGGCAGCATCACACGGTCAACCTTCTTCCTCCTCGTCCTCTTTTTTTTAATAAATGTCTTGTCGACTCCTCGTCGGAAGTAGCCGTGTTTTCACGTGCCTCAAGGACAACTTCAGGCACCTTAACCACTGGCAGCTCCGAAACAGCAGGTTGAGTGCCTGCCGAAGGTTCCTTCTCCAGATTCACTACTGTAGTAGTGGCTTCCTTCAAGGGAACCCTCGGTTCAGCCTTCTTCCCGCTTCTCCTGGGGCGGTCAGCAATAAAATGCCCTACCAAATGGCAAGCATGGCATTTCGCTTCGGTGCCCACGTCTATCCAGTATCTCGAACCGGATACGCTCAGGTAAAAGCCTGACGGAAGCATACACCCCTTATTCAAGGTGATGGACGCTTCCCGGCTAGTACCGAAGATACCCCGCCCGAGGCCCTCGTCCCCAATTTTAATGGGAATAGCGCGAACCTTTCCATGAACCTTCCCGAATCTCCCAAGGAAATTCGAGAGGTCTTCATGTTGGGGTCGCATAGGGACCCGCGAAAACACGACCTTCGTGGGCTTCTCTTTTAACGGAAACGGAACGAGGTGTCTACCCTCCACCTCGATGCCCTCAAGCAAGAGCTTGTAGCGCTTTCGAGGGTCGAGGTGTACACCTCGACCATTCCCCCAGCTATAATCCCCATGGAAAATAGCTGCTCGCAGGTGATGACGCGGAAGATTGCCTTCAGGTATGCAGACTGAGTGCATCCCGTAGCTCTCGTCCTGCCGCCTCCCGTCAACGAAGCCCTGGAGATCCCCACTGCGTCCAATAGGGCTAGACGAGGAGTGATGCCTTTGCTCAAAATTTCGATAGTGGTCACGTTCTTGGAACCACCACTTACCTGCGCATATGAGATCCCTGACTGTAATGTTGGGGATCGTAGTGCTTCTGCTTATCCTCCTTGTACTGTTGGCTGCTTCTTCCGGAAAGCGGTGGCCTCATCACAGCATAATTTGCCTTTGGCGCTGAATCCGAAGCCATTTTAACAACATCTTTCAGCGTAGGATGTTGTCACAGGCTCAAAGGCGTCGCTTCAGCTTTGGTCAGTGATGCAGCTACCTTCTCCTGGCTCTTCAGGTACAGCGGCCTCTGTACCTCCTGCAGTCTTCTCCGACGGAGTTGGCTGCACTTTCTTGGGCTCTTCAGTAGGGCCCTTGATGGCCTTTTCTGTGGGCAGTCTTATAATTTTTTTAGAAGAAGAGGAAGAAGACTTTGCATTCCTCTTCCTCCTTCCGTTTAGTTTGAGGGGATCATCACTCCCTCCAGAATCGCTGCAACTCATTTTGAGCGCAGCAGAAGAGATCTATTATTTAGTATTTTGATATACTATTTTTTTTTAATTTTGTATTTGTTTTTATATCTACCAGAACTTGGTTAAACTGAAGAGAATATTTCTCTCCTTCAGACAGTTACAAAATTTTCATGGTAGTCATGTTGCCATGGCAACTACAAAAATTAGAAATTAGAAATTCTATAAATATCACTCAATTTGAAATTTTTCCACGATTTGCTTACACACTTTTCAATAGTTTTTAAGATCACAATTTATATATTCTACCACACACTTTAACACGGCGTGAGTGAGATCGGGCATCTTATACCCAGCCATATTAGAAACAAACTTTATGCCTTGAACGAATGGTTTCTGGAACTCGGATCTCTCATTAGCTGGAGCACAGTGTGCCGGGAAGATAACGCCCTCGTGGAATCAGTGTTGCGCTGACTGTGACGGGAGCTATATGTGTGAAAACCTGTTCCGGGTATATAATAATCGACCTCGTAGTCGGGTTATATATTTTGTGTCAAAATCTATTTGGTTATTTTTTATAATAATATATTTCAGTTAATGTAATAAAATGTCCAATGCCAAGGAACTCCGATATACTCGGGATCTTCCCTTTGATGAGATTTTGGACGAAAATTTAGATGACGCGGGAAGTGAAAGTGCAGTGGAGAGTGATAATTGTTCTCAGCGCAGCGAGGAAAGTGATTCAGAGCAGGACGCAAGTCCAGAAGACTTTGAGGATGTAGGAAATTCTTCTGAACAGTCAATTTCCTCCGAGATACCCGGATCGTTTTTTATTTCTATGGACAGAATAAAATGGCTGAAAGCCTGGCCTGGGACAAATGTCCGTATTCGCACCGAAAATATAATTATTGATGCTCCTGGCGTAAGGAGTTCAGCTAGAGTCGCCAAATCAGAAATTGAATGCTGGAATCTCTTCCTAAGTGATAGTATGTTGAATGATATACTCATACATACTAATAGGCATATCAGATGGAAGCAGATGACATACCAAGAAGGAAAAGAGCAGTATCATATGAAAGAAATAACTTTTATCGAACTGAAGGCATTCTTAGGACTTTTATACATTGCAGGTCTTAATCGTTCGAATAGTCAAAATCTCAATGATTTATGGCGTGCAGATGGTACTGGCGTCGAAATTTTTAGAACCACGATGTCCTTACAACGATTTTATTTTCTACAGAACTGTACCAGATTTGATGATAAAAGTACATGCGCAAAGATAAATGTCCGATGACTTGGCTCCAATTTCAGATATCTTTGCTCAGTTTGTTGTAAATTGTAAAATGACCTACGTTCCTACTGACAACTTGACAATCGATGAGATGCTCTTATCATTTCGAGGACGATGTGCGTTTCGTGTATATATTCCAAATAAACCGGCTAAGTATGGGATTAAAATATGTATACGCACTAGTCGATGCCAAAACATTTCATATACTTAACTTGGAAGTTTATACAGGAAAGCAGCCACTTGGACAATACTCGTTCAGTAATAAGGCATTTGACATCGTAGACCGATTAGTACAGCCTATTTCAAAAACAAGGAGAAACGTGTTATTTGATAATTGGTTTACTGGTTATCCAATTATGTTGCATTTGCTCAAAAAACATAAACTGACATCTGTAGGCACAGTTCGAAAGAATAAGCCACAAGTTCCGGATGCCTTCAAAAGAACACGTCAAAATATACATAGTTGTCAGTTTGGCTTTCAAAAAGAGATAACCTAGGTGTCATATATGATATATCCCTAAGCCAAATAAAGTAGTACTGCTTATGTCAACTTTGCATCGAGTCCACAGGTAATCGTAAAAAGCCTGAAATCATCACCTTTTACAATTCAACTAAGTAAGGTGTAGATGTCGCTGACGAATTGAGCGCTACATACAACGTCTCTCGAAACAGTTAGAGGTGGCCTATGACGATATTTTATGGCATACTCAATATGGCAGCTACAAATGCCAATATAATTTACCGAGAAAATCACAAATCTCAAACCACGTGTCGTGATTTTATTCGCAATTTAGGCTTGGCTTTGATTTCTGATAGTCTCCGCGAGAGTAAACAAAACGCTCATATTCCCAAGGACACTCGGAAAAGGATAGCTCAACACCTGGGTGAATCATCATCACCAGTGCTGATAAAATACCTGAGAGATACTTAAGATGCGGAGATTGTCTTAAATCCAAAGATAGGAAGACTAAACAATCCTGTATCACATGTGCCAAGTCTATATGTATGGAACATGCATTTTTCAAGTGTAAAAATTGTACTGATTCAAGTGTAAAAATTGTACTGATTGAGAGGAGGCATGAAGAGAAATATTTATGTTTTGTTCGTTGAATTTTTAAAGAATTAAATATGTATGTACATATTCTTTAGTTTGAAAAAGATTAAAAGTTTGGGAATTTTTTTTCGTTTATAAATTAGTGTTCAATATATATATAAACATAATTTGAAAACGGGAAATAAGTATTTTTTTAATTATAATATTTGCATATTTTTCAATTTGAAGCATAGAATAGATCGTTAGTGAACCAAAAAGAGTAATAACAGGCACCCTGCTTAATTTGTTTATATGAAAATAAAATGAAATATCGTCGGGGCAGCACATGCCCCACCTCTTTGTCGGTGTAACTAATTTGCACCTCATTTACGCCGGGTTAATACTGTTGAATACAATCCCGGTTCCTGAAAAATGCTCACACTTTTTCCGACGTTATATATAAATCCTTGCCTGTCTTTACGGGAGCTCTCAATTGACACGTCTGTTCTTTAGGATAATAATAATATTTTTTTTTTTATTTGTATAAGCTCTTTATTTAGTGGCTCATTGGCTCTTTTTAAAATTCCCTAAAAATAGGTGGCAAAAGGCTCTACAAAGTGTAAACAAAGGTCGCTAGCTAATCTAAAAGTTATAAAAGGTCAATAGGGACAATTAAACAATTAAAACAATTAGAAAAACTAATGAACAAGAAAAAAGACACAAACAAAAGGAAAAAAAACAAGACAAAATTCTAAAAAGAGACTAAAAAACGGCTACAAGAATTTTGAAAAGGATCTAAAAGATAGACAAAAAACTTAAAAGTCCCAATTTTGACAATTGGGTAAGTGGCAGCTCCAAGAAGTTCCAAATTTCCAAAATAAACTAATAACAATAATTGCCTAAACGAACGAATTTTCAACATAAAATTTTGAAATTTAGCACCGACACCGAAACCGAATTAAAAATAAATGACCGAACGAACGAAAAATTTACGCGATACCGTTATAGAGTCCCGCGAGGGAAGCCTGTAGTATCATAGACCTCTACAAACTGCCCTCATCATCCCTCCAGGTTAGCATCTCTAACAGAGTGCTTGTCCTTCCCACCGCACTTGCAACGATTCCTAAGCGGGGAGAAGCCCCGTGGACTAGTGCTGCAAATGCTGTGGCCTGCTATCACCAGTGAAAGACAAGAGCTCCGTCCTGCACCGACGATAGTGGTTGCCATGTGCAGTTGAATGTGTCTGCGTTCGTTGCCAGATATTCAAGACGTAAACGTCTCTTCAACCTGTCAACGAAGTGGCGCTTAAGTGCGTGTGCGTGGTGTTGTGGGTCAGTGTTCTGATTCCCAGCTTCGACTCTCATGTAGTACAGGTGAATTGTAGATTTGGCCAGTGTCAACACAAAGCTAATCAAACAATTCACTCGACTACATACCTTTGGTCCCCATAGAAACGATGTCCTAGTAATGCCGAAATTCGGGTGGATCAACTGACACATACCGCGCACGAGATCCATTAGACCCTGCAAAGCCGGACAAGTGAAGAACCTGTGAAACAGGGTGCCTTCACCACCACAAACTGTGCAAATCCTCTGAACTCGGCGGTCGATATGTGACAACTGATTAGGATGCATAAGACTGTGATGCAGCAATTTGAATGCTACATCAGCATCTTTGTAATTAGAAGGATAACTGTAGACTACTCTGCAAGTTATCCCTCCCATCACGCCCATATTCACCCCGAGGTGTGTTCGCCATCTGTTGTATCCTGTATACTCCGGAGGTCTTATTGACATAAGCACATCACGGAGCACACGTGTTGTAAGTGTGCTGAAAGGTGTGTGTGGTGGTCTGTTC
Organism: Dioctria linearis; assembly: GCA_963930735.1. Lineage (NCBI taxonomy): Eukaryota > Metazoa > Arthropoda > Insecta > Diptera > Asilidae > Dioctria > Dioctria linearis. The sequence continues at coordinate 125,409,816 of OZ005740.1, read as the reverse complement.
AGAACGAAAGCATCTTCCAACTTAGTGCCAGGGTCACTGGTCCCAAGTTGGCGAAATCTCTCCCGCGCAGAAGCAGCCAGGTCGTGTAGTTGTGAAGTGTTAGTGTTTATTCGACAGTTTCCAGAGATATCAATAATATCTCCGAGAACCGTCAGTGTATGCGTGTCAGCTTCAAAACCCCGAGCATTACTGAACACTGAATCTATTAATTCAGGATTAAACCTGATTGGAATCGATGCGAATTGCGTGTACCTTAGAGCATTCCACTGAAGGTGAAATGCTGGCCTGATTCTGCCCCAGGTCTGAATCGTTGAGATTAGATCCTGTGGCCAGTCACGCGGATAAGGTGGTCGAACAGAGAGTAGGTAGTAATACTCCCCTATGCCGATCCCTCCCAGTACATTCACCCACAGTTGAGAAATCAAGCTGTCTCTCTGGCAAAACACTCTTTGGAATGCACGCACTTGGAGACACCTTGATTTCACAACCAAGTTAGTGAGACCTAATCCACCTATCTTGACTGGCAGACAGAGCGTGCTTTCAGCAACCCATCGTCTTCCGCACCAAAAGGCGTCTATCGCTTTTGCTTGAAGAAGACCTACGAAGCCTTCATCAAACGTCTCAGACTTTAGCAGATGAACGATGGACGAGGTAATCAAATAGTTTATCACGACTGACCTACCCATTAAGGATAGTGGAAACAGTCGACTACGCCATGAGTTTACAGCTCTAGAGAGTTTCTCAAGAGCGATGCGGCTATTATTTGATTTACTCTCGCGTCCGATATACACACCTAAATACTTCAGGCAAGTATTAGTCCATTGGATGTTCAGTGGAGTATCTGTACGATCTCTCCACCTTCCACACCACAAGCCTTGACTCTTACTAAGGTTGATTTTAGCGCCCGCTATACGTTCGAACTGTTCGAAAACAGCACGAGCGACCGGAAAAGCTTCATCTCTTGTCACGAAAATAGACAGATCATCCGCATACGCCAACATAAGAGGCCTCACATTGGTATATGGCAGATGAACCGCATACCGTCCGAGCATTCGACGAAGATTCACCAGTAGCGGCTCCAACGAAAGATCATAAAGCATACCTGACAATGGACAGCCCTGTCTGATACCTCGATGAAACGAGATAGGAGCCAGAACTTGTCCTTGATGCTTAATCAAAATCGCTGAATCTCTATACAGTTTCCCGACGATATCGAGCCACCTGGGTGGAAACCCAAATGCCTCGAGAGCAGTCAAGAGATACTCGTGCGAGACACTATCAAAAGCCTTTTGTTGGTCAAGTGAAATCATGGCCATTTGTGTACCTGTCTGTTCATGGTAGGCAAACAAATGCTTGACTACCGCGATATTGTCGTAGATACTACGACCAGGTACACAATAGGACTGTTCCGGGTGTATTACCGAAGCAATCACTGAGCGGAGTATCGCCCCTAATGCTTTGCAGACGATTTTGTAGTCTACATTGCATAGGGTTACTGGCCTCCAGTTCCCCATCCTCTGCAAATCTCCCTTCTTTGGAATCAAGCGCATAACAAATCTCCTCCAACTAGAAGGAAAGTCTGAATGTGTCTCAACCGCCGAATTGAAGACTTCCAAAAGGTCAGGAATAAATAAATTCCTGAAACGTATGAAGAATTCTGGAGTCAAGCCGTCATAACCAGGTGAAGTGTGTCGCCTTAGATCCTTTGTCGCAGCAATCATATCCTCCAATGTGATTACTGTATCCAGGAGCTCCTTACTGTCTTCAGAGAAAGTGGGAATATTCTCAAGGAATTCATGAGTGGTCAAGGATGTTGTCGACGTCGATTCAGAGTAGAGACTACTGTAGTAGTCTCGAATATATTCTGATAGCTGTTGTCCGTTGAGGACTTGTCCAGATTCATCAATAATCGATTCGACCTCACAAGAAGCAGTACGACGTCTAGTCGCCTGAAAGAAGTACTCAGTTGGAGAATCGCCTTCTCTCAGCCAGCGCGATTGGCCGCGCAGCACAAACTCCAAGCTGTGCTTGTAAGTCTGTGTCGCCAAGCGTTCCTTTATTCCATTGAAATAAAGAATCAACCCCGGCTGAGTTGGGAGAAGAGCTGCCACCCGAGAGACCTCGGCCGACAAGCTAGAAGCTTGATAGCCACTTCGATTGAAACTCGTCTCGATAAAAGACCGAATCTGGAGCTTTCCAACATCCCACCATTGACTAAGAAAAGGAAAGTTAACTTTCCTCTCTTGCCAATCGTGCCAGAATTCAGCTCGGAATTCAACAAATAGTTGTTGAATATCCAGTATGCAGTTCGTCTTTCAACTAGAGTGCTGGTCGCCACTACAAGAAGATGATCACTAACCTTGTATGTGCACTTAAACCCCCGGTGTTGATCGAAGCTATCTTGCACATTCAAAGAGATGAAAAGCTCAAACGATGAATGTGCGACGTCTATTGACGAGGAGAATCGGCCAAGCGATGCTCCTGAAGCAACTCCTCCACCTTCCTATGAAGTCGTTCTAACCGAGCAACATCGTTGTACTTCCTCCTCTTCCTGGACTCCTGTTGTAGGAGTTGAAGCTGAGGAAGTAACAACTCTGGCCTCTCCAGCTCCCTTACAAGAATACTCCAGATTTTATCTGAATTCTTCTTGTACTGGAGCTGGGTAAGAATTTCGGAGATCTTCTTCCTAGGAAAGGTCTCCATCCCCTTTGAGACTTCAAATTGGCTACCAGTCGAAATGATGCTATCACACGACTCGTAGCCACCGAAGCTCGAAAGACCAGTGTCATCCAAGCCGGTCATGTCGCAGTCCGAAAGCTGCTCGTGAGACACCACCGCGTCCCTTACTACAACCTTCGAACCGCGAGCTGCACTATCGTCCTCCTCCGAGTGGGGCCGCTTGGATGCGACTGGCTTTGCTGGCTCTGGAGGAGGCAGCATCACCCGGTCAACTTTCTTCCTCCTCGTCCTCTTTTTTTTTACTACTTGGCTATTCGACTCCTCGTCGGAAGTAGCCGTGTTTTCACGTGCCGACGTGGCGCCGTTTACAGCCATAACTATTTTTGCCTCTAGGACAACTTCAGGCACCTTAACCACTGGCTGCTCCAAAATAGCAGGTTGAGTGCCGGCCGAAGGCTCCTTCTCCAGATCCACTACTATAGTAGTGGCTTCCTTCGAGGGAACCCTCGGTTCAGCCTTCTTCCCGGTTCTCCTGGGGCAGTCAGCAATAAAATGCCCTACCAAATGGCAAGCATGGCATTTCGCTTCGGTGCCCACGTCTATCCAGTACCTCGAGCCGGATATGCTCAGGTAAAAGCCTGACGGAAGCGTACACCCCTTATTCAAGGTGATGGACGCCTCCCGGCTAGTACCGAAGATACCCCGCCCGAGACCCTCGTCCCCAATTTTAATGGGAATAGCGCGAACCTTTCCATGAACCTTCCCGAATCTCCCAAGGAAATTCGAGAGGTCTTCATGTTGGGCTCGCATAGGGACCCGCGAAAACACGACCTTCGTGGGCTTTTCCCTGAGTGGAAACGGCACAAGGTGTCTACCCTCCACCTCGATGCCCTCAAGCATAAGCTTGGTGTCGCTTTCGAGGGTTGTGGTATACACCTCAACCATTCCCCCAGCTATTATCCCCATGGAGAATAGCTGCTCACAGGAGATGACGCGGAAGATTGCCTTCAGGTATGCAGTCTGAGGACATCCTCTGATGTGCTCAAGCTGCATCCCGTAGCTCTCGTCTTGCCACCTCCCGTCGAAGAAGCCCTGGAGACCCGCACTGGTCTTGGGCCGAGGCTTACCCGCGTCCAATGGGGGTGGACGAGGAGTGATGCCTTTACTCAAAATTTCTATTGTGTTATTGTTCCTGGAACCACCACTTACCTGGGCATACGAAATCCCTGACGCTACAGGTTGGGGTCGTAGGGATCCTGCTGTTACTCCTGTCGTTGTTGGCTGCTGCTTCTTTGGAGCATTCTTCGTTGAAGACAGCGGTGGCCTCATTACAACAGCATTGGGCTTTGGCGCTGAACTTGAAGCCTTTTGGACAACTTCAATTAATTTTTGACGAGGCACGTTTGACACTGCGGCAGCTGCATTAGTTGCTGCTGTATTGCTCGCTGTAGGAGCTAGTGCATCATCTACTTCTCGAGCAAGGTCTGCTACAGTCTTCTCCGGAGGCATCGGCTTCAATTTTGCCAGTTTAGCCTCTTCTGTTGGGCCCTTATTGGCCTTTTCAGTGGGCCCTTTGGGGTATTCGTTGGTAGAGGAAGAAGAAGAAGAAGCATTACTATTTTTCTTCCGCCTTCCACTTGATTTGGGGGGATCTTCAGGCCCCCCAGCATCGCTGCTGCACGTACTCATTTTGAGTACGGCAGAAGTGGCTTTGCCTTTATTTATTTATTTATTTTTTTTATTATTGAATTATTAATTTTTATAATTTTAAATAGTTTTATTTTTTAAGCTTTAATAAATTTTGGCCTTCTGAATAATTGTAGAAAGGTATACTTTAAATTTTACACGGTTGCCATGTTGCCATGGCAACTGCCAAAAATAATTAAAATATCCGAACTGTCAATCACTTTGCACTTTTTCAGAATTTAATTATGTAACTTTTTAATAGTTTTTTTTATTATTATTAACACTGAACATTAGAAAAACTTCAACAACAACACTAATGTCACTTATATCCAATTTTGCAGCTTTTTTATTGTTCTTTCTGCTCTTTTTCGTATAATTTTTTTGAGCTTTCAAAATGTCACGTCCGCTCTCTCCAGATTAATAATAATAATAATAATAATAATAATGTATACTACTGTAGAACGAAACTTTAATGCCGCAATGGTTGAGTTTAATGGAATCAGCCCACAAAATTGACAAATACTTCCGAAGATAAAAATCAATTTCAAATTAATTAAAATTGTGAAATATATAAATGAACAGCTCATCACCAGGCATATTGGTTTGAGTAGCACTTTTGAAGATGTGCATTTGGTAATATATTGTGCTGCTGTAGCAGCAATTAGGAGCTGTGGTTACAAAACAATAAGGCGAAGTAATCAGACTAGACAACAAAACGTTTATACTCCACCCTGGATGAGACGACTCAAAGACAAAATAGAACGGGAGAGGAAGATACTCGGAAGATTAAACCAATTTAAGAATGGAAATCGGTCTGGATCACTGATACGAAAAATAGCAGAGATCATCGCACCCTTGAATGTACGAGAAATAGACGTGAATCGACTTGTAATGGCAATAGACAGTCATACTCAAAGATTGCAGGTATTGAGTGCAAGACTGCAGAGATATAACAAGTGCAATGAGAGAAAAAGGCAAAACGCCCACTTTAATAATAATGAAAAACAATTTTATAGGTCTCTGAATAAATCTCTCCCAAATCTTAGCAGCCGCGAACTACCATCTATAAACGAATTTGAGAATTTCTGGTCTGGCGTATGGGAAACTCCAGATACCACAATAGTAATGCCCGATGGCTCATTGAAGAATCGCTACGAGCAAATAATAACATTATACCTATGAACGTCGATGCAATAAATTCTGCTGATATTAAGGAATCACTAGCTAATATAGGTAATTGGAAGTCGCCAGGTATTGACTATATCCACAACTATTGGTACAAGAATTTTACTAGTACACATGAGCGGCTTGCTACGATTCTTCACCACTGGCTACAGAACCCGGAGGAAGTACCTGAGTTCTTAACAACAGGAATAACGTACCTTCTACCAAAAGAATGTAATGCTAGTAACCCAGATAAGTTCCGTCCAATTACATGCTTGCCTACACTCTACAAAATATTAACGTCAATTTTAGCTCGGAAAATCTACTCACACTGTACGGAAAATAACATATTAACCGAGGAACAAAAAGGATGTTATAAGAACTCGCGAGGATGCAAAGATCAGCTTATAATAGACATGGTGATTGGTGCACAAGCATACAAGAAGAATAGAAACCTTCATAGTGCCTTTATAGATTATGCAAAGGCTTTCGACTCAGTCCCACATGATTATCTAATAAAAATACTTCAAATATACAAGGTAAATCCAGCGATAGTTATGCTCTTAGACCACGTTAAAAATCAGTGGAAGACGAGGCTGCAAATAAATACTGGTGCGTCAGACATTTCAAGTAAAGAAATAAGGATTCGCAGGGGAATATTCCAGGGTGACGCTCTAAGCCCCTTGTGGTTCTGTCTAGCATTAAACCCCCTCAGCAGAACACTAAATGAAACTAAGTATGGCTATCTGGTTAAGTACGCCGGTGGTTCTTATAATATTAATCATCTACTCTATATGGATGATTTGAAGTTAATGGCAGGAAGTAAAGAAAAACTGCACAAACTGCTAGACATAACGAAGCGCTTTTCAATTGATATCCGTATGGAATTTGGTCTAGAAAAATGCAAGACTGTACACCTCGTCAGAGGCCAGATAGTACAAGCACCAGAATACCAGGTTTCAGATGAAGCAATAATAGGAAATCTAACTGCGGACAATGCATACAAATATTTAGGTTTTCTCCAAATCAGAGGAATACATCAAAGCGCAGCGAAGGAGAAAATAAAGATTGCCTGCCTGAAAAGGGCTAATAGTGTTCTCAAAACCAGCTTGTATGCCAAGAACAAGATAAAAGCCTTGAATACGTATGTTATACCCCTATTAACATACTCGTTCGGAATACTGAAATGGACAAATACAGACCTTGAAGAAATATCACGGGCTATTAGAGGACTCTTGCGAAAGCACCGCATACACCATGTGCATTCCGCACTTGAAAGACTATACCTTCCTAGATCGGAGGGAGGACGAGGCATCATCAATATACAGGAACTGTGCAACAACCAGATTGAAAACTTGAGGAGATATTTTCTTGAGAAGTGTCGCATGCCTGTCTATAAAGCCATATGTAAAACGGATGATAACTACACGCCCCTAAATCTATCTTCCCAAGAAGGGCCGAAGATAACTTTCAAAACAGAGGAGCAACTTCTAACAGATTGGAAGCAAAAAGAAATGCACGGCACATATCCATCCCGCTTAGAGGACAGAAATGTAGATAAATTAGCTTCGACACAATGGCTGCGAAGAGGTGAACTATTTAGTGAAACGGAAGGTTTCATCATCGCAATACAGGACAGAATTATTGCTACAAGAAACTATAGAAAAGTTATCTTACGAGACAATATAGCCGACACTTGCCGAAGGTGTGGTAAAGACAGAGAATCTATAGAACATGTGATATCTGGATGTGAAATACTGGCAAGCAGAGAATACCTATTTCGTCATGATCAAGTTGCAAAAATAGTACACCAAGAAGTTGCATGGAAACTCGGCCTAATACAAGATAAAGTCCCGTACTATAAATATCATCCCCCGATGTATTGGACAACAGAAATTATAAGATCTACTGGAATAGGACAATCATAACTGACAAGACCATCAGAGCGAATAAGCCCGATATATTCATTCTGGACAAAGAAAAAAAGAAAGTAGAGTTGTTAGATGTCTCTATACCACTAGATAGTAATCTTCAATCAGCTTATAACACAAAACTTACCAAATATTTTGAATTAGCTACAGAAATCAAACGGTTATATAGAGTAGAATCAGTCAGTATAAAGCCTATCATTTTGTCAGCTGCAGGAAATGCTCATAAAAATCTTACACAGCATCTTAAAGAACTAGGAGTAGAGTATGTTTTCTCAAATATGCAAAAGTCGGTAATTCTCAATACATGTAATATTGTACGCGCTTTCTTATCCCAATAAGTAAATTTGTAGTTAGAATAAGAAAACATGGTCTATTATGACCCGTTACGTGTAAACCATTGTAAAATGAGAAAAGAATAAATAATAATAATTTTTTTTTATTTAAATAAGCTCTTTATTTAGTGGCTCTCTGGCTCTTTTCATGATTTCCTAAAAATAGGTGGCAAAAGGCTCAACAAAGTGTAACAAAAAAGAAAGACGCTAGCTAAACTAAATGTTGTAAAAAGTCAATAGGGACAAATAAAAACATTTAAAACAATTCAATAAAAACCAATATGTAACAAAAATGACACAAAAAATGTAAAAAACCAATGACACAAAATTCTCAAAAGAGACTAAAAAACGGATACAAGAATTTTGAAAAAGATCTAAAGGATATACAAGAATTTAGAACCAGTCCCAATTTTGACAATTAGGTAAGTGGCAGTTCCAAGAAGCTCCAAATTTCAGAAATAATTTAATAAAAGCTAATTTCCTAAACGAGCGAATTTCTACAAAAAAAATTTGCAATTTAGAACCGAAACCGAATTAAAAACAAATCACCGAACGAACGAAAAATTTACGCGATACCGTTATAGAGTCCCGCGAGAGCAGCCTGTAGTATCATAGACCTCTACAAACTGCCCTCATCATCCCTCCAGCTTAGCATCTCTAACAGAGTGCTTGTCCTTCCCACCGCACTTGCAACGATTCCTAAGCGGGGAGAAGCCCCGTGGACTAGTGCTGCAAATGCTGTGGCCTGCTATCACCAGTGAAAGACAAGAGCTCCGTCCTGCACCGACGATAGTGGTTGCCATGTGCAGTTGAATGTGTCTGCGTTCGTTGCCAGATATTCAAGACGTAAACGTCTCTTCAACCTGTCAACGAAGTGGCGCTTAAGTGCGTGTGCGTGGTGATGTGGGTCAGTGTTCTGATTCCCAGCTTCGACTCTCATGTAGTACAGGTGAATTGTAGATTTGGCCAGTGTCAACACAAAGCTAATCAAACAATTCACTCGACTACATACCTTTGGTCCCCATAGAAACGATGTCCTAGTAATGCCGAAATTCGGGTGGATCAACTGACACATACCGCGCACGAGATCCATTAGACCCTGCAAAGCCGGACAAGTGAAGAACCTGTGAAACAGGGTGCCTTCACCACCACAAACTGTGCAAATCCTCTGAACTCGGCGGTCGATATGTGACAACTGATTAGGATGCATAAGACTGTGATGCAGCAATTTGAATGCTACATCAGCATCTTTGTAATTAGAAGGATAACTGTAGACTACTCTGCAAGTTATCCCTCCCATCACGCCCATATTCACCCCGAGGTGTGTTCGCCATCTGTTGTATCCTGTATACTCCGGAGGTCTTATTGACATAAGCACATCACGGAGCACACGTGTTGTAAGTGTGCTGAAAGGTGTGTGTGGTGGTCTGTTCAGAACGAAAGCATCTTCCAACTTAGTGCCAGGGTCACTGGTCCCAAGTTGGCGAAATCTCTCCCGCGCAGAAGCAGCCAGGTCGTGTAGTTGTGAAGTGTTATTGTTTATTCGACAGTTTCCAGAGATATCAATAATATCTCCGAGAACTGTCAGTGTATGCGTGTCAGCTTCAAAACCCCGAGCATTACTGAACACTGAATCTATTAATTCAGGATTAAACCTGATTGGAATCGATGCGAATTGCGTGTACCTTAGAGCATTCCACTGAAGGTGAAATGCTGGCCTGATTCTGCCCCAGGTCTGAATCGTTGAGATTAGATCCTGTGGCCAGTCACGCGGATAAGGTGGTCGAACAGAGAGTAGGTAGTAATACTCCCCTATGCCGATCCCTCCCAGTACATTCACCCACAGTTGAGAAATCAAGCTGTCTCTCTGGCAAAACACTCTTTGGAATGCACGCACTTGGAGACACCTTGATTTCACAACCAAGTTAGTGAGACCTAATCCACCTATCTTGACTGGCAGACAGAGCGTGCTTTCAGCAACCCATCGTCTTCCGCACCAAAAGGCGTCTATCGCTTTTGCTTGAAGAAGACCTACGAAGCCTTCATCAAACGTCTCAGACTTTAGCAGATGAACGATGGACGAGGTAATCAAATAGTTTATCACGACTGACCTACCCATTAAGGATAGTGGAAACAGTCGACTACGCCATGAGTTTACAGCTCTAGAGAGTTTCTCAAGAGCGATGCGGCTATTATTTGATTTACTCTCGCGTCCGATATACACACCTAAATACTTCAGGCAAGTATTAGTCCATTGGATGTTCAGTGGAGTATCTGTACGATCTCTCCACCTTCCACACCACAAGCCTTGACTCTTACTAAGGTTGATTTTAGCGCCCGCTATACGTTCGAACTGTTCGAAAACAGCACGAGCGACCGGAAAAGCTTCATCTCTTGTCACGAAAATAGACAGATCATCCGCATACGCCAACATAAGAGGCCTCACATTGGTATATGGCAGATGAACCGCATACCGTCCGAGCATTCGACGAAGATTCACCAGTAGCGGCTCCAACGAAAGATCATAAAGCATACCTGACAATGGACAGCCCTGTCTGATACCTCGATGAAACGAGATAGGAGCCAGAACTTGTCCTTGATGCTTAATCAAAATCGCTGAATCTCTATACAGTTTCCCGACGATATCGAGCCACCTGGGTGGAAACCCAAATGCCTCGAGAGCAGTCAAGAGATACTCGTGCGAGACACTATCAAAAGCCTTTTGTTGGTCAAGTGAAATCATGGCCATTTGTGTACCTGTCTGTTCATGGTAGGCAAACAAATGCTTGACTACCGCGATATTGTCGTAGATACTACGACCAGGTACACAATAGGACTGTTCCGGGTGTATTACCGAAGCAATCACTGAGCGGAGTATCGCCCCTAATGCTTTGCAGACGATTTTGTAGTCTACATTGCATAGGGTTACTGGCCTCCAGTTCCCCATCCTCTGCAAATCTCCCTTCTTTGGAATCAAGCGCATAACAGATCTCCTCCAACTAGAAGGAAAGTCTGAATGTGTCTCAACCGCCGAATTGAAGACTTCCAAAAGGTCAGGAATAAATAAATTCCTGAAACGTATGAAGAATTCTGGAGTCAAGCCGTCATAACCAGGTGAAGTGTGTCGCCTTAGATCCTTTGTCGCAGCAATCATATCCTCCAATGTGATTACTGTATCCAGGAGCTCCTTACTGTCTTCAGAGAAAGTGGGAATATTCTCAAGGAAGTCATGAGTGGTCAAGGATGTTGTCGACGTCGATTCAGAGTAGAGACTACTGTAGTAGTCTCGAATATATTCTGATAGCTGTTGTCCGTTGAGGACTTGTCCAGATTCATCAATAATCGATTCGACCTCACAAGAAGCAGTACGACGTCTAGTCGCCTGAAAGAAGTACTCAGTTGGAGAATCGCCTTCTCTCAGCCAGCGCGATTGGCCGCGCAGCACAAACTCCAAGCTGTGCTTGTAAGTCTGTGTCGCCAAGCGTTCCTTTATTCCATTGAAATAAAGAATCAACCCCGGCTGAGTTGGGAGAAGAGCTGCCACCCGAGAGACCTCGGCCGACAAGCTAGAAGCTTGATAGCCACTTCGATTGAAACTCGTCTCGATAAAAGACCGAATCTGGAGCTTTCCAACATCCCACCATTGACTAAGAAAAGGAAAGTTAACTTTCCACTCTTGCCAATCGTTCCAGAAGTCAATGAACGCATTGATGAACTGCTCGGAATTCAACAAATAGTTGTTGAATATCCAGTATCCAGTTCATCTTTCAACTAGAGTGCTGGTCGCCACTACAAGAAGATGATCACTAATCGAACACACTTCATGAGTGACACCAACGAAATGTTCTAGTATTCCAGGTGAGACGTAAAGTCTATCAATTCTGGAGCCTGCGAGACTTCCAAGGATATTTCGCGAGACCCTCGTGTATGATCTAGTCGTAGGATGCATCCAACGATAGATATCCACGAGTCTGAAAACACCGACAAAATTCCTCAATCGAGTAGCATTGACAGAGTTGAACTCAACTCCAGAGTGCCGATCCATTGAGGGATTCAGAGTGAAGTTGAATTCACCGCCGAGGCCAGTTTCACCGCTAAAATTTACCAGACAGGACTGAACACTATCAAGAACTTGTCTTGTAATGTCCTGGTCATGAGGAAGGTACACGTTTACTACCTTGTTATTGTTGTCTTGAATGACAAAGTCCAAGGAAGAAGCGAAGGCTGGGAAGATATTTGTCTAGACAGGAGACGATAGTGTAAATTTGTTGTATAAAATGATTGCAACCCCTGAGCCTCGGCGAGGCGCAGGTGTGGCAAACATTGCACAGCCAGTGTGTAAATAAGCATAGCGCTCAAGTTGTGTATATGTATCTAGTGTGAAGTTCGTCTCCTGCAGAAGCGCGATGTCTATATCGAACATTTTGACATGCTCGATAGTGCTGTGTAACCTTGTATCTGTACTTAAACCCCCGGTGTTGATAGAAGCTATCTTGCACATTCAACGAGATGCAAAACCCAAACGATGATGGTACGACGTCTACGGACGAGGAGAGTCGACCAAGCGATGCTCCTGCATTAACTCCTCCACCTTCCTATGAAGGCGTTCTAACCGAGAAACATCGTTGTATTTCCTCCTTTTCCTGGACCCCTGTTGTTGTAGGAGTTGAAGCTGAGGAAGTAACAACTCTGGCCTCTCCAGCTCCTTTACAAGAATACTGAAGATTTTATCTGAATTCTTCTTTTACTGAAGCTGGGCAAGAATTTCGGAGATCTTCTTCCTAGGAAGGGTCTCCATCCCCTTCGAGATTTCAAATTGGCTACCAGTCGAAATGATGCTATCACACGACTCGTAGCCACCGAAGCTCGAAAGACCAGTCTCATCCAATCTGGTCATGTCGCAGTCCAAAAGCTGCTCGAGAGATGCTTCCACCTCCCTCACAACAACCTTCGAAATGCCAGCTCCACTGTCGTCCTCCTCCGAGTGGGGCCGCTTTGATGCGACTGGCTTCGCTGGCTCTGGAGGAGGCAGCATCACACGGTCAACCTTCTTCCTCCTCGTCCTCTTTTTTTTTTAATAAATGGCTTGTCGACTCCTCGTCGGAAGTAGCCGTGTTTTCACGTGCCTCAAGGACAACTTCAGGCACCTTAACCACTGGCTGCTCCGGAACAGCAGGTTGAGTGCCGGCCGAAGTTTCCTTCTCCAGATTCACTACTGTAGTAGTGGCTTCCTTCGAGGGAACCCTCGGTTCAGCCTTCTGCCCGCTTTTCCTGGGGCAGTCAGCAATAAAATGCCCTACCAAATGGCAAGCATGGCATTTCGTTTCGGCGCCCACGTCTATCCAGTATCTCGAGCCGGATACGCTCAGGTAAAAGCTTGACGGTAGCGTACACCCCTTATTCAAGGTGATGGACGCTTCCCGGCTAGTACCGAGACCCTCGTCCCCAATTTTAAAGGGGAATAGCGCGAACCTTTCCATGAACCTTCCCGAACCAAGGAAATTCGAGAGGTCTTCATGTTGGACTCGCATAGGGACCCGCGAAAACACGACCTTCGTGGGCTTCTCTTTTAACGGAAACGGAACGAGGTGTCTACCCTCCACCTCGATGCCCTCAAGCATGAGCTTGGTAGCGCTTTCGAGGGTCGTGGTGCACACCTCGACCATTCCCCCAGCTATAATCCCCATGGAAAATAGCTGCTCGCAGGAGACGACGCGGAAGATTGCCTTCATGTATGCAGACTTAGGACATCTTCTGATGTGATCAAGCTGCATCCCGTAGCTCTCATCCTGCCACCTCCCATCAAAGAAGCCCTGGAGACCCGCACTGGTCTTGGGCCGAGGCTTACCTGCGTCCAGTGGGGCTGGACGAGGAGTGATGCCTTTGCTCAAAATTTCGATAGTGGTCACGTTCTTGGAACCACCACTTACCTGCGCATATGAGATCCCTGACTGTAAAGTTGGGGATATTAGTGCTGCTGCTTGTCCTCCTTGTACTGTTGGCTGCTTCTTCGAGACGCTTGAAAAAAGCGGTGGCCTCATGACAGCATAATTTGCCTTTGGCGCTGAATCCGAAGCCATTTTAACAACATCTTTCAGCGTAGGATGTTGTCACAGGCTCAAAGGCATCGCTTCAGCTTTGGTCACTGATGCAGCTACCTTCTCCTGGCTCTGCAGGTACAGCGGCCTTTGTACTTCCTGCAGTCTTCTCCGACGGAGTTGGCTGCAGTTTCTTGACCTCTTCAGTAGGGCCCTTGTTGGCCTTTTCTGTGGGCAGTCTTATAATTTTTTTAGAAGAAGAGGAAGAAGACTTTGCATTCCTCTTCCTCCTTCCGTTTAGTTTGAGGGTATCATCACTCCCTCCAGAATCGCTGGAAATCATTTTGAGCGCAGCAGAAGAGATCTATTATTTAGTATTTTAATATACTATTTTTTTTTAATTTTGTATTTGTTTTTATATCTACCAGAACTTGGTTAAACTGAAGAGAATATTTCTCTCCTTCAGACACTTAAAAATTTTTCCTGGTTGTCATGTTGCCATGGCACCTACAAAAATTAGAAATTAGAAATTCTATAATTATCACTTAATTTGAAATTTTTCCACGATTTGCTTACACACTTTTCAATAGTTTTTAATATCACAATTTATATATTCTACCACACACTTTAACACGGCGTGAGTGAGATCGGGCATCTTATACCCAGCCATATTAGAAACAAACTTTATGCATTGAACGAATGGTTTCTGGAACACGGATCTCTCAGTAGCTGGAGCACAGTGTGCCGGGAAGATAACGCCGTCGTGGAATCAGTGTTGCGCTGACTGTGACGGCAGCTATATGTGTGAAAATCTGTTCCGGGTATATAATAGACCTCGTAGTCGGGTTATATATTTTGTGTCAAAATTTATTTGGTTATTTTTTATAATAATATATTTCAGTTAATGTAATAAAATGTCCAATGCCAAGGAACTCCAATATATTCGGGATCTTCTCTTTGGTGAGATTTTGGACGAGAATTTAGATGACGCGGGAAGTGAAAGTGCAGTGGAGAGTGATAATTGTTCTCAGCGCAGCGAGGAAAGTAATTCAGAGCAGGACGCAAGTCCAGAAGATTTTGAGGATGTAGGAAATTCTACTGAACAGTCAGTTTCCTCCGAGATACCCGGATCGTTTTTTATTTCTAAGGATGGAACAAAATGGCTGAAAGCCTGTCCTCGGACAAACGCCCGTATTCGCACCGAAAATATAATTATTGATACTCCTGGCGTAAGGAGTTCAGCTAGACTCGCCAAATCAGAAATTGACTGCTGGAATTTCTTCCTAAGTGATAGTATGTTGAATGATATACTCATACATACTAATAGGCATATCAGATCGAAGCAGATGACATTCCAAGAAGGAAGAGAGCAGTATCATATGAAAGAAACAACTTTTATCGAACTGAAGGCATTCTTAGGACTTTTATACATTGCACGTCTTAATCGCTCGAATAGGCAAAATCTCAATGATTTATCGCGTGCAGATGGTACTGGCGTCGATATTTTTAGAACCGCGATGTCCTTACAACGATTTTATTTTCTACAGAACTGTACCAGATTTGATGATAAAAGTACATGCGGAAAGAAAAATGTCCGATAACTTGGCTCCAGTTTCAGATATCTTTGCTCAGTTTGTTGTAAATTGTAAAATGGCCAACGTTCCTACTGAAAACTTGACAATGCGTTTCGTGTATATATTCCAAATAAACCGGCTAAGTATGGGATTAAAATATGTATACGCACTAGTCGATGCCAAAACATTTCATATACTTAACTTGGAAGTTGATACAGGAAAGCAGCCACTTGGAAAATACTCGCTCAGTAATAAGGCATTTGACATCGTAGACCGATTAGTACAGCCTATTTCAAAAACAAGGAGAAACGTGTTATTTGATAATTGGTTTACTGGTTATCCAATTATGTTGCATTTGCTCAAAGAGCATAAACTGACATCTGTAGGCACAGTTCGAAAGAATAAGCCACATGTTCCGGATGCCTTCAAAAGAACACGTCAAAATATAAATTGTTGTCAGTTTGGCTTTCAAAAAGGGATAACCTTGGTGTCATATATCCCTAAGCCAAATAAAGTAGTACTGCTTATGTCAACTATGCATCACGATGAGAGTATCAACGAGTCCACAGGTGATCTTAAAAAGCCTGAAATCATCACCTTTTACAATTCAACTAAGTTCGGTGTAGATGTCGCTGACGAATTGAGCGCTACATACAACGTCTCTCGGAACAGTAAGAGGTGGCCTATGACGATATTTTATGGCATACTCAATATGGCAGCTACAAATGCCAATATAATTTACCGAGAAAATCACAAATCTCAAACCACGTGTAGTGATTTTTTTCGCAATTTAGGCTTGGCTTTGATTTCTGATAGTCTCCGCGAGAGTAAACGAAACGTTTATATTCCCAAGGACACTCGGAAAAGGATAGCTCAACACCTGGGTGAATCATCATCACCAGTGCCTGATAAAATACCTGAGAGATGCGTAAGATGCGGAGATTGTCTTAAATCCAAATATAGGAAGACTAAACACTCCTGTATTACTTGTGCCAAGCCTATATGTATGGAACATGTATTTTTCATGTGTAAAAATTGTACTGATTTAGAGGAGGCATGAAGAGAAATATTTGAGTTTTGTTCGTTGAATTTTTAAAAAATTAAATATTTATGTACATATTGTTTAGTTTGAAAAAGATTAAAAGTTTGAGATTTTTTTTTTTTAGTTTAGAAATTAGTGTTTAATATATATATAAACATAATTTGAAAATGGGAAATAAATATTTTTTTAAATATAATATTTGCATATTTTTTAATTTGAAGCATAAAATAGATCGTTAGTGTATCAAAAAACGTAATAACAGGCACCCTGGTTAATTTGTTTATATGAAAATAAAATGAAATATCGTCGGGGCAGCACATTCCCCACCTCATTGTCGGTGTAACTAATTTGCACATCATTTACGCCGGGTTAATACTGTTGAATACAAACCCGGTCCCTGAACAATGCTCACACTTTTTTCCGACGTTATATATAAATCCTTGCCTGTCTTTACGAGAGCTCTCAATTGACACGACTGTTCTTTAGGATAATAATATTTTTTTTTTTTTATGTGTATAATGACTCTTTTATTGTTGGCTCTTTGGCTCTTTTAAAAATTCCTTAAAAGTAGGTGGCAAAAGGCTCTACAAAGTGTAAAAAAAGACGCTAGCTAAACTAAAGTTGTAAATGTCAATAGGGACAAACAAAACAATTAAACTAAACAAATGACACAAAACTAAAACAAAATGACACAAAAAGTAAAACAAATTCAAACAAAATGCTCAAAAGAGTCTATAAACGGTCACGAGAATTTTGAAAAAACATTAAGTAATAACCAAAAGTTTAAAACCAGTCCCAAATTTGACAATTGGGTAAGTGGCAGTTCCAAGAAGTTCCAAAATTTCAAAATAAACTAATAAAAATGTCCCTAAACGAGCGAATTTCTACAAAAAATTTTGCAATTTAGAACCGAAACCGAAACCGAATTACAAATAAATCACCGAACGCACGAAAAATTTACGCGATACCGTTATAGAGTCCCGCGAGAGCAGCCTGTAGTATCATAGACCTCTACAAACTGCCCTCATCATCCCTCCAGCTTAGCATCTCTAACAGAGTACTTGTCCTTCCCACAGCACTTGCAACGATTCCTAAGCGAGGAGAAGCCCCGTGGACTAGTGTTGCAAATGCTGTGGCCTGCTATCACCAGTGAAAGACAAGAGCTCCATCCTGCACCGACGATAGTGGTTGCCATGTGCAGTTGAATGTGTCTGCGTTCGTTGCCAGATATTCAAGACGTAAACGTCTCTTCAACCTGTCAACGAAGTGGCGCTTAAGTGCATGTGCGTGGTGTTGTGGGTCAGTGTTCTGATTCCCAGCTTCGACTCTCATGTAGTACAGGTGAATTGTAGATTTGGCCAGTGTCAACACAAAGCTAATCAAACAATTCACTCGACTGCATACCTTTGGTCCCCATAGAAACGATGTCCTAGTAATGCCGAAATTCGGGTGGATCAACTGACACATACCGCGCACGACATCCATTAGACCCTGCAAAGCCGGACAAGTGAAGAACCTGTGAAACAGGGTGCCCTCACCAGCACAAACTGTGCAAATCCTCTGAACTCGGCGGTCGATATGTGACAACTGATTAGGATGCATAAGACTGTGATGCAGCAATTTGAATGCTACATCAGCATCTTTGTAACTAGAAGGATAACTGTAGACTACTCTGCAAGTTATCCCTCCCATCACGCCCATATTCACCCCGAGGTGTGTTCGCCATCTGTTGTATCCTGTATACTCCGGAGGTCTTATTGACATAAGCACGTCACGGAGCACACGTGTTGTAAGTGTGCTGAAAGGTGTGTGTGGTGGTCTGTTCAGAACGAAAGCATCTTCCAACTTAGTGCCAGGGTCACTGGTCCCAAAATTTGTTCAAAAATCCCTTCTCAGAATCACCTACCTGTGCTCATCGAATACTCAAACATTTTGACAATCTTTTAGTTCCCATGCAGCATGAAAATGCTTGGTTATATTGGATGCATAACCGTAGTCCACTATATTGTCAGTGTCCAGATGGCTTATCCACTGTGCATTTACAAGGTGTAGGTATATTTAGACTTTTACAACCTTGTACATTCAGACTTGAAGACTTTATTATTCCTTTTAAAACAAATGCGTTGTATAATTTATCGTTCACCCAACCAGAAAATCCAGAAATACCAATACTGGATAAATACAAACCAATTTTAAGAATGCAGAAGATTAATAAGGGCGACTTAAAAAGGTTAAAGGTACTAGAACCATCATCGTTACGTTCCATTCTTAAGGAAAGTAGCAAGACTATTGAGCATTTAGAGTACGACATGGCTCAAAGCGAAGCAAGTAAATCAACTGCTTACTTACACAAGAAGTTTAATATTTTAACTTCTTCTCTTGGTACTATTCTGATAATAGTTTGCTCTTCTCTTCTTATTATAATCATAATAAAAAAACGATGTAAAAAATCCAGTCATCCGCCAGAGGTAAAACGGAGGAGTGAATTCATTTCTCAACCTATAATAATTCCCAGAAGAGAACAAATAATTGTTCCCATACATAACTCGCCACAAAACAATGATGTTTGCATTGAAACATGCCAGCCTGCAACTACTGATACTAACAATTAAAAAGAAAAAGGGAATAAGATTAATTAGTTAACAGTAATATATATATATCCAATAACTAAGTATTAAAAAAAAATTTACTACCCAAGACTAAAAAAAAAAAACAAAAAAAAATATATATGTATATATAGTATATATAAATAATAAATGAAATAAATAATAAATTCATGGTAATATTATAAAAATAAGTATGCATATAATGATATTATAATCTAGCAACAAGAATAAATTAATTAATTAGCAGTTAAAGAAGAGTTACAAATAATCTAAATTAATTAATAATTTAGGGAGTTTAGAACAAAAGTTAATATGAGGTATATACAAAATCCGACATTTGCAAATGGTTTTTAAATTCTTTTTATGTTATTATATTACCAACACAAAAAGACACAAAAATTAATAAATAAGTAAAGTGAAAAAAAAACGACGTTAAAATAAAATTAGAATAATACATAGAATCTGTAAAGGGGGAGGCATGTTAGGAAACAAGAAATTGTTATTCATCGAAATGATCAGACAAAAGTTATTTATTATAAAGAGTAATAAACTTACTTTGGCTTTATTGTGTAAATTATGTCAAATTTTCCAATAAGACAATAAAGCGCTTAATAAACATTTGTCGATCATTTCAATGAATAACAAGAAGCAATAATGCAAGAATGACCCCATTACGAAATAATTTTACTTAAGAAATAAATGTAATTTCATGTAAAAGAAAGAAGTTAATAGAGTTTGATTCAAATTGTCGTGAAGTTAAGTCGTTTTAATTATAACTCCCTAACAGCGAAATCTCTCCCGCGCAGAAGCAGCCAGGTCGTGTAGTTGTGCAGTGTTAGTGTTTATTCGACAGTTTCCAGAGATATCAATAATATCTCCGAGAACCGTCAGTGTATGCGTGTCAGCTTCAAAACCCCGAGCATTACCGAACACTGAATCTATTAATTCAGGATTAAACCTGATTGGAATCGACGCGAATTGCGTGTACCTTAGAGCATTCCACTGAAGGTGAAATGCTGGCCTGATTCTGCCCCAGGTCTGAATCGTTGAGATTAGATCCTGTGGCCAGTCACGAGGATAAGGTGGTCGAACAGAGAGTAGGTAGTAATACTCCCCTTTGCCGATCCCTCCCAGTACATTCAGCCACAGTTGAGAAATCAAGCTGTCTCTCTGGCAAAACACTCTTTGGAATGCCCGCACTTGGAGACACCTTGATTTCACAACCAAGTTAGTGAGACCTAATCCACCTACCTTGGCTGGCAGACAGAGCGTGCTTTCAGCAACCCATCGTCTTCCGCATCAAAAGGCGTCTATCGCTTTTGCTTGAAGAAGACCTACGAAGCCTTCATCAAACGTCTCAGACTTTAGCAGATGAACGATGGACGAGGTAATCAAATAGTTTATCACGACTGACCTACCCATTAAGGATAATGGAAACAGTCGACTACGCCATGAGTTTACAGCTCTAGAGAGTTTTTCAAGAGCGATGCGGCTATTATTTGATTTACTCTCGCGTCCGATATACACACCTAAATACTTCAGGCAAGTATTAGTCCATTGGATGTTCAGTGGAGTATCTGTACGATCTCTCCACCTTCCACACCACAAGCCTTGACTCTTACTAAGGTTGATTTTAGCGCCCGCTATATGTTCGAACTGTTCGAAAACAGCACGAGCGACCGGAAAAGCTTCATCTCTTGTCACGAAAATAGACAGATCATCCGCATACGCCAACATAAGAGGCCTCACATTGGTATACGGCAGGCGAACCGCATACTGTCCGAGCATTCGACGAAGATTCACCAGTAGTGGCTCCAACGAAAGATCATAAAGCATACCTGACAATGGACAGCCCTGTCTGATACCTCGATGAAACGAGATAGGAGCCAGAACTTGTCCTTGATGCTTAATCAAAATCGCTGAATCTCTATACAGTTTCCCGACGATATCGAGCCACCTGGGCGGAAACCCAAATGCCTCGAGAGCAGTCAAGAGATACTCGTGCGAGACACTATCAAAAGCCTTTTGCTGGTCAAGTGAAATCATGGCCATTTGTGTACCTGTCTGCTCATGGTAGGCAAACAAATGCTTGGCTACCGCGATGTTGTCGTAGATACTACGACCAGGTACACAATAGGACTGTTCCGGGTGTATTACCGAAGCAATCACTGAGCGGAGTATCGCCCCTAATGCTTTGCAGACGATTTTGTAGTCTACATTGCATAGGGTTACTGGCCTCCAGTTCCCCATCCTCTGCAAATCTCCCTTCTTTGGAATCAAGCGCATAACAGATCTCCTCCAACTAGAAGGAAAGTCTGAATGTGTCTCAACCGCCGAATTGAAGACTTCCAAAAGGTCAGGGATTAATAAATCCCTGAAACGTATGAAGAATTCTGGAGTCAAGCCGTCATAACCAGGTGAAGTGTGTCGCCTTAGATCCTTTGTCGCAGCAAACATATCCTCCAATGTGATTACTGTATCCAGGAGCTCCTTACTGTCTTCAGAGAAAGTGGGAATATTCTCAAGAAATTCATGAGTGGTCGAGGATGTTGTCGACGTCGATTCAGAGTAGAGACTACTGTAGTAGTCTCGAATATATTCTGATAGCTGTTGTCCGTTGAGGACTTGTCCAGATTCATCAATTATCGATTCGACCTCACAAGAAGCAGTACGACGTTTAGTCGCCTGAAAGAAGTACTCAGTTGGAGAATCGCCTTCTCTCAGCCAGCGCGATTGGCCGCGCAACACAAACTCCAAGCTGTGCTTGTAAGTCTGTGTCGCCAAGCGTTCCTTTATTCCATTGAAATAAAGAATCAACCCCGGCTGAGTTGGGAGGAGCTGCCACCAGAGAGACCTCGGCCAACAAGCTAGAAGCTTGATAGCCACTTCGATTGAAACTCGTCTCGATAAAAGACCGAATCTGGAGCTTTCCAACATCCCACCATTGACTAAGAAAAGGAAAGTCAACTTTCCTCTCTTGCCAATCGTGCCAGAATTCAGTGAACTCATTGATGAACTGCTCGGAATTCAACAAATAGTTGTTGAATATCCAGTATGCAGTTCTTCTTTCAACTAGAGTGCTGGTCGCCACTACAAGAAGATGATCGCTAACGGAACACACTTCATGAGTGACACCAACGAAATGTTCTAGTAGTCCAGGTGAGACGTAAAGTCTATCAATTCTGGAGCCTGCGAGACTTCCATGGATATTTCGCGAGACCCTCGTGTATGATCTAGTCGTAGGATGCATCCAACGATAGATATCCACGAGTCCGAAAACACCGACAAAATTCCTCAATCGAGTAGCACTGACAGAGTTGAACTCAACTCCAGAGTGCCGATCCATTGAGGGATTCAGAGTGCAGTTGAAATCACCTCCGAGGACAGTTTCGCCGCTAAAATTCACCAGACAGGACTGAACACTATCAAGAACTTGTCTTGTAATGTCCTGGTCATGAGGAAGGTACACGTTTACTACCTTGATATGTTTGTCTTGAACGACAAAATCCAAGGAAGAAGCGAAGCCTGGGAAGATATCTGTATAGACAGGAGACGATAGTGTAAATTTGTTGGATACAATGATTGCCACCCCTGAGCCTCGGCGAGGCGCAGGTGTGGCAAACATTGCATAGCCAGTGTGTAAATACGCATAGCGCTCAAGTTGTGTATATGTGTCTTGTGTAAAATTCGTCTCCTGTAGAAGCGCGATGTCTATATCGAACATTTTGACATGTTCGATAGTGCTGTATAACCTTGTATGTGCACTTAAGCCCCCGGTATTGATAGAAGCTATCTTGCACATTCAAAGAGATGCAAAGCTCAAACGATGATGGTACGACGTCTATTGAAGAGGAGAATCGGCCAAGCGATGCTCCTGAAGCAACTCCTCCACCTTTCTATGAAGTCGTTCTAACCGCGCTACATCGTTGTACTTCCTCCTCTTCTTGGACTCCTGTTGTAGGAGTAGAAGCTGAGGAAGTAACAACTCTGGCCTCTCCAGCTCCCTTACAAGAATATTCCAGATTTTATCTGAATTCTTCTTGTACATGAGCTGGGTGAGAATTCCGGCGATCTTCTTCCTAGAAAGGGTTTCCATCCCCTTCGAGACCTCAAATTGGCTACCAGTCGAGATGATACTATCACACGACTCGTAGCCACCGAGGCTCGAAAGACCAGTCTCATCAAAACCGGTCATGTCGCAGTCCGAAAGCTGCTCAAGAGATGCTTCCACCTCCCTTACAACAACCTTCGGAATGCCAGCTCCACTATCGTCCTCCTCCGAGTGGGGCCGCCTTGATGCGACTGGCTTTGCTGGCTCTGGAGGAGGCAGCATCACACGGTCCACCTTTGTCTTCCTCCTCCTCGTCCTCTTTTTCTTGCCTAAATGGCTACTCGACTCCTCGTCAGAAGTAGCCGTGTTTTCACGTGCCGACGTGGCGCCGTTTTTAGCCATAATTTCTTTTGCCTCTAGGATAACTTCAGGCACCTTAACCACTGGCTGCTCCAAAATAGCAGGTCGAGTGCCGGCCGAAGGCTCCTTCTCCAGATCCACTACTGTAGTAGTGGCTTCCTTCGAGGGAACCCTCGGTTCAGCCTTCTTCCCGGTTTTCCTGGGGCAGTCAGCAATAAAATGGCCTACCAAATGGCAAGCATGGCATTTCGCTTCGGTGCCAACGTCTATCCAGTATCTCGATCCGGATATGCTAAGGTAAAAGCCTGACGGAAGCATACACCCCTTATTCAAGGTGATGGACGCTTCCCGGCTAGTACCGAAGATACCCCGCCCGAGACCCTCGTCCCCAATTTTAATGGGAATAGCACGAACCTTTCCATGAACCTTCCCGAATCTACCAAGGAAATTCGAGAGGTCTTCATGTTGGGCTCGCATAGGGACCCGCGAAAACACGACCGTCGTGGGCTTTTCCCTGAGTGGAAACGGCACAAGGTGTCTACCCTCCACCTCGATGCCCTCAAGCATAAGCTTGGTGGCGCTTTCGAGGGTTGTGGTATACACCTCGACCATTCCTCCAGCTATAATTCTCATTGAAAAAAGCTGTTCGCAGGAGATGACGCGGAAGATTGCCTTCAGGTATGCAGTCTGAGGACATCCTCTGATGTGCTCAAGCTGCATCCCGTAGCTCTCGTCCTGCCACCACCCGTCGAAGAAGCCCTGGAGACCCGCACTGGTCTTGGGCCGAGGCTTACCCGCGTCCAATGGGGGTGGACGAGGAGTGATGCCCGTTCCTAAAATTTCAATAACAGACTCTTTTTTGGAACTGCCACTTACCTGCTGGGCATAAGAAATCCCTGCAACTAACGCCGGGGATCGTGGTGCTGCTGCTGGTTTTGTTGTTGCTGCTGGCTTTTTGCTCTCGCCAGTTGGCTTCGTGGTGGCCCGACGTTTCGACTCTGTGGTTTTGAGTCCCTTTCTAGGGTCTGCAAGTTACAATGTTGTAAAAGTTTACAAAATCTAGTTAATGTTAATAATATCGGAATATATAAAAAGCTATTTTACGTTACATATCTAAATGACACTAATCTGCTTAAAATAACGAAGAAAACGAAAAAACACTACATTTATGCGATATATAAAAACAGGAAGTAAATAAATTAACATAAAACAGTGACGTTATAACAATTACGATCACGAGAAAACCGGACTAAAAACGATAATGAACCATCATCAGCTGTTTTTCATTTTCATGTCAGATGTGGTGTGTTATTTTCTGGAATGTGTGCTTGTGTGTCTACGGTGTTGGTATTGGTATGTTGTGTGTGTATGTGTCTATTTATTCTATTTAAAATTGTGTAATAATCTTTGTGTATTATTTCTGAATCTAATCTGATGTTAATTAAGTGTTTTCTATTTAAATATATGTGGCATGCTTCTTTTGTCTCTCTCTTCTTCTTGTTGTCTTCCATCATTGACATAGAAGTTGTTGTTCCATCATTGACATAGAAGACAACAAGAAGAAGAGAGAGATAAAAGAAGCATGCCACATATATTTAAATAGAAAACACTTAATTAATGTAGCTTAATTGAATCCACAAGCGCTTTCATTTCTGAGGATGTTAGAGGCGCCTCCGGTACAGATCCACGAGTAGCACGTGTAGACATTATAGTTATTAAAGTTTAGTTTTCACACACCTCACAAACACAATTTTATATTTCTGTAGAAATTGATCGTAGAATGCAAACTAGAGTACTTATCACACCAGAAATTAAATATAAACTCAAAGAAAATTGCAACTAATCGGAGCCAAAAACACATGTGTTACTCAATCGCCATACTGTACGACAACACGCCAGTATACATAAAAAGTTACCGTCTACCACAAAACACAAATAGGCGAGATAGCTAAACAAATGAAGCAATTACTAGAAGACAAGATAATAGAACATTCTTTGAGTCCCTACAATGCTCGCCTACTAGTAGTACCTAAAAGTGGCAATGAAAGTTAAATGAAATGGGGAATGGTAGTAGATTTCCGCCAGCTAAATAAGAAAATAATGTACGACAAATTTCCACTTACCAGACAAGAAGACTTTCTAGATAATCTAGGTAGAGCGATATATTTCTCAACGTTCGATCTCACCAATTCGTTTCATCAAATCGAACTAGATCCACAATCTAGACCTTTGAGAGCCTTTTCCACCAATAAAGGCCACTTCCAATTCAAAAGATTACCCTGTGGTTTAAAGATCTCTATACATAACTTTAAACGTATGTTTTTCATAGCATTATCTGGTCTTGATGCAAAACCGTTTCCTTATGTCGACGACATAATAATTTGCGGATGCAATCAGGAATATCACAACAAAAATCTGAGACAAACATTTGATCGCCTACGATGATACAATTTAAAATTCAATCAGCATAAATGCAACTTCCTCCAATCAAGAGTTATTTACTTAGGGCATCTCATCACTAAGGATGGAATAAAAACAGATCCGAAAAAAATTGACACAATTCTAAAATATCCACTACCCACCAATGCTGACGAAACAAAAAGATTTGTGGCATTCTATAACTACTATCGCCGGTTCATTCCTGAATTTGCGTCAATAGCTAAACCGTTGAATCAACTATCAAAAAAGAACATCCAGTTCGTATGGACGGAAGAATGCCAAAACGCATTTGAGATTCTGAAGAGTAAACTAATAAATACCCCAGTACTACAGTATCCAGATTTCTCAAAACCCTTTTTACTCACAACCGACGCATCAAATTATGCACTAGGTGCAGTATTATCTCAAAGTGAAATAGGCAAAGATTTACCGATTTTCTATGCCAGCAGAACGTTAGATAAACATGAATTAAATAGACCATATATCGAAAAAGAACTTCTTGGCATATACTGGGCAATAAAGCACTTCAGACCATACTTATATGGACGAAAATTCGTAGCAGTTATAGATCACCGCCCCTTGGTCACTTATTTACACACAAAAATCCGTCATCGAAAATGACGAGAATCAGATTGGACCTCTCAGAATTTAAATTTGAAATTTACTGCTGTACAAGAGAATTTAAGAAAGAATAAAAATCAAACTTTGCGCATAGTACCTACTATTCACACCAACACAAAAGATTGAGGATAAAGAAGAACATCGACGAATATTTAAAGAACTCCATGAATCCCCGCATGCTGGCGAAGACTGGGGAACAAAAGGACTATAAGTAAAATAAAACAACGCTTCTACTGGAAAAACCTAAGTAAGATGGTAAGAAAATACATAAGTGAATGTGGCAGATGTAAGTGTAACAAAATAATACGTCACATGAAAGAAAAATTAACATTGACAAACACACCAAGCGATAGTTTTGAAATAGTGGAACTAGACACAGTAAGCCCCTTACAACAAAGCAGGCATTTCAAATACATATATCCAAACTTGTCAATGTCAGCTAACAAAATACATCGAAGCATTTCCTATTGAAAAGAAGGAAGCAAAAACTGTTGCAAAAACCATAGTGGTAAATATATTACTCAAAAATGGATCGTTCCGAATTTCTCAACGAAATCATACAAGAAGTATGCAAAATTTTTGCCATTTTCGTCATGAAACGCTAGGAGCAATAGATAGAAACCACCGTGTGTTGAACGAATACCTATAGAGTATGGGAAACAATGACAATTGGGATGAATGGCTACAATTCTTCTCATTTTGTGGCAATATTACACCACACTCCGAAACAGGTTTTCCACCATATGAATTGATTTTTGGCAAAATTGCAACCATACCGGGCATAGACACTACAGATACTCTAACAACAATCTACAATTTCGAAAGATATGCCCAAGAGCTAAAATTTCGCCTACAACAAAGAAAAATTATATCAAAATCTCTTCTTGAAAAATCAAAGGTAATTAATAAGAAAAGAAAAATATGATAACAGAGTAAATCCACTCAGTATAGAAATAGGCGACAAATTCTTAATAAAAACAGGAAATATTAAGAAACACTGTATAAGAAACAAATAATGTTAATTCGAAATTCAAAATAAATAGCACTATTAAGGAAATACATAATAATAGACTTACTATATATCAAGCATAAACATGTAAAATTGTAAGCAATGACAAGGAACGTGAAACTTAGAAAACTCAAAACCCGTAAGGATGTAGAGCCATGCATACCCAAACTTAATTAAATTAAACAATCTCTAAAATGACAAATCAGTTACACATTAAAAGTTCTGGGCAAACCAGTTGACCAGTTAACTAAACAAAATTGCATTTATTCATTCAAATACACGATGTAAACAAAATTGGTATGATGCATGCCCTGAAAGAAATTGTTTGCAATTAATTTTGCGATTCTTTTGTTGTTTGCAATTAATTTTGCAATTCTTTTGATTAATTGGTAAAACATAATCCAACTAGGTAAGTGAGTACTCTTCACATTAAATATATTGTTACGCGCGTGGCCTTAGTTCGTTATATAAAACACAATATTTCAGATATAATTAACAAGTTCCTTCTTTATTTAACTTTACTATTTACTCTCACAAATTCACAAATGATTATCAAACCAACTCTTTATAGTTATCGCTAGTACTGTACTTCTAATTATCGCAATCCAAGTAGTTTACTTCGTTCACTTCACTGTCTGAAATAATACTCCGCCTCCTAGCTGTCAGAGCGCCGTATTTATACTCTACGAATTATCCTAGAACCTCCCTGAATATTCCGTTCTCCGAACCCAAAGTTTACTAAGATGACACTAACCTAAAGTAGCTTCCATTCCTAACAGATGTCGCTTGATTCACTTTGTGGCACGTAACACTGCCCCCTTCTTAAAATTTGTTCGTCCCGAACAACAGATGGTCCACGGTCTTGGTGCTCTCCGTATTGACCCAAGCGTATTGACCCAATCGCGTTGATTATAGTTGAAGACCTTCCTGAGATGTTTGATTAATGTTCTGTTGAAATACTTTTCCATGCTTTGATTTTTCTTTCGTCTTTTTTCTTTGATTCCTTTGTCCTCAAATTTCTTGCCCTTTTGATTGCCGTTGTCATCCTTTTCATTGCCGCCTTTGCGCTTCTTATTATCATCATCGTCAGAAACTTTATCTTTACCTTTTCCGACCTTCATTATACCCTTATCATCGTCATTATCAGCATCTTTAGACCCTTTACTTTTCGTCTTTTTCTTTCTTTCATTGTCCTCGCTCTTGGATTTCTTTCCTTTCTTCTTTTTACTTTTATCACCGTAATCATCATCATCTTTGGATTTCTTTCCTTTCTTCTTTTTACTTTTATCACCGTAATCATCATCATCTTTTGATTTCTTTCCTTTCTTCTTTCGACTTTCGTTATCATCATTGTAGTCATCGTCATCTTGTTCTTCCATCCGTCCGCAATGATTCCATTCAGGATTGCATGGACGTTGTGAAAAAGCTTCTGCATATCCGTGGATACGTCCTATGCGGTATGGGATTTCAAAGTCATGAGGTTGCAGTCTAGTCTCTCCACGGATAGCTTGCTCTCTAGCTCGCCATCTTCTCCCTTCTTCTTCTGTTGTTTGCATTCGTCCTCGTTTCCTACAGTCGTTTTGCAGGTGTCCCAGTCTACTACATTTCCAGCATCGAATGACACCACGCGAGGGAGTGGTCTCTGATGACAGTATTCTGCTGTGAGTCTGCTGCCCAACTCGATATCTTTGCCCAGATCGATATCTCTGCCCTTCTTCTAGCGCTTCCATTAGTCGGCGTTTTCTGCAGTCCCTTTGGAGGTGTCCTGGTCTATTACAATTCCAGCATCGCAGAATACCGCGTGTAGAATTGCTCTGTGATGGCTGCATTCTATTACAAGTACATTCCTCCACCGAAATTTCTCTCACTCGTACTGCACTTCGAGAAGCTTGCCTGGCAGATTCTTACGCTAATGCATACGCTCTTTCCTGCTAGCCTTAACGCTTGTTGTAAATTTTAATCTGCAATGGCGTTCACAAATGCTTCTGTTGCCACTTCATTAAGGAAATCCGCATTTACGCTAGAGTACGAAAGATAAGCTAATCTTTCCACATCAGCCTGCAGTTGTTGTAGTGACTCATCATGCTTTTGAGTCCTGTTGCGTAAATGCAGGCGATATACTTGCTGCCTGTGTTCATCTCCATAACACAATTCCATCGCCTGTACTAATAAAATGTAATCACATTGCTTTTCAATCTGAATAGTTTGTAATAACTCTGACGCAGGACCTCGAAGTGCTAATACCAGAGCTGTAGCTTTGTCTGCATCATTCCATCCATTTACTTCGGAAGCTGCCTCAAACTGTCTCTTGAAAATATGCCACGAATTTTGTCCATCAAATATTGGAGGTTTCATTCTGCCTGCACCGAATATTTCAGTTCCTTCGTGCCGAGGTTGTCGATACTTCATTCTGTCCAAATCTGCTTTAAAGTTGTCAAGCTTCTCCATAACATTTTGTTGCACTTCCGACACTTGCAGTTGAACTTCCAGCACTTCCTGCTGGATTCCTTCAATTTTTACATTTTGCTCGTCTAATGAATTTTTAAGAAAAGTCTTCTGTTCCTCCAAACAGGTTTCTAGACAATTCTGCAAAGAACACTTTTGTTCATCCCAACGGGCTTCTAGAGAATTCTTTTGTTCATCTAGACGGGATTCCAGAGAATTCTTTTGTTCATCCAAACGCGCTTCTAGAGAATTCTTTTGTTCCTCAAAAACATTCTTTTGTTCCTCAAAAGCATTCTTTTGTTCCTCAAAAGCATTCTTTTGTTCCTTAAGGGCATTCTTTTGATCGTCCAAACGGGCTTCTAGGGAATTCTTTTGTTCATCCAAACGCGCTTCTAGAGAATTCTTTTGATCCTCAAAAGCATTCTTTTGTTCCTAAAGGGCATTCTTTTGATCGTCCAAACGGGCTTCTAGAGAATTCTTTTGTGCATCTAGACGGGATTCCAGGTAATTCTTTTGTTCCTCAAGAGCATTTTTCACTTGCAGGGTTGAAAGCTCCATTTTGGTCATTAAAGTACCCAAAATCTGTTCTATGTTCATCGCAGGCCCTTCTTCAGTTTCTGGTTCTTCCTTGAAATCGTATGTATCAGGATTCTTTTCTTCCTCTATCAACGCTTGTCTCAGTCGCCGACTAGAACATTCTTTAGACCTGTCGTTTGCAATGACCGCTTCCCCAACTCCACTTTCAATTCCTGTATGCGAGGCTCCTCTAGTTTGCGTCCCCTTCTTGCGCGATTTCACAAAATTAATCACTCTTTGAATTTCAAAGTCAAATGCCACCACTTTATTTCGCGATTTTATTTTACTTCTGACACCAGTTGTTACGCGCGTGGCCTTAGTTCGTTATTTAAAACACAATATTTCAGATATAATTAACAAGTTCCTTCTTATTTAACTTTACTATTTACTCTCACAAATTCACAAATGATTATCAAACCAACTCTTTATAGTTATCGCTAGTACTGTACTTCTAATTATCGCAATCCAAGTAGCTTACTTCGTTCACTTCACTGTCTGATATAATACTCCGCCTCCTAGCTGTCAGAGCGCCGTATTTATACTCTACGAATAATCATAGAACCTTCCTGAATATTCCGTTCTCCGAACTCAAAGTTTACTAAGATGACACTACCCTAAAGTTGCTTCCATTCCTAACAGATGTCGCTTGATTCACTTTGTGGCACTTAACACTATATTTCTTTTTGTATTATCATTTTTCGATTTTAATTATATCAAAAAAACTGTTATGGGCATTCATTCGCAAATTATTTATTGACACCAAAATGTTATATAGCCGATCTTTCGTGCTTCCTGGCACTCCCTGGAAGAATCGGTCGGAGGGGAAATTAGGGCACAAAAAATGTAAGACGAGTATTTCACTACTACATTTTATAAAACAATTGAAAAACACAAAAGTATTGTATATTCGCGGGGCGATTTAAAGAATATTACAATTTACAAAACTTATCACATGAAAAATATGAAAAATATTTGAACTTCGCGAAGCGATTCAGAAAGTATTACAATTGAAAACTATATGAAAATATTTAAATTTCGCGAGGCGATTTTAATAATATTACAATTTAAGAGGCTACTCCTCCACGGGTGAAAAGACGATTCCCGAGGATTGGGCTTGCTACCTCCAGGTACTCATTAAAGCTGTTTTTGTTTTTATTAATTTCCCACGACATTGAAAATCCTACGTGGGAAAGCACAAAAAGTTTTGATGCAGGACGAATGCATCGTGAAAAAACTCAAATCTGATATTCACTTGTGTTTCGTTGATATAAATATTTTAAACCAAAGAGAATAATTGTATGTATGTATGAACATACAACTAGATTACTGGAATCAAGTAATGTTCGTACGGTAGGTAAGTATGCAAGTTGTGAGAATGGAATGTGTGCCTGATAATAAAATACAATTTATGCTAAATTGCATTTTATTATAATGTGCGGGTAAATTTTTAAATGCCATTGGAATGAAATTGATATTAAATTAAAATGTTTTTGATTTTGAGGGTCATTTCTGCGATACAACAATATATTGTATGGGACAATTATATTGATGTACTGACCTTATGGGCTTGCCTCTAGTGAGTCGCGGTCGTGACGATAAACCCCATGAATCGTTAAATTGTGTGATCACAATAGAAATCTCTGATAGTTGGGGTACTTCGGTAAGTGGTGATGCGACGGGCTGACCCCAATTAATGCAGTTGTTCCTTCAGGTATACAGTGAGCGCACTTGGTTGGTTAGTAAAAGCAACTTTGCGATCTTATACTTGATATAAGCTGCAATTAAGCACGGAATACATCTCCCGATTTGTCGTCTGTATACACTAATAGCGTATCACAAATTTGTCGATTGACCGTCGGTACTTATTGACTTTAACCAGGCAGGCAATTCGTCGATTTGCCGTCGACGTTTGCTAGGTCTATATTATAATAGACTTTCTTATTCGTGCTGTGCTGTACAACTGAAGAATTAGCGATTCTGTAAACTTGCAGTCGAAATTTTTGATTTAAAGCGTCGGCGGTTATTAACTTTATGAAGTATAGCCTGCTATAAATAACAAATTCCTAGATTAAGCTGAAATAAAACGAACAAACGTGGAACAAAGGGGAAAATTGTCTAGCCAGCTGCTACGCTATTTTGGTAATAGAAGAGCACACGTAATTGTTAAACTGCACTTAATTAATGGTTAGATGGGAAAAAAATTTGTAACTAATTGTTGCTATATTCTAGTAATAGAAAGAGAGACGTAATAGTATGTTTGTGGAGATCGATAAATAGCACTTATAAATTCGTTGGCAGGATCATAGAACGAGTAAATAAAACGCAAATTGATATACCTTATTCATTATATAATTGAAAAATTGATAAATTTGATAACTCGACAAATTACACTGATAAATTGTTTGACTGAACCATGAAAAATGGAACGATAAGGAAAATTGATACACCTAATTAATTATTTAATTAAAAAAATCATAAGATGGACATGGAAAAAGGATTCTTAAGGAGCCGATTGCACCAGAATATTCTTTGTTTAAAGGTTAAAGCAAATAAGCTAATAAATAGTTCAACTGAACTATTAAAAAGAGAAAAAAATTATACTTAGCAATTTTTGTTCTTCTATCTGGGGCCGAATTCCGCAGATCAGTTCATCCGGTATCTTGAACGATCTAATTTTTTCTTTCTTCTTCTTTGTTCACGAAAGATGCTAGCCTTGATTTTTTTAACCAGCTTAATTAAAAAAACATACACTAAGTGAACTCTTTACTTTATTACACTATTCAAAAGAACATTTAACAACAACTTTTTTATGAATTTACGCAAACATCCTTTTTAATCATTTTTCTGCTATCATCCTAGTTGCATTGACTTTTATCGAAATCTGATCTATCTCTCCCTTCTTCTTTTTTCTTCAGCCTGATGGATCGTTAGCAGTTCTCCGATAACAGAGCAGAAAAAAGATTATACAACAAAATGCCTCATACATTTTCATAGAAGCCTGATGGATCGTTAGCAGTTCTCCGATAACAGAGCAGAAAAAAGATTATACAACAAAATGCCTCATACATTTTCATAGAAGTTTTAAATGAAGCGAACAGTACAAATAGTTCGCTTCAATCAACAGAACAATTTGTTCACTCCGGTAGCTATATGCGAGAGAGTACAGTACGGTACAATGTATGCGACAAGGTACACAAAAGAATACAGTAACTGTAACTGCCAGGTTGCAACAAATTTCCATTTGGGGGCTACGAGACCACTTTTAGCACTCTCCAGCATAGGGAAATAGTATAGGATTTCGATTTTGTTTCTGGAGTTCGCTTATTTTTCATCTCAGACTCATAGCCTCTAAGTTGACATTAAGATTTTTCATCTCGAGTTTTGAGGATACGAGATCACTTTCAGTACTATGCAGCAACTGCGCCCTAGCGGCATTAGCCGATTCTACCAGCATGCTCCGGTGTGCCTTGACTGTACTGGTTTATGTCTTGGGTGCAACATTGAGTCTTGACTGCACCCTAGCGGGATTAGCCGGTACTACCAGCATGCTCCGGTACTACGGCTTTCTTGGATGTGTGGTACGGTTCTCTTGGATATGTGAAGTTTTTTATTTCACTTTTACCCACACGCGGCGGCATGCTACGGTTTTGGGAAGTTTTTTTGCTTCACTTTTTCCCACACGTGGCAGCATGCTATGGTTTTTGTGCCTGCACGTAGCAGCATGCTACGTTTTTTTTAATGTGTGTTGCGCTTAAATGTAAGCTTTTTTTGTTTTCAAGTGTTGCGTCTAAATGTAGGCTTTGGTTTTGGATTAGTATTACTAATAATTAAAGTTAATAGTAGGAAATTTTTGTTTTGCCAATAGATTCTAGATGGGAGGTATGTGGGGGAGGGGGGATAATACAGATTGGGAGGAGGGGTAATGAAATTTTCATCAGAAATCCTCTACGGGCTCTGGTTTTCGAGATATTAGCGTATTTATAATTCAAGTTATTTCTGCTCAAGGAAATGGATTCTTGCCGGTGTGGGGTGGGAGGCGGAACGAAATTTTCATCAGCAATCCTCTACGGGCTTTGTTTTTCGAGATATTAGCGACATTTTTTCGGGCGCAAACGCCATTCCTTGAGTAAAGTTCCCTAGCGGCCTTAGCCGGAGCTACCAGCATGCCTTGGTTTTGCTGTTTTCTTTTATTAGCGCGAGAGTTCTAGATATCAGCATGACGTCATCACGGTTTTGCTGTTTTCAAAAGCTGCGCGTTTTCTTAGCAGGGAAGTTGTAGATATCAGCATCATTCGAATTTCACAACATGACATCACCTTTGCTTGATGTTTTCTCAGCAAATTAATATTATTGGGTTTAGGGGGTGCGTGTATTGAAAAGTCACAATTACTGTTTCGAGTGCAAACACCATTTCTTGAGTAGCGGCATTAGCCGGTAGTTCATATGTTGTTCTCGTCGAGGGAAAGTAAGGTTCCCTAGCGGCATTAGCAGGTTCTACCACCATGCCTTGGATTTGCCGTTTTCTTTTATTAGCTGGGAGGTTGTAGATATCAGAATGACGTCATCTTGGTTTTGCTGTTTTCAAGTGGTGTGCCTAAATAAGTTTTCTTAGCGAGGAAGTTGTAGACATCAACATCATTCGAATTTCACGACATGATATCACCTTGGCTTGATGTTTTCTTTGCAAATTATTATTATTGGGTCTTGGCGGTGCGTGCATTGAAAAGTCACAGTTGCTCTTTCGAGTGCAAACACCATTTCTTGAGCAAGGTGGCATTAGCCGTTACTACATCATCTCGGTGTAATTAATATTTGTAGCTCAAAAACAAAAAAACAATAACAACTATAACCCAAGTTGTGGATTAAAGATTTGGTGATATTAATCTGTCTCTGTCTGTCTGTCTGTGTCAAGATCGCACCAAGTGATGATATATCTAAAAATAGATCAGGCAAAGCTGATTGGAGCGAATGTTGGTAGATATGTTCACATAGATAAGTAATGGAAATTAGTAAATGGCTAATTTTGCTGTTCAGCTGGAATGCTTCTAATTTGATTCCTTGCGTAAACAAATTCGCACAGTCCAGTAAAGTAAACAAATTCGCAGTCGAATAATGTAAACAAATTCGCACAGCAGCCGAGGATAAAAACAAATTGAACGATTTATGTTGTTTTAATGTAAGATTCCCAATTTCTTTAGCTGAGAACAACAACTGATATTAATCTGTAGGATATGATGTCTTGGATGAGTAGTGGAAGTTATAATTGAAAATTTCTTTTGCTGTAAAAAACAACATCAACAACTATAACGTCAGTTGTGGTCTGTAGGTGTCTTTTATATGATCATGTTATGATATTCGATGTGTAAACATAGATCACGGTTGCTTGGGATGGTACGACACATGAAATCATTAGAAGTAATGAAAATTAAAGCATTAGAAAAGGTGGCCAGGTGGCTGGTAATTTTGTATTTTGAGTAAACAAATACGTCCGAGTAAAGCAGACAAATTGAGCGATTAATGTGTTTTTCTATCTAGGAGTTTATATTGAAAAGTCTCACATTTCATGACGAATTGTTTTTTGTTTTCAATAAAATTTCTCAATCAGATTTGATTGACCCCGATATCATAGTTCACATGAAGCTGATAAGAATATCATAATTTTATCTTCATACTATTGGAGTGATCACATTATTTTCTTACCATTACGTTGAGAGTGGGTTTAATTAAATGTTTTGATGAAAGAAGGTGGTGTTATAATATTAATGTAGTATGATATCTTGTCTTAGATGAGTAATGGAAGTTGTTTGGGAGCTGTGAGTAAGGAATAAAAACCTTACTAGCAAGGTCGCTTCATATTTATCTGTCTAAAGTATCATCCAAATGGTGTTGTATGAAGGTGTAATGCATCTACAATAAAATAACTAGACATAGTAAGAATAATCTAACAAAAACATGCATTACAAGAGTACATGCATAAGAAAAGATAATTTTAACATAACATGCTAAAAAACACGCATATCATGCAGGCAGAATTTACATAGAGCGGGAAGTACAATTGAACCAAAGAATCATGAAGAAATTCTGTTCAAATAAGTTAAAAGCTTTCGCTTCCGCATACCAGCACATATGGCTTAAGAATTAAGTATTTGATTTTCATGCATGAAGCATGAAGACCTGAAAAAGATAAACAATGCGTTGAGCAATTAAATGCACTCAAGTGGCAGCCAGCTGATTCTTGCATTTTCACTTTTAACGATATACTTACCCTCAGTAAAGCCGCCTACTGATACGGGTCACTGTTGTACACAATGAATGTGTAAACAAAGAATATTTTTGGATGATATTTTTGTGTCATTAGTTTCGTAAGTTATTTTTGTATCATTATTTTCGTAAGTTATTTTGTGTCATATTGCTTCACGTTTTTTTGTGTTTTGTTAAGTGACCGAAATTATGTTAAGGAAGGGTAAGAATTTTGAATAAATTGAATGACTTCATATTGAATAAAGAGAGTATAATTTTGACCTGTGAAGGGAGAAGTTCAGTATTTTCAGTTGTAACTAACACTCCCCGCTCCTTCTACAATTTAGGATGTCGCAAGACGCCAAGTACTCTCATGTGAGAGATATAGGCTGAGCTCGCTCGCCAAACATTGAACCAGTTCAAAGAATGCTGACATAGTGATTGAGAACATCCCAAGAAGACGTCCAATCATTACATGGCGACCCTGCAATACGAACTTTTGGAGAAGATTAAAATTGATCAAAACGCTGGACCGAAGCCAATAACTATTGAAGAGTATAGACGAAGGCAGCAGCAGAAGAAGCAGGAAACACAGCAGCAGCAACAGCCGATTCAGAAGAAACGCAAAAGGACAAGGGCTGGAAAAGCAGTAAAACACCGTAGGAGCATAGCCAATTTGTACAGGCGAGCGAATTTAGCCATCACCAAACAGGAGAAAAAGAATTTCTTAGAGGCCATATGCGACCAGCGAATACAATACCGAACATGCGCAAAGGAGCATCAAAGACAAAATGCAGTGAAGACATAGATAATGTTCCAGTAGCCACAGCAACTAACACCTTCATAGATGCCAAAATTTTGGAGACCGCGCTACGGACATCAGATATTTATTGGGCGCGATAATTTTTATTATAATAGTTATAATAGGTTACAATTATTGTAAAAATATGTTCATTAAAAAAGTAAAAAAAAAAGAAGCAAACAAAATATTGTCAGGATAAATAAAATAATCAAAATTTATTTGACTTTCTTTAAAATTAATTTTAATATTCACAAGATGATGTCCTCATATAATGAATGAATTGAAGGCTATTGATAAAGGAGCCCAAAATTTATTTGAAAATTTTTAAAAAGAATCCAAATAGGATTTATACAGCTAACTTCTTATTAGCTAAAAGTATTTTTATATCTAAATCAAAAACAAATTTTGAAGATAAGTTTGGTCAACTCTCAAAGTATGAAAAGCAAGCTTGTGAGCATCTGCAAAAGAAATTTCAATTAACGTTCCAAGAATTAGAAAGAATCATTAGTAGCAAAACCAAGGTTTTACAGGAAATACTTGAAAATTCAATAACTGAGGAAGAAGAATACTACAGCGAAAGTTCAGAAGACACTGCAGAAATGGCTTCTTTTGACATTGCATCAGTAACAAAGCTTGTGCCCCAGTTCAATGGAGAAGTGAAGAATAGAATCTCACGAATTTCACAAACTTAGTGGAACTCCTGTATGATTCTATAGGTAAACTAGATCACAAGAAAAAACTAATTAACTTTGTGATGAAAACAAAGTTAACGGAGAAAGCTCGCAACAAGATTTGCAATGAAGCAACTCCAGTAACATTCTCGGAATTCCAGACGTTATTTAGAAAAACGTTTAAAAATACCAACAACCCTCTAAAAATTAAGAATGAGTTATCTCGAACCTATCAAGGTGAAAAATCTGTACAAGATTTTTCCTCCAAAATAGAATCCTTGACGGCAGAGTTAAATAGCATACAGATATCTGATCAAGGTGAAAACAACCGTGAAATAATCGCAAAACTAAACGACCAACTAGCTCTGAACGCTTTTAAATCTGGTTTACGAGAATCTATAAAGTCGACAATATTCGCAGCACAACCAAAGACCCTAGTAGAAGCGGTAAAACTTGCTACAGAAATAGATGCCGACAATAAACAAACAAAGAATGTACCTAGATTTTCGACACAGCAAACTGCACCTCGTAGGTATGTTAATAACAACCATACCTTCCGAGCACCTTTTAATAGGAGAACGCAGCAATACCAAGCCAATAGAAATTCACGTGATAACATAGGGAATAACACATTCAACAGGTACTATCAAAATCGGTCTAGAGGAAACAATTTCAGACAACGGTTAATTAATTCAATAAAATCTTTTAGTTTGAAGTCCAATACTTCAACCTATAATAAAAAATTTATGAACTTGTGGACAAAAAAAATTAAAAAAATTAAAATAATGTGGACTTTCGTTATATATATATATGTATGTATAATTCACTTTTAGTATTTTTTCACAAATCCTTATTGCCTAATTATACTATCCTTAACTTTAATAACTATAATTCAATTTCAATAAATTTCTTAATTTTAATTTCACATTTAATTCACTATTCACAAAAAAAAACCAAAGGCGAGATAATGAGTCAACCACACTTCCGTTGATTTTGAACCCAGAAGGCTGTTCTTCAGGTTTTTTACTTTTAGTCTTCTCATCATCTGGTATGACCTGAATGTCTTTGGACCTTGCAGTTGATAGTGGAAATCCTGTTAGTACATCATGACCAGGTTCCACAAAGCTTTCCAGCATAGGGCTACCGGGTGGCGAAAATTGAATGTCTTCAAAAATTATTAAATAATCATCAAAGTCGGACTGCATGTTTAACTGTAATAAAAAATATGAGATAGCTGAGTGTATCTATTTTTGATTGGACATACACTAACAAACAACAAAAAACACATAGACATGAATTGATTATTCAGTTATCAAATCGATTCATGTTATTGTTGTTGCCCTTCTGATTCAATAGGAAGACGACAAACTTTTACAACTGGATGTTGTAATATGTTATATTTTGTACGTATTGTTACAACTCGTACTAGGCCATCTGAGCCTGGATGAATCTTTTCAATAATACCTAATGGCCAAGAAGTGGGTGTGTTATTCTCATCTTTAATAAGGACGACATCTCCAATTTTAAGGTTAGTTTGATACTTGCACCACTTTGGTCGTTGCTGTAAGTGATTCAGATATTCTTTGGACCATTTAGTCCAAAAGTGTTGGGTCATTTGCTGAATGCGCTGCCATCGTTGTGCTAGTGTAATATTGGAGGCGATGATATTTGGTTCAGGAATGGAATTTAAAGGTTGGCCGATAAGAAAGTGTCCCGGAGTCAAAACTGCTAAATCGTCTATGTCGTTACGCAGTGCACAAAGTGGTCGAGAGTTCAAACAAGCCTCGACTTGTGTCAGCAAGGTCTTGATTTCTTCGAAGGTACACACAGACGTACCTATTACTCTTCGCAAGTGATACTTTATAGATTTGACACCAGCCTCCCATAATCCTCCATGATGAGGTGCAGCTGGGGGATTAAAATGCCAGGTTATGCTGAGATTTGTTAGATATTTTATAACCTCTGGGGTGGCTTCCCTAATATCTCGTTTTAGATCTTGGTCTAGCATAGTTTTGCCTCCTACAAAATTTGTACCGCAATCGGAATATAGGTCAGAGCAGAGTCCTCGTCTAGATACAAATCGTTTCAGGGCAGCCAGAAAGGCTGAAGACGTCAAATCAGATACTGCTTCAATATGTATTGCCTTCGTTGCCATAAACACGTATATTCAAAAGTATCCTTTATAAATCTTGACATTGCGATGAGTGGACATCTTCAGACTAATTGGTCCTGCATAGTCGACACCAACATGAGTAAATGCCTTAGTTATATTGACTCGAGGAGCTGGTAGATTGCCCATCAACTGATTTGAAATTGCCTGGCGCTGTCTAACACACACTACACATTTGTGTAGCTGATGTGTGATTATTCGCTTAGCATCCAGGATCCAATATTGATTGCGAGTTGTGTTTAAAACGAGATTCGTGCCGCCATGAAGGGTTTCTTTGTGAGTTTTATCTATTATTAGCTTGCTAATATGATGATCGCGTGGGAGTATGATTGGGTGTTTTCTGTTATAGGAAATATTAGCATTTTCCAGTCTACCGCCTACGCGAATGAGTCCATCGTGATTAATAAATGGGTTAAATGTTGGTAGTTTACTTTTCCGTGAAATCGGTTTATTTGTTTCTAGCTGTTCATAATCCTTTGAAAACGTTGATATCTGTACAATTTTCAGAATTGTGTTGCTTGCTGTGGTCAATTCCTTGGTGGACAGAAAACCAGTTTCCTTGCCTTTAGTATTACGACAGTTTTGAGCAAAGCGTTTTATGGTAGCGATAACTCGTATTAATTTTGTATAGGAAGAGTATCGTGTTAGCAACTCATTCTCTGTTTGATCTAACAGAGTTGTTACAGTTGGTCTTTTCATCCCCAAATCAGTACGTTCTTTTGGAATCGAAGTTCGAGGCCAAGCGTTGGGCCATGCCACCATAAACTGCAATCTAATAGTTGACGAGTGGATATTCCCCGAGATGCCACGTCAGCAGGGTTTTCTTTAGTTGGGACATAGTGCCAATAATCAGCTGCTAAAGTCTCCTGAATTTCTGCTACTCTGTTCGCTACGTAAGTCTTCCCACGTCCGGGGTGTTCGCGTATCCATTGCAAGGTAATCGTGGAATCTGTCCATGCAAAGACTGGTGTGTTTTGTAACTGCATGTCATGTATTGTTGTTTTTAGTAACCTGGGCAATAATAACACGCCATTTAATTCTAAACGAGGTATGGTTAGCACTTTTATCATTTTGGATGCGTAAATAGATCACTGCTGCATATGCCTTAGTGGAGGCATCACAAAATCCATGAATTTGATGTACTTGATGGTGAATTGAGAAACCAATCCACCAAGGAATTTTCAACATTTCCAATTCATGCAGATCTCGCTTAAAGGTTAACCATTGCTCAGATATGGTGTCAGAAACCTTACTGTCCCAGGAGCAGCCAGTGATCCATAATGATTGTATAAGAATTTTTGCTACAATGATAATAGGTGAGATCCATCTTAATGGGTCGTACAGCGAGGAAATTTCCGAAAGGATAGTGCGTTTAGTACTGATTTTATGTTTTTGTTCTTGATTTGTTTTGAATGTGAAATAGTCCTTTCCATTTGATTCCTAGGGCCTTTATTCCTTCAGTTTCTGTCAAATTTAGTGAACTCTTTAATTCTCTGTCTTCCATTGGTAAATGGTCAAGTAGCTCTGCACGATTATTGTCCACTTTCGCAATTTGAGTCCACCTTGTTTAAACATTTCGATGAGTTGTCCTTGTAACTCTTGACCATCTTGTACGTTCTCAGCTCCAGTTAATAGATCATCAACGTAAAATTCATTTAAAGCAGATTGTGATGCCAATGGCCAGCGTTCTTCTTCATCTCTGGCTAATTGTTGTAATGTTCGTATAGCCAAGTAAGGTGCTGATGACGTGCCAAATGTCACCGTATTTAGTTGATAATCTTGCAGTTGCTTAGTCGTTGGGTCTCTCCAAATTATGCGCTGATACGTACGATGATCCGGATGCATACAAATCATTCTATACATTTTTTCAACGTCTGCGGTCATTGCGACCTTGTATTTTCTCCAGTTAAGTATGACGGAAAATAGTTTTGGTTGTTATGTTGGCCCAGCTAGTAATTGTTCATTTAATGACTTTCCATTAGATGTTCTTGCTGAGGCATCGAAAACGACACGTAGTTTAGTTGTGGTACTCTGCTTGACGACTGCTTGGTGAGGCATGTAGTAATGGGTTTCTGTAGGTTTAGGCATATTGCATGCTTCCATATGTCCCATTTGTAAATATTCATCTAAACAGTTCTCATAATCTTCCTTTAATTGTGAATTTTTATCAAGCCGTCCTTGTAAATATCCAAAACGTCGTAAAGCTTGACTTCGTGATTCACCCAAAACTGGCTCTTCTCCCGTGATGAATGGCAGCTTGACTTGGTATTGACCATTTGGAAGTCGGCAATAAGTTTCCTCATAGTTCCTTTGGCATTTTTGGTTTTCGGGAGTTTCAATTTTAATTTCAGCAACCTCTTCTGTTTCCCAAAATTTCCGAATTTGTAGGGGCAGACCATCCACTGGATTGATAGTTACTGCGAACGTTTTCACTTGTGAAGTTGAAGGTGTGGGCGATGTATTTCCCAAAATTATCCACCCAAACATAGTGTTGATAGCGACTGGAGCTTCTTTTGGTCC
Organism: Dioctria linearis; assembly: GCA_963930735.1. Lineage (NCBI taxonomy): Eukaryota > Metazoa > Arthropoda > Insecta > Diptera > Asilidae > Dioctria > Dioctria linearis. The sequence goes on along the minus strand of OZ005740.1, from coordinate 125,366,860 downwards.
TTGTTTGATTCCTTCGCGAAGGGCACGCCCATATGCATCTGCTCCGAGCAAAATATCAATGAGCCCCGGTTTCCAAAATGTTGGGTCGGCCAGCTCAAGGTTTTGGAGATGTTGCCAATTTCTATTGACGTACGTTTTGGCTGGCAATAGATCTGTTATTGTTTTCAATACGAGCATGTCCGTTTCCACAACTGCATTGCTTGATTTAAGAGACCTTAGTTGGAGTCGGACCTGTCTTTCAGCGAGTGCAGTTTGGTTTTTATTCAGTCCTGATATTTCGATTGATGTTGTAACGCCGCGTATTTGAAGCCTTTTGCAGGCTGCCTCTGTGATGAATGATGTTTGAGACCCTGAGTCCATCAGACATCGCATTATTGTTGAATACCCATTGCGGTCTTGCACTAATGCCAGCTCTGTTGACAACAAAGCATTATGTTTCTCTCTGGTTAAAAAGGTTCTAGGTTTGCTCATGATGTTTTCTTGACTTGTGTTTGAATTGGCAGCAACAGTTGAATTAGTTGGGTCACTGGCTTGGAAACAATTTACAAGCGGCTCTGTCATATGTAGTATTGTATGATGTAATTCCTTGCATTTTTTACACCTCTGCTTGTTTGGACACTTGCTTTTAACGTGTTTGCTTGAGAAGCAGTTTAGACATCTGCCTGCGTTTTTTATTACGTTACGGCGAGCCATTACGTCGAGTTGTAAGAATGTCTTGCAAGTTCCCACATTGTGCTTACTACTATATGCAGGACAATTGGAATTGTTTGTTATGTGGTACGCTTGTGTCGTTTCTTTCTTGATGGAAGGAGTCACTGGTTTTAAACTAATTGTGTTGTTAATTGATTCTAATACATGAACTCTTTTCTTTAAAAATGATAGAAATGTCTTGAATTCTGGTAAATTCCGACTTTCACCCAATTCTTCTTCCCATAAACGTAATGTAACGAAAGTCAATTTTTGTACGATTAAGAAAATCAGTAACGTACCCCATGAATCAGTATTCACCTTTAAAGCTTCAAGTTGTTGCAAGCATTCTTGGGTGGTATCTACCAACGTCTTTAAGCCTTTGCCATTTTCGTTTATTAATTTTGGTTGATTGATCAACGTCTTTAGTTGCTGATTAACAAAGGTTCGTGTATTTTCATATCTGTGCTTCAGTTTATTCCATGCTGAAGCATAATCTTGATTGGTGATTGGCGTATGTCGTAATACTCGTTCCGCGTCACCAATGAGGCATCCCTTCAAATAATGAAGTTTCTGAACTGATTGAAGGTTTGTATTGTTATGCACTAGAGCTGTAAACAAATCATGAAATGATCGCCAAGAATTGTATTCTCCATTAAATTGCGGTAAAGTTATTTTCGGAAGTTGCGAAACTTGATTTGCTGCTTGCCATATTGAGGTATTATCTTCTGGCGCTAGTGTTGTCAAGCCATCTTCTAATTCTCCCATGTATTCAGAATATTTTACCTCCATTACGTCGAATTGCTCTTCAACTATATATATGTACATGCTCGCATTTTTCATTTGAAAAAATAATCTGTTCATTAATTTTCCTATCTTGTGCCACAAATTCCTTCTATAAATGGCGTAAATCTATTAATTTTTGTTTGTAAAACCCTGCAGTTCTTTTTTCTAATTTAGTTCTTTTTCCATTTTCAATTGCCTTCGTAATCTTGGTTTTTAAAACATTTTGTTTCACCAATAAATCTCCTACTGTGCTAATATTGGAAACCTTGTAAATTTAAATTAATTGAAACTATGTAAAGCAATGGAATTCCCTTTCCGTAACTGTGGATGGATTGTATTGTGTGTACTACCGCAATTTTAACAGTAACCAACACCAAATGAAAATACCGTAAACCAAGTCACACGAGAAAGGAACGTATAATTGGCAATAATTAATTTTGTGAAATTGTGCACTATTTATTAAACAAATTTAAATTTAAATAACGAGTCTCACATTCCTGGATGGAACCACCAATAATTAATTCAATAAAATCTTTTAGTTTGAAGTCCAATACTTCAACCTATAATAAAAAATTTATGAACTTGAGGAAAAAAAAATTAAAAGAATGTGGACTTTCGTTATATATATATATATATATAATTCACTTTTAGTATTTTTTCACAAATCCTTATTGCCTAATTATACTATCCTTAACTTTAATAACTATAATTCAATTTCAATAAATTTCTTAATTTTAATTTCACATTTAATTCACTATTCACAAAAAAAAAACAAAGGTCATATTCAGACAACGTTACTTTGTTTCATTGACTGATTTTCAACCTTTTTATAATTGCTGCTGAATGCTGCCTTAAATCTTGAACTTTTCACTAGAACTTTTTCCAAAAGTAGAGAGCTTCCAACTCAATGTATCGGCCTTTTATTGAGGTGGGTTTCGCCATTATATTCGTAGTGCCACTGGTTCCATTCTCTGTTTGAAGAAAAGAAAAATCATAGGTTGACTTGTCACAGAATTATTTTCAAATGGGATGAAAATTCGCGAAATCATTAATAATAATTTTCTTTAAATTAATATTGAGTGAAACTCTCCGAATATTATAAAATTTTGCATTATTTTCATAAAAATTCACGGTTTTCTCTACCAAAATTTCAAGCTACTAACATCGAAAACATCGAATTCGCGTATGATAGTACTAATTTACTGCGCATGCTCTAATATTCGTATAAATTCGGTTAACCTAAATATTTTTTATCTTGTTTCTTTGTTTTTGTCTCTTTTTCTCTTATTGGTAATTTAAATTTTATTAAATTTCTTTAAAATTATTATAAAACTTTCTTAAAAGAATGTACTTGTGTCACCGAGACCATAAAGTTACGGACGTCAAATTAAATTAAATTGTGACATTGTGCCGTGTTTTCTTTATGAAAATTTCTAAGTTTCGGTGTAATTTTAAATAAATCTGTGTGTTGTTCGTATTGTTGGTGAGTTAAGTGTTGTTAAGTGTTTATTTGTGATTAAATACCTCACACGCAAATTATGATTATAATTTCTTACAATTTGAGTGTGAGGTTAAGTACTTTGTTGTGATCATGTTTTCTAATTTCCTTCTATTTATATTTATCCATAATTATCTTTTTGTTTTAGGATTTTGTAACGCTGAAGATATACAGGATGGATTGATACCCCTACTGGAGCACCCTCCAGGATGGGAAGAAGAAGGAAAGCCAAACATTAACTGGAGATCAGATAAGTTTATATGTATTTCAACTATATTCTTTGTGAAAGTTTTCGTTTTCCTTTCAGGTTAATTCATTGATGTTGAAGATTTCGTTTGGTGAGTCAACAACGGTGGCATCAAAACCAGAACAATGCAACCACTACATTTAGGTCAAACAGAGGATCACGCGGTGGATGGCAAAACAATTTTCCGCAAAGAATAAACATAATGAATTCGGGAAAGGGACTAGGAGTCCCCCAAAACCATCACACAGGGGACGAAGAATACCAGACAATAATTCGTAAAAATCCATAAATTTTCACCTGACAAACTCACCCACTACGTCAACATTAAAGGTGATGCAACGTCAGACAATGCAACATGGTTGATAGATACAGGAGCAAACATATCGATAATTAAGAAAAGTAGCTTAAAAGATGAATTCGAAATAGGAAAAGAAACTATTGAGATATCGGGTATAACTGACGAAAAAATTGAAACGATAGGAATAATAGAAACAAAACTTCAAGTTGAAGGAGAAGTCATACGACATAATTTACACGTGGTAGAAGACAATTTTCCGATCACAACGGATGGCTTAATTGGTTTAGACTTCCTAACAAAATATGGATGCAAATTAGACTACGAATTATTTATTCTTACAATCATCACAGAAAACAACAATGCTGAAATACCAGTAATGACGAGAACCCCGGAATTGGAGACAATTTCAATTCCAGCAAGATCTCAAATATACCAAGCCCTAAACATCAAAGTCGATGAAGACAGTCTGATATTAAGCCAAGAGATCCAGGATGGAATCTTCATCGCCAATTTAATAATACCAACAAAGGGAGTAGTGCATATCAAACTATTAAATACTTTAGAACAAAAAGTCATTATTCCAATACCTCAACTAAAAATAGTGCCACTGAAAAATTACCACTTTGTAAGAAAAGTAAGTCCAACGAATAATTCAGACCGTTATGAAAGACTCAAAAAAGAACTAAATGTAGAGAATCTTGATGGCAAAGCAAAAGAATCGCTATATGCGATATGCAAGAAATATTCAGATATATTCTACGTCGATGGTGACAGGTTAACAGTCAATAATTTCTACGAACAGAAAATAACGATGACAGATCATACACCTATATATATAAAAAATTATCGCTTACCACAGACACAAGCGGAAGAAATCAATAGATAAGTGGAGCAATTACTGAAAGAAGACATAATAGAACCATCAACAAGCCTGTATAACGCCCCATTACTAATAGTTCTTAAAAAGAGCATCAATGATGAAAAGAAATGGAGAATGGCAGTTGATTTTCGTCAACTAAATAAGTAAATTATGGATGACAAACTTCCACTAACCAGACTCGAGGATATTCTGGATAATGTGGGAAGAGTAAAGTATTTTTCAACATTAGATTTAACTAGTTCATTTCACCAAATAGGTTTACATCCAAAATCACGACCTTTGACTGCGTTTTCAACCAACAAAGGTAACTTTCAATTCAAAAGATTACCTTTTGGATTAAAAATTTCAACAAATAGCTCTCAAAGAATGCTCACCATTGCCTTAGCAGGTTTGGATGCTGAAACTTTCCTATATGAGGATGACGTAATAATTTTCGGTTGTAGCTTAGCACACGACAATAGAAATCTCTGCAAAATTTTTGATTGATTACGTCAATAGAATCTCAAACTGAATCCACAAAAGTGCAACTTTCTGCAAACAGAAGTGGTATATTTAGGTCATTCAATAACTAATGAAGGTATTAAAACTGACCCCAGAAAATTTAATGCAATCACTAGCTATCCCAAACCCACTAATGCAGATGAAGCAAAAAGATTTACAGCTTTCTGCAACTATTATAGAAGGTTCATACCTAATTTCGCAGCAATAGCTAAACCATTAAATATGCTTTCACGCAAAAACACACCTTTTATTTGGACAGAAGAATGTCAAAATGCTTTCGATACAATGAAACAAAAATTAACTAACCCACCGTTGTTGCAATACCCAGATTTCTCGAAACCATTTACTCTAACAACTGATGCATCCAATTATGCTCTCGGCGCAATCTTATCACAACGAGAGATAGGCAAAGACCAGCCAATCGCTTATCAAAGTCGTACACTAGATGTATATGAAATGAAAAAACCAATAATTGAAAAGGAACTATTAGGAATCTATTGGGCGATTAAACACTTCAGACCCTATCTATACGGAACAAAATTTACTCTCGTTACCGATCATCGACCACTAGTTAGTCTCTTCACGCACAAAGATCCACCTTCGAAGATGACAAGAATAAGACTAGAACTGTCTGAATATGACTTTGACATCATCTATAAGAAGGGGTTATTAAACACGAATGCAGACGCACTGTCTAGAATCAATCTCAATTCAGACATGCTTAAAGATATGATACCAATAAAGCAAGTTAACATAATAACAAGGAGTAAGAAGAAAGAACTAGAATCACGTGATGTACAGAAAGACATTGAGAGTGCTGAGGAATCGTCTGGCCAACTTTTCATCCACGAATGCACTTCAATCTCTGATGTAAGGAATATAAGGCAACTAAAGCTCACGAAGATACAAGAGGACGTCCTAAGCAGAAGAATTGCAAGAAAGAAAATAATATTAATAAAAAAGAAAGAAGTATTGATCGAGTACAGTGATAATCTATATCTGAACTTAGGTTCGATACTTGAGAAACTGACTCTAGCAATGATCAACAACAGAATAGAAAAGTTAGCAATATCAATGAAAGATGAACTATTAATGAAATTTGGAATAGAAAGATTTAAAAAGGAATTTAATGCTCTGTAAACAAAACTTGCACATTTTAATATTTAAACCCCCGAAAAGAATTGAAAACAAAGACGAACAGTTAAAGATAATAGAAGAATTTCACGACACACCATACGCCGGTGGACATTCAGGAGTAAAACGGACGATAAACAAAATCAAACAAAGATACTGCTGGAAGAATCTCAGCAAGATGGTCAAATCTTATATAAATAATTGTGAAAAGTGCAAATTCAATAAGCTTATAAGACACACTAATGAAAGAATGGTAGAAACAAATACACCTAGTGATGTTTTTGAAATTGTAGAAATAGACACGGTAGGACCAATGAAACAGATTAAATCTTACAGATATATTCTAACATGTCAATGCCAATTGACTAAATACGTAGAGGCATTTCCCATGGAAACTAAAGAAGCCAAGACAGTTGCAAAAATTTTAGTTGAAAAAATGATACTCAAGTACGGAGCATTCAAGATCCTAAGAACGGATTTAGGCACTGAATTTGTCAACAGTTTAATCGCGGAAATATGCAAAACCTTTAATATAGATAACGTTAAATCAACTCCATTTCACGAGGAAACGTTAGGCTCTATTGAAAGAAGTCATAGAGTACTAAATGAATATCTGCTATCGATCAGTCAAAACAATGAATGGGATGAATGGCTGACATACTTTACATATTGTTACAATATAACACCACATACAGAAACTGGAAGATCATCGTTCGAGTTAGTATTTGGCAAAATAGTCTCACTTCCTGACACTCTTGTTTCTAGCAATCCAACACCGACTTATAACGTAGAAGATTACGCAAACGAATTGAAGCTTCGATTACAGCAGAGTCTTAGAATAGCAAAATCTTTATTAGAGAACTCTAAAGGAAAGAGAAAACAGATAATAGACAAAAAAATTAATCCACTGAAAATTAGTATAGGTGATAGAGTATTATTAAGAGTAGGAAATAAGAAAAACACGAACAACCATATAAAGGACCATATGTTGTAATAAGTACAAATAATGTAAATATCAAAATAAAGATGGGAAATGAAACAAAAGAAATACACAACAATAGATTAAAGAATTTTTAGAAGTAATTTTCATATTGGCATGCCATACCCATAAGTACATTGTAAATAAGTTAATGATATAGGGTACAATAGTAATTTAGGTATTAGGTAACTACTGTATAACAAAAAAAAAATTCTCATACTCTCAAAAAAAAAAAAAAAATTCTCCCGAAGGGAAGGATGTAATGCATCTACAATAAAATAACTAGACATAGTAAGAATAATCTAACAAAAATATGCATTACAAGAGTACATGCATAAGAAAAGATAATTTCAACATAACATGCTAAAAAACACGCATATCATGCAGGCAGGATTTACATAGAGCGGGAAGTACAATTGAACCAAAGAATCATGAAGAACTTCTGTTCAAATAAGTTAAACGCTTTCACTTCCGCATATCAGCAAATATGGCTTAAGAATTAAGTAGTTGATTTTCATGCATGAAGCATGAGGACCTGAAAAGGATAAACAATGCGTTGAGCAATTAAAGGCACGCAAGCGCCAGCCAGCTGATTCTTGCATTTTCACTTTTTACGATGTACTGACCCACAGTAAAGCCGCCTGCTGATATGGGTCACTGTTGTACATAATGAATGTGTAAACAAAGAATATTTTTGGATGATATTTTTGTGTCATTAGTTTCGTAAGTTATTTTTGTATCATTATTTTCGTAAGTTATGTGTGTGTCATATTGCTTCACGTTTTTATGTGTTTTGTTAAGCGACCGAAATTATGTTAAGGAAGGGTAAGAATTTTGTATAAATTGAATGACTTCATATTGAATAAAGAGAGTATAATTTTGACCTGTGAAGGGAGAAGTTCAGTATTTTCAGTTGTAACTAACACTCCCCGCTCCTTCTTAAATTTAGGCTGTCGGAAGACGCAAAGTACTCTCAAGTGAGAGATATAGGCTGAGCTCGCTCGCCAAACACTGAACCAGTTCAAAGAATGCTGATATAGTGATTGAGAACATTCCAAGAAGACGTCCAACCGTTACAAAGGAAGAAAAACTGATAATTCTTCAAGCCCATAGTGAAGACCCCTGAAGAGGTTGAGAGTAGGTGCTGTAAGTTGTGGATTAAATTGAAAGTTTTGATGGATGGTTTTTGACATAATATTAATCTAGTATGATATGAAAGCTTCAGTGAAGAGCGTGGAAGAGGAGAGTGTTATTTGTTTACCTTTAAATCTTAAGGTTTATACTTTTAGCCTCCAGCAAGAATGTTTTCTTTCAGTTTATCCGGTGACTAGATAAGAATATGTTGATTTCATGTTCATAATTTCATCTTGTGGTGAGCATATGAAGGTAGCAGAGTTTTTTATAAATCAAGCAGGTATGCTGGTATGATCATATCCTACTAGATTAATATTATGTCAAAAACCATCCATCAAAACATTCAAATTAATTCACAACTTACAGCACCCACTCTCAACCTCCTCCACGGTCTTCACTATGGGCTTGAAGAATTATCAGTTTTTATTCCATCATACAACACCATTTGGATGATACTTTAGACAGATAAATATGAAGCGACCTTGCTGATAAGGTTTTTATTCCTTACTCACAGCTCACAAACAACTTCCATTACTCATCTAAGACAAGATATCATACTACATTATTATCATAACACCACCTTCTTTCATCAAAACATTTAATTAAACCCACTCTCAACGTAATGGCAAGAACATAATGTGATCACTCCAATAGTATGAAGATAAAATTATCATATTCTTATCAGCTTCATGTGAACTATGATATCGGGGTCAATCAAATCTGATTGAGAAATTTTATTGAAAATAAAAAACAATTGGTCATAAAATATGAGACTTTTCAATACAAACTCCTAGATACAAAAAACATTAATCGCTCAATTTGTCTGCTTTACTCGGACGTATTTGTTTACTCAAGATATCAAATTACCAGCCACCTGGCCACCTTTTCTAATGCTTTAATTTCCATTACTTCTAATGCTTTCATGTGTCGTACCAACCCAAACAACCGTGATCTATTTTTACACATCGAATATCATAACATGGTCATATAAAAGACACCTACAGACCACAACTGACGTTATAGTTGTTGATGTTGTTGTTATTTTTTGCAGCAAAAGAAATTTTCAATTATAACTTCCACTACTCATCCAAGACATCATATCCTACAGATTAATATCAGTTGTTGTTTTCAGCTAAAGAAATTGGGAATCTTACATTAAAACAACATAAATCGCTCAATTTGTTTACTTTACTCGGCTGCTGTGCGAATTTGTTTACATTATTCCACTGCGAATTTGTTTACTTTACTGGACTGTGCGAATTTGTTTATGCAAGGAATCAAATTAGAAGCATTCCAACTGAAGAGCAAAATGAGGCATTTACTAATTTCCATTACTTATCTGAGTGAACAAATCTACCAACATTCGCTCCAATCAGCATTGCCTGATCTATTTTTAGATAAATCATCACTTGGTGCAATCTTGACACAGACAGACAGACACAGACAGATTAATATCACCAAACCTTTAATTTGTAGTATACACATTACGTACGTATATACAAACGTACATACATAGCATGAATAATAATAATGCACAATGCTTAATGACATGATATGAGCACATCATTGTACGCACATATATTATTGTGCAAGCGCCATATCATGCTTGTAAGCAAATATATCTCATATTGCAAAACAATACAAAACAAAACAGAAATACAATTTACTTCCGATTTATCAAAAGAAATTACAATCTTAAGAATCAGCAATTTGATACCATTTACAAGTAAGTCAAGTAGGTGACAAAAATGTGTGTCATAACAATTGATGTAAATTATTATTGTGAAAGGTCATTCAATAAGTAAGAAAGCAATGAATTTGCTTATTGGACAATTCATTTCTTGAAATTGCCATTTCTTGCTTATGGAATGATTTTCCATAAGAATCTATGTAAAACAATTATATAAAAGACGAAGAAAAGAATAAAGAACTCAGACTTGATTATTACTGCATTGAAGTATATTCATTTCTCGTAATTCGGCTTCATAGACTACTGATCACAAAGCGGCACTCTTCAGCCTGATCAACCGACCTAAGCAGAGGCAGTTAAGCGGCATATAGCCTTGCCTTGCTTACTTTTAAAGCTTGAAGTCTATAAAGCGGCAAATTAAGCCTAGTCTTGAGCTTAAAGATACAAATAAACAAAATAAAATATTACAAATTGTTATTGCTTTTTTTGTTTTTGAGCTACAAATATTAATTACACCTGAGAAGGTAAGATCGCTAATATTTCGATCCATAGCCCGTAGAGGATTCCTGATGAAATTTTACTCCCCTAGTACTAATACTATTGGCATGGACAAAAATATTCTAGGGTTAACTTGAATTATTACTTATACTAATTACACTAATTCACTTAGGGAATCTGAAAACATTTCTTATCCACATAAATACACAGCTGCACACATCCATCCACGCTTTAGGTAACATTTCCTCAGCCACCAAGTAGCCCAGCCCAACATACCACAGGCACTCATACTAAAGCAAACAACTAACAACATACTCAAGCTGACAAGTATACAGCCCCGATATAAATTCGCTTAGGGCATTTCACATCATTACTTAAGCCGCACACATTCTACCCAAGCCTTGGTACAGGTAACGTAGCCCAATCCAACACACCCCAGACAATCCTAGTCATAGGATCACATATTGCCACTAAAGCTTTCAGCCAACCTCCAGTATCTATCCGCAAAGTGATATCGTATTACCAAGCCCGAGATGATATAGTACCGGCTAATGCCACCAGAGGGACCTAGCTCAAGAAATGGTGTTTGCACTCGAAAGAGCTACTGTGACTTTTCAATGCACGCACCTCCAAGACCCAATAATAATAATTGCAAAGAAAACATCAAGCCACGGTGATATCATGTTGTGAATTCGAATGATGTTGATATCTACAACTTCCCCGCTAAGAAAACGTATTTAGGTACACCACTTGAAAACAACAAAACCAAGATGACGTCAATCTGATATCTACAACCTCCCCGCTAATAAAAGAAAATAGCAAATCCAAGGCATGGTGGTCGTACCTGCTAATGCCGCTAGGGAACCTTACTTTCCCTCGAGGTGAACAACATAATGCTAATAATGCTAATAATGGCTAATGCCGCTACGGAACCTTACTCAAAAAATGGTGTTTTCACTCGAAAGATCAACTGTGACTTTTCTATAAACACACCCCTAAACCCAATAATATTAATTTGCTGAGAAAACATCAAGCAAAGGTTATGTCATGTTGTGAAATTCGAATGATGCTGATATCTACAACTTCCTGCTAAGAAAACGTGCAGCACTTGAAAACAGCAAAACCATGATGACGTCATGCTAATATCTACAACTCTCCCGCTAATAAAAGAAAACAGCAAAACCAAGGCATGCTGGTAGTTCCGCCTAAGGTCGCTAGGGAACCTTACTCAAGAAATGGCGTTTGCATCCCGAACAAATGTCGCCAATATATCGAAAACCAAAGCCAGTAGATTTCTGATGAAAATTCCGTTCCGCCTCCCACCCCACACCGCCAAGAATCAATTTCCATGAGCAAAAATAACTTGAATTGTAAAGACGGTAATATCTCGAAAACCAGAGCCCGTAGAGGATTTCTGATGAAAATTTCATTACCACTCCTCCCTATCTTTATTATCCCCCCACATACCACCCATCTAGAATCCATTGGCATGAACAAAAATTTCCTACTATTAACTATAATTATTAGTTATATTAATCCAAAACCAAAGCCTACATTTAGGCGCAACACTTGAAAACAACAAAAGCTTACATTTAGGCGCACCACACATCCAAACAAAAACCGTAGCGTGCTGCTACTTGGGGGCACAAAAACCGTAGCATACTGCCACGTGTGGGAAAAATTAAAGCAAAAAACTTCCCAAAACCGTAGCATGCTGCTACGTGTAGGCAAAAGTGAAGCAAAAACTTCACATATCCAAGAGAACCTCCAAGAAAGCCGTAGTACCGGAGCATGCTGGTAGTATAGGCTAATGTCACTAGGGTGCAGTCAAGACCAAATGACACATCCACACACATCCAAGAAAACCATAGTACCGGAGCATGCTGGTAGTACCGGCTAATGCCGCTAGGGCGCAGGCAAGACCAAATGACACATCCCGGAGCATGCTGGTAGTACCAGCTTATCCCGCTAGGGTGCAGTCAAGACTCAATGGTGCATCCAAGACATAAACCAGTACAGTCAAGACACACCGGAGCATGCTGGTAGTATCGGCTAATGCCGCTAGGGCTCAGTTGCTGCATAGTACTGAAAGTGACCTCGTATCCCCAAAACTCGAGATGAAAAATCTTAATGTCAACTTAGAGGCTATGAGTCTGAGATGAAAAATAAGCGAAGTCCAGAAACAAAATCGAAATCCTATGCTATTTCCCTATGCTGGAGAGTGCTAAAAGTGGTCTCGTATCCCCAAAGTGGTCTCCTATCCCCAAGACTCGAGATGAAAAATAAGCGAACTTCAGAAACAAAATCGAAATCCTATGCTATTTCCTTAGATCACAAAACGAAAGGATAGGCTACTTTGTATAAAATTCGTGTACGTGTGATAAGCAATTTTTTTGTGGACACGGGAGGGAAATAACAAGAGGGCTTTGGTCTTAGTTTTTGTCAGTTCGATAATTCTGACATTTCTCATTTGTCATTTCTTAGATCTTACAATTGAATTGTCATCGGGGCTCTTGTTTGATGTCAGTCAAGCAAAGGCAACGACAAGAAATATTATCAGCAAATAAATGGGGCACTAGGAAAACTCTTAAAAATGTTATAAGTTATAAAGGAATTATAAAATTATAAACTGAAAAAATGATACGATTCGCGGTGAAAGGAAATTATAAAACTTGTTCAATATATGATTAACTTTCAACCATTAAATTATGTGCCCGCTCAGAAAATATCGTAGTTTACGACTTCCATGTCTAAACAAACACATCGATGCGATTCTACTACTTGAAGAAAAATGCTTAAGTTTTCTGCCTCATAGCCTATCCAGTTCGTTATATGATCTAAGGCTATTTCCCTATACTGGAGAGTGCTAAAAGTGGTCTCGTATCCCCAACAGTAGTTCCGCTTTGCGGATTCTGGATCACTTTTTAAGCCTCCAGGATTTCACCACCGTCACTAGGTGGTTTGAGTCTTGACTGTATTGGTTTGTGTCTTGGATACAATATTGCGCCTTGGATACACCATTGTGTCTTGGGTCCACCATTGACTCAACTGCGCCCTAGCGGGATTAACCGGTACTACCGGGATGTGTCGTTTGCTCTTGACTGCACCCTGGCGGCATTAGCCGGTACTACCAGCATGCTCCCGTACTACGGTTTTCTTAAATAGATATGTGGTGCATCTAAATGTAGGCTTTTTATCATGATTTTTCTTGAGCGCCTATATCTAGGCTTTTGGTTTTGAACTAATAATTAAAGTTAATAGTAGGAAATGTTTGTTCATGCCAATGGATTCTAGATGGTGGGTATGTGGGGGGGGGGGGGTAATAAAGATAGTGAGCGGGGGTAATGAAATTTTCATCAGCAATCCTCTACGGGCTCTGGCTTTCGAAATATTACCGAATTAATAATTCAAGTTATTTTTGCTCATGAAAATGGATTCCAGCTGGTGTGGGGTGGAAGGGGGAACGAAATTTTCATCAGAAATCCATTGGTTTTCGAGATATTAGCGACATTTGTTCAAACAATTAACTAATTGGCAATTATATAATTACTAATTGGCAATTAGCAGCTTGGTTGGTAATTAGCTAATTATCAATTAGCTAATTCGCAATTAGTAATGTGGTGTGATGCGCTTTACTGTTATTCTCATAAAATAAACAAATTTAAGTAATCTCAACACTTGCTGTAAATATTTAATAGAAAACTTCAAGTTTAAGGTAAAAATATGGTTGCTGTGAAGTGTATTGATACAATTTTTTTTGCTGAAAATAATGTTGTCAAACCAAATTAAATTTCAATATTTATTCACATCAAATTAATTATTTATTTCTAAATCTTAAGATATAAACTTTTTCCCTATGTTCTATATTCAAAACTGGTAGCAATATAAGTGAAGTTCTATGAATCCTATCTTGGAATCGAAAGCAATCCAGAGCATATGTCTCCCAAGGTCCTTTTCTGGGCTCATAAGCAATTATATAAACTTGTGGAGCACTAGTATTAAACGTAACTTTCATTATCACTAATAATTTAGAAAAAATAAAAACAGCATTCGTAGGTAGAAATAGGGGAGGTGTTATCGTGAATATAAGCCACCTAGATCCTAAGTTATTAATGCAAGATGCCTCCAAATTACTTGCTCGCCGCATTAAGAATACATTACAACAACAATATCATATTAAAGTTGCTACAAAGTTTTGCGGTGAGTTTATTATAGAAACTGGTGATAATGAAGTTATTAAAGACATTAAGTACTTCCAAGCCAGAACTGCCCCAATCAGTGTGGAGGATAATTTGAATGAGTGGTATAAATTAAATATATACGACCCAATTCTCAGTCAACTAGAAGAGTTTCAACAGAAAGATAGTGGTTGGGCACTGCATTCTGTAATACATTTAGCGGTGCATATCAACAAGTTTGAACCGATTCGGGATCATTTTCTATACCTCTACCGAAGGAGATTGCATCAAAGAAAGCTTGCATAAATTGAAGAATAATGATGAAGCATGCTTCGCGGGGGCAATAACATCAGCGCTATAACCTGTAAATATAAACACCAATAGAACCTAATCATATCCACATTATTCTACTGTACTTAATTTAACTGGAATAACATTTCCCATGACGCTTAAGCAAATTACACAATTTGAATGCCAGAACGATTTATCAATAAACGTGTTCATCCTAGAGAAAGAGCGTTTCTTCACCACAGTTCCAGTTAGACTCACGAAACACAGCATGTTGCGACATGTAAATCTCTTAATGCTGCAAGATGACTATGACCAGGCTGATGATGATGATGATGATGATGATGATGATGATGATGATGATGATGATGATGATGATGATGATGATGATGATGATGATGATGATGATGATGATGATGATGATGATGATGATGATGATGATGATGATGATGATGATGATGATGATGATGATGATGATGATGATGATGATGATGATGATGATGATGATGATGATGATGATGATGATGATGATGATGATGATGATGATGATGATGATGATGATGATGATGATGATGATGATGATGATGATGATGATGATGATGATGATGATGATGATGATGATGATGATGATGATGATGATGATGATGATGATGATGATGATGATGATGATGATGATGATGATGATGATGATGATGATGATGATGATGATGATGATGATGATGATGATGATGATGATGATGATGATGATGATGATGATGATGATGATGATGATGATGATGATGATGATGATGATGATGATGATGATGATGATGATGATGATGATGATGATGATGATGATGATGATGATGATGATGATGGTGATGATGATGATGATGATGATGATGATGATGATGATGATGATGATGATGATGATGATGATGATGATGATGATGATGATGATGATGATGATGATGATGATGATGATGATGATGATGATGATGATGATGATGATGATGATGATGATGATGATGATGATGATGATGATGATGATGGTGATGATGATGATGCCAGCAGATATCATTTCTGCTGGATTAAAAAATTTTCGCGCCTCATATCGGGACAAGCTTCACAACATAAGTCTCGAGTGTATATATGCAAAAGATGTTTGCTCTACTTTTACTCGCAAGAAAAATTAACATCACACACTCCTGAATGTGAGAAACGAGGAATTAGTCGGCAGTCCCTCGCAAATTCAAACAAAAGCCGACATACACATCAACCCAAATTAGATAATGCACATTTATTAAATGATCACTTAACGCTGAAAATTCCAATTACTATCAGCCCCAAATTCCATTACCATTTCCATATCTACCAATGTATGCTCAAATAAAGAAACAAAGTTTCTTGTAGACACAGGAGCGGAAATAAGCCTAATAAAGTTCAATACACTGAAAGCAGGTAGCACTAACTATAAAGATGCAATCTGCAACATAAATACTTTATTTTCGGAATCTAAAACTACAGAAGGATTAATATTAGAAAAATTGGCAACTATATCAAGCGAAGAATCTGTAATAGAACATCCCTTCCAAATAGTAGGAGAAAACTCGGCCTTGGCATATGATGGCCTAATTGGCCACGACTTCTTGTCCCGATATAACGCTTGTATCAATTATAGAAACAAGTACATTTCCTTAGAGGTGAAGCAATGTCATTCATATCTCAGATATGATATTCCGGACGAGAAGTCTCTAAACAACCTTCTATATGCAAAAACGAACTTGTTAACTAATAAGAACAATGAAAATATTAACAAGAATAAATCGCACGTTACAAAACAGGCAAGAAACACAAAACAGAAAGACTTTCCTAAACAAAAAATTCCACAAAAAACGGAATACACCCTAGAAACCATTAAAAACAAACGTACATTGAATAACTTACATAATAAAATTATTTCAATTCCCGCTCGCTCTGAATCCATAATTCAAATTCCAACTTTGTCAACTACGGAATCGGTATATTTTAAAAAGAGGTAAAGCCAGGGTTGTTCATAGGTAATACCATAGTCAACCCATCACAAGGAATGGCAAAAGTACTAGTTCTCAACACGAATGAGCAGGACGTCGAACTGGCAATTCATGACATGAATCCAGAATGCCATGACCTTAATGACTTCGATTGCATCTCTACAGATTCCAACAGAGATCCAATTAGGTGCAGAATAAAAAAACTGCACACCCTGATTAAATTGGATCACTGTTATTTGGAAGAAGCCGAGAGTATTCGGAAAATTTGTAAGGATTTCAACGATCTCTTCTACTTAGAAGGGGATTTCCTAACGTTTACAAATGCAACCGAGCACAAAATCGAAACAGTCCCAAATAAACCTCACATATACACTAAACTAAAGACTTCCAGAAACAAGCCGGAAAGAAATTACTCGTCAAATAAATGAAATGTTGGATTCGGAGATAATAAGCCCTTCAAATAGTCCGTGGAATTCTCCCCTACTTCTAGTTCCCAAAAAGCCGGATGAGCATGGGAACAAAAAATGGCGAGTCGTTGTAGATTTCCGCCGAGTAAATGACATTACTATTGGCGACGCTTACCCATTACAGACATATTAGATCAATTGGGTAAGTCTAAATATTTTACAACGCTAGACCTCGCCAGCGGATTCCGCCAAATTCGCATTGACGGAAAGGATAGAGCAAAAACTGCGTTTAGCACTCCTTATGGTTATTACGAGTTTAACCGTATGCCATTTGGATTAAAAGGTGCACCCGCAACCTTCCAACGTGCCATGAATAATGTCCTTTCCGGACTCCAGGGCATCTACTGTTTCGTATACATAGACGATATTGTAGTCCATGGATACAATCTGAAAGACCATAATATCAGGCTAGCAAACGTATTTAGCCGTCTTCGGGATTTCAATTTAAAACTTCAACCCGATAAGTGCCATTTCCTAAGAAAGGAAATAATGTATCTAGGGCACATCATTACTGAAAATGAGGTCAAGCCAGACCCGGCAAAAATTAAATCAGTTCAATCTTATCCCAGACCCAAGAAGGAAAAAGACATCAAAGCCTTCCTTGGTTTCGTCGGCTATTATCGCCGCTTTATTCCCAATTTTTCTGAAATCGCGAAACCTCTTACTAACCTTCTGAAAAAGGACACACCTTTCAAGTTCGATGCAATTTGCGATGAAGCATTTTGCAAATTAAGAAAAAAATTAATATCAGCACCAATTTTATCTTATCCGGATTTCGACAAAGAATTTTTTGTCACCTCCGATGCCAGTGACTACGCCATCGGAGCAGTTCTTTCCCAAGTAGATGATCAAGGAGATCATCCAATCGCCTATGTGAGTCGTGTTCTCAATGGTGCAGGGACTCGTTACTCAACAATCGAAAAAGAGCTTTTGGCAATTGTTTTCGCAGTTGAGCAATTCAGGCCGTACGTTTATGGTAGACAGTTTACCATCATAACTGACCAAAAACCATTAGTATGGCTAATGAATCTAAAGGACCATTCCTCAAGGCTAATAAGATGGAGAATACGTCTTGAGGAATATGACTATAAAATAGTTCATAAACCTGGAAAACTCAACACAAATGCAGATGCTCTCAGTAGGGCTATCCCAGAAAATTCCGTAAAATCAATGGAACCTAACACCTATGTAAATGTGGTAACCAAAGCCAAAGCTCAGGCGAATCTAGATACACCAAATCCAAATATTACTACTCCAAATCCAGATTTATCAGTAGTAAACAGTTCCTCAGTGATAATAACTGAGACCAATTTCCCGTTACTTTTAACTAAAAACACAAATCCCAAATTTTTCATCTTTCCAATGCAGGATACAGAACTTGAAAGAGTGTTAAAATCTAAACTAAAACTTTTACACAAACCTCCTCTACTAGAAAACAAACTGAACTTCTTTAAGAAGAAAGACTCCACAGTAATCATTTCAAAAGTCAATCTACCTTGCCGATCTCAAAGAGATAGATTAGACATTGAAAAGATTTTAACTGAGATCGGCTCATACACAGAAGCAAATCAGTTAAATCAGGTAAATATCTCCTTCCCGGTATTAGACCAACAAAATCTATCAAATATTAAAAACATTTTTACCAAGATCTTCGTTAACCATAAAATAAATATAAAACTTCATCAGGATTCCATAAAGTATTTATCTAACAGCAGTGATATTGAGCAAGTTCTGAAAGATTTCCACTCTTTACCAACGGGAGGCCATCAAGGTGTCGCCCGTACAATTAAAACAATTAAAAAACAATTCTATTGGCCTGGCATGTCAGACGATTTTGTAAGATATGTAAGGAAATGTAAACTTTGTCAAGTAAACAAAGTATCGAGAAATCCCAATATTCCTATGAAAATCTCAAGCATAAGCTCAAAACCTTTTGAAAGAGTGTACCTAGATGTTGTAGGACCTCTCCCAATTTCCCATTCTGGAAATAAATACATCCTTACATTTCAAGACGACCTTTCCAAATTCTCTGAGGCTATTCCCATAGTCAACACTGAATCTAAGACATTAGCGGAAACCTTCACGACAACAATAGTTTGTCGACATGGCATTCCAGAAAGTATCCTAACAGATCAGGGATCTAACCTCATAGGTGGCATGTTCGCCGAGGTATCTAAACTGCTAAAAATCAAAAAGCTCAAAACTACTCCATATCACCCTCAAACAAATGGTGCATTGGAGAGAAGTCATAGAACTTTAGCAGAATACCTCAGATCTTATGTAGCGAAAGATCCTCAAGACTGGGATACATGGATTCCATATGCCATGTTTGTCTATAATACCACACCTCACTCGAGTACAAATTATACTCCCCGTGAACTCCTGTACGGATTCCCAGCCGAAATCCCAAATAACTTAAAATCATCTCCGACCGTTTGCTATAATTACGATAATTATACAAACGAGTTAAAAGCACGTCTACAACACAGCTATAAAATTGCGAAGGATATAGCCATGGCCCATAAAGAATAGTCCAAAATCCAATATAACAGAAACACAGTTCAAAAATCTTTCAATATTGGAGACAAAGTCTTAATAAAAAGCAGAGTAAGAGATAACAAATTCTCACCACTCTGGACAGGTCCATATGTGATTAGAGAAATCAATTCTCCTGAGAACTCCACGGTGAAAATAAATAACAAAAATAAAAGAGTCCATAACAATGACTTAAAACTTTGCGCGGATTAATACAAAATTTCTTCTACTACAAAATCACCGCAAATGAATAAACAATATCATCTTCCAGGTCCTCAAAATGATGCAAACGGCATTTTTCCTAATCTGCATTCCATTCATCTCAGGCTCGGGGATAAAAATAAATCAAATAAATGCCAGCCCAGGCATTTATTTCGAAGAAATTGGCAGAGCCAATTTCTACACCAACGAGTGGAAGATCGTTACCTACTACGATCTAGAAAACTTCAAGTCAGAATTTAGGAACATCAAATTCATCACTGAGTAAATTACGGCTATCTGCTGGAGATTGGATGGAAATTCAGCAATGGCACACACTTGTAACGGTACGTTGCTACAGATAAACCTTATCATAGCAAATATAGAATATAAAAATATGCTCCTAATAACTCAAAGCAGAAAACAAAAAACCACTTTTAAATGTAATAGGATCAATTTGCAAAGCTCTTTTCGGCACATTAGATGAAGATGATGCCAAGTTGTATGATGAACAAATTCACAACCTCAATTTAAACCGAGACTCCCTCCTTTCTCTTATGAAAAGCCAAACCGCTCCTCTACAAGTCCTACATTAGACCTAGAATGGAATACAACTCCCATATATGGGCCGGGGCTGGTCGCACAGCCTTAGCTTCATCGGATATTGTCCAAAAGAGAGCCTTCAAGCTCATTGGCGATTTGGCAATAACTTGTCATATCGACTCACTCGAGCACCGCCGCAATGTTGGATGCCTTTCGCTCCTTTATCGCTATATGCATGGTCAATGTTCTGATGAAATATCTAGTCTAATCCCTTGTAGAATGATTCCTGCACGCAATACTCGCGCTGCAAACCGCGCACATCCTTTAACCCTTCAAATTACTTTCGGCCGTACAGTAAAATTCAGAGATGCTTTTTTATCCCGAACAGTGCGAATGTGGAACAGCTTACCATCTTCTGTTTTTCCTCCGGCATACAATCTGCGGAAGTTTAAGGGCGACATACATCGGCACCTCCGCCACTTTCCTCATATCCCCTAATCCTTTCCCTATCTCCTTCCTGCCATGCTGTGCTTTGCATCATAGGGTATCCCCTGAGCTTGGCTTAATAATATATAAAAAAAAAAAAAAAAACAGCTCAAATTTTTAATAAAACCAAGGCCGCAATTGAAAAGGAATTCCTGACTATGCATAAAAAGCTAGTTTCAATTAAAAATATCTACTTCATTAATGAAAAATAGAACACTGGATAATAAAATATCCATCGAAATAGAATCATTGATCTCACTTGTTACATTAATGACATTCAGATATCAAAATGCACAGTCAGTATTAATAGATCTTTTAATTGATTCCAAACATGGAAAATTTCACCCTACACTAATATCACCTAATAAGATTGAAAAAAATTTATCAAAAATTAGGCAGGAGCTGCCGAGTTCAATAATGCTTCCCATAAATTCCAGAGACAATATATTTTCACAAATCTACAAATTAAGCACAATATCTGCAAATGTTTTCAACAACAAAATAATTATAGAACATCGAATCCCACTTCCCTTTAAAGAATCCTACCAAATTTTCAAAGCAATGCCATTACCGATAATCCTAAACGGTTCATTCATATATATTGAACCATTAAAGGAATATATATTAATTGATTACAATCGTGATCACTACATCGAATTAACATTACAGGAAATCCACAATTGCGCAACGTTGGACCATACTCACTTTTATTATAAAATTTCATCACCCATCCTTAATACAAACAATAGAGTAAATCAATGTGAAATCAACTTAATAAAAAAGGAACCTATTACATCAAAATGTAAAATTTTGACGTTAAAACAGAACTACTATATGAGACAATTATCGCAGAAAAATGCATGGCTTTTCTCCCTCAAAAAACCTTTCCATATAGATATCGTTTGTGAAGATTCAATTAGTTCAGAAATCCTGCAGGGAACAGGAACAATATTTATCTACCCAGGTTGTTATGTCCGCAGCAAAGAATTTATCTTGCACGGACATTACGTAGAAATATCAAAATTTAATTCCCATTTCATCCCATCAACAAACATTTCCAACATAATCGAAAATATGACGCTTCCCTCTTTGGAAACGTACAGAAGAACAAATCCTTTAAATATCACAAACAACATGGACGTTGATGAAATTTTAAAATCCATTCATCTTCAAGAAGAACGGGAAGCAAATCCACTAAACCCAATTAACAAGCATCATATCCATCACTATGCGCTATCATATTTGACATTAGCATTAGTGATGACTATCATATTTATCTACATTTACACGAAATACAAATCGAAAACCCGCAAAGGTACAAATATACCCCCGGAACATATACTTGAAGATGTTCCTGCGGCGGCAGACCTAATGTCAATATAACCCCTGCTCCCAACAGAAGAACTGCAGATAATTCCACCAAATAGTTCTAATATATTTAAATATATGTACTGCGTATTAGCATATATCCCGTGGACTCATGCTTCCAATCAAACAGCACAAGATACCGAAACTATAACGAACAAAGACTAACACAATAACCATTTCCATCCCCTAAGTCCTTAACACTTTCCCCACCAAAAGATCAAACAAGAAAAAAAAATGAAATTTAAAGGAACAACACAAAGTTTTTCTTTTCTCTCATTCTAAGAAACATATTTCTTTTTGTCAATGTTCTTTCATTCCCACTAGAAAACAGTCTATATGATAAATAAAACATAAATGTTAAAATAAATAAGTATTATGCCAAGAAAATTCGAAAAGCCAAAGCTGTAATTAGAAGAGAATGTTAGTCCATATAAGAAACAAAACCTATTATATACATAACGGCTACCATAAATAAAAATATAATTAACAAGAGACAAATAAACAACTATTAATTAACGACAACTTTGAAAGTTGCAATACTACATTTATAATGTTACTTAACTAGTGTTAATATAGAGTAATTAGTAGCAACATCTATTTTATATACGAATTTTTTCTCCCTCTCCGCTATTTCCTCCCTTATCCAACAGCATCATTAAAATAAAGCTCATAAAGTTATAACACTTAGGTGAAATTCTCCAGAAAAAACACACCAATTACAACCAACAAATATAAAAAAAAAAAAAAACTATCGCTTCTGTCCCAAGACATGCCGGACTATGCCAAAGTAACTATAACACCACGACGACATCCATATTAAGACCAAATCAAAAAAAAATATAAAGGGCTATAGAAAACCTCATGCAAATGGTTATCAGCTAGCTGCTTAATAACGACGCTATCAAAACAACTTCAGAAATTGTACGACTACCTCTCCCATTTCCTTCTCCTCCATATACCTTTTTTTTTATTATTTTTTTTAACAGTAACTGAATATAAAAATGTATATAAAATAAATAGATAGCTACAACAAAAAAAACAAATATGCAACCTAGATATATGTATATATATATATATAATAAATAAAAGGAGAACATCAAATTACTTAGAATAATTAAGTATAAAATAAATTAAAAAAAAGGGGCTTTGCTAAAATTTACCATTAATATTACTATATCACAACAAATAAAGCCAAAATAGATACCTAGAGCTACATTGTACATATTATAGATATATTTGGTAACTTCATTAATTAATGATCCAAACCATGTCAACAGAATATTTTGATTAATGTATCATAGATTCATGGTTAACTAAAAACATTACCTTATTTTAGAATTTGAATAGGTAATATTTTTTTTATTATTAGAAAGAAAGTTTTCCTCTTAAAAAGAATTAAACTTTCTTTTCCCCAGGGGAGGGATGTTGTGACCCAGGTGCCCATTGACCCGAACCACAACCATAAAACCAATACACCAATACATTGCCCTATGCAATATATTGGCGTATATCAGAAATGACCCTGAAAATAAAAATATTTTAATTCTATTTCAATTTTAAACGCATTTAAAAATGCATTTTCATACTGAAACAAAATGCAATTTAGTATAAATTGCATTTTGTTATCAGTCATATATTCAGTTCGCATGGCATGATACTTACCTACATGCCGTACAAGGTACATACATATCTTACCTGAACTCCGTCAAATTTCTTGCATGTGTATACATGCAATTCCTAAATTCATAACAATTAATCGTATGTACATACAGACATACAATTATTCCCGTCGGTCTACTTAAAATATCATTTTTACAAGACAGAGTGCATATCAGATTTCATGCATATGTTCTGCGTCTAAACTTTTTGTACTTTCCCACGTACGATTCTTCACGTCGTGGGAAAGTAATAAAAATCATAAAAAAGCTCTTTTTGAAGCTATGCTCCGTACCTGGGTGCAATATCGCCGATCCTCGAGGAGTTCGCTTTTAATGTTCGTTGGGCAGAGTCAAATAGAAATAAATCTTGTGCGAATAGAAAAATTCCTATGTGTACTTGCTATAATTGAAAGATTACTAAAATTTTGTGAAATACATAAAGTAGAAATAAATATTGTGCGAATAGAAAAATTCCTATGTGTACTTGCTATAATTGAAAGATTACTAAAATTTTGTGAAATACATAAAGTAGAAATAAATATTGTGCGAATAGAAAAATTCCTATGTGTACTTGCTATAATTGAAAGATTACTAAAATTTTGTGAAATACATAAAGTAGAAATAAATATTGTGCGAATAGATAAATTCCTATGTGTACTTGCTTTAATTGAAAGATTACGAAAATTTTATGAAATACCTCTACCTGAATAAATATTGAAAACTACTAAAACTGTGTGCTCTCTATTACGAGAACGGCACGCAGGATACATCACCGGCTAATGCCGCTAGGGCGCAGGCAAGACCAAATGACATATCCCGGAGCATGCTGGTAGTACCGGCTAATGCCGCTAGGGCGCAGGCAAGACCATATGACATATCCCGGAGCATGCTGGTAGTACCGGCTTATCCCGCTAGGGTGCAGTCAAGACTCAATGGTGCATCCAAGACATAAACAAGTACCGTCAAGACACAACGGAGCATGCTGGTAGTATTGGCTAATGCCGCTAGGGCGCAGTTGCTGCATAGTACTGAAAGTGATCTCGTATCCTCAAAACTCGAGATGAAAAATCCTAATGTCAACTTAGAGGCTATGAGTCTGAGATGAAAAATAAATCAACTCCAGAAACAAAATCGAAATCCTCTGCTTTTTCCCTATGCTGGAGAGTGCTAAAAGTGGTCTCGTATCCCCAAAGACTCGAGATGAAAAATAAGCGAACTTCAGAAACAAAATCGAAATCCTATGGTATTTCCCTATGCTGGAGAGTGCTAAAAGTGGTCTCGTGTCCCCAACAGTAGTTACGCTAGGCGGATTCTGGATCGCTTTTTAAGCCTCCAGGATTTCACCACAGATGGCGCCACCGTCGCTAAGTGGTTTGAGTCTTGACTTTATTGGTTTGTGTCTTGGATACACCATTGCGCCTTGGATACCCTACTGTGTTTTGGGTGCACCATTGAGTCTCGACTGCGCCCTAGCGGGATTAACCGTTACTACCGGGATGTGTTATTTGCTCTTGACTGCACCCTAGCGGCATTAGCATAGTCATGATTCCAAAACAAGTTTAATCCTGCTTAAAGCAAATTTGCAATATCAGCACATTAACCTGAATGATTCATGTAATTTGATACCACACTTCCTGTAAGCAACCCAATTCCAAGAATTTTACTGATCGAAAAGTTTCATTGGAATTCGTAAACATCCTATTGTAAACAAATTTAAGCAATATCAGCAAATGATTCATGTTTATTCTACTGATCGAAACGTTTCATTGGAATTCGTAAACAAATTTTCACATCCTGCTGTAAACAAATTTAAGCAATATCAGCAAATGATTCATGTTTATTCTTTTCATATAATTTGATACCACACTTCCTGTATTGTTATTTTTATTGTTTCAAGAATTTTACCGATCGAAACCTTTCATTGGAATGTTAACAAATTTTCACATTTTCATGTATGCATTCATGTAAACAATCTTATTTGCAAATTCGACCAGCAGAACAAAAGTAATCAAATTAATTTGAGTGATTTTCTTATCGTGTAATTCGATATCAGCTCAGCCTGTAAGCAAATTCGTTGGAATTCATCCTGTGCAATGATTATTGTAGCAGCAGGATCCTTCATGTTAACAAACCGTTGCTATAAAAGCGCAAGCAAACTCTTGGGGAGCACCAGTCAATCTTAGTGATTCAAAGTGTTAGTGTTGAATAAAAAAAATTAAAAATGTCTATCACAGTAATAAATGAAAGTTTTTAATTAATTAAGAAATTGCGAGAAGATGTGTTGAAGTGTTTAAGTGATGCAAATTTTGTGAATAAAAACAATATTATTACAGAGTGCAACAGAAACATTCGTAAATATCAATCAGCATTTCGGAAGTGTAATAAGAATGCTAGAAAACTACATTTGGACAGCTGTATTGCTCAAATTAAATTATTTAGAGTGTTAGTCAAAGCTCCCCATCGAAGTGGAGGAATTAATCAACGATTAATAAGAAGTGATTTTGTTAAGTGGGAAGAAATAAAAACAGCATTCGTAGGTAGAAATAGGGCAGGTTTTATCGTGAATATAAGCCAACTAGATCCTAAGTTATTTATGCAAGATGCCTCCAAATTACTTGCTCGCCGCATTAAGAATACATTACAACAACAATATCATATTAAAGTTGCTACAACGTTTTGCGGTGAGTTTATTAAAGAAACTGGTGATAATAAATTTATTAAAGACATTAAGTACTTCCAAGCAAGAACTGCCCCAATCAGTGTGGAGGATAATTTGCATGAGTGGTATAAATTAAATATATACGAAAAAGAGTTTCCAGAGAAAGATAGTGGTTGGGCACTGTGTTATATATTTGTATAACAATATATATTTATAGTTCTAACCACGGGTACTCACTGTCACTTTGCGCACAAAAGCGAACGTTGCTGGTTTTCCCCCTCTGTAATCCTGGGGATTTTTGGCTACTGATACACCGTCTGTTGCACAATCTGAAGGTATTAATAATAAAAACTTTTCTTTTCACAAATTTTCTTTTATTAATCAAAACACTTCTTTTATCTTTACACCCTTTCTCTATTATTAATACACCTCCTTTTCTTTTTACAACCACTTAGGTATCTTCAAACTTTCAGCTTCACAATTTTTTCTTATTTATATCAACCCAGTGACCGCCCGTTAGTATGCCAAAAACCGACCGCTGCAAAAATTACCTATTTTCACGTCTTGAAACTGACTGCACTTGACTTTGATTTTCGTAATCGCAAGTCTAGTTGTTCAGGATAGAAAAGTGCTTAATTAGCATTCCTATCCTGAGAAAATTATTTACCGCTGGGCATGTTTAAACATGCCCAGAATTATCGCGACGAACGATGGTTGGAATTGAAATTTGATATTTTCATAAATCCAACCATCGTCGAGCTATCGTGCATACATTGTTGCGATCACAATGTATGCAGCTCGCGACAATTTGCTGATAAGAGCATTTTTCGGTGAAGACTTGATCGTTTCAGTCTTCACCGACGTAAAATTATCATGCGCCCGATATGTATGTATGTATGTATGTACATACATATCGAATATACGACAAATCTTACTGAAGGTAAGATTTATCGTGGGGCTATTTTCTATGAAAACGACTTGGGTTGATATTTAACACTTTTGTTTGTCCCAAGTCATTTTGTGGGAAATACTTTTTGTTTTTAATAAAGCAATGTGGAGAAATTGCTGATAGCAATTTCTTCGACTTATAGATATATAAGCTAACCAAGTTTTAAGCATGGCTAGCTTCTACATATTATACATGAATGATAATTTATTACTTACTTAATTTAACTGGAATAACATTTCCCATGACGCTTAAGCAAATTCCACAATTTGAATGCCAGAACGATTTATCAATAAACGTGTTCATCCTAGAGAAAGAGCGTTTCTTCACCACAGTTCCAGTTAGACTTACGAAACACAAGATGTTGCGACATGTAAATCTCTTAATGCTGCAAGATGACTATGACCAGGCTGATGTTGATGAAGATCATATGGATGATGATGACGATGGTGATGATGATGCCAGCAGATATCATTTCTGCTGAATTAAAGATCTTTCGCGCTTCATATCGGGACAAGCTTCACAACATAAGTCTCGAGTGTATATATGCAACAGATGTTTGCTCTACATTTACTCTCAAGAAAAATTAACATCACACACTCCTGAATGTGAGAAACAGAATGACTGCAGGATTATGTTTCCCTCAGAGGAAAAGAAATGGTTGGAATATAAGAATTATAACCATAAGAATCTAGTCCCGTTTTGTGTGTATCCTGATCTTGAATCCATTTTGAAGCCGATTCAGGCGAACGATCAAAATACACAGCGAATCCAGGAACATGAAGTTCAGAGCATAGGATTCTCTTTCCACTGCAAACATGGTGCTAAGCTCTCATATTACAGAGCATATCGAGGCAAGGACTGTCAACAATGGCTTGCATTAGAATTGCAAAAGATTGCATCCATAGCTGTACAGGAGAAGCTGAACATCAGGCCAATGCAACCCCTGACTAAAGAGGAACGGCGTTCACATATGGAAAATACTTGCTGCCATATATGCGAAAAAACGTTTGCAGCCGATGAGGAACGAGTGCGGGACCATTGCCACTTAACACGTAAATATTGAAAATTATAATTCAATTCATTTTTTCATAAATTCTTTTAACAGGAAAATACCGAGGGCCAGCGCACAATGCATGCAATCTGATGTATCAAGATTGCTCCATAGTTCCAGTCATTTTTCACAATTTATCCGGATATGATGCTCACTTCATTATTTACATCTTTCCCAGGAAAAGTTGATCACTTGCCAATAAGCAAGGAAAGATATATCTCGTTCACCAAGCACATGGACGGCAGCTACATAAAAATCAGATTCATCGATTCCTTCCGTTTTATGGCTGAATCTTTAGATAAGCTATCATCATTGCTGCCGATGGATAAATTAAACACTACAAGATCAGTATGGCAGGGATTGGATGATGACACTATGAAACTTCTTACACGCAAGGGTGTCTTCCCATATGATTTTATTGATGACTGGGATAAAGTGGATTTCCGGAACTTGCCAATACAGGAAGTGTTCTACATTAAACTGACTGACAGTGCTATATCTGCAGAGGACTACAATCATGCTGAAGAGGTCTGGCACAAATTTGAAATACAAACATTTGGTGAATATTCAGATCTATACCTTAAGACTGATGTTCTCCTATTGACCGATGTGTTTGAGAACTTTCGAGAAGTGTGCATGAAGACATACAATTTAGATCCAGCACATGATTACACCATGCCAGGTCTAACATGGGATGCTATGCTAATATACACTAATGTGAAATTAAAGCTGATAACCGACGTAGATATACTGCTATTCATAGAGAGAGGCATTCGAGGTGGTATAAGTCAATGTTCGAACAGATATAGTAAAGCCAATAACAAATATATGGATGATTTTAAGCCTGAGGAGAAAGAGAAATACTTGATGTATTATGATGTGAATAACCTTTATGGATGGGCCATGTCACAGGATTTACCAACCGGAGGATTCAAATGGGTTGATGTTCCCAATATTGACGTTTCTGCAATTCCTCATGATTCTCCAACTGGATACATATTCGAAGTCGACTTGGATTATCCTTAACATCTGCGTGATAAGCGTAAGGACTTACCGTTTTGCTCTGAGCATGTAGCACCACCTGGAGCAAAATTAGAAAAGCTTCTGACAACATTACATCCAAAAATTAAATATGTTATACACTACCGAAACTTGAAAGAATGCTTATCACATGGCCTCATCCTGAAAAAAGTGCACCGGGTTCTTCAATTCGACCAATTAGCTTGGGTTAAACCATATATTGACTTAAATACTACCAAACGGATGCAGGCTACAAGCGATCATGAGAAGGACAGCTATAAAAAGATGAATAATGCAGCTTTTGGTAAGACCATGGAAAATGTGCTCAAATCTAGCGATATCAAGTTTTGCGTAAAGCGGGAAGGTCGCTATGGTGCAAAAGCTCGGATTGCGGCACCCAACTTCCACAGTGCAACGATATTTGATAAGAATTTAGTTGCTGTGGAATTAAGACGACTCAAAATCTTATTCAATAAGCCTCTCTATATTGGAATGGCAGTTATGGAAATTTCAAAGATATGCCTCAACGATTTCCACTACAGTTTTATGCAGCGTGAATTTGGAGATAAATGTAAAGTCATGTATACAGATACAGATTCTCTAATATATGAATTTGAAGAGAGAAATGCATATGAGTTCATGGCTGAAAATATAAAAAAATTTGGTACAAGTGATTACCCAGAAGATAACCAGTTCGATTTACCGCTAATGAATAAAAAGATTCCTGGTCTAATGAAAGATGAGCAGAATGGGAAAATCATGAGCGAATTTGTTGGCTTGCGTCCGAAAATATACACTCTGCGAATAAACGACGGTAAAACTGTAAAGAAAGCAAAAGGAGTAAAGGCAAATGTAGTCCAGAAGCATATCAATTTCGAAGACTACGTCGAATGCTTAAATAACAAGCGAATATTAACTGCCAATCAGAGCTCCATACGATCCCATAACCATAGCGTTGTACACTTTCAGTCAAAAGAAGATCGCATTGTGTTCTTATGATAATAAGCGACATATTATGAGCAGAACGACGGATAATCTACCATGGGGGCATTACTTCATTTCATCAGATCAACAAGTGGCAACCGCAGACAGTATTTAAGTCTAGTGTAAATAATAAATGTATTATAGTTTTAGTTTTATTTATTAAAGTAATTGGCATTATAACTAAATGTATAAAGTATTATAATTATAAATTTATATTAAATTGTTAAATGTTTCTTCAAGATATTATAAAACTTCTTTGTTATTAATCCAAGAATTGTGTTTTGATGAAACTTGAGTTCCTCGTTTATCGGCTGACCCCTGATTTCTCTTGGTCCACGTTCACCTCGTTTCCCAAGGTATCCCCGCTTAGAGAAACGTCCAAATTTGTCAACGCTCATCTGTAGATTGTGTAGGAGTATGGTAGTGAAGTAGTATTTGAACTATAATATCTGATTCTCGCAACTCCTCCAGGATAGATACAATTTCATGGTTGTGAGTGGGGTTTCCATCCTGCTTTGATGCCATTAGAAGGCTCAGTCTATCCACTAATTCATTTGGATCATCCCAGTAAATGTGATCAATGTTTTCTTTAGGCAGACGCATTTGTGCCATGCCTTTATGCTGTAAAATTTATTGATTATAGCTTTATACTAAGCCGCTCTAGTACATTTTATTTGTCCATCTACATCATAGTCGCGTTTATATGCATTGGTATCTCTCAAAATAGATCCATAATTAGTTAAATCCTCTTTAGTATATAGACTTTTTACAGGATCTTTCATAAATAGCAGCTCACATAACCCCAAAGTTGTTTTATAGCTCTTCCCATTGATAACAATATTACCTACATCATCAACATCAAACGTTGAATTACCGATTCTCCACGCGTTGTCATCATAGTAAACTCCATAAGTTGGATCAATTTTAGGTCTATTATCTGTGAATAGCTTTAAATAGTTTGAAACTATGTATCCAGACGTATCGTGGGAGGTAACAGCAGACCTTCCTGTCAATATCCTTGAATGTTTAGGTGTTGCGAATTCTTCTTCAGATGTTAAGGAATAATCTCCATAATTTATAGGTGTGCTACTAGCTTCAATTTTCACATATTTTCGTTTTGGAAGAGTAAAAGGTTCCACAATCTCACTGGCTTCTTCTTCTTCTTCTTCTTCTTCTTCTTCTTCTTCTTCTTCTTCTTCTTCTCCTTATTCTTCTTCTTCTTCTTCTTCTTCCCTTTCTTCTTCTTCTTTTGTATATTTTGCCTCAAACTCGGCTATATCTGGTGGCTCGTATTTGACTCATCTAACAAACACTTTTAAGGGTTTAGTGATTGGCTTAAGGGTTTCTTCAAGTTGAGCTTCTGCTTCAATCCTTCCCATCATTAGAGCTTTAAATTTCCTTCGCATTGCATTCCTTGTCTTGATGATTTCTCTTAATAGCTCTTCATTCATATTCGATATTAGCTGAATAACGGCTTTTCAAACATCTCTGATAACAGCTTAACAGCTTTTCAAACATCTCTGATAACAGCTTAACAGCTTTTCAAACAGCTCTGATAACAGCTTAACAGCTTTTGAAACAGCTGCGATAACAGCTTAAGAGCTTAACTGCTTTTCAAACAGCTTTGATAACAGCTTAACAGCTTTTCAAACAGCTCTGATAACAGCTTAACAGCTTTTCAAACAGCTCTGATAACACCTTAACAGCTTTTCAAACAGCTCTGATAACAGCTTAACAGCTTTGATAACAGCTTTTAAAACAGCTCTGATAACAGCTTAACAGCTTTTCAAACAGGTCTGATATGAAGATTTCCCATGATTCATCCTTTTATAGTACAATAAAGGTATCAAATCCTTTACTGTAGCGAGCATGGGATGGGAAGCATTTTACATACCATTAAATGTCTGTAGTACCCACTAATGCCACCAGGGAACCTTACTCAAGAAATGGCATTATGTAGTACCGGCTAATGTCGCTAGGGAGCCTTACTCAAGAAGTGGTGTTTGCACTCGATGGATCAATACACGCACCCCGAAACCCAATAATAACAATAATAATTTTCTAAGAAAACACAAACCAAGGTGATGTCATGTTGTGAAATTAGAATAATGCTGTTATCTACAACTTTCGCGCTAATTAAACTTATTTACGTGATATCTACAACTTCCTCGCTATTTGGAATATCTGTAAAATTCTTGGAACAATAAAAGAATCCATTGGCATGAACAAAAATTTCCTACTATTAACTTTAATTATTAGTTCAAAACCAAAAGCCTATATTTAGGCGCTCAAGAAAAATCATGATAAAAAGCCTACATTTAGGTGCACCACATATCTAAGAAAACCGAGGTACGGGAGCATGCTGGTAGTACCGACTAGTGCCGCTAGGGTGCAGTCAAGACCAAATGACACATGCCGGGAATACCGGTTAATCCCGCTAGGGCCCAGTCGAGACTCAATGGTGCACCCAAGACACAATGGTGTATGCAAGGCGCAATGGTGTATCCAAAACACAAACCAATACAGTCAAGACCCAAACCTACATTTCGCGTGGACTCAAACCACCTAGCGGCAGTGACGCCATCTCTGGTGAAATCCTGGAGGCTTAGAAAAGTGATCCCGAATCCGCACAGAGTAACTACTCCCAACATCCAAGACATAAACCCGTACATCCAAGACACAACCCCACATTTAGTATGGACTCACACCGCCTATCGACGGTGGCGCCATCTGTGGCGAAATCCTGGAAGTTAAAAGGGTGTCGCCGTACCGGCATAGAACAAGTACTCACGCTGGCTACATTGTGAATTGAACTCGTCATTGTGGGGTGTGCAAAAAGATTCGCAACAATATATTCAACTATATATCTTAACAATTTCTATTATAACTACTTTTGTAGGTCAAAACATGCTGTTACCCACTCTATTCACTTAGATAATATTTAATTTATTTGATTAATATAATCGTGGGAAATAGGGTGAACTAATAATTTTAATAATAAAAAAATATAGTTAATTCAGATATTTAAGGAAAACACAACTTTTATGTTTTATGGGCCCAATTATTCGGGCGAAAAAGTGTTTTGGCCGATAAACAAAAAAGTTGTGTTTTTCTTAAAAATCCGAAAGAAATATACCATTTTATTAGTGAAATTATTAATTTACCCTATTTCCCATGATTTTATTAATCATTGCATACATTTCTAGGCTCTTGTTTTTGATCATGCCATTTAGCAATTTACCTATGTAAATCACTGCCGTGACTTTAGGTATCTGATTAGTAATCCGCAGCATAGATATATAATTCCGATTTTATACAGGTATTAGATACAGTCATACAGATACGATTATATCTATATTTAATTCTGTGAAGTTAATGACTGGGATGTCTTGGCTGTAGATAGAATATTCATAAGCATTTAACCCTTTCAGTACCCATCTTAAACGCGCGGTTGCAAAAAAAAATGTTTAGTGATGGTTTTAAGTCATATATATCACAGAAGTACTTTACGGTGATTAATTTTTACCTGCCTGTAAAGGTGTGCTCGGTGAGAGATGTACACTTGAGTGTACATGGGTAGTCATGGAAGGCAAACTCTGACTCCTTTCATATAAAAAATTATTTATTTTAATTATAATTTATTTACATGAAATTTAATTGGTAATTTACTTGAATATAAAAGGACAACATTTTTATAAAATGGCATTACAAATAACTTATTTTCGATGATATTCGAAGAAACATTCAGAACAATAGATACGTCCTTTGCTTGCATCCTTGCAGTTTGCAACGAACTGATGTACTATGCGTCGAATCGAAGCGTGGAAAGTGAAAGACTTAGTCGTAATGGGTATTAATTGGTCGTGAAGAATAGAGTAGTTACGCTATGACAGTTCTGGACCACTTTTTCCATACAAAAAGTGCAAGGAAGTGCGAGGTAGAATCCAACTATTTTGATGGCTCTGGATCGAGGCTCTGGACCCCGGGGGGCTTCCGTATAGTGGTCTACGTCACAGGGCCTGCCTGGAGGAATTCCTTCCTACCGTCTGGCTGACCAGGGGATGATATCAACTGATTAGCTGATCCCCGTCAGCTGTTCAAGCTCTTGCCTTGACTGATTTTTTAATAAATTGAGCTACGGTGACCAATTTTGAGGTGGCATCTTGTGAAGGGGTGGGAAGCTTTATTAGTGGAGGTTCCTGGTTAAGTTTGATCTGGTCTTGGAGGCTACAATTTGACCTTGAGGTGCCCCCTCCTGTGTCTGGGTACTGGAGGCTGAGAGCTTTAGTGGCAATATCTGATACTATGACTAGGACTGTCTGGGGTGTGTTGGACTGGGCTACGTTACCTGTACCAAGGGTTGGGTAGAATGTGTGCGGCTTAAGAAATGATGTGAAATACCCTAAGCGAATTTATATCGGGGACTGTATACTTGTCAGCTTGAGTTTGGTTTCAGTCATTTACTTTAGTATGAGTGCCTGTGGTATGTTGGGTTGGGCTACTTGGTGGCTGAGGAAACGTTACCTAGGGCGTGTGTGGATGTGTGCAGCTGGTGGATAAGAAATGTTGTGAAATTAGTGTAATTAGTATTAGTAATAATTCAAGTTAACCCTACAATATGCCAATAGATTCTAGAAGGTGCCAGTGGGGGTCTTAGTTCTAGAGGTGGACAAAATTTTCATCAGAAATCCTCCACGGGCTATGGGTTTCGAGATATAAGCGATCTAATCTTTGCTGGTATAATTAATAGTAGTGATAATTCAAGTTAGTCCTAGGATATTTTTTGTTCATGCCAATAGTATTAGTACCAGGGATGGGATAAAATTTTCATCAGAAATCCTCTATGGTTCAAGATATTAGCGATCTTACCTTCTCTGGTGATATATCTAAAAAATAGATCAGGTGAAGCTGGTTTGGGGGTGAATGTAGGTAGATATGTTGACTGAGATATGTAATGGAAATTAGTAAATGTCTAATTTTGCTCTTCAGGTGTAACACTTCTAATTTGATTCTTTTCATAAACAAATGATCACAGTTCAGTAAAGTAAACACATTCGCAGTCGAATAATGTAAACAAATTCGCACAGCAGCCGAGTAAAGTAAACAAATTAGGCGATTTATGAAAGATTCCTAATTTCTTTAGATGAAAACAAGAACAACCGACTGTAGGATATGATGTCTTAGATGAGTAGTGGAAGTTATAATTCAAAATTTCTTTTGCTGAAAAAAACAACAACAACAACAACAACTATAACGTAAGTTGGGGATTAAAAATATCTTATAAACAAGACGGATCATGCTATGATATTCGATATCTAAAAATAGATCACGGTTGCTTCGAATGTTAAGAAACATGAAGTAATGGAAATTAAAACTTAATCAGAAAATTTTCGATGCAGGTGTGTGTGTGTATATATATATATATATATATATATATATATATATATATATATATATATATATATACATATACACACACACACCTGCATCGAATATATATATATATATATATATATATATATATATATATATATATATATATATATATATATATATATATATATATATATATATATATATATATATATATATATATATATATATATATGTGTGTGTGTGTGTGTGTGTGTGTGTGTGTGTGTGTGTGTGTGTGTGTGTGTGTGTGTGTGTGTGTGTGTGTGTGTGTGTGTGTGTGTGTGTGTGTGTGTGTGTGTGTGTGTGTGTGTGTGTGTGTGTGTGTGTGTGTGTGTGTGTGTGTGTGTGTGTGTGTGCGCGTGTGTGCGCGCGCGTGTGTGCGCGCGCGTGTGTGTGTGTGTGTGTGTGTGTGTGTGTGTGTGTGTGTGTGTGTGTGTGTGTGTGTGTGTGTGTGTGTGTGTGTGTGTGTGTGTGTGTGTGTGTGTGTGTGTGTGTGTGTGTGTGTGTATATATATATATATATATATATATATATATATATATATATATATATATATATATATATATATATATATATATATATATATATATATATATATATATATATATATATATATGTGTGTGTGTGTGTGTGTGTGTGTGTGTGTGTGTGTGTGTGTGTGTGTGTGTGTGTGTGTGTGTGTGTGTGTGTGTGTGTGTGTGTGTGTGTGTGTGTGTGTGTGTGTGTGTGTGTGTGTGTGTGTGTGTGTGTGTGTGTGTGTGTGTGTGTGTGTGTGTGTGTGTGTGTGTGTGTGTGTGTGTGTGTGTGTGTGTGTGTGTGTGTGTGTGTGTGTGTGTGTGTGTGTGTGTGTGTGTGTGTGTGTGTGTGTGTGTGTGTGTGTGTGTGTGTGTGTGTGTGTGTGTGTGTGTGTGTGTGTGTGTGTGTGTGTGTGTGTGTGTGTGTGTGTGTGTGTGTGTGTGTGTGTGTGTGTGTGTGTGTGTGTGTGTGTGTGTGTGTGTGTGTGTGAAATTTCAAAGATATGCCTCAACGATTTCCACTACAGTTTTATGCAGCGTGAATTTGGAGATAAATGTAAAGTCATGTATACAGATACAGATTCTCTAATATATGAATTTGAAGAGAGAAATGCATATGAGTTCATGGCTGAAAATATAAAAAAATTTGGTACAAGTGATTACCCAGAAGATAACCAGTTCGATTTACCGCTAATGAATAAAAAGATTCCTGGTCTAATGAAAGATGAGCAGAATGGGAAAATCATGAGCGAATTTGTTGGCTTGCGTCCGAAAATATACACTCTGCGAATAAACGACGGTAAAACTGTAAAGAAAGCAAAAGGAGTAAAGGCAAATGTAGTCCAGAAGCATATCAATTTCGAAGACTACGTCGAATGCTTAAATAACAAGCGAATATTAACTGCCAATCAGAGCTCCATACGATCCCATAACCATAGCGTTGTACACTTTCAGTCAAAAGAAGATCGCATTGTGTTCTTATGATAATAAGCGACATATTATGAGCAGAACGACGGATAATCTACCATGGGGCATTACTTCATTTCATCAGATCAACAAGTGGCAACCGCAGACAGTATTTAAGTCTAGTGTAAATAATAAATGTATTATAGTTTTAGTTTTATTTATTAAAGTAATTGGCATTATAACTAAATGTATAAAGTATTATAATTATAAATTTATATTAAATTGTTAAATGTTTCTTCAAGATATTATAAAACTTCTTTGTTATTAATCCAAGAATTGTGTTTTGATGAAACTTGAGTTCCTCGTTTATCGGCTGACCCCTGATTTCTCTTGGTCCACGTTCACCTCGTTTCCCAAGGTATCCCCGCTTAGAGAAACGTCCAAATTTGTCAACGCTCATCTGTAGATTGTGTAGGAGTATGGTAGTGAAGTAGTATTTGAACTATAATATCTGATTCTCGCAACTCCTCCAGGATAGATACAATTTCATGGTTGTGAGTGGGGTTTCCATCCTGCTTTGATGCCATTAGAAGGCTCAGTCTATCCACTAATTCATTTGGATCATCCCAGTAAATGTGATCAATGTTTTCTTTAGGCAGACGCATTTGTGCCATGCCTTTATGCTGTAAAATTTATTGATTATAGCTTTATACTAAGCCGCTCTAGTACATTTTATTTGTCCATCTACATCATAGTCGCGTTTATATGCATTGGTATCTCTCAAAATAGATCCATAATTAGTTAAATCCTCTTTAGTATATAGACTTTTTACAGGATCTTTCATAAATAGCAGCTCACATAACCCCAAAGTTGTTTTATAGCTCTTCCCATTGATAACAATATTACCTACATCATCAACATCAAACGTTGAATTACCGATTCTCCACGCGTTGTCATCATAGTAAACTCCATAAGTTGGATCAATTTTAGGTCTATTATCTGTGAATAGCTTTAAATAGTTTGAAACTATGTATCCAGACGTATCGTGGGAGGTAACAGCAGACCTTCCTGTCAATATTCTTGAATGTTTAGGTGTTGCGAATTCTTCTTCAGATGTTAAGGAATAATCTCCATAATTTATAGGTGTGCTACTAGCTTCAATTTTCACATATTTTCGTTTTGGAAGAGTAAAAGGTTCCACAATCTCACTGGCTTCTTCTTCTTCTTCTTCTTCTTCTTCTTCTTCTCCTTATTCTTCTTCTTCTTCTTCTTCTTCTTCCCTTTCTTCTTCTACTTTTGTATATTTTGCCTCAAACTCGGCTATATCTGGTGGCTCGTATTTGACTCATCTAACAAACACTTTTAAGGGTTTAGTGATTGGCTTAAGGGTTTCTTCAAGTTGAGCTTCTGCTTCAATCCTTCCCATCATTAGAGCTTTAAATTTCCTTCGCACTGCATTCCTTGTCTTGATGATTTCTCTTAATAGCTCTTCATTCATATTCGATATTAGCTGAATAACGGCTTTTCAAACATCTCTGATAACAGCTTAACAGCTTTTCAAACATCTCTGATAACAGCTTAACAGCTTTTCAAACAGCTCTGATAACAGCTTAACAGCTTTTGAAACAGCTGCGATAACAGCTTAAGAGCTTAACTGCTTTTCAAACAGCTTTGATAACAGCTTAACAGCTTTTCAAACAGCTCTGATAACAGCTTAACAGCTTTTCAAACAGCTCTGATAACACCTTAACAGCTTTTCAAACAGCTCTGATAACAGCTTAACAGCTTTGATAACAGCTTTTAAAACAGCTCTGATAACAGCTTAACAGCTTTTCAAACAGGTCTGATATGAAGATTTCCCATGATTCATCCTT
Source organism: Dioctria linearis (assembly GCA_963930735.1). Classification (NCBI taxonomy): domain Eukaryota; kingdom Metazoa; phylum Arthropoda; class Insecta; order Diptera; family Asilidae; genus Dioctria; species Dioctria linearis. The sequence continues at coordinate 125,327,421 of OZ005740.1, read as the reverse complement.
TTATAGTACAATAAAGGTATCAAATCCTTTACTGTAGCGAGCATGGGATGGGAAGCATTTTACATACCATTAAATGTCTGTAGTACCCACTAATGCCACCAGGGAACCTTACTCAAGAAATGGCATTATGTAGTACCGGCTAATGTCGCTAGGGAGCCTTACTCAAGAAGTGGTGTTTGCACTCGATGGATCAATACACGCACCCCGAAACCCAATAATAACAATAATAATTTTCTAAGAAAACACAAACCAAGGTGATGTCATGTTGTGAAATTAGAATAATGCTGTTATCTACAACTTTCGCGCTAATTAAACTTATTTACGTGATATCTACAACTTCCTCGCTATTTGGAATATCTGTAAAATTCTTGGAACAATAAAAGAATCCATTGGCATGAACAAAAATTTCCTACTATTAACTTTAATTATTAGTTCAAAACCAAAAGCCTATATTTAGGCGCTCAAGAAAAATCATGATAAAAAGCCTACATTTAGGTGCACCACATATCTAAGAAAACCGAGGTACGGGAGCATGCTGGTAGTACCGACTAGTGCCGCTAGGGTGCAGTCAAGACCAAATGACACATGCCGGGAATACCGGTTAATCCCGCTAGGGCCCAGTCGAGACTCAATGGTGCACCCAAGACACAATGGTGTATGCAAGGCGCAATGGTGTATCCAAAACACAAACCAATACAGTCAAGACCCAAACCTACATTTCGCGTGGACTCAAACCACCTAGCGGCAGTGACGCCATCTCTGGTGAAATCCTGGAGGCTTAGAAAAGTGATCCCGAATCCGCACAGAGTAACTACTCCCAACATCCAAGACATAAACCCGTACATCCAAGACACAACCCCACATTTAGTATGGACTCACACCGCCTATCGACGGTGGCGCCATCTGTGGCGAAATCCTGGAAGTTAAAAGGGTGTCGCCGTACCGGCATAGAACAAGTACTCACGCTGGCTACATTGTGAATTGAACTCGTCATTGTGGGGTGTGCAAAAAGATTCGCAACAATATATTCAACTATATATCTTAACAATTTCTATTATAACTACTTTTGTAGGTCAAAACATGCTGTTACCCACTCTATTCACTTAGATAATATTTAATTTATTTGATTAATATAATCGTGGGAAATAGGGTGAACTAATAATTTTAATAATAAAAAAATATAGTTAATTCAGATATTTAAGGAAAACACAACTTTTATGTTTTATGGGCCCAATTATTCTGGCGAAAAAGTGTTTTGGCCGATAAACAAAAAAGTTGTGTTTTTCTTAAAAATCCGAAAGAAATATACCATTTTATTAGTGAAATTATTAATTTACCCTATTTCCCATGATTTTATTAATCATTGCATACATTTCTAGGCTCTTGTTTTTGATCATGCCATTTAGCAATTTACCTATGTAAATCACTGCCGTGACTTTAGGTATCTGATTAGTAATCCGCAGCATAGATATATAATTCCGATTTTATACAGGTATTAGATACAGTCATACAGATACGATTATATCTATATTTAATTCTGTGAAGTTAATGACTGGGATGTCTTGGCTGTAGATAGAATATTCATAAGCATTTCACCCTTTCAGTACCCATCTTAAACGCGCGGTTGCAAAAAAAAATGTTTAGTGATGGTTTTAAGTCATATATATCACAGAAGTACTTTACGGTGATTAATTTTTACCTGCCTGTAAAGGTGTGCTCGGTGAGAGATGTACACTTGAGTGTACATGGGTAGTCATGGAAGGCAAACTCTGACTCCTTTCATATAAAAAATTATTTATTTTAATTATAATTTATTTACATGAAATTTAATTGGTAATTTACTTGAATATAAAAGGACAACATTTTTATAAAATGGCATTACAAATAACTTATTTTCGATGATATTCGAAGAAACATTCAGAACAATAGATACGTCCTTTGCTTGCATCCTTGCAGTTTGCAACGAACTGATGTACTATGCGTCGAATCGAAGCGTGGAAAGTGAAAGACTTAGTCGTAATGGGTATTAATTGGTCGTGAAGAATAGAGTAGTTACGCTACGACAGTTCTGGACCACCTTTTCCATACAAAAAGTGCAAGGAAGTGCGAGGTAGAATCCAACTATTTTGATGGCTCTGGATCGAGGCTCTGGACCCCGGGGGGATTCCGTATAGTGGTCTACGTCACAGGGCCTGCCTGGAGGAATTCCTTCCTACCGTCTGGCTGACCAGGGGATGATATCAACTGATTAGCTGATCCCCGTCAGCTGTTCAAGCTCTTGCCTTGACTGATTTTTTAATAAATTGAGCTACGGTGACCAATTTTGAGGTGGCATCTTGTGAAGGGGTGGGAAGCTTTATTAGTGGAGGTTCCTGGTTAAGTTTGATCTGGTCTTGGAGGCTACAATTTGACCTTGAGGTGCCCCCTCCTGTGTCTGGGTACTGGAGGCTGAGAGCTTTAGTGGCAATATCTGATACTATGACTAGGACTGTCTGGGGTGTGTTGGACTGGGCTACGTTACCTGTACCAAGGGTTGGGTAGAATGTGTGCGGCTTAAGAAATGATGTGAAATACCCTAAGCGAATTTATATCGGGGACTGTATACTTGTCAGCTTGAGTTTGGTTTCAGTCATTTACTTTAGTATGAGTGCCTGTGGTATGTTGGGTTGGGCTACTTGGTGGCTGAGGAAACGTTACCTAGGGCGTGTGTGGATGTGTGCAGCTGGTGGATAAGAAATGTTGTGAAATTAGTGTAATTAGTATTAGTAATAATTCAAGTTAACCCTACAATATGCCAATAGATTCTAGAAGGTGCCAGTGGGGGTCTTAGTTCTAGAGGTGGACAAAATTTTCATCAGAAATCCTCCACGGGCTATGGGTTTCGAGATATAAGCGATCTAATCTTTGCTGGTATAATTAATAGTAGTGATAATTCAAGTTAGTCCTAGGATATTTTTTGTTCATGCCAATAGTATTAGTACCAGGGATGGGATAAAATTTTCATCAAAAATCCTCTATGGTTCAAGATATTAGCGATCTTACCTTCTCTGGTGATATATCTAAAAAATAGATCAGGTGAAGCTGGTTTGGGGGTGAATGTAGGTAGATATGTTGACTGAGATATGTAATGGAAATTAGTAAATGTCTAATTTTGCTCTTCAGGTGTAACACTTCTAATTTGATTCTTTTCATAAACAAATGATCACAGTTCAGTAAAGTAAACACATTCGCAGTCGAATAATGTAAACAAATTCGCACAGCAGCCGAGTAAAGTAAACAAATTAGGCGATTTATGAAAGATTCCTAATTTCTTTAGATGAAAACAAGAACAACCGACTGTAGGATATGATGTCTTAGATGAGTAGTGGAAGTTATAATTCAAAATTTCTTTTGCTGAAAAAAACAGCAACAACAACTATAACGTAAGTTGGGGATTAAAAATATCTTATAAACAAGACGGATCATGCTATGATATTCGATATCTAAAAATAGATCACGGTTGCTTCGAATGTTAAGAAACATGAAGTAATGGAAATTAAAACTTAATCAGAAAATTTTCGATGCAGGTGTGTGTGTGTATATATATATATATATATATATATATATATATCTATCTATATATATATATATATCTATATATATATCTATATATATATATATATATATATATATATATATATATATATATATATATATATATATATATATATACATATACACACACACACACCTGCATCGAATATATATATATATGTGTGTGTGTGTGTGTGTGTGTGTGTGTGTGTGTGTGTGTGTGTGTGTGTGTGTGTGTGTGTGTGTGTGTGTGTGTGTGTGTGTGTGTGTGTGTGTGTGTGTGTGTGTGTGTGTGTGTGTGTGTGTGTGTGTGTGTGTGTGTGTGTGTGTGTGTGTGTGTGTGTGTGTGTGTGTGTGTGTGTGTGTGTGTGTGTGTGTGTGTGTGTGTGTGTGTGTGTGTGTGTGTGTGTGTGTGTGTGTGTGTGTGTGTGTGTGTGTGTGTGTGTGTGTGTGTGTGTGTGTGTGTGTGTGTGTGTGTGTGTGTGTGTGTGTGTGTGTGTGTGTGTGTGTGTGTGTGTGTGTGTGTGTGTGTGTGTGTGTGTGTGTGTGTGTGTGTGTGTGTGTGTGTGTGTGTGTGTGTGTGTGTGTGTGTGTGTGTGTGTGTGTGTGTGTGTGTGTGTGTGTGTGTGTGTGTGTGTGTGTGTGTGTGTGTGTGTGTGTGTGTGTGTGTGTGTGTGTGTGTGTGTGTGTGTGTGTGTGTGTGTGTGTGTGTGTGTGTGTGTGTGTGTGTGTGTGTGTGTGTGTGTGTGTGTGTGTGTGTGTGTGTGTGTGTGTGTGTGTGTGTGTGTGTGTGTGTGTGTGTGTGTGTATCATATTAATGTAGGATGATATGTCGACTTAGATGTGTAATATAAATTAGTAATATAACTTTTTGCTTAAACAAATACATTCGAATAAAATAAACTAATTGATTTTTGTTTTTTTGTGTCTGGGGCTGGTGAGCATTGGAAGGTAGCAGAGTTATTTACCATGATATCATAGTTCACATGAAGCTGATAAGAATATGATATTTTTATCTTCATACTATTGGGGCAGGTGCATTGTTTACTTAACATTAAGTTGAGAGTGGGTCAAATTAAAAGCATTGATAGAAGAACGCTGTGTTGTAATATTAATGTGGTATGATATGTTGTCTGAGGTGAGTAGTGCAAGTTGTATGGGAGATTATAATTAGCTGTGAGTAAACTGTAAAGAAGAAGATTTCTGGTAACAGTATGTTCCATACATAATCTTACAGGAGGAAGAATATTTTATAAGAATCTGGTAACTGCATTTCCTTATAAACCTTATATAAATTCAAATTACGAGGCATACCTTAAAAAGTGCGATTTAACTTAGCACTTGAAGTTCTCATTTTGTATACTTGGAGAGCTCATAAAGGATCATGTAAACTTACACTGAATGCAGATGTTGATTTCAACAACAGATTCATCAAACACAGGAAATTTTGATTACATACAGCTCTGTACCATAAGATTATAAGAATTAGTACTTTTTAATTTTTAATAAATGATATTTTATATATGGCGTTCTTTTTATTCAATTTCCCATACTAAGTCCGGAACTCCCGAATAATGTTTGACCACTACAACGGCTGGTGGTGGCGGTGTGTGGTGGTGGTGGGTGGTGGTGGGAGTGGTAGTATTGGTTGTGGTGGTGGGTGCCTGGTCTTGGATGGCGCTTGAAACGGATATTTGACGCGTGGTCTCAATTAGACGCTGACCTCTGAAGTCACCTTGACCTATGAAGCCAACCGGAGGTGAGGTCAGATAACACCTTAACAGCTTCTCAAACAGCTCCGATAACAGCTTAACAGCTTTTCAATCAGCTCTGATAATAGCTTAACAGCTTTTTAACAGCTCTGATAACCGCTTAACAGCTTTTAAAACAGATCTGATAACAGCTTAAAAGTTTTTCAAATAGCTCTGATAACAGCTTAAGCTGTTAAGCTCTGATAACAGCTTAACAGCTTTTTAAACAGCTCTGATAACAGCTTAACAGCTTTTAAAACAGATCTGATAACAGCTTAACAGCTTTTCAAACAGCTCTGATAACAGCTTAACAGCTTTTGAAACAGCTCTGATAACAGCTTAACAGCTTTTCAATCAGCTCTGATAGCAGCTTAACAGCTTTTCAAACAGCTCTGATAACAGCTTAACAGCTTTTAAACAGCTCTGATAACAGCTTAACAGCTTTCCAATCAGCTCTGATAACAGCTTAACAGCTTTTAAACAGCTCTGATAACAGCTTAACGGCTTTTAAAAACAGCTCTGATAACAGCTTAACAGCTTTTCAAACATCTCTGATAACAGCTTAACAGCTTTTAAACAGCTCTGATAACAGCTTAACAGCTGATAACAGCTTAACAGCTTTTAAAACAGCTCTGATAACAGCTTAACAGCTTTTAAAACAGGTCTGATAACTGCTTAACAGCTTATAAAATAGCTCTGATAACAGATTAACAGCTTTTAAAACAGCTCTGATAACAGCTTAACAGCTTTTCAAACAGCTCTGATAACGGCTTAACAGCTTTTAAACACCTCTGATAACAGCTTAACAGCTTTTAAAACAGCTCTGATAACAGCTTAACAGCTTTTCAAACAGGTCTGATAACAGGTTAACAGCTTTTAAAACAGCTCTGATAACAGCTTAA
>OZ005740.1:125141195-125316195 GCA_963930735.1 Dioctria linearis | reverse complement strand
CGCACATTTCCAACAGTACGTTGTGAAAAAGCTGCCTGTGTACAATTTATGGCCTCCAGAATCTCGTGGTACTCGCTTCAATAACTGGACACTAATAGCTGTTCTGAAACTAAATTTTTCATATGCAGACGTTCTTTGAACGGTATAATCTGCTCATCGTCGCAAAGTGTTTCTTCCAATTGGTGCTCCAATAAATGTTTTCGAACTGCATCCATGATCGGCCGGACACGAAAAAAGAACAATATGTAGCGCCAGGTATGTTGGTCAAGCACCAAACATATTGCACAAAGTATTTCCTATATGTATATAGTGCACTGGTTGTAGGTTATATACCTGCACAAAAACGTAGAACAACATGCAGTGCATGATATGTGGGTCATTTACTCAGCGCATTCCGCATATACATATATTTCATGTTATTAACCCCCGCTCAGTATTTATCTCAGTAAATATTTAGTTTTTTGTTATAATCAATTGGCAACACTAATTCCAAATGCTAATCCATAAAAGATGCACAGCGACATGTCCATTCTGAAGAATGCGATTTTCTTTTCGAGCTTTTGTTATGTTTTTATGGATTTCTTCACATAATATATATTCATTTACAGTGGCAATTACTGAATGTTATAAAAGTTCAATAATTATATTTACACCCGTTGACTATCCGTGTACACTCAAATTAACATTTGATTTACAGCGACTGGAACACTTACCCGAACACCAATTACAAATTTTTTGTTTCGACTTGTTTATAAGATGTGGATGAGTAAAGCTTGAAACGCAATACGATGCTGTGCGGTGCACTGCACTGCATTGAAATTTAGAGATCACATAATACCATGTGACAATTCATATACCACTGCATCGTATAGACTAATTTCTAAAACGTTGCACACTGCATCAGTTGACATTTGTTACATACCACAGAATAGAGAAAGTGTTCAATTTTAAATTGATTAATTAATTTTAAAATCACATTAAAAGAAAAATTGGTAGAGTTTTTCTCAAATAATAAATCCGCAACATAAAAATTTATACATGAAATCTTCAAAAATTGGTCGTCAAAACACTACACTGCTTTCAGTGCGCTTTACAGTGCAGTGCACTGCACTGCATAGTATTGGGTTTCAGTATTTAGACTGAATTTACCTATATAGCTACAAATACTTCAGGGACTTTGTTTTATGTCTAAAATTGGAGAACGCAAAAATAAACTTTTTTTTTTTAACCTTCCTTAAAAAATGTCTGAAAACGATTAAAAACTTTAAAAAACCTCTCTGAATCTCGGCCCGCGTTTTGAGGAACTATCGGTAAATGCGTTTTAAATGAAATTACATTGAAACGTTTTTACAACAACTTTAAGGGGATCCCAAAGTCATGTACACTAGAATGTACATCGGTAATGAAAGATTTAAAACTATTATCTGCCCACGCCCAGTGCGAAGTGTAGATTAGCTACCATTTTAGCACTCATTAAGAACATTAAAATAAGTCCCTACTAAACTGTTTAATTTTCAAAATTTTCCCACTACAATTTGAACCAAAAGATACATTTCAAAAGCATTACTGCTGCTAAAAAACGAAGGGATTTTTAAGTATTACCAAATGATGCCAAGAGTCAAGCATTCTTAAGCATTAAATCGCAGAATTATGTAATTCTCTTTATTATATACAAAACTTACTTTCCGCACATGTCTTGGTACTTAATCTTTCTAACAGCAATTAGCTGAACATACAAATGAGAGGAATAAGTGAACCAGTACCATAAATATCCCCGCCCTGCTGAGAGCCCGTTTGCTGCTAGTACCAAAAAATGTACGGAGTAGTGGAGAGAGGGGGAATAGCAGGCAACAATTTTGCAGGGCAAAAGTATCGCGATACCGAATAACAAAGCCACAAAAAAGGAGCAAAAAAACAAGCCTCAACCAAGCTCTCAAATAAAACTGCTTCTTTCTAAAAGGCAAATTCGGAGGAAAATCATTTTCCTTTTCAAAAATAATTATGGTACATGAATTTTCCGTTATGCAAAATATAGGTACCGCCTTGGGGATCCAATAGAGGAAATCGAAAGAGGAAGTCGGGGTAAGAAAAGCGACGTGTTGCCAGAGTTGTAGCAACTGTAACAATGTAAACGCATCGGAAAATGTGAAAATGCAGGCAATAACACATATTCGATTTAGCACATAATAGCTTAAGGGGGTGCTTTGATTCAATCCAATGGCAGTAGTTCTGCTGTGTAGTCATGCTGTGTAGTATGCTGGCGTGAATGCATCGCAGAAGTCGGAAAAGGACTGGAGTCAATGGTGAAGTGCCAAACCCATAGTCTTTCTGCCTTTTTCCAGGATGATAAGGGGCCAGAGGGTCTCAGTCGGATCAACTGATTGACTGTATTGATTCGTTTGGGGTCGGTATTTGCAGCCCAAAGGTGGGTGTGGGTAAGAGTGGATTACGGAAACCCAACCAGAAATTTGTATTCCGCAGAGAGAGCAAAAATAATGGAATTAGCCAGTTGATATTTTATCGAAACATTGGGGAATTGGATTTCAATAAACGTTGCTTTCCGTCCTCCGATAACAACCTATTCACATCCCCAAGGCTTTGCGTTTTCTGAGTCGTCGATGTGTCCATCGCAAATTACTAATCCGTCGTCTGAAATCCAATGCCATTCGTCTCTTGTTTCAACTCGAATAAAAAAAATTTCAAGTATTTTATCGAAACAAAGAAAGAACCGTTTTTATAAGTTTCCTATACCACCATCAATAGCGTAATACATGAAATACTTAGTTGCTGCAGCCTTTCAAAGTACGTATTGAATACTTTACAATACTGATTAAATACAAATGTGTAATTTAAAAGAATTTTTCTATTCTACCAGTGGCTGTTCATAGCAGTGCTTATGGAAAAAATAATATTCTGCACAAAAGGTAGACCAATTTTTTAATAAATTCAGATGGCCAAAAGTTCCATTTTGGGCTATTTATGAATAAGAAACGGTAAATAATTTGTCTAGAGTAGATTATATTTTTTATGAGAAGCATAACTAACTGTATACTGCATCTAACAGTTACCTTATTTTCAGTTAATTTAAGCTTGTATTATAAAGGGTGTTTCCGGTTCATAGGTCGGAAGGAGGAAGGAGACGATAGTACCGTAGTACATCAGAAGTAAAACGCTTTTGCATTCAGCCATTGATTATACCTTTGTGTGTATATTATATAATATACAGGGCCGGATCTATCTAATTACAAGAATAATCCGGATAATCGAATTACAAGAATTGGAAATTTATTTCCGACCATACTTCACACTTCAATCTTCTTTCCGGAATCTAAAAGCTCCTTTGCTAACATCATACTTTGAAATGTGTTTATGCTTAAGGCACTTTCACATCAAAAACAAGAACCGAAAATTGTAAAGGTAAAAACTCAATTTGTTCCACTTTAAAACAAGATTTTTGCTCCAATGATTAACAAAATCCACCATCATTACGCATGGGCTGACTGGTCTCGGGCCCAGGGCGCCCCGATCTATGGGGCCCCCAAAGATGACCAATTTTTAACTCAATAAGGTAACCTATTACAAGTTAGTTTAGCTATTAGAGTTTAGCTACTGAAAGTGTGATTTATTCTATACATGGCAACAAATTTTCTTACAAGTATCGTATATTCACTGTATTTGCAGCCTCAGTATTTTATAAGTTAGGTCGATTCTCCATGGTATACTTTCAGTAGCCAACCTCCACAATTTTGGTAATCAGCGAAATTTTATTCTGTCGGTTTATGTTAACCCTAACGCCCACTGCAGACTACGTCATATAACTTTTTGGTCACTGTCGTCATCCTATCGCCGTTAGTTAGTTCAGTACGTAAACAGGGAGGAGCTGTCACCCCAAAATTCATGTTTTATATCGCCATCCATCAAAATAAATTTCGAGGAGGCAGCTGTAATATACGTATTTGTCATAAGGATATAGAAAATATCAACGAAAGAAGCGCTATTCAATTTGGAGCGAAAGGGTGCTTAAAAGAAAATGTCACGTGATATTTGATGAACTACGATGCTGTCCTGAAAAATTCCTTTGATATTTCCGTACGAGTGTTGAAAGATTTGATGATTTACTTCTACAGATTTTGAGACCTGCTATAACTTATCAAAATACCATTATGCGATCATCAACTAAACCCGAAGAGAGACTTACTGTAACTCTAAGGTCTATAAACACTTTGATAGATACATATTTACTATGAGAGTATTCCCTCAAATTTTTGTTGTATAGAAGTGGTTTCATTTTTACTTCTTCCATTAATGCTTTTTAATTTATATCTTCCTCAAGCAGCACCCATTTTTAAAAAACAGATGTGTAAGTTTCTTCCTTGCGGCTTCCAAATAATGGCTGTCAAATGGCGACAACAATGTTACGATTGCGTGCACATGTATACATGCAGGGGCGCGATGGTAGCTTAGTCACCCAAAAGATGCTAGATTGAGGAATCAAAAAGTTATCTTGCTGTCACGTCACTTCGTCTGGGCATTTGCATTAGAGCCAGCCCATGGGATTGATGGTGGTGACTAAACCAGTACGTGACAAAAAGTTTCCAGTGCACGATAGGCCTTAACATACCTTACGATTTTATTCCTGTTGCTAATCCAAATTATTTTAGAAAATAATTTCAGTTAAGGGGCCCCATATCTTGAAGTACCCAGAGCCATGAAATTTAACCATTTTAGCCGGATTTAAACCTGAACGGCATGGAAAGAGGGCCTTGGATAGTAATTATAGACCAATTGCTAAATTGTCTGTTGTACCCAAGCTTTTCGAAAGCATGGTTTGTGACCTGTTGACGATCGATTATAAGTCATTAATTAGCTCTAAACAACATCGCTTCATCAAGGTCAAATCAACATCAGCCAACTTGACACTTTTAGCATCCTTTATTGCTAATATCTTCGAAAAGCGGCTGAAGACTGACTGTGTCTATACCGACTTCTCCAGCCTTTGACAAGCTTTCCCACAGAGTGCTGCTGTTTAAGCTGTTAAAAATAGTTTTTTTTCACCTTTGTTGGTTGATTGGATCTCATCTTATTTAAGTGGTAGAAATTTTAAAATCCTCTTCAGGAACGCGCTTTCAAATGTTGTTTGTATGCAGTCTGGAGTTCTACAGGGACGCCACCTTATTGTTTATCTTATTTATTAATTTTAATATATGCTGATGATGTTAAGATCTTTAAACAGATTCATTCACTGAATGATTGTGTGCTGTTACAGAATGATGTATGTGCTTTAAAATTGTGGTGTAAGCATAGTAATTTATTTCTAAATATTCTCAAATGTAATTTTATTGTTTTTAGCCGTAAGTTTTCCCCTTTTGCGTACCAGTATCATATAGACAATGTTCCTATAAATGTAGTAAATCAGAATAAGGATCTGGGCATTACCTTTGACTCAAAACTTACTTTTTCTCGCTATCTTGATTATATTATTGGGAGAGCCTATTCAAGGCTGGGCTTTGTTAGGCGCTGGGCTTGGGCTAAAGAATTTAATGACCCGTATGCATTGCGTTCCATCATTTGTGAGGTCTATAGTGGAATTCGGCTGTCAAGTGTGGAGTCCTTATTACAGTGTACATATCAATAGCATTAAATCTGTACAGACAAATTTTTACGTTTTGCCCTTCGTCGCCTTCCATATAATAATAGATTTGAGCTTCCACCTTATTCTGATCGTCTACTTTTAATTAATATGACGTCGCTTCATAAGAGGCGTGAGTTCATTTTGTATGTTTTTATGTATAAAGTTTTGACATGATTATTAGATTCTTCTGATATTCTAGAATTTTAAGGTACCACGATATTCTTTTTACCGAGAGTCATCGAACGAATGATGGATCATATGAGCTCATCAGTAATATGTGTAGAATTCACAACAAATTTTAATATTCATGTAAGATCAATTAGAAATTTGATTCTTTGACGGGGTTTTGATTTTGATTTATTTTGTTTCTAATTTTTTAGATTTTATGTTAATAGTTTTTCCGCAATTATTTATTATGTAACTTCGTAAGTCAAATTTCATATTTATATATATGTTGGCTGAATAAATAAATAAAATCCTACCGAGGGATTTTTGAAACCGTCTCAGATTTTAGTAGTCTTAGCCGGGAAGATTCGTATTGAAAATCGGATAAAATAAAAAACTAATCTCGAACATAATAAAAGTTTTAATTTGCATTCTTTTTGTTAATAAAATAAACTGCATTTGTAATGATACGATTTTTTACTTTCCTTTTATTTTAAAAAATAGATCTTAATTTTTGTTTTAATTTCAAATTCTATTTATTTAACAATCATTATTGTTTCAATTCAAATTGTTTTTAACAATTCTGGTACTAGTTCCAGGGTATGCAGTATATAATAGGTCATCTATCATATACATATGGTGTCTAGTATACCCTGGTGGAACTATAATATAATTTGCCCCAAATAAATATTGTTGTTAGAGGGGGCGGCAACTTACGTCTTTGTCACCCACCTCAAAAATTTCCAAAATCCGGCAGCGATAATACACACACAATAATTGTACTATATGATGATTCATCTGAGCTTGTGCGATGCCTTGACATAAGCTTCAAAGACTTCAGAGAAAATTGATTGATTTTGCATACTTTTGGGCCTCTATTTTTTAAGCAAGGAGGAAAGGCTGGAAAGAAATTAGTGCAGGGATGTAATATAAATTCTTATGAAAAAGAATAACTCATTGCTTTCTTTGACTGGTCTCTCAGCAATTTTTCTATTCTCGGCAATTTGTGCACAGAACCGAGAGAAAATATAAGTAAAAGTAGCTGCATCTTTTTTGACGATAGCACCCAATCATGCTATCGTGAAGGCCTTATTTATAAAGTACTTAAAAAAAATGGTTGAACTTAACTAATAATGGAAATTTAGCCATATATGGATGGCCGGATTAAATGACGCAGAGGCGGAAAGAAGAACGAAGTATTACTTTTGACTATATATTATATATATATATATTGGTATATGCTATCCGGTCCGACGGTGTTCTGCTCTTTCCGGTAAGTAGCGCGATGAGTTTTATTTGGTTAAAGTGTTATGGTCGCATGGAAACGCATCGTTACCATCCACTGACATCTGCAATCCAGAGCCTAGGAGACACGTTGCACTACCTTTTACTTTGTGTCACTTTTCAAGAATGAATTTGTGATACAGCTACCCAGCAGGAAAACATCATTGCGTTACCAAAATAACTAATTATGTCACTAGCTAACAAATATCATATTTAGTCGAATCTCGTTACTTAAGTAATTACCAGTAACTACTTTGTGATTTAAAAATGAAAATCAATTACGTTATTCATTAATGTACGTCACACTACTCTACATGCATTTGGGAAGTTCCGTTTGACTCCAGGAATTTTGTTATGACTTATGATCTTGACTCCGTTTTGGAATCGGGCAGGAGTAATGAAAGTTTAGTTCAGTGGTCAGACGTGTTCGCGTAGCTTTATTTTACTGTTTTTCAATTGTGAACCAAATTGCGTTGCATTTTTTACGAATAATTTCAGGTTGATGCAATTAAAAACTTGTAGTCGAATCCTACGAAAACAGTTTGTCTTTTACTAGTTGAACTTTTTAATTTTTTGGATTTTGATTGTATGTACTTACTATAATAATTAAAAGGAAAAAATAAAATTTGTGAGATTATTTTACTGTTTCTTTTTAAACGTTATTATTCGTATTATTGGAATGAGGGTATAACTAGTTCCCAGAAACTGCTTCAATAACTAGTGACAACATCAAACTCTTTCACAAGTTTGCAATAACTGGTTCAATAACTAGTTAGAAAGTCTAAATAAAAACGACGTTTCCGGCAATGACAAGCAATGCTAAAAGTAATGCAAGTTATAATACAACACGTAACTACTTCTATAGTTACCTTAACTAGTCATGCAACTAGTCTAGGGCGCTTTCCATTTCCTACTGGGATATTGCTTATATCAAAACAGTAACTTCCCAGTAAGAAACAAAACGCGTCGTAAACTAGTTCCATAACTAGTTACGGTAACTATGGAAATAGTTACGTGTTGTATTATAACTTGCATAACTTTTAGCATTGCTTGTCGTTGCCGGAAACGTCGTTAAAATGTAGACTTTTCAACTAGTCATTGGACCAGTTATTGCGAACTAATGTGGGAGTGTGTTTTTGTAACTAGTTATTGGACCAGTTATTGTGAGCTAGTTGTATAGCCATATAGCCCATAACGTTTTAAATAAAAGTGTAAATAACAAATGGCCAATAGTTTCACAAATTTTATTTCTTTCTTTCTATCTAGCTCTAATTTCTATAATCAAAAAATTGTTTATATATATTGTTTAAGTTAAAGCTCCTTTGCTTTAACTGAGATGTATAGGCCTAGATGCAAAATCTAGACCGCTGTAGAATTGAATATCGATGCTTGTATCGATACTCAAAATAATGGGGAATGCTTGAAAAGCTGACCGTTCTGACTTGAATGAGTAGAAACGCACTGATTGTCGATTATAACAAAACTGATTTTATTATTAATTTCATTCAATATATTTATAATAAAATTGAACATGCGTAATCAATATTAATAAATCAATTCACAAATTGACCGGTAAGAAACAGGGTTCATCGACTTGAGCGATTAATAATTCACCGCAGTGAGAATGCTGACCCAGAAGTAATTCCCCTGGCGTAAATATTGTAAAAACTGCATGTAAAGCAGAAAAAATGGAAATTGGCACTACTCACGGTGGTGAATTATGATCGCTGGTTCAATAAACTTAAGAATAATAACCCTTTAAAATGCTTACGCTAGATTAAATGAAATTCTTGGTTTATCATGATTATACTGAATTTGACTATATTAAATTAGTAATGCTAATTTAATTTTTAACTTAATAATTATGATCTGGGTCATAACATACTCCCCCGCGTTGAACATGCCTTGTTCAACTGTCAATGTTTACCCTGAAGTCCGGGGTTGTAACTCGTCTCGGGCTGGGTTTAGGTGGCTTAGATGTATTGCAGCATGATTTAGTTGTTTTGCATCTCTAAATGATTCCAACAATTGTAATAATGATTACCAGGGACAGTGTTAGATATCCTACCGTGTAGTGATGGACGTGGTGTGCGTGAAATTTATTTGGGAGTTCTCTTATATCCTGCATTTGAACTTCCTTCTGAAGGGCTCTCAATTCTGCTAGTTTAGAGTGATACGCTATGGCATTGTGTTGTATCATTGGAAGATGATCGAGGCTTATGGGTTTGGGAATACTTCCGACACGTGTGTAGAACAACTTGCTGGTAGTTGGATATACATGATGCCCTTGGATCGTCAAGAATTCTTGCCTGATAACACTGTTTGCTTGAAGTTTCAAGAGACCGGAACCTTCGATTGACATTTGAGATACATCATTTCCACATACGACGTTGACTGTAGTCTTCTCCTTGAAAGCGTAGATCCATTGATTTGGGTGGAATAACTGCATACATACTGGGTCACTGTTGATTCTTCTGAGATCGCATGTAGGTGAGATTTCCCTGTGATGAAACAGTTCAATTTCGCACAGGCTAACATTTGCTCCCCTTCGATAAATTGGATGCAGCTGCTTGCATAAATAGATAGTTTCATCAGTTTGTAGACACGACGATTGTTGTTGCTTAGTCAATGGATAATATTGATCTCGATGCAGATTAATTGCTAGAAACTCTGATGCTGGGTTAATTGCAACAAGTGTTCCATTGATCAATGCTGGAATGGGAGTGACTCGAAATAACTCGCATTTTTCTAAGTTTACGAGAGGCAGTCTCAATCGAAAGATGACATAATTTTCAACGACTCGGCCCTCTATTGTCATCAAGCGATAGAACTGTAGTATAGAATCCTGGGATGCTGGTAATTGAAGAGATGTGGGTAAATGGGCCTTGATGATAGTGAGCTCTTGAGCTAATTGCCTTGGGGACAGGAGCATGTGATTAATCCTTCCATGGTGGGTGTCGGTGATAGTGTCTATTATTACTGATTGTGTTTTTTGAAAGTTTAACGTCATCAGAGTCAGTTCCATTGCTAATGAAGAAAACAGTTCCATCGCTTTCTCTCTGATACAGTCCTTCACTGATATTATTTATGCGCAGGTTTATCTGGTCAAGGTGATCATCTATTTCTTGGAACTTTCTGTCAACACCTTCTTGATCAGTTTTCATTATATTTATTGTGGAGTCTATCAAAGACGTCTGACTTTTTAGTAGTGTGAGTAGACGGTTTTCATTTTCCTTTATGTCATCAATAGTGTTAGACATCTCTGCTGCATATTCAGACTCCAGTACGCCGAACAGGGCATTTGCCACATTGCCAATGATATTAACAGCACCTCTTTTGGTTCTGGTAGATTTAGTTTTGACGTGTAGGAGTTCATTATCAATAGAAATTTCCTCTTGCAGACGATTGAATTGGTTAACTAGTTTGACCCACAAACTCGTCTGTTTTAGCACAAAAGAGGAAGTTTATCTGAGTGCATAGGTGATCTAGGGTTTTGGTGCTATTTATAATTGCTTGAAAATCGTTCCAGTATGTCTCCATTTCATAATAGACTACAAGGTTCCATTCATTTGATATTATGTTAGTCGTGCCGATATTCTCAAAATATAACCCAGGTTGTGGTGTGAAAGGGGATGTTTCAATAGGCTGTCCTCTGATAATGGGTAGAATCATACAGGTTAAGAGAAGTGTTGTTAGTGCGGAACCATACGTGTGACGTGTCTTTTTTGTTGGAACCTCGCCGCTACTGCATGTAGAGTTGTCGTAAGCTTCTGCTAATTGGGATTTGTTTCGTCTATATCTTCATTATCGTGCTCTATAGGCAGTGGAGCGAGCCTGTGTATTGGTCGCCGTAATGTATTATTTGCCGTTCGAACGTCGGCTACTCGGACAAGACCATCATTGCCCTTGAATGTTTTCACAATTCTTCCTAGTGGCCATTTGAGTGCTGGCAAGTTATCCTCGTGTATGATCACGATAGTACCTGGTTGGACGTTTTGGCAGCTTTGCTTCCACTTAACACGTTGCTGCAGTTGGTTGAGATATTTTCTTGACCGTCGCCTCCAGAACTCCTGCTTAATGTGAGTCACTAGTTTCCATCGTTTGAAAAGACTTACTCTTGTTTCTTCACATCTGGGATCAATGGAGGCCGTGAGGGGCTCACCGATCAAGAAGTGTCCAGGGGTCAAGGCCGTGAAATCATTTGGATCAGAGGACATGGACGTAATTGGTCTGGAATTGAGTATTGCTTCTATTTCAATCATACGTTATTGAAGCTGAAGTTAAGCTGCGTTGGAGTAGGTATTTGGCTGACTTAACGGCTGCCTCCCATAGACCTCCAAAATGGGGAGCTCGTGCAGGTATGAAATGGAAGTCAATTCCGCTTGCGCTGCACCTTGTTTCGATCTCTTCTCTCGCCTTGTGTGCGAAGATGCTATCCAGTAGTTCTTGTAGTTGGTTTCTGGCGCCAACAAAATTCGTAGCATTATCGCAATATAACTTCTGGCAGTGCCCCCTTCTGCCCATGAAACGTTTCAGAGCACCAATAAATGCGTTCGTTGTTAGATCACTCACTACTTCCAAATGCACTGCTGTGGTCGCAAAGCAGCAAAACACTGCTACATAACTTTTTTGAGGTTTCTTCCCTCTGAGATGAAATTGCGTCCATATCGGCCCACAGAAATCCACACCAGAATTAGTAAAGGGTCGTGCCGGTTGTATTCGGGTAGCTGGAAGATTCCCCATTAACTGTGTTCGCAATTTCGGATTGCTTCTGAAACATCGGACACGGTTTTGCACAATGGAGCGTGCAATAGTTTTCCCTTTTATTGGCCAGAACTGTTGCCTGGTTATTACCAGGAGAGCTTGTGGGCCGACATGACGATGGTTCCTGTGGATGTCGGTCATTAAAAGTTTTGTAAATGGATGATTATAGGGCAGGAGCATGGGATGCTTGGCATCATATGACAGAGATGATGCTTCTAATCTTCCTCCGACTCGAATGACTCCCTGATCGTCTAAAATGGAGCAAGGCTAATAAGTGGGCTGGATTTATTTAGCTCCGTTAATTTTTGTAGCTGAGATCGATCATCTTTGAAATTTTCCTCTTGCATGATCTTAATTATGGTGAGTAATCCCTTATCTAATTCTAGGCTTGTCAATGCACAGCTCTTATTTAGATTAGTTTTGCCTTTATTTCTGGTGATATCTATGCAACGTAGAACGTAAGCCGTGATGCGTTGCAATTTTTTTAAGGAATTTTGGTGATTTATATGATATACGAAATGTGGAATGCTGTTTTCGATTGTTACTGGGATTGCAGTGCGTTTCCTTTCAAGCTCACATTCTGAGCCTGTTTTATATGGTTTTGGCCATATTGATTCTTCACCGTGTAGGAAGGGAGGTCCATAAAACCAGAGATTGCAGCCTTCTAATCTTTCTGGGGCAATACCACGGGATAGGATATCGGCAGGATTTTCCTTAGAATTTACATGCCTCCATTGTGATGACAGTTCGTGTATAGAAGCAATTCGATTGGCGACGAATGTTTGAAATGACGACGATCTAGAGTTTATCCAGGCGAGAACTCTCTCGGAATCTGTCCAGTAGAACGTGACGGCATCTTCCATTTTGAGATCTTTCATTGCGCGCTTGGTAAGCTCAGCAGTAAGTTTCGCGGCACATAATTCAAGTCTGGGTAGTGTCAATTGCTTAGTTGGAGCTACTCTCGACTTAGCGCAGAGTAGCCTCACTACGATACGGTTATGACTATTGACAGAACGGATATAAACGGCTCCTCCGTATGCCCTTTCAGAAGCATCTGCAAATGCATGTATTTGTGTGGATCTTGGACATTCTTGGCTGAACACGTGTCTTGGGATTTTTATGTCATTCAATAATTGCAGCCCTTCACGAAATCTGATCCATCTTGTATGAAGCTCTGATGGGACTGCGGCATCCCAGTCAAGTTTAAGATTCCATAATTGTTGAAGGAACATTTTGGCGGTAACGACAGCTGGCCCCATGATTCCGAGCGGGTCGAACAAGTGAGCTATGTCCGATGATATGAGTCTTTTGGTCACTCGATCTGTTTTAGTCCAATTGGTTTTAATGCAGAAGACATCATTTTTTGGTATCCATGTTAAGCCCAGGGTTTTGATATGCTCTTCAACTTCATCATTGAAGTCCAATTGAATAGCAGTATCCTTCTCGTGAAATGTTTTGAAGTAAGCGTGGATGGTTAGAACACCACTTTCGAAGCTTGAATCCGCCTTTCTGGAGTAAAGCAATCAGTTGGCTTTGAGTGTCAATGGCTGTGGCTAGGCAATTGGACCCTGTCATGACATCATCTACGTAGAAATCGCGCTGAATTACCTCCGAAGCTGTAGGATAATCCTTGCCATCTTCCTGTGCCAACCTTTTTAGACATCTTGTGGCTAGGAATGGAGCTGTTGTTGTTGCATAGGTCACTGTGTTCAACTGAAAGAATTTCAGTGGGGCATTCGAGTCACTTCTCCATATGATTAACTGAAATCGACGATCTTCTTCATTGAGTAGGACCTGGCGGTACATCTTCTCGATGTCAGCTGTGAAGACGAATTTGGGCAATCTGAATCGCAGCAAGATTGAAAAGAGTTCGTCCTGTATAGTCGGTCCTGTTGCTAAGACATCATTAAGCGATACGTTCGTGGAAGTTTTGGCAGATGCATCAAAGACAACCCTTAGTTTGGTCGTTAGGCTGTCGGATTTGATAACGCTATGATGAGGAAGAAAGTAGTATGGATGTTGAATAGTTCTTTCGTTAATTTCTTGCATGTGGCTGAGCTTGATATATTCATTCATGAATTCCACGTATTGTGATTTAACATCATTGTGTCTGGCAAGTCTTCGTTCTAGCGACAGGAATCTTCGTAGAGCGATATCCTTGGACTCCCCTAGTTTGTCAGTGGCTTGATTAAATGGTAGGCGCACTATGAATCGTCCCGTAGGGTCTTTTTCACACCCCTAGTTTTTCAGTGGCTTGATTAAATGGTAGGCGCACTATGAATCGTCCCGTAGGGTCTTTTTCACAGTTTGGTTGAAATGATTCTCACATCGTGCTTGCTCTGGTGAGAGTGTTTGAGGCGTAGTGTCAACTTCCTCCAGTCTCCAAAACCTTTCTATGTCAAACGTTTCATCTTCACTGCAAACCCCACAGGTGGCCTTGTCTAAGTGTCTTCCACCGACCCTTCCGGCTACTATCCAGCCAAATACAGTATTCTGGTGGGTTGGTACGTTTTCGCCCAACTTTATTTGCCCTATACATAACAGGTCATGGTAGAACTCTGCTCCCAGCAGTACGTCTATACGAGATGGATTGTTGAAGTTGGGATCGGCTAATTTAATATTTTTTGGTATCGCCCAGGAATCTGTACTTATTTCTTGAGTAGGTTGAGGTGCTATGATTTGTGGCAGAACGAAGGCCTCTACCCTAGTAGCAAACCCATTCAATTTTGACTGTAAGGGCATATTTACTCTTCGTTGTGTATACTGTTTTGTTTGTCCAATGCCTTGTATCTGCATCTGTTGAGAAGTACCAGTCAGGCCAAGTTTTTTAATCATTCTTTCGGTTATGAAATTAATCTGAGATCCGGAGTCCAGTACTGCTCTGCATTCGACGCTCATTCCTTTACTGTCAACTAAATTCACGAGAATTGTACTCAATAGAATGTAATTTTGTTGTCCTGTGGCTGTTTGTGCGGTTAATGTTGTTGGCCTGTCGTTAACTTCACACTTCGTTGGTGATTGTGGAAATACTTTTGAAAGTGACTGAGATGAGGCTGAATATGTCTCGATATGTAACAGAGTGTTGTGTTTTCTAGTACATTTTGTACAGCTTCTCAATGTGCACTGCTGTGATGAATGGCCTGGTCTCAGACAGTTGATACACAAATTATGTTTTTTGACGAGGGCTAGCCGGTTTGATGGTGTTATGTTAGTCGAAGAAAGTTCTTACACGAGAATAGTGCGTGGTTTCCCTTGCATGATATGTAATTTGCTATAGTTGTAGCAGCAGAGGTGAAAGGTTTTGTTGTGCCTTGTTTAATGTTGTAGTTTCCTGGAATTTTTGCTTTGCTTCCGAGTGCTTCCAGAGATTGGAATCAATTCTCCAGAAATGATAAGAGGCTCTTCGTAGATTGAAGATTTCGTGGATGACTTAGAGATTGTTCGTATAAACGATGTGTAGTTTGATCCAATTTCTTGATTAGCAGATGCATTAGTATTGGATCCCAATCAGCGGTGGAAACCTTAAGATTCTTCAAAGCCAGTAAACATTCCTGCGTTGTATCATGGAGCGTTTTAATTGCTATAGAACTTTTGGTGGTATGTCACCAATTTTAGTTGTATTCGGCCTGAAGGAGCTGTGGACCCAGGGGGGTCAACAATATAATAATGCGAATAATCTCTGGACGACTGCAGCAGATAGCTATAAGTCGTTAACCTGCTTCAATTGTCAGTAAGGCTTCTAGTGACAAACAAGAACGTCCTTGGTGTGTCCCCAGTATGAGTGTCGCAGGTCCTGGTTGTGCACGTAAATACGCCTGAAAATTAAGTAAGGAATTTATATGACAAAGAAAATATGTTCCGCTCGATCCAGTCACAAATGTTGTTGGCACTCCTTGGTACCCCACCAATACAACCTCGGTCAAGGTAGTGTCGTTATTAGCTTTGTTGGACAACTTTCGAAGCTGTTGGAAAATAGATGTAATTTGAAACCAACGCAAATGACCAGTTGATCCTATGTCAGGCTGCCAAGGCGGATCGATTAATTAAACGGTGGAGTCTGATTGAGCCAGCTCGATGAGTTTTAGCTGATACTCCGTGATACGAGCGGTCTGTTGAACCGGTTCATGTATAAAGTCGATGCGATGAGGTGTTCCTGTATTCTTCTATAGAAATATTCTTCCACGTTCACGAGTTATGACTGTGGTGTTATATTAATACGGCTTCAGCCGGACTGCGCTAAAAAGAAACACCTAAAAAGGAGGGTGTAATAGGACCGCTATTTGAGCGGGTATGACATAAGTCTCCTTTCCAAATACACCAGGTTAAGCAAAACTCTTGTGATTTTAAGTTGATAGTTTTATTTCGAGATGAATATCACCTTTCCTTTCTTGTGAGAATTTCAACGTTATAAAATATTTATATAACACAGAACAATGTTTTTACCTTAAATCTGACAACAGACTGGTTTTCATTATTTTTAAATTTCCTATCTCAAAAATCGAGCCTACTATTTTACACCCTTTTAGTTCACAAAGTGGTTCTTCGCTGTACTTAGCGCAAACCCTACAAATGTGATCTAATTGCAAATAGTTCGTGATGTGTCGCCAAGCCGCCACAAACTTTCGTTCACAATAACTGGTTGCGATAATAATTTGTTGAGTAGAGCTGTGAATAACAATCAGGAGTTCTCATAGCGATCCTTTAACATGTCCCAAGCAGCGGTGTAATTTTCATCTGACAAGGTTAAATGGCGTATTAACCTTTCAGCTTCCCCAGACAAGTTTGTTTTAAGATACCACATTTTTTGGCAATCGGCCATTGATTGTTTGTGAACCATTTGGTTAAACAGATCATAAAACTGACGCCATTTTAAATAGTCTCCATCAAATTTTGGAAGGACTATTTTTGGTAGTTTCATCATGGTGTTATTGTTGATTGTTGTACTAGAAGTTGTTAATTTACCCGTTTGTCGGATAGATATACTAGTTGATCTTGTACGTCTTCTTCCAATTGCACGTACTCATCAACATTGTAACCCATTTGAATTGGATCTTCGGCTAATTCCCAGATATTGTGGTTTATATTTTCGATCTGCAACCAATGTTGATTTAACCTGCTTATCTTCAGGTCATAATAATTTCTATTCTGTTGATCCTCATCCATTTTCATTCCTGCAATGAGCCGAAGAAGTGCCTTGATGACTTCGCCTTGTCGTCTTATTGCTCGAATTATTTGCTGTTGTGGGTTTGATTGAATCTCTGTAGTTCTACGACGCTCTTCATGAGCATTGGTGTCATCAGACCTTTGCTGTTTTGGATCTGTGGCATCTTGGTTATGGGCGTTGTCACTTGTACCAGCTATGACCTCTTTAGTGGTGGCCTTGTTGAATAATTTAATTTGGCTGGTGAAATGATTTTTATACTTGTTGAAGATGGTTAAGATGGCGTTATAGTAATCATTCGTGAAGTAGGCATGATCTCTGGGTACATTCTGTAATGCTCGTATCTTGGTGTCTGTAGCATCAAACAAAGACCAACGTTCTTCGAGACGCCTAAGTCGTTCCTCATAATATGGTAAGGTTTTTCTGTCGACCGAGTCTTTCTTATAATTCGAGATTATTGCTTCAACCTCATCTCCGTTCAGATCTTGTTCCTTGAACAGTGCTTCCATACTTTTGTTAAGTTATGGAGGTTTTCGTGTTAATCAGCTTTTCACTCAATCTCACTAGTAATCTCACTTTGTGATGGGAAGTCAAATGAAATCTTCTTCAAAGGCGATGATAAGTTTTCCTTCTGGCGGAAATAAGCGCTTCAGTTACAACCACAATGAATGTATGTATGTGACTCAAGTGATGCACTTGAATCACGTCGGGGTCACCAATGTTTAAGTTAAAGCTCTTTTGCTTTAACTGAGATGTATAGGCCTAGATTCAAAATCTAGACCGCTGTAGAATTGAATATCGATGCTTGTATCGATACTCAAAATAATGGGGAATGCTTGAAAAGCTGACCGTTCTGATTTGAATGAGTAGAAACTCACTAATTGTCGATTATAACAAAACTGATTTTATTATTTATTTCATTCAATATATTTATAATAAAATTGAACATGCGTAATCAATATTAATAGATCAATTCACAAATTGACCGGTAAGAAACAGGGTTCATCGACTTGAGCGATTAATAATTCACCGCAGTGAGAATGCTGACCCAGCAGTAATTCCCCTGGCGTAAATATTGTACAAACTGCATGTAAAGCAGAAAAAATGGAAATTGGCACTGCTCACGGTAGTGAATTATGATCGTTGGTTCAATAAACTTAAGAATAATAACCCTTTAAAATGCTTACGCTAGATTAAATGAAATTCTTGGTTTATCATGATTATACTGAATTTGACTATATTAAATTAGTAATGCTAATTTAATTTTTAACTTAATAATTATGATCTGGGTCATAACATATATTCTAAAAAAATATCATTGAGTAAAAGATAAAATCCAATCACAGGTGTAAATCAAACTTACGCGAACACGTCTGATCACTGAACTACTTTAAATTACTGCTGCTCGATTCCAAACGGCAACAAGAACATGAGCCATAACAAAATTCCCGAAGTTAAACGGCAACTCCCCTATTACATTTTCGAATACGTAACGTAATTGGTTTTCATTTACAGTTCAAAATGTACATAGTTACTGGTAACTACTTAAGAACGAGTTTCGGATAACTATTGTCTTTGGTAGCTAGAGACATAACAAGTTATTGTGGTAACGAATTTCGGTTTTCCTGCTGGGATTAATTGAACACACACACAACTAACCTCGGTAATCGTATAAGAAACTTCAGTGTAGCAAAATGATTGATAACACTTCTTGGCACAAAAATCTAGCAAAATGTGGCAACGTGTACGTTGGACCAAAGAGCTGACCAAATCTGTCAGTGGACCAAAATGGCACACGGGGTAGAACGAAATGAGTTGGACAGAGCGAGATGCCAGACATAGAACGTGTGGGACAATGATCAGTCATTAAATATAGCACTGAACGTGATCTCGGGAGTAACATGAAGATAATACAAAAGAAATAAAAGGGGAAACAAAGAAAAGTATTGGGGTTCCGTGTGCAAAAATAGGAAATCTATGGTCGAATAAGGGAAAATACGGCTAAGTATAATAGCACAATTTTGTAATCAGGAACGTATTGAAGAAACAAGTGAAAAAGCTAGAATTGGTCTAACACCAATTCTTATGATACCCAAGATGAATGCACGTATGAAATTTCGTATCGTCACCCTCACCCATTTGAGCAATTTTGATTTTTTGCATTGGTTTCTACCATATATTTCTAGAACGGCTCGTCGGACAGAAAAAATGATTATAACCAATTTTATAGGATTTTTTATTCTGAAGTAGCCTTTAGTACAATAAAAATGTCTAGGACTAATTGTTTTCAAAGTATATGTAAAAAACAAAAAATATGTATATGGCAACACCAAGAAGGGGTTGCCCGATTTAGTTCATTTTTTAAATTTGTTTTGCTATTACTATGAAAACACAATGTATCGCATTTCAGCTTTCTATGTCGACGTGTTCTCAGGTAGTGTCCAAATTTATAGTGGAAAACGAAATTTTTGTATGGCAACCCCACGAAGGAGTTGCCCGATTTGTCTCATATTCGAACTTAATTTTACTTTTTTTTAATGTCCGTGTACAAAATTTCAGCTTTCTAGGTGAACGCGTTCTCGAGTTATCGTGCGCACGGACGGACGGACAGACGGACATGCAAAAATCAAAATAACTTTTAATTTTATGCGAGGGTGTCCAATCCATTTTGCTCTACCATCATTATTTCTGTACGTTACAAACGGAATGGCAAACTTAGTATAACCTATAGATTTCATCTAGGGTATAAAAAGGGGAATGTGGAAATATATTTTAATGTAAAGACTCGTCACAAAATATCATCATTTTGCCGGCCGTATATCAGCGAATAGTTAAGAATTTTTGATATAGTAATTACATTTTGATCTGCGAATATATTATGCCAGGTTCAATTATCATTATTTTACCGGCAAATGGCCGTAGTGCCTGCGAATAGTAGGTATACGAAGTTTAGTTAAAAATTTATGATAACGAAATTATATTTTGATCTGCGAATATTATACCAAGCTTAATTAATTACATTTTGATTTGCGAATATTATTCCAAGCTTAATTAAGAGTTTTTGATAT
Source organism: Dioctria linearis (assembly GCA_963930735.1). Classification (NCBI taxonomy): domain Eukaryota; kingdom Metazoa; phylum Arthropoda; class Insecta; order Diptera; family Asilidae; genus Dioctria; species Dioctria linearis. Next base: position 125,296,121 of record OZ005740.1, on the reverse strand, counting down.
TGAAATTACATTTTGATCTGCGAATATATTATACCAAGTATAATCGTCATTAATTTACCGGCAAATGGCCGTGGTGTCTGAGAATATTATACCAAGTTTAATTAAGACTTTTTGAAAACAAAGTTACATTTTGATTCATTACGTGAGTTATATAAAAGTACCCAAGAATATTTTTATAATCTCCGTATCAAGGAAATGGATTATCTTTTTGTACGAATTCGCGAATGAAGATTCTTGTCCTAGAATTAGAAGTATGAGTTGTAAATTATAATCCAAAAGGAATAGCGCGGCTTCTTACAGGCTTGAACCAGTTACATGTTGTATTCCAGAAGGCCTTCTTGACACTTTTACGTTAAAATTGTCCAGATTTTTAGTACTGCAAGTAGGACGCAAGTCAGCAGATTTTTAGTTCTCCAGGAAGTCATACTGGGCTTACTCTCAAAAGTTGAAATTTTATTGCAAAGATCTGAATGTAAGCTATGGTGATCTGTTTAAGAAAAAAAAGAGGAATACACCAACTAGATATAGATATAAATTTAACGATGAAATAGAAAACCATACTTCACTGTACCCTTAAGATAATCATACGTCGATTCGACGTGCTCATGTTTGAGTGGACATATTTTGGATTATATATATATCAGGTTTATAAATGTGATAATATGTCGTAATATATGTATGTGGGAAAATAAAAAATATTAAGGTTTATTTATAATATGATTAGAAGAAAAAAATTAAAAGAACAAAACACGGTACTTCTAAGAGTTATATAAAATTTTCAAAATCGATAACATCCATATAGGTTATCTATCTAGGGTTAAAATTATTTAAAAAACTGTATATAGAAAGCTGAAAATCTCAAATCAATAGTTTAATAATTCAATATTGGAAATGATAGCTCAAAATGCTTCCCCTTTCACTATATTAATTTGAAGCAAATTATGTTTCATGTTATATAAATTTTTATTGAAGTACGAAAGTTCAAGTACATTGTGATGTAATAAATGTTGATTAATGTTATAGTTATATTATTTATTTTGAGTTTATCTTCAGGCGTAACCATGAGCAATATGTTTTGTTACTCCATAAGGTATATAAAGAAAAGGTTTGATGGTATTTACATGTGAACAGGCAACGTGTAATTGTCGATCCAATCCGCATTATGGTCATTGTTTGTCATTGCGATTTATTTATTATGGAATAAACGTTTGAACTGAATTGGTGCATCTGTAGGTATCATTGGAATCCGTGGCAATAAGGCAGTATCACCTTTGAATTTTCCGTTTGATATGGTCGCTTCAATGACATTTCCCGTAATTTTTTTTAATAACTAATCTTATTCCATTGCAAAGTCTGGGTGCATTTAAGTCTCGAAACAAAATAATAGGTAAGTCAATTTTCAAACGTAAGTATTGTGGTGAAAGTCCCGGTAAATTTGCAATTTAATTAATTATGTATTTTCAATTGTTGGAAAAGTTGGAAAATACTTCAGCGGATAAATTGTTTTGAAGTGTAACTTGTAAGACGAATGTTTATTGTGAGTTGCAATGTATGCATAGTTCTCCACAAAATAGATAATTTTAAGCATGCGCTGATTTCACCCACATACTTGAACGTGGAATAATCGATTAATTTTGTCTCAAATCACTTGACAATTTAAACTAGAGTAGGTACCATCAAATAATCTTTCGTTGCCATTTAAATTTTTAGAGATCAATTTAATGCATCAAGTTAATGTTTATGGGCCACTCATTGTACATGCATCCTAGATAATAATGTGACATTTTTGCAGTACCTATACTGAGTGTTTTTTGATGTAAATTAGGTACTGCATTTTCATTTGTCTGTATGTTTAATGGTAGCTTTAAAGCCGAATGGACTGTTCTTCCACAATTGAATAAAGGTGCAGCGATGCCAGATGAAGCAAATGCTAATGAGATCAAACTTTGTCAAGGATGAGCGAAATTAAAACCGTTTTACCGGTTCCACCTTACGCGTCCAAAAAGAGAACCCCGTCTTCTTTTGCTGAATCGCAAACATAACTCTATCATAAATAGCCTTTTGTTCGTTTGACAAAAATTGTTCATTTGTCGTAATAAATGAAGAAAAATCGTTAGTATTAAGTTATGGTTCACGTTATATGTCATTTTTAACTAAGTCGTTTTCCGATCGATTAGGTAAAGGCATTCCCAAATTTATTAGTGATTCATTCGAGATGAGTATGCACATGTCTTCTATCATCATAACCAATGCTTCGTTATATATTTCTGGTGTGAATTGAAGATTTGCGTCTTGATTTGTTGTTCGAATTCTGTGAAGTAAATCTTCACTGATTGAATCCTTATATTAAATTTGTAGCGCATTGTCATGACCACACGTTAAACGTTAATTACAGTAACTATCAAGTAATAAGTTATCCCGGCAAATAAAATAAAATAATGGGAAACCGACAAATCAAAAAGTGCGTTTTAAATCTTATCAAGATCGAACTCCGCCTGACTGCCTCTTCTTTTTCAAGAAAGCACGACCAGAAGGGTTACAGCACTGGTGGCAGCGACATGCGATCTACGCATCTTTTTTTCAAATCCGATTGGGATAGATGCGTAAATCATCTTTATTCAAATCTTACAGGAATCGATGCGTAAAGAATCTTTATTCAAATCTGGATCACGGAAAACGAAGCAGGAGGTATCTATATATCGACAAATACCTACTTAATGTGAGTGAATCTTTCTAACTGTGATACAAAAAAAATTATTTTCACAGAAGTCTTGATTAACAAAAATTCAACAATTAAGAGTTTAGAAAAAAATAATTTCTTTATTGTTATATTGTATTTTTGAATATACATTTCTTTCTTTATTATTATCTCTAAAATAAATAAAAAATATATAAGAATTTTTTCTTCTTTATATCTGTATAAGTATTCATATTATAATTTTACTGATTTAGTTTTGATATATTTGAAATTTAACGTTAATAAAATTAATAATAAAAAAAAGGGAGCAGCAAAAGGGTCTCCTCCTTCAATGAAATAATTATTTGTATAGCAAAACAATAATTAAAGTGAAAAAAAAAATTTCATTAAAGTAGAGGTGGATTTTAAATGAAAAATGTGCTACGATTTAAGAATCTCTAAATAAAAATCCATACTGTGTTCTTCTCCCAATTTTTGCAAAATAAGTTTTATTTAACATAATACGGAAATTAGTGAAAAGTGAAAATAATAAACCCTGTAAAGTAGAGGAGATTTTTCTTAAAAATTTCAATACGCTTTAAGTGTGAGTAAAACAAAATTTAACAGCGTTCTCTCCAAATTTTTGCAAACAAAATTTAAATGCGATAATTAAATACTTGCTTAGTGAGAATACGGTCCTTACTCTTAACAGTATAAAAGATAGAAAGAATATTATTCATAGTACTATGGAACTTGGGTTTAAAGTGACAAGGAGAATAAATCTGTAACCAAGATTTGCAAAATACCCTTTTAATGATAGTTATAAATCAATGTTTGTGTTCATAATACTCCGAGCTTGAAAATTCGTGCATAGACCTGGATGCAGCTCATATACAAAAATAATTAATTAAAATACTCATGAGATCACTTTTGCGGGTAGTTAGTGTTTTTGAAGAACTAGCCCTCCATTTTTTGAGGAACTACCCTTCTGTTTCGACGATATCGCTACGGAAATTAAAATTGAATTCGATGGCAACCCGAGAGAGAGATTAAAATCTGAAAAAGAAAAAAGTTTCCTTGAGATCATAAAAACTAAGCTCCAAGTTCCCACGTTCGAATTAGTTACTGATAAAGACTGAGAAAAATATGATGATTTAGCCCAAGAATCAAAAACCATTTTAAAGATTAAAAAAGCTTGAACCTCACTTCAAAATGAAATCACGATAGCATACCAAAACCCCAAAGAATACGTTAGAGTTCGGAGACACGCTCTCATTGCGCTAAACGCCCTTATATTTTGCTACATAATCAAGCATTGAAGATTCCAAAATACGAGAGTTTCCCTTCGAAGCAAATAGTAAATTAGCCTTACTACGATCCTTAGAGGATGGTCTCGAAAGAAACAATTTGAAAATACTGGTAAAAGCCTTGGGTGAAACAAACTTGAAAAAGGCCGTAGTATATGAAGCGAGTCAATCTTTGCATTTGGAACGAAATGTTGAAAGTCTTCTTCAACCCGCTAAACACTTTACAAAACCACCTGTATCCCAGGTATGTCATAAATTAGGACATATACAGGAACATTGTTACTAACGAAAAAATTCACCTACCTTCCCTCACAGACCAGTACAAAGAAAAATGCAATATATAGAGTACAATCGCTATGGAAATTCCAACCATACAGCAAGTAATTACCGGTTCAACACAAAACGAAATCAGTCAAATAACTGTAAGAAAACCAATCACGAGCATTTTCACCGAAACAACTCAGAAACTATAATCAAAATTCTAACCGGAATACGAGAAAAGAGTTTAACAAAACAACTGCGGATCACCCTCAGTTAACTAGCAAGCAATATATACGAATGGAATAAATCTCAACGACGAAAACAGGGGTATGCCAAATAATAGCATGAAATCGTAAAAGGCTGGTACTCGAGAGGAGGAAATCGGCAATCATTCTCGAGTAACATACGTGGCCGATGTTCACAAAAATTAATACTTACCCGTTTTAATGTCTCCTTCAGTTCTCAGAGGGAGCCAGTAATTTGCATCCCCTTCTACCCTACCAATAAAAACCATATCACTCTGCTTAATGATTCAGGCGTGGATAATTGTCTATTCACATCTGACACCATAAATAACATTTAGCATCGAAATAAGAGCATCCTTCCAAAAATAGACATATCAACTATATCAGGATGGAAAGGAATCCTTAAATTTCCCACAGATAACTATAATTTCCAAATAAAACATCCCTTCTACTTGATACCTTCAATAATAAACTTACGATTCGACTGATTTTTTTTTATAAAATACGGATGTAATTTAGATTATAGAGGAAAAGAAATTCAGATTCGTCCCCACTTTAGTAGACACTTTCATCAGAAGATAGATGTTTTATGCGAGAATCCAGGGAAAGTAAAAAGAAAAACTTCCATATCTTGAGACTCAATCTGCGAAAATATGTTGTATAGTGGCAAGGAGACAGACCCGTTTCTCAGTCCGCTGAGTTCCCCAGAAAGGTAAAACTCACACAATTGGGTACCACGAAAAGTGAACCTGATATTAGTGACAATTGTCCTCCTGAAATAGAAGTAGGCTCTTACGAAGAAATGCCTTCAATGAAAAAGGTGGTATTATACGCTAGAAGCGAGCAAATTATAAACATCTCTTTTAAAGTTAAAAATTATGTAGTGACCAGAAAAAGGGAACTTGAGCCAGGGGTGTATTTAGCGACAACTGTAGCCAGACCAACAGAAGACGCAATACCAATTTTGTTCATGAACATTGAGTTTAGAGCATTGTAACTCTAACGAAAAGGTGTATATTCTAAATATCTGTAGATTTTATAATGAACTACTTGGAAGATGACCATTTAACGTGCACAAATGCAATCAGTCACTCTGCACTAACGGAGGCAGGGAAACCACCACTTTATATACGTCCGTATAAACTTGTTGAATCACAAAAGGAAGAAATCCATAGACAAGTCAATGAAATGCTTTACCCCATGGAATTCACCACTGCTGCTTGTACCTAAAAAATCAAATAACTTTGGTGAACATATAAGCGAGCGGCTTTCATCAGATAATAGTTGATAAAAAAGAACGCGAGAGCGGTACACCTTTTGACCGCTTTGAATATAATCGAATGCCATTTGGGCTGGAAAGGCTCCTGCAACCTTTAAGCACCTGCAACCTTTAAGCTCCTGATATTCTGATGGGCTTGCAGGGCATACAATGTTTCATCTAAGTTGACGATATAGTTGTTTACAGTAAAGAAAAACTTATTAATGTTATTGATAGACTTAGAAAGTAGAATTTAAAATTGCAACCTGAAAAGTGCTACTTTGTACAAATAGAACTTAGGTCATATTATTTCCGAAAAAGGCTTAAAACCTGATCCCGTATCCCGTATCCAGTTCGAAGGAAAACAAAAGACATCAAGTCATTTCTCTGTCTGACTGGTTACTATCGGCGTTTTATACCAGAGTTTGCTAAAATCACAAAGTCTCTAACGAAGTTATTGAAGAAAAACTTAGAGTTTGTCTGGAATGCACACTGCGATGAAGTATTTTAAACTCTGAAGGAGAAACTTATTGCGCAACGGTATTAGCATATCCGGACTTCAATAATCAATTTCTGGTAGCTACTCATGCAAGTTATGGAGCAGTATGAGCCGTTTTATTTTAAGGTCCGATAGGACAGGCAGGATAGACCAGTATGGTACGCAAGTTGGACACTTAACAATGCAGAAGAAAAATATCCTTCGACAGAAAAGGAGCTGCTGGCCATTGTCATTGTGGTAAAACAGTTTAGACACTATATCTGTATATGGCAAAAAGTTTACGTATAACAGACTATTGCACTGGATCATTAATCGAAACGAACCGATCACAAGATTGGCCAGATGGAGGATCTTACTAGAGCAGTATGAGTACAAAATTCATTACAAACCAGGAAAATTCAACTCAACTGCAAACCCTCTTAGGCGAACAACGACTACATTGCCAAAAAGGGATTGTCTATACATGGCATAACCTACCAACATTCCATCAGTAAGAAGAGTAAGAAAAGTTTCTCACGCAAGAAAATCACATGCAAATCCATCACTTCATACAAAGTAAATTCTCACAAATACAAATATTTTTCTTTTTAACCTAGACAATATTTGACACGTTTAATATATCTCGTCAGAGCTTTGCATGAGAAATTATATTTTGGTTGAATATTTTGGTAAATTTTGCTGGCTGATAAGTAAGTTAGTTAAAACAATTTTGTAATATATATATAATAATTGTTGGCAATAAAGTCACTAGTTTTTTAGCATTCAGAAAAGGTGTTTGCATTTTTTATCAATGTAGAGTTTTCACTGGTGTTGCGGTACAAAAAACCGTCATTCACCATCAACAACATCCAAGTACAAGAACCTGTGGTGAATTGGTTCAATCGAAGCCACATTTTAATTAACTACTTGCTACTGGTGTTGCGGTACACGAACCGTTTTCGCTCACTTCTAGATCATGATTTTCCTGGTAGGTCTTTTCCTAATATACAAACAACAAACAGCACCCTTTCCTTTGTAAAACTTGCTCTCTTAAAGACACTTGTGCACTGATTAGGCTTTCTATTGTGTCTGCCATTTCTTTTCTTGCACACACAGTTCTTTAACATAATTAGAACAATTGTTTTATTTAATTAGAACTCAAGGTTATTTTGTGTAATTAGTTTTTCACTACGCACTCTTAAATCTAGGAATATTTGTGTTGGACTAAGATTAGTACTTACAGCTTTTAGAATGAACTGTACTCTTGTGGATATTACGGGAAGTAGACCCTGCTCGAAGGACCAATGATTTTCCTGGTACTCCTTTTCCAAATATACAAACAACAAACCGACCCTTTCCTTTGTAAAAGTTAAACAAAAAATCCGCAACTTTGTAGTGTAACGAAGACCGTTTTTCCGACAAATATGCCTATGCTAGCTCAAAACAAGCATAGACATACACCGCAGCTAAAACCTGCAGTTACAAAATCATCTTGGAGGCAGTGTGAGAAACGACACAGCGATTTGCCGCTAGCGAACCGTCCGCGAGGGGGGGGGGGGGGGTTCTTGTTACTCACTGGAACAAACTTTGGTACAACTTATGTACTAACGGAACTGCAATCCTCTCCATGGGATTTACTCGATCTCGTTCGGAAACTGCAACTGCTAAAAAGGAAGAAAGGTAGAAACAAAAAAAATCTAGAAAAAAAACCACAACGCCGGACAAATATTATATAATATAACGTTGGGACGCATAGAGAGAGAGAGAGAGACCGCTGGGGAGCTTCGGCTGGAGTTGAAGCTCCGGCTTTGCTGATATTTAGGCCCGATCGCCCCCTTCGACCCATTGCTAATTCCAAAGCCATTTCACATGTTACATTAGCCTCATATATCGGTGTGTGCACTAAGGTTACATTGCCCGCTCGCTACGCTCATGCCATCCCCTCAATATTTGCTTACTCCATCTAGCTGCGGCTAGACCAAAGAGATGGAAATACCCGAGCTATACAATAGTATAACACAAGAAAATAAAACTAATGAAATACAGGAGCCTAAGTGTTTAACTCATAAAAGTTAAATTCGGCATTTAATTTAATTCTGCTTCCGCAGAAGGCAAGACAAAACAAAAAAGGAATTTTTCTTAGATCTGTTCTAGCGCTTCACTTCAAATATTTTATAAAAAAGAAAAAAAACTCGTTTTTTTTCCTCAATTTATTCCTACTATCCAGGATCCTACTAGCTGAACTTATCATCTAGTAACTAATAATAAAAAAAAGTTAGACATTACAATATCACGGTCCCTTCAGTACGGAGCCACTAGGTTGCTACACCAGGTACTTTACTTCATATCAAACCAAAAAACATAAAAGTAAAAGAAAGAAAGTAAATACTACAAAACCTGGGACATCATCCCGGGAGGGTATAAGGCGGACAGAGTCTTTCGCTTACACGTGATGACGGCTTGGAAGAGTGCACTCTTTGTTGTAGAGATCAGCAATACTCATTTACATTCGTGGGTACATTGACCTCTTTTTTATTTATCCTTTTTCACCCCTTTTTTAGGTGCTTTCGGATGTGATATTTTTGAGTTTGGGTGCATTGACCTCTTTTTTTTATATATATATATATATACGATAATTACTTTTATTTTTCTATTTACAAACGACGTTGTGAGTTGGGGGGAACAATTGATAGCTGCTTTGATCACAGAATAAAAAAAAAAATTGTTTCGACAAGTTTTAAAATTCGAGTAACGACGCCTGTCGCCGCAAGATGAAAATGAAAGTTGAATGGCTATCAGGATAACCCTGCAGGTAAGATACACTATGTATATGTCGAAAAGATCCAGCTAATTGAACTAAATTCCTTTTTTGTTTTTAATAATTGCAGATAATCAAACTTTACAAAAAAAAATCTCGGCAGTAAATAACCATATGTATGTATGTAAAAATGTTCCTACTGGTTACACTATATTCTTATTACTTTCAGGGGAATAACACTGCACAAAATCTTGCGCAGGTAAGTACACTGTATATACATATGTTTAAATGTTCCTAATAATTTAACTAAATTTTATTATCAATTTCATGGTATAAATTTCACAAATCCTCTGTAGGTAATCGCAAAATACACATGTTAAAATGTTCCTAATAATTCAACTCAATTCTTATCAATTTCATTGGAGAAAATTTGCACCAAAATCCTCTGCAGGTAATGTGCACTATGAATATGTGGAACTGTTTCCTGGTACTTCAACTAAATTCTTTCTAATTTCAGATAATAAAACTACACAGAATCCTCTACGGGTAAGTTATTATACCTATGTTGAAATGTCAAGAATAAATTCACCTGCATTTTCTTTTCTCAGTTTCATGGAACAAAATTTCACCAAAAGAAATTCTTAATTGTACAACATCCTCTGTAGGTAAGTAATTATATGTATGTTGAAATGTCGCTATCAATTCAACAACATTCTTTCTCATTTCAGATAATAAAACTCCACAAAATCCCCTACGGGTAAGTAGAATAGAATAGAATAGAAAAATCATTTATTAAAGAAACTCAGCTTACGCTACGTTACAACGTTAGGCTACATCGAGTAATTAATAGCTAGTTGGCATAATAGAAAAACACATAGTCGTTTAGCAAAATAAAAAAAGGAGCAATGTACAGACACATTGCGGTAGAAATCATTTACAGTATATGCAGTAATGTAGTCACACCATAGAGAGCACTAAGCAACTCACCATAGAAATAGAATGGCAAACACCATTCACAAATACGAATAAAAATGTGAAAGTAAAGTAAAGTAACAGTAATAATAACTCAACTTAGAGGTAAAAGAGTAAATAAAGAATAAAGAATAATAACAAAAAACAAGTGCAACTCATAATTATACGTGTGTTGAAATGTCACTAATAATTCACCTGAATTTCCTTTTCTCAGTTTCAGGGAACAAAATTTCACCAAAAATCCTTATTTGCACCAAAATCCTCTGCAGGCAAATAATTTATACTGTATGGTGAAATGTAACTAATAATTCAAACAAATTCTTTCTAATTTCAGATAATAAAACTCGACAAATTCCCCTACGGGTATGTAATTATACATATGTTGAAATGTCACTCATAATTCAACAAAATTCCTTTGTTTTTTTTGTTTTTATTTCAATTCCAGGGAAACAAAATTTCACAGAAAAACCTTTCAGGTAATCCATAAAATGCGGTTAACAATGGGAAGAAGCTTTCCTACGCAGTTGAGTGCTTGACGCAACTAATAATTCTGTACTGGCTAATTTCTCCTTCTTTCTAGCTAAAATACACTTTCCGTATCAAAATTCACTACTAGCCCTGCTTGGCGGAGTATTTGGTACAAAACTGCCTATAATTTAGTGATTTTAATAAATTTTCAGATATTCCATAAGAAGCTAGTGCGCCTTGTGAAGAAGAACGCTCCTACAGCTAAGTACATGAACACACATATGTATCGTAATCGCACTCGCTACCACACGGACAAGCACAACCGGTATCATATAATTATAGGTGAACACAAAAAAAAAAAACTACAACATATCGATGTATATCTTCTTAATTAATTTCGCTTGACACAAGATAAAAAAAACCGGTAAAGTGTTTTCCTTTCAGACTCTGGTTGGAAAATTTCAATTCTCTAAGAAAACAATAAGAACAAAAAATATAAATCAGCGCGCGCTGCCTCACTAGTAGCTACTCGGCCTCGCTCATCCACAAGTTATTCCCTACTGCTCAAGGCACTTGTAGTACTACGCTCAGCGTCGTCCAAATCCGCCACCAGCAGACGACTGTCATTCAGTGCTGCTGACCGAGTACGGGTTTGCGTGTATCGTTAATCATCGATTCGTTGCCACTATTAACTTCTGACGGTAGGAAATTTCTTGGAATTGCACTCGCATGATATTTTAACAGCTAGGCGAGAGCCATATTTTGATTCTTCGACGTTGGTGACTTACGGAAAGTGTTGAACAAGAAAAATTTTGTTTTGTGCGCGTTCTGCACAAATTAGGATTTTTTTTGTGTTTTTTTTTCTTTTTTTGAAATAATTTATAGTTGTTGCTGCATTTCTTTTTCAGGGTCTTTTTTGTTGCTGTTGTTGCGCTGGTATGCGTGAAAGATTTTAATTTGTGCGCGTTCTGCATTAGTTGAAATTTTTCGTTCGAAATGAAGAGAAAAAATGTATTTGCTTTTCAGGATTTGAATTTTGGCTGCTTCTTTGGTTTTGTAAGAAAGATTTCATTTTGTGCACGTTCTGCAGGAATTGGAATCATTCTTTGGGACATATTTTATCAATATATATTGATTTTTTTCCTATTTGCACCTTTTGACCCTTTTTAGGTATCTGGGAAATGATAGGGGCCTCTCTACGGAAGGTAGAGAGACTAGATTAATTAAAAAAAAGACACAGAAGAGGAGGGCATGGAAAAAGGGTAGCGTGTGGTGAATACGCTACAGCGTGGGGACGACCCACGGAGATAAGGGTCGCAAGCCCGGCCTTGCCTCGAGACATAGGTCAAGATATGCAATAGACGAAAAGAGGTTCACCTACAATACGCCCAAAGTGCGGACGACCCACAAGAGTCGCAGGCCGGGCATTCGCCTAACCCTTGGTTGCGGAGAAACGAAATCCCATGTGCGGCCATGATCCTAGTTCGCCTTGGACGAGGGAGGACCTTTCTAAAGATAGACGTCGTCTATGAATTCGCCTCGGCCAATGAGCTGGCCAGGAAAATATGCTGCGAACAATTAAGTGGGTATGTGAATATTAGGCTCGACACCACGAAAGAGTCGGTGACACGACACTACGATATAGCCGGTGACACGGCACTCCTTATCGTTTTGTGTGCTGCTGAATCCGGGCACGGCACACCGGGCGTGGCCTCGAGCATTGCTTTCAGCAAGACGTACTTGGATAAGTGGTCTAAACACGATAAAGATAAATCGGTTTCCATTTCGACTGCGTGGATACGGACCCCGAAAGTCGCAGAATAAGCGTTGCCATGGGAGGTCTGTGGATCGAATATCACCTAATGGTAGTCTGGGAGGCACGTTGAAGGGTTTAATCTGTGTACAGGCGTCGCATTAATTTAAAAACCTTCGCACGTCCGACGCCATGCCGGGCCAATAATATTGACGACGTAGTTTCTCTAGTATCGTTGCAAAACGGAGGTGTGCTTATGTCGCGACGGACAGTGAGCATGTTCGATGGACTGATTAGTAAGACCTTCCGGAATCCAGAGATTCCATTTACTTTCACCGTCAACAGTGCAACTTCTCGCTGGCGGGAAACAGATATATATTCGGTTGTGTGTGACTCTCAAGTTAGGGAATGTATTTGGATTTGATGCTATCCATTTCAGCCTGTCCATATAAGTGGGTTCTTGGAAGGTTGGGGACCCAATATCGATGGTGTCAACGTAAGAGCAGCGGCTGGTGTCTACTGTTGAGGACTCAATGGGTGACTCTGCGAAAGCTGTTGAGAGGCCGTCAGCCACAACGTTACCCTTTTCCTGTCGGTACTCGATATTGAATTTGAAGGCCTGCAGCTTAAGACTCCACCGTGCTAACCAGCCACATAGATCAGGTTGGTCCATGAGCCATTTAAGGCTAGCGTGGTCAGTGATAATCGTAAACTGCAGTCGTTCGACATAGGGTCGGAATAGTCTGATGCTTAGTACTGCAGCCAGGCAGTCCAGCTCCGTGATGCTGTAATTACGTTTTGCCGCATTCAGCTTCTGTGACATGAAAGCCTCAGGATGCTCTCTAGCATCGTCAGCCCGTTGAAATAATACACTACAAATGCCAGTCGAACTAGCATCGCATTGTATAAAGAACGGCCTGGAGAAGTCCGGATTTGCGAGCACAGGGGCTGTAGTCAGACACTCTTTCAACTGAGCAAACGCTTCTTCTGCTTGGTCGCTCCAAACGAACCTGCCATTTTTCTTCAACAGGTCTGTGAAAGGACTGGCGATGGTGAAGAAATGGGATATAAACCGCTGGTACCAACCGCACATCCCCAAGAAACTCCATATTTTTTTCACAGTCGTCAGCCTAGGAAGGTTTACGATGGAGATTCCCTTCTCCAATTCCGGCCTCAACCATCCGTCGCCAACCAGAAAACCGAGAAATCTGACTTCTAGAATTACCAAACTAACTCTTCTCCACGTTGATTGTTAGGCCTGCTTTGCGCAGCAGTGTGGCAACTTGGGTAAGCTATTCAACAGGCTCTTCTAACGTGGACGAGGTAATAAGTAGGTCGTCTAAGTAGACAGACACTCGATTATGTAGCTGGTGGGGAATGACCTTGCACATGAGTTTGCACATAGTTTGTGGTACATTTGTTATATGAAAATGTGGGGCGTGCTCCGGGTGGAGAGCTCACAGCTTTTATAATAAAAAAAAAATATAGAAGAACCCCACTTTTTCCGATTTTTATTTACTTACAACTCAAAACTCCCAGTATATGATTTTTATTTTGATTTATTATTTATTTTTTTTCACACAAAATTTTCTTATACTCAATCTTATTTTCAATTTTCTATAACACTTTGCTTTGATTTATTATTTTTTTTGGATCCGCACAAATTTTCCTATATTCAATCTATTTTCAATTTTCTATAACACAAACAGTTAGTATTCGATTTTGCTTTGATTTATTAATTTTTTTTGTACACCGAAATTTTTCTAACTCAAAAGCTTGACGCCGAACTTTACTAGGTAGATTTAAAAAAACCAGTCCTCGAGGTTTGGGCAAATTGCACCCAGGTACCCATGATCGCTTTAAAGCTCTTTTTTCATTTGTATTGTTTTCTCATGCCGTTGAAAAACCTTACGTGAGAAAATGCAAAAGTTCTTTGATGCGAGCTATATGCATCTATGCAAAACTGTAATCCGATATGCAGTTGTGCGCCCTGTCTTGAAATAATAATTTTAAGAGGGCGCGAATAATTCTGATAATTGTAGGTATGTATGTACATACAATTAGATTGGAGGAAGTAAGTAATGTACGTATGTACACTGTACATACAGAAAAAAAAGTAAGAAGACACTGCAGGTAAGTGTGTATATCGAGTGAGTGGAATGTGTGTCTGATAACAAAATGCAATTTATGCTAAATTGCATTTTATTATAATATGGGAATGAGTTTTTTTAATGAAGTTTTGAAATGTGAATTGAAATGGATATAATTATTTTTGCTTTCAGGGTCAAATTATGATACATCAATATATTGTATAGGACAATATATTGATGTATTGACCTTATGGTTGTGATTCGGGGCATTGGGCACCTGAGTCACAACATCCCTCCCCCTTGGGGAAAAGAAAGTTTTATTTTTTAGGAGAAGAAAACTTTCTTTATACAAGTGAAAGAGTTGTACAAAAAGGTTATCTTATAATAAATATAATATTCATAGAATTACTATTAATAGGAGATATATGTACATTCCTTTATTATAGCTAATAATTGTTTAATATTTAATAATTTATTATTATTACTTTTTGTTTTTGTATTTTTTTTTACAGTAGATACAACGAAATAGAAGTTGTATTATTTTTATACTTATTATTGAACTATTTTATTATTACAGAGGGTGCTACTAATCATAGGTAGGAATACAAATTAATATACATTATATATTCCCTTACAATATTCATAACGGTTATTTATTTTTTATGGTTAAAAGAAAATGTTGCTAACATATACTCACGATATGTTATTATGGAGTTTATTTTTTATTTTTATTTATTATATTTACTTCTAATGTATTTTTTTTATTTTATTTTTTTTATACATATATAGCAGGTATATCATACGTTTTTGTTTTTTGCTTTTCATAATTGAAAGTTGAATTTACAATTTTAAAAAATTGAATTTACAAAAATTTATTTGTGCGCTTTCATCGTTACTGGTTAATGCCAGCTGAAAGCAAAACGTGGCTTAGTAGGCTAATTATAAATTGATAAATGCAAGAGGGAAAATCATCTGCCTCGTTAGCTCAGTGGTAAGAGCAGTCGCCCGGCAAGCGGAAGGTCCCGGTTTCAAACCCGGATGAGGCGGTTGTTTTTTCTTCTTGTATTTATGATTTAATTTAGAATAATTAAATAAAAGTTCTTAAGAATTCTTCTATTCTCTATCTTGACCGATTCTAACAGGTGTAGGTTCGATTCCCGTCAGGGAAAAAATTACAAAATTGAAAGTTGCTTGACGGAGAAAGCCAAAAAATATTATTGTTTATTTTCGTTATTATTTTTCCTCTTTATTTTACATTATCTCAGAAAAAGTAAGATTTTTTATTTCTTAATGGGAATTGAATTTGGAAACTTTTACATTATGTCCGTGCAGGATGAATTCTTTGCTGCGAACATAACAACCGGGATTGATGTGTATTGTTCCTATTCCATGCAGGGTTTGTGAATTAATGGAATCTTTACAAATAATGTCTATGTGGAGGGATCCTTTCAGGGAGAAGATGCGCAAGATCAGAATTTTTACACTTTTGTGTAATAGGTTCCTTTTTTAGTAGAAACACTTCGCATTGGTTGGTTTTTGTATTTGCGTTAAAAATAGGTGATGATATCCTGCACCAGAAATGCATATGATCCAACGTTGCGCAATTGTGGATATCTTGGACGGTTAATTCAATATAATGTTCGCGATTGTAATCTATTAATATGTATTCCTTCGATGGTTTAATATACACGAATGATCCTTTAAGGAGTGTAGGTAAGTGGCATTGTTGTTAAAAAATTTGATATGGGTACTTGAATGGAAGTGGAATACGGACCTCAATAATTATTTTATTATTGAAAATATTCGCTGCTATTGTACTCAATTTGTAAATTTGTGATAAAATATTGTCTCTAGAATTTATGGGAACCATCATTGAATTTGGCAATTCCTGTCTGATGTTCATTAAGAGTTCTTCAATTTGTGTAAGGGAAATGAGTGTAGTATGAAATTTTCCATGCCTTGAATATGTTAAGAGATCTATTAATTCCGACTGGGTGTTTTGGCATCTGAATGCCATTAATGAAACCAGGGAAATAAGTGATTCAATTTCAATGGATATTTTTGTTATCCAATGTTCTGTTTTCCATTAATGATGTAGCTATCTGTATTGAAATTAACTTTTTATGTATAACCATGAATAGCTTTTCAATTGTGGCTTTAGTTTTGTTGAAAATGTTTGCGGTTGCTTCGACTGTCGCGGTTTGGCTTTCATAAGTGATAGGAGGGAGTTTTGGTTTAGCGTCACCTTTTTGCTCTCAAAAAAGTTTTAGTTCATTGTTATGTACTCTTTTGTTTTTCATTATTGATTTTAATAGTGGAATTTTCGGGGGAATTAATCTCCATTATGCCATAGGGGACCTGACAATAGTGGTGAGAATTTGTTCTCTCGAACTCTGCTTATCACTAAGACTTTATCACCAGCATTAAATGATTTTTGGACGGAGATCTTATCGTACTGTATTTTAGATTTTTCTTTATTTGCCATGACCATGTCTTTAGCTATTTTGTAGACGCGCTTTTAACTCGTTTGCATAATTGTCGTAATTATCGCAAACAGTTGGAGAAGATTTCAAATTGTTTGGAATTCCGGCCGGGAATCCGTAAAGGAGCTCGCGAGGAGGATAATTAGTACTCGAATGAGGGGCAGTATTGTATACAAACATGGCATACGGAATCCATGTATCCCAGTCTTGTGGATCTTTTGCTACATAAGATCGGAGATATTCTGCTAAAGTTCTATGGCTTTTCTCCAATGCACCATTCGTTTCAGGGTGATATGGAGTAGTTTTGAGCATTTTAATTCTCAGCAATTTAGATACCTCGGCGAACATGCCATTTATGAGGTTAGAATCTTGATCTGTGAGGATACTTTCTGGAATACCATGTCCACAAACTATCGTTGTCGTGAACGCTTCCGCTAATGTCTTACACTCGGTGTCGACTATGGGAATAGTCTCAGAAAATTTTGAAAGGTCGTTTTAAAATGTAAGGAGATATTTGATTCCAGAATGTAATATTGGGGGAGATCCTACAACATCTAGGTACACTCTTTCGAAAGGTTTTGAGCTAATTCTCGAGATTTTCATAGGAATTTTGGGATTTCTGGATACTTTGTTTACGTGACAAAATTTACAGTTTACGTGTTTGATAATATCGTCTGACATGCCAGTAGAATTGCTTTTCAATTCTTTTAATAGTACGGGAAACTCCTTGATGGCCTCCCGTCGGTAGTGAATGAAAATCCTTCAAAACCTGTTCTATGTCATCTTTATCGGATAAATATTTTATCGAATCTTGATGGAGTTTGATGTTTATTTGTTGATCAGCGAAGATCTGGGTAAACGCGATTTTAATAATTATTTGATTTTGTGGATCTAAAATTGGGAAGGAGATATTTAATTGATTTAATTGATTTGCTTCTGTATATGAGCAGATCTCAGTTAAAACCTTTTCGAGGTCTGATCTATCTGTTTGGGATCGACAAGGTAAGTTAGTTTTTGATATACTTATTGTGTAGGCTTTTTCTTGAAGATGTTCAGTTCAGTTTCTGAAAGTGGGGATTTATGTGAAAATTTTAGTTTCGAATCCAACACTCTTTCAAGTTCTGTATCTTGCATTGGCAAGATGAAAAATGTAGGACTCGCATTTTTAGTCAGTAAAATAGGAAAATTAGTCTCAGTTATTATGACTGAGTAATTGTTTGATGACGATGGAGCTGGGTTTGGAGGTACTCATGTCGGGAATATTCAGATTTGCCCGAGCTCTGGCTTGATTCTTTGTTACTATATTTACGCAGATGGTAGGTTCTGCGAAATGTTCGCTACTATCTGGAATAGCTCTACTGAGAGCGTCGGTATTTGTGTTGAGCTTACCTGATTTATGGACTATTTTTTAGTCATATTCTCCATCTCATCAGTCTTGAGGAGCGATCTGTCAGATTCATGAGCCATACTAATGGTATATGGTCAGTACTTTCTGCCATATACGTATGGTCTGAATTGTTCAACAGCGAAAACGATAACTAAGATAGCTGAGTAACTAGTCTGATCATCAACTTGAGAAAGAACTGCTCCGATGTCACTGGCATCGGAGGAGACAAAAAATTCTTTGTCAAAATCGGGATATGATAGAATTGGTGCTGAAATAAGTTTATTGCATAACTCGCAAAATGCATCGGCGCAGATTGCGTCGTACTTAAAAGGCGTATCTTTTTTCAAAAGATTTGTGAGTGGTTTGCTTATGCTTGGAAAATTTGGAATGAAGCGGCGATAGTAGCCGACGAAATCAACTAAGGCTTTGATATCTTTTTCTTTCTTCGGTCTGGGATAGGACTGAACTGATTTTATTTTTGCAGGGTCTGGCTTGACTCCATTTTCTGTAATTTTGTGCCCTAAATACATAATTTCTTTCCTAAGGAAATGGCACTTGTCGGCTTGGAGTTTCAAATTAAAATGGCGGAGATGGCTAAATACTGCTGTGAGTCTTGTATTTTGATCTTTGAGATTGTATCCATGGACTACAATATCGTCCATGTATACGAAGCAATACATGCCTTGAAGTGCAGATAGAACATTGTCCATGGCCCGACGAAAAGTAGCAGGGGCTCCTTTTAAACCAAATGGCATACGATTGTATTCGTAGTGGCCATAGGGTGTACTAATGGCAGTTCTCTGCCTGTCGTTCGAGGCTATTTTTATCTGGTGAAATCCACTGGCTAAGTCGAGTGTGGTCAAATATTTCGACTTCCCCAACTGGTCAAATATATCAGTGATATTATGCAGTGGGTACGCATCGCCAATAGTAATGTCGTTAATACGACGAAAACCTACCACTACTGGCCACTTTTTGTTTCCATTCTCATCTGGTTTTTTAGGAACCTGTAGCGTATACCCCCTTTACACTACCCTTTTTTCGGTTTGGCTCCTCTATTTCTGTAGAGAAACCCCCATGATTTCCCAGAGGTACATAGGGAAAAGGTAAAATTTAGACATCTCCGAGAAGTAGCCCTATGCTACTTCTCCATATTAGGAAATTCCTGAAAAGTTAAAATTTAGATATGTTTCTAGAAGTAGCTCTATGCTACTTCTCCATATTATAAAAATCCTGGAAAAAAGATAAGATTGAATTATCTTCGAGAAGTAGCCCTATCCTACTTCTCCATAGTACAAAAATTCCTGGAATAAAAAAAGATAAAATCTATATATTTATAAGAAGTAGCCTTATACTACTTCCCCATATTAGAAAACTGCTGAAAAGATAAAGACATATTTATACATACCCGCATATAAGTCCAGATCTAAAAGAAACAACAACAACAGCAGAATATTTTCAGGCGAAAAATTTTAAAATGTGCAAAATGAGCACAAAATACAATTTTTCGTTTAAAACTTACCGCTAGTCAACCACATCAAAGCGACGAAAACGGCAAATCGCCTAGGTGTAACAGATCGCGTGATGCCATCATGCCATGTGTTGCAACTGGCTTGAAAGAAGAACAAAAGAATTCTGGGAAGAAAAAATGGCGCTCGTTTGCCGGTGGCTGAGTGAAAGAACAATGGCAATGTAGGGAGACTGCGTGTAGTCTGTGAGTTTGGTTTTGGATTTTGCCCGAGGCGGACCCGCGCGAACGTTGATCGAGAATTGAAAACTTTTATCAGTGAAAATTACAACGATTAGATACGAATAATTAGTTTATGCTATTCCACATGTTTTTCCGCGATTTTGTGAAGATTTTTCTGAAATGTATAAGAAAACATTTATCAGTGAAAATTTCAAGAATTAACATGAGTAATTAATTCAGTGCACATATACCTGATTTCGCAGTTGTATTCCACACGTTTTTCCGCGATTTTGTGAAGATTTTTCTAAAATGAATCGAAAACTTTTATTATTGGAAATTTCGAGAATTAAAAGGTAAGTATAATTATTTCAGTGCACCTTTACCTGATTTCGCAGTGGTATTCCACATGATTTTTCCTCGATTTTGTGAACATTTCCTGGAATAAGAAGGAAAACTTTTTTAGTGGAAATTTCGAGAATTAAATTGTATAATTAGGTTGTTGCGTACTTACATGATTTAGCAGTAATATTTCCAGGAATAAGAGGGAAAACTTTTATTAGTGAAAATTTCGTGAATTAAAATCAATATTTAATTTTGGTGTATATTTACCTGTTTTCGTAGTGCTATTCCACATGCGTTTCCTCAATTTTGTGAATATTTCCTGGAATAAGAGGGAAAACTTTTATTAGTGAAAATTCCATGAATTAAATTCAGTGATTAATTTTGTGTATATTTACCTGTTTTCGCAGTGCTATTCCACATGCGTTTCCTCAATTTTGTGACATTTCCTGGAATAAGAGGGAAAGCCTTTATTAGTGAAAATTTCATGAATTAAAATCAATATTTAATTTTGGTGTATATTTACCTGATTTCGCAGTGCCATTCCACACGGGTTTTCCCCGACTTTGTGAATATTTCCTGGAATAAGAAGGAAAACTTTTATTAGTGAAAATTTCGAGAATAAAAAGAGAAAAGAGAGAAGAGCAATAAAACGTATAATTAGTTTAGAGCGTTGTTACCTGGTTTCGTCGTGATATGCTGCATGGGTTTTTCCTCAATTTGTGAATATTTCCTGGAATGGAAAGGGAATTATATTCCAGTAGTGACCTTAGGTCAATAAGTTTTTTTTTTATTTAATAATTACCGGTACGGCGTATTCAGTTTTTACGCTATGAAGGCATAATATCTGCAAACGAAAGTTTTATTCAATTAGCGACTCTAGTTCGATAAACTCTTTTTTTTTTGTTATTACCTGTGTGCCTCATTCAGCAAAGTGCCTATAAAGAGAATTTTTTTTTACTATTGCCATCGTCAAGAACGGACAAACTGGAGTTCTAGAAAGCGATTGGGCTCTTCGCTTGTTCTTTGTTTTTCTTTTTTTTTTTGAAAATAAGCTGATAAGTACCAGGAGTTCCGCCTTTTATTCCGCTCTAAGAGTGTAAGCAAATAGTTAAGTGTTAGTAGACATGATAATCAAAACAAGCCATAAAAATCATAACATACCGAAAAGTGCATAAATAAAAGAGACCAATGAGCCCACCAAACATTAACGTCATATAAGCAGCTAGAAGCAGAAGGGTGCACCCTCAGTACCAGCATTTCAGGACAATAGGAAATAGGAAATCCCAAGAGAGAAGGAAAGAACAAATGAAATAAAGGAAAAATTGTGTTTTAGCGACAAGTAAAGAAAAGATTAGTTGTCTCTGAGTATCCTCCTTTCACCTTTTTCTTTTGTTATCTAGGGTTCTGAACAATCCTCCGTCAATCGTTGTGAAGGAGCACCTATTCGTGACGATCCCGCTTCTCTTTCTGGGCACAGCTTTTACTATGGCAGAGATGTCTAATTAGTCAACTATTGTGGAGGATGGAGGCATGATGGGTCGCCGTTAACACACACACACATATCGGGCTGAGCATTTTGGAACGGCCTTGGAGGCTTAGCCAGGGTGGATGGGGTCGATTGGGCCCAATATAACCCAAAGCCGGGGTCCCAGCAACAACGTAGACTCCTCTCAGCTCTCTCATAGTCTCCCAATCGTTCATCTGTCAGCGTTGAAAAGTCTCCGGGTAAATTAGGACTTGTTCGGCGTGGCTGAGGTCTCCTGTTCTCCTTTTCTTTGCAGCATTTAATAAAGTAAATTTTCTTCTTTCTAGGCTTTTAGGTTCCACAATGAGAAGGAAGCCTGCATAGATCTTTTTTTTCTGTCCGCCTGTCCGTCTGCAGTCACACACTCTTTAATTGTCCGTCCGTCTGTCCGGCCAAACATTTTTCCTCTTTATGCACAGCTTAACAACCATCAAAGGATGGGGGTGGCAAGAACCACCCCAAGCCGGCTGATCGCTAGCGGCATATTTGCTATGCAGCCACCCACGCTAATCCCGTGATGATTTTGTAACCAAGAGGTGTCGGATGCGGTATGTATCTACATTCAGGTACAAGTGGAGGTAGATAGATATGTCGGCTGACAAGCTCTTCGTTACAATTGGCGCCCAATTTGTTTTTTTTTCTGCCCTTAGTCAAGCTTCTCTTTGCCAAGGTTCATGTGTAATTTCAACTTTCTGTTTGATTTTTCTGGTCACTCATTTGCGTTACAAATGGTGCCCACTTTTTGGTTTCTTTTTTTTGTTGGTCCTAAGTCAAGCCTCTCTTGACAAGAGGGCAAGTACAACTTCAAGAATCATTTCTTAATTTTTGTTACCATTATTAGATCTTTTTTTTCTGTAATATAAGGCCTCAGTATATTTTAGGCTGACGCAAACGATTTCGTTTAATTCAAACTGGTTTATCGGCGGAACTCATGCGGCCTACAAGGTACTGAGTCTACGCAGAGCTCTTCATGTGTCTGTGGAGTGCGTTATTTCCATGATAGGTCCCATTTGGCTCTCGTTAGGCTCGACCTTTATATCGCGGCTGGGTCACTCGACCATGGTCCTGGCTGTATGTGCGATGGTAAATTGCCTTAATTGCCTTCGGTCAAGTCAAAATTGTTTTCAAGCTCAAGTCACTTTTCCAGGTTGAAGTGCTTGTCTCTTCGCTGGCCGACGACCTTTGTACGCGAAGCGTACCATCCTTGAAGCCAAGCTTCGGTTCGCGGCCACTGAAAAGCTGACCACTCGATGCAGGCCTGCCTGAAGAACCGCACGTCTGTCTCAACTCAAAAAGTTGACGAACGAAGTTCATCTATTGTGACCTTGTCCTTGTTGGGTTGATGCATCCTGGCGGTTCGAATAATCCTTTTTCTAACTCTTCGCGCTTGCGTGGCGCTTAGCTCCCATGGCTTCGTTTAGGGCTGCTTCGATCACTCTGACGGGAGGATTGCTGTTGAGCATCCTCTAGATTGGTATCTGACTTGGAGTGAACGATGCAATGCCGGGACGGTGATCTTGAAGAGGAGTCCCACACGAGGTGAAGGTGATTCGTTTTTTTTTTATGTCACTTCTCATGAACCTTCCCTAATTCTAGTGATGGGACGCTAAGTGTATTAGTGGTCGATGAACGTTGTATGCGATGCATACTGTTGGAATACGATTTCCGTTCACTTCTGCTGGTTCCAGGAAGAAGTCCGTATTATCAGTTATTTTATTTTTATGTTGTTGCCGAAATATCTTGCGTATCTCTACAGCTGTCTTATCTTTTGTGGTATCGCATTATAGCATTATTTTTGATTTTCTTGTCGTAGGTCAGTTATATTTTTGCGCAGCATATTTTAGGATTCGGCATAGTTAGTTACCTTAACTATAGCTCAGGTATATTTGTAGCATATATCTTATTTATAATTAGCATTGTTATCGGTAGATTGTGTTAGTTACCTGTATAGTACTTTTGCTTTATTTTAAGTATCGTATCTCACAGTAATTATCCTACGTTTCGACATTGTGTGCAGGTTTTCATCTCGTTCTGCTCATCAATAGTTACCGCATCCGATTTAGGCCAGTATTCTGATTATCCTTAGCTTATCATAGTGATCTGCATTTTATCTAAATTACCGTCTTAGTGATCTCGATATTAAGTCAGACACAGTATTGTATTCTTGCTGTTATTTAGATAACCGTTAGCTTATAGTGGTTATTTCTCGCGTAGTTTAGATATCGTTTTATTTGGTTTTGGGTAGTTAGATAAGATTATCGTATCGTGTACATTAGTTAGCTTTATGGTTCCATAATTACCTTCATTGTGCTCAGCTACCGATTTTGAAAATAAGTTGTATAGGTATTATCGCGGATTTTCGTAATCGTATATTAGTAATTATATATTTGCCATGGGTAGTATATATCGCATAGTTCTCTCGGTACTAGCCCAGGTATACTTATAGCTTCTTGGCTATTGTCGTTGGCTGCTAATCTTTATAGTCTTTTAGTTACCATATATCTTGATTATAGATAGATTATCTCAGGTTTTTTTCTCTCCTCGGTATAGCATAGTTGGCGTTATCGCACTATGATTACCCTTAGGTAGTTACCGATTTCCTTTGATTTGGTCATATCGAGCGTTAGTTTTGATTACTATTACATAATTTAATTGGGTTGTCCCGTTCGGTTTTATATCATTATATTTAGCACCGCTATGACTTCTATCCTGAGTATCTGCAGCCACTTAATCGCCGACCTCCCCCCTTTCCTTGATATGCTGACCTCAGTCCCTTGTAAAGTTGATGAACGATATTCATCTCTCTTGATTTTTGTCCTGGACGAAGGAAGTGCTTGTCACGGTCCTGCAAATGTGAGACGGAAACCTTCAGGTTTCGGTCTCTGATATTGCAACAAATCCATCCCCCATGTGAACGTTTCCTGTTAGGGCTCATCGTAGTAAAGACTGAACGAGGGCTTAAGCGATTAGGCCAATTCTGCGCGTTGACACCTTAATGAGTGGCAGGCGTCGGAGGAAGAGAAGTAGAGAGAAAGAGAGAGCGAAATTTTTTTTCCTGTTGTTTTTTTTTTGTTATGTGGAGCAAGTGTGTTTCGGCGTCGTTCCGTCATGCCGAAGCCCTTCACTATCTCAGTTCCGTCGATTTAGTCATGGACTTTCACATATTTTAAAATGTTTTTTGTTAGCTTAGCAACAGCAAATCGCAGGTGGCGCAAAATAATATTATCTTTAACACTTTGACGTATCGCTTTGTCAACATCATTTTGTTTAGGTTGTTATATACCAGTACGTATGCCGATATATATATTTATTTTTTCCAAGAACGGGTACTCACTGTCACTTGGTTTTCCTTTTTATGTAATCCATGGGTTGGTTCAATGACACACAGAATAATTTTGTAAAATTAAAAACAAAATTTCTTTCTTTGGTTTGCACCTTTTTTGTATTTCACAACACTTTTTTCTTTTGACAACTTTTCTTCGATTACAACATATATATATTTTTTTATAACTACCTTTCCTTATTTACAACTTTTCTTTTTTTTTGAACTCTTCCTTAATTACAAACGACCGACACCGCGCCACCACCCAGTTTTTCTTTTTATTTTTATATCGAACGCAAAAAACAACCGAACTCTGACTACTTTAAAAACAATCAACTCCACTTAAAAAATCAAGACCCTTTTCGTAATCTTTTTTTTCGAACCGCCGTATTCTGATTTAAAAATCCAACTCAACTCTTGATCAAATTCATCGTGATCAAGAGCCATTGTTCAGGATAGAAAATGCTAAATTGCATTTTCTTATCCTGAGAAAATTTTACTTTTTAATTCTGGACTTGTCTAGAATTATTCGCGTTGAACGATGGCTTCAAAAATGTAATCTTACACTTTTCAAAACATCAGCCACCGTTTGAAATCGCGACGCGCATATACATACAATGCATTTATGCTGCGCGCGTTTCTTATTGCGAAAGCTTTTTTCGTAATATGTATACATATACATACATATTGTATTTTTCGCGACAAATCGTACTGAAGGTACGATTTGCTTTTTTGATTTCTTTTTTAATTAAATTGTTGAAATGACAAATTTTGCTGAAGGCAAAATTTTGTCGTGGAAATTTTAAAGTAAAACGACTTGGGGTGTAAAATGAAACTTTTGTTTTTCCCAAGTCGTTTGATGGGAAAAATTTTATGGCTTGTTTGGAATGTGAAGAAAATTGCTGATGCAATTTTCTTCACCCTTTTTGGACGATAAACTAATCATGTTTTGTGCATGATTAGTTTATTGAATTTTTATATTTTATGGTTTTTCTTTTATATGCCCAATTTTAGGTTTCTAGGTATATAGGGCTTATTAGTTATTTGTTTTTTTCCTTTTTACCTGTTAGGCCCTAAGGTTTTATATACCTACCTATGGTACATATATATACCTAGGTTTTTTATACATAACATTCCTTCCCCCCGCGAAAAAGAGAATTATTCTTTGAAGAGGAATAATTCTCAAGGGGATTGAGTGGGTGTATATTTTGTATGGGGTATTGAATTGAATTTAAAATGAATTTGATATCTGTAAAATAAAAAAAAATAAAAAAAAATTCTTGGTGCACATAGAGTTGGGGTGAATTTGATATCGTAGTAATTAACAAAAATAAAAAGAATGCCATGGGTCCATAGCGTGTGATACATTAAAATGCATCTTGCACCGGCTTCGAAAATAGAGAGAAAAAAAATGTTTGAGATTTGTGTTTTTGTAGCTACACACATAATGCACAAATTGCAATTTGTGCGATATGAAGCTTATTTTGTGTGCTTGAAAGGATGAAAAAACTACTTTTGCTACTGCGGTTGCCTGGGATTCTCCGAGATAAGGGCACAACACATACTAGGTGCATTTTAGCAATTTTTTTCCAACGTTAGCTGTTTTGCCCTTTAAATTGGGTTGCGCGACCGGAGTAATTTATAGTTTCATTATGCAATTTGGAGAAATATTAAGTCCGCGTGCTCCCTGCATACGTAGGGAGCCACTGTGTCAGAGTACTCACTATTTCTGTGCAGAGTGTGGCTCGCGGAAGGCGGGGTCTGATTCGTATACTGCTGCGGAGGGCCGGACGCCCGGATATATGTATTTGGTCCGCTCCAGCCGAGGTGGATAGTTTCCACAGGGTGGAGCTCTGTTTGTCTCCCCATGGCGGGGCTTCTTGGATAGCTTTGGGTAAGTTTTATTTACTATTTTGAAAAACGAATATTTTTCTTTATTTTCTTCTTTTTTTTTCATTTTAGGGGCGACGATGGTTCTATCTGGGGAGGTCGGCTGGTGTTGCTGCCTGACGTGCAGGGCGCATCCATTATACATGGTGCACGAGGACGACGTGGCAGCTTTAGGTACCTCCACCCCTGTGGCCGGCTGGGGTCCTCCGGTTGCAGCATCGAGTCCTTTTCTTGAGGAGAATTTGGACGAGCCTGCTCATGGGGAGCTAAATGCGTCAGCCGTGGAGTCAGGCGAGGATTGGGACCTCCCAGCTGCGGAGTTCGATGCTGTTGGTGAAGAGGACTGGGATGCTGAGTGTGGCCCAGCCTAAGAGTCGACCAGCCGTAATTGTATGGAGTATACTTTATATAAGTTATTTGCAGATGTAAGTTCAAAACATTTTTTTTTTCATTTTAGGTTTGTGGATGGCCCGGGACTTTCCCCAGAAGTCTCCGATAATTTTTTTTTTCAAATTCTAGTTTTAAGAGTATAAAATTTTTTTGCTTTTCCAAAGTTTTCTTAATTTCACTAGTTTTGTAGCTTTTATTTTAATAAAGTTTTGTAACCTATGTACTCTGTTTATTTTGTAGTTGTTATTTTTGTTTTTTTCAGGTATTTGGTTATATCTGGGTTGGCAAAATGATTCTCGGAGTTCTGGGCAGGGTGTTGAGCTTTCTTGTATGGCGGTTTCGGTGTTGATGGATTATAGTTTGCTGTTCGACTTAACTTTTGCTAGAGACTATTTGCTTACTCTACGTTGCCTAAATACTTCAACGTTGTTTCCTTACGTGATTTATTTATTCTAGGTAATGCCTGGAATTCTAGGGAGTTATACTTCATTTTCCATTTATACTAAGGGTTTGGTAAAAACATGTTGACTAATTTAGGTTTTTTATTCTAATTGTTGGTTTGGTCTCTTTTTGTTTTGTTTTTGTGTTTCATCTTATTTAGTATCTTATTTATTATCTATCATTATTATTACTTGGTTATTGTCCACTTAATCTTATTAATTTTATTCTTAGGAACTACTGGTTAAATTTTTATTCTCATGTACTATCAATTTTGCATGGTCGATTTATTTCTTAATTTTTGGCAAGGTTTTCGTTGTCTTGCGGTGCGTTGTTGGTGGCTTGTTTTTTGGTTGGATCTTTGCTCTGGATTTACCAAAATTTACTTATAATTTTTGGTCGCTTTTACAGGAATGTGTAATGTTTATATATATTTGTCTAGGTATTCACTAATTCTAATGGTGTATGGTGGTATGGTATCTAGCTCTACTTACTTATTTATTTATGTATTTATGTATATCTACTTTTAAAGCATATTTTCTTTTTCCTTTATTTTTTTTTTTTGCATATCTAACGCTTTTTAATTTTTTCTCGGTTGTCTTATTTTTTGTTTCTTTATTGTATTATATTTATTTACTATTTTTCTATTTATAATGATAGTACCTTAACTTTTCATTTTATATCTATTTAGCCTAGTTACTTATGTTATTGTATTTTAATACCTTATTTGCTAAATAATTATTTTTTGTATTGCTTAATGTTACTATTTTTTTTTTGGGTAATTAACTTTTGCTTATATCTTAATTGGTTATATAGTTGTTTTAGTTCTCTTATATTTTGTTTTTCTTTCTTTGACTTTCTTAATTTCTAGAGTTTTGTTTGTATCTATCTCTTAGTATCTAGTTTTTATTTCACCTATTTGCAATCAGCCAGTGTAGTAAAAGGAGAGGGACTGTGCTTGTAACAGGAGAATGAGACGGGGCCAACCAACGAGTAGATATCTTTTTGATTATACTACTTGTATAGATCTCGCTCTGTGGAGACTTTGAGTACGTTTTAATTTTTCTTGGGGTGTTGCATAAACCGGTTCCATAGGAACGTTTTCAGCTGTGGGCTGTTGTCTGCGTTTAGCAATCCATGCCATGAATGCCGGTACGATATATTTGGTAGTGCCACCACAGATACAATTAGCAACAAGAGTCCGGTCATTGATAGGGATGTTATTGATAGTATATGAGGAATCTTGGCCTTTGGTCCAAAGTGAATGTTGTTCACTTTGGTACGGATTTCATCTAGAGATTTTGTATATAGGTGGATACGTTGGTTTGTATCATCTCCGAGGAGCAACGTTGGTTGTTTATCAAGGTTTTTAGGAGCGGATATCTTGGACATAATTTCTGCCAATTCCTCTTGCGTTTCGTTTGTGCCTGGGAAGTAGGTTGGTTGGAAAACTTTTAGCGGATGTAGATTTTCTGCTTCGTAATACAGAGTGTGAGACCCTATCTGCAAGGAACATGGTTCGTTGATTGTCATGATTCCTTGTCCTGCGAGACGATGAGTGCGTAACTGTTGAGTACAAGTTATATGTACTATAGTGGTTTCGGTTAAGGAGTACAGCCACGAATTTGGTCTATTGAGCTTAATTATTGTATCTCTTGGAGGAATTTGAGCTCTGATGCTACATTGTTGGTGTTCGCCCAGTGGGAGAATAGGAGTTTGATAACACATTCATCTGTTTTTGTAGCTTTGGTGATTGGTGTGTTCAGCTTACCTACCCACGTATCTTCATTGATTCCCTTTGAAATTTTTTTGAAAGATCTCAGGTTTTCTGGCTTTAGCAACAGAAATTCCTGGGTCTGGATTTGACTTGCCACATGGGAAAATCCGATATCAGGTATTAATGAGTGGTCTGAATCCACCCGTATGGGAAAACATTTAATCTGTTGGATTTTCATCTTGGGGATGTTAAATATGGGAAGTTTGATTCGGATAACTAATTTGTCCTGCATCAAATGTGTCTTAATATCTGCTGTTTGATACAGAACTGACAAACAGTCCTGTAGATTGCGACAAGTGGAGTGAGATTTGTGATAAATCTCTAGCAAATGATTTGGGGAAATTAAAAGTGGATGAATTTGATTATTTCTACTGGACACTATTATGTCCAGTAGAGCTTGTTGTCTAAATTCCAACTCTATCATTTGTAGTGTCAGACTAGAGACAATTTCTTGTCTTTTTTGGTGGGCTGTCAACTCGTCTGTTGTGTTCCACAGATTGTTAATCTGGTTGGTTATCTGACGCTGTCGTTCAGATAGGGAAGATAGGGGTTTATGAATTTGTTCAAACGTGGTTTTTATTACGCTGATCTGTTGTTTTTCCAGATCAGCTAAGCTTTGAGTATTTACCTCTAATTCGCTTAGTCGGCTGTACACCTCTTGTTCGTTTCCATGGTACCGAAAAATAATGCATCGCATTTCCAATTCCATCGAAGATGGATCGGGGCTTGCGCGATTTGGGCACAGCTTCCCTAATAACACTGGTACGCCTATTGATATTTTCCATTAGGGCGTGTATATGTTTTGTCTGTAGCGTACAAAGGTCCTGTATAGAAGACCCATTTCCACACAATTGGTGTATGTAGTGTTCCACTCGTTCTGCTAGTCGCGTCTGATTTTCCAACTCGGCCAGATCTAACTCAGTGATGATGCTTCAAGTGTCGTGGTAAACTGATAGGCTTCCAAGATCCTCAAATAGTACTCCCATATTATTTAGGGGCGTTATAGAGTAAGGTTCCTCCGCGAGGGCTCCTATTATGAGCAGGAATAGTCCGTGGAAAATGATGGACTGCATTGTTATCTAGGAGAGGATAGGATAGGGTATTAAAATGGGTTTTTATTTGACTTTGTAGCTTACATGCTATTATATATGTGTCTTTGAATTACTTAAATTATATTGACACCATGTTATTCGTAGAAAGGTTTTAGACGGTTGTTATGTACCGTGACCTCTCGTTTACGAATTTTTATTGTGGTGTTTACAGTACTAGGGATACCGGTTACCATGTAGGGTCCTACCCAAATCTGGGAGAGCTTATGTTTACGACTCTCGCTCTTGAGTAGAACCTTGTCTCCTCTGTGAAATGTCAGGGGACGTACAGCTTTGTCATAGTAATTTTTCGAGCGTTGTTTACTCATCAGAAGGTTTTTCCGTGCCATGGCGTAAGACTTTTGAAGCTAATACCTGAGAATATGGTAGTAGCTCTCGTGGTTATATACGGGTTCGGGGTCTCGCCTTAAGTTGGACGGAACGTCCGCTGTAAAGCCGTAGAGGCAGTCCATGGGAGTTAATTTTGTCCCTTCGTGTACACTGTTGTTGTACACGAAAGCAGCGGTTCGCAGATAACTATCCCATGACCTGGGATTTTCGTCCACTATAGTTCGTAGATATTCAATCAACGGTCTATGTGCACGTTCGAGTGCTCCATTTGATTGGGGATGATAAGCTGAAGTTTGCAGCTTATTTATCCTGAGGAGTTTGCATACCTTTTTGAATAGGTCACTCAGGAAATTACTTCCCTGATCGGTGACTATTCTTTTGGGAATGTGGTAGCGCGTGACGATTTCGTCGAAGAAAATTTGGGCTACCGTTATAGCTTCCCCATTTGGTATAGCATACCAATCTCCGAACTTCGTGAGGTTATCCTGAAACGTTAGTATGTATTTGTTTCCAGATTCAGTTTCCTCTAGTGGGCCGACTATATCTAGATAGATTTGTCGAATGGTTGTTCCGCTATGTCTGTAATCACCATCGGCATTTTATACTGTGGTGAGGCCTTCATGGTTTGACATTTGGCACACCGCTTAATGTGCCTTTTGATGTCACTAAGCATGTGCCTCCACCAGTACTTTCTTCGAATCCGTTTATAGGTTTTTATCACTCCCTGATGGCCGCCAAAGAGAGAATCATGATAATCTTTTAAGATTAATTGAATCTCCTCTGGGCTTGTGATTACTTCTGGGGGACGAGTTTCGTCTATAATTGGTGGATTGGTACTAGGTGGACTGTCACGGTCTGCGGTCTCTTCTGGATGATGAGTTTGTTCTTCTTGTTCTATCAGTTTGGCCTGGCTGTCTGGATTTGTTCCACTTTCCTGAATGTTTCGTGTCTGGGCTCTTGTTACTGCATTGCATTGCAGACACTCCTTAAGGTCCGATGAGTGTTTTTCCTCCTCTATGTCCGAGTCCATTTGGTGGTGGACTATAGCTTCTACCGTGAAGGTTGCAGTTTCTTTGTCTTTGTTATTTTCCCGTGGAATGCGGCTTAAAGCGTCGGCATTCGTGTTGTACTTTCCGGGCTTATATTCAATTTTATAATTGAACTCGGAAAGTTTATGGTGAAATCTCACCAGACGGGATGTGGGGTCCTTAACATTGAAGACTCCCTTGAGTGGTTTGTGATCTGTATAGACCGTGAACTCTCGGCCTTGCAGATAACACCTGAAATTTTTAGTGGCCCAAACTATAGCCAGTAACTCTTTCTCAATCGTGGAATAGTTACGTTCGGCTTTGTTCAGGGTACGGCTGGCGTAGGCAATTGGCTGGTCACTTCCTACCTCTCCTTGAGAGAGAACTGCTCCAAGAGCCTCGCTGCTGGCGTCGGTGGTAAGGTTAAAGGGTTTTCAAAAATCGGGATATATTAAGAGTGGAGGGGAAATTAAAGCGTTCTTAATGCTTTGAAATGCCTCTTGGCATTTCTCAGTCCACTTAAACTTTACATCCTTTCGGAGTAAGTTTGTTAGTGGACGTACTGTTTTCGAAAAATCGGGTATGAATTTCCTGTAGTAATTGGCAAGGCCCAAAAATGATTGTACTTGCCTTACTGTCTTAGGGATGGGGAAAGTTTGGACGCATGCCGTTTTGCTAGGGTCAGGTAGTGCTCCTTGGTTAGAACATTTGTGTCCTAAATACACTACCTCCCGCCTGAGAAATTGACATTTCTCAGGTTGAAGTTTCAGGTTATTTTCTCTTAACCTGTCAAAGACTTTTCGAAGCTTTTCGTTGTGGTCTGCCAGACTTTTTCCATAGATGACGATGTCATCTAAGTAGACGAAACATTCTAGGCCTTGTAGGCCAGTTAATATGAAATTCATTAAACGCTGAAATGTGGCCGGGGCTCCTTTGAGTCCGAACGGCATACGTTTGAATTCATAATGCCCGTAGTTGGTACTGAAAGCCGTTTTTACTCGATCTTTCGGATCGACGAGTACCTGATGATAGCCATTGGCTAGGTCTAGGGTGGTGAAGTATCTTGAATGGCCCAGTTGATCGAGGATATCCTCAATCCGAGGTAGAGGGAAGGCGTCGCCAATCGTTTTTTCATTCAACTTGCGGAAATCAACGACGACGCACCACCTTTTCTCACCGTCTGGTCCCGCTTTTTTGGGGACGACTAGCAGTGGTGAGATCCATGGGCTTTTGCTGGGCTGGACAATGTCGTTGTCCAGCATTTCTCTGAGTTGCTCATTTATTACATTTCGCTGTGTCTCTGGTAACCGGTACATCTTTTGGTTAATAGGTGCTTGGTCTTGCACCAGAGGGATGTCGTGGGTGATGGCGTTGGTATGTGTAAGCCTGTCACCTTTTAAAAAGAATATGTCATCATATTCGTAACAGAGATTTGTTATTGAGGCTTTTTCCTCAAAATTTAAAGTTTCATCCAGACTGAGTTCTTGCTCTAATCTGGTGAGGCGGGGATGAATACTGGTGTCTTCTTGCTTGACATCGTTTGGGAACAAGTATTTTATGTGTTGTAGGGTGGCCGTCTGTTCAGCGCTTATTACCCTATTTTTATTATTCTTAAATCTAGTCTTCTTTAATGATTTTATATTACTTATTTTACCTCTTAACCTACTTGTTTTATATATGAGAGGCCCTGGGCCAGGTGGATCTGCGGGAGTTGCTAACGGCAGACCTTTTGTATGCTGGCCAGCGCCTGACGTTGGGGTTTTCATGAGGGACCCGCAAGCGTCTTGGAGCAGTTTCTTATGACTGCTTAATTGACTGGGGCTCTTATGCCCTATTTTCTTAATCTTAGATCTTATTATATTTTGATGCTCACCATCGCCGTCATTTCGACTCATGGGATTCAAAGGATGGGCTGTTGTAATATTTTCATCTGGCTCTCGTTTGATGGGGACGACAGTGTAGTCTTTAATGGGAACCAGATTTAGGTTCACGCTGTTTAGAACTACTTGTGTACTGCGTGTGTTGAGGATTCCTATAGGGACTGCCTTTAACCCAGCTGAGAGTAAGCTGTTTGCTAAGAAGACTCCGTTGTATATTTCCTTCGACAGACTTATCATTTCTTCCTGCAACTGCAACGGAACTTTGACTACGATCTGAGACCTTGCTGGGACGCACACAGGTTCATTTAAATTCACCTGATGCTGTCCAGTCTTACAGGCCGGATCTTCTGTAATCAAGTCACCCTTATCGCGTTCTTGTAAGTCACAGCCGACTTCTTCTGACTGAGAAGCTTTGAGAACACTTCGGGTAGAAGGTGTATCCCCGTCGGGTTTAATATCTTCTACCAGTGTCTCTTGGTTGACTGTGTTTTGTGAACACGGGTTGTCCGATGCGGTTTCTAGTGGAACAGAAAACTCTTCTGGATTGATTTCCGTGCGAGGAAATCGCAGAACTTTGTTGGGTCCCTCAACATTACAGTTTTTAGCTAGGAAATCATTTCCTAGTAAGCCGTCGTCAGAAATACCTGGGATGTTTTTTACCACCTGAAAGTTGCAAGGTAAGTTACTTTTTAGCATGAAGTTTCCTTGGCAAATTCCTAAGGTTTTTCCGGTGTCAAAGGGGCTTTGAAGCGTTAGTTTTTTGTTGGGATTTATTAGCTCGCGAGATTTGAGAGCTTTTTTCTTAATTATACTGATCTCAGCGCCGGTGTCCACTATTAGCTGGGCCTGACCATTTAGACTTATGTCTAGAGGGAGTCTGGCGTTGGGCACACTGAAGTCGGGCGGCTGAGAAGACCCTTTTTTATTGCTGGTAGGGTTTATAGTCGAGCCGGGGAGTTTTGGGTCGACTCTTTGTCGTTTCCCTGTTTTTTATCCTCCCATTTTTGCTTTTGTCGACATTCGTCGATCTTGTGTCCACGGCGCCCACAAAAATCACATTTTTGTCTTATGTTAAACACTCTGGGGCCTTTTATATTGCTTGGGTCAGACTGTGGGGGATTGCTAGGCGATCCTCGTGTGAAACGATTTGCAGACTGTGTTTGGTTGTTTCGACAGTCGCGAATGTCATGCCAGTAACTTCTACAGTTAGTGCAGAAGGGGGTGTTTTTTCGTTTTAGACACTCCGTGTAGGTGTGTCCCCGCTTCTGGCAGAAATTGCAAGTAATGTTTTGTACCAGATTCTGTGTATCCGGTTGTCTAGATTCCCTTCGTAGAAATGGCGGGCGTAGTGGTTGAGCATGAACGTATGGGGGATTAAACTGTCTGGGCTCTTGTGCTCGTGGTGGTGCATACATGGGAGGCTGTGGTGCTTGATTGTAAGGTGTTGGGCTAAGAGCTCGAACTCGAAGACTTGGGTCTATTAGTGCCATTGGATATGGCTGCTGCGTTAGCGGCGTTTGGACGAAAACTGTGCCTGCTTGTAACTTTTCCATGTCTAAAGCCTTTTGTATCAGCTGCTCTAGATCATTTTCTACCAGAGTGAGGAGGTACTGGCATAGGTGGGGATTGTTCACTCCACTTTTGATGGCATTCTTGGCGAAGTCCGCCAACTGTGTCTTCACAGCTGGGGCTGCCGTTGCTCCGTACTTCAGTACCGCTGCCTCGTTGCAAAGCATCAGCAACTGCTTCACTCTTATTGTGAAGGCAGTGAGAGTTTCCAACGGGTTTTGCCTC
This sequence comes from Dioctria linearis, assembly GCA_963930735.1. NCBI lineage: Eukaryota > Metazoa > Arthropoda > Insecta > Diptera > Asilidae > Dioctria > Dioctria linearis. The sequence continues at coordinate 125,260,469 of OZ005740.1, read as the reverse complement.
ATTGTGATCAATTTGTTGACCAATTCTTGATATGATTCTCGTGGTAGATAGGTTCTGTTCAGACGTTCCTCCACCTCACTAAAAGTAGTTGGAACGTCCGAAGCAAACAGCTGATAAGCATCGCCACGAAGTCTTGTGGGCAAGATATGTAGGAAGGCTGGTTTTTCTTCCTCACTTAAACAGTCTATGGCCTGTTTGCAACAGCCAATAAATGGTTGTAGCTCACGACCTAGCTGTGGGGTATTTTCACCCGAAAACAGAGGAACTAGTTGTGCCGTGAGCTTGGCCACCTTTGCATAATCTACCATTGTGATTATCTTTTTATTTAAACTTTTGTAGGGTAGTCTACTGGTGCTTTGACGAATTTCAGGGCTGGTTTCTGGACTAGAATCCGTGAAGGATACTTCTAGCCAGCCACTAAGGAGATTTTCGGCGGTTGTTTGGTCACCACTAATATCACTGACACGAGTATCACTATCGGCACTTACAACTACACTGGCTGTGGTCTTATCTATACCTAAAGAACGTGAAAGCCCGGCGAATTCTATAAGCTCCTGTTTGAATCGCTCTGTTTCTTTTTTAAATTTTTCGATCTGTGTCAGCCTCTGCTCTCTGCCTTGACTTAATCTGTGGGCAAGGGCGTCGCAGTGCGTGACCGTGAGCTTATCGGATTCGCGTGCTCTCTCTAATAACTTATCTAAAAATTTATCTAGACTTACTTTAGATACAACTGTGGGCCCTGTTAAAACGGTGCCGCTTCGAAGGCGAACTCCTGACGCTTCTAGCTGTGCTGGGTCGTCTTCTTGGGCGTTTTCTGTACCTTCCCGGAGGTGTTGGAGATTTTCACCTGGGGATTTCTCCGCGTCGGATGAAGGTATGCAGTCTAATCTCGTGCCTGTCTCAGGTGCCGGTGTCGAGTTTTCTCCTGACATATGCGTCCCGCGTTGTCCAAAAGGGGGCTTCCAGCCTCCTTAGAGTACTCCCTTCTGGAATGTTTTTTGCTGCTAGGGGGGCTCCTGCCGCCTTAATTCCCTTGGCTGAGATTGAAAGGGGGGCTTTTTCCGACTTCGAGATCCCTTTCAATCCTGGAACGAAGTTACAATTTCCGGTGCTTCTTTTTGCTGCCGGGGGGGCCCTAGGCCTACTTATTTCCCCTGGATATGGTTGAAAGGGGGGCTTAAAGCCTTGTTCGAAATCCCCTTCAACCCAGGAACGATGACATCTTCCTTCTGGAGTTGGATTTCCGTGGTCGGTTGGTCCTTGTGTGGATGCGTAGATATCGGTTGTGTTTCTTCCTTACGATGCTGCTACCGAGCTTATGGTAAAGTCCCTTGTTGGTGTTTCTTTTTCCACTCACTGGGGTGAACGCTTGCTCGCCTGGAGCAGAGGCGCCTATGGATGAGATCTACCCCGAGCGTTGGGGGTGACGTGGCCTTATAGCTTGGCTAGTGTCATAGGTTCCCCGTAGATTCTTGCAGGATCAAGGCTTTTCAAGCGTTTACGATCTTTTAACTTGACCAAGCTTCCTTGATCCTACCGGCTGCGCCAATTGTTATATACCAGTATGTATGTCGATATATATATTTATTTTTTCCAAGAACGGGTACTCACTGTCACTTGGTTTTCCTTTTTATGTAATCCATGGGTTGGTTCAATGACACACAGAATAATTTTGTAAAATTAAAAACAAAATTTCTTTCTTTGGTTTGCACCTTTTTTGTATTTCACAACACTTTTTTCTTTTGACAACTTTTCTTCGATTACAACATATATATATTTTTTATAACTACCTTTCCTTATTTACAACTTTTCTTTTTTTTTTAACTCTTCCTTAATTACAAACGACCGACACCGCGCCACCACCAAGTTTTTCTTTTTATTTTTATATCGAACGCAAAAAACAACCGAACTCTGACTACTTTAAAAACAATCAACTCCACTTAAAAAATCAAGACCCTTTTCGTAATCTTTTTTTTCGAACCGCCGTATTCTGATTTAAAAATCCAACTCAACTCTTGATCAAATTCATCTTGATCAAGAGCCATTGTTCAGGATAGAAAATGCTAAATTGCATTTTCTTATCCTGAGAAAATTTTACTTTTTAATTCTGGACTTGTCTAGAATTATTCGCGTTGAACGATGGCTTCAAAAATGTAATCTTACACTTTTCAAAACATCAGCCACCGTTTGAAATCGCGACGCGCATATACATACAATGCATTTATGCTGCGCGCGTTTCTTATTGCGAAAGCTTTTTTCGTAATATGTATGTACGTATGTACATACATATTGTATTTTTCGTGACAAATCGTACTGAAGGTACGATTTGCTTTTTTGATTTCTTTTTTAATTAAATTGTTGAAATGACAAATTTTGCTGAAGGCAAAATTTTGTCGTGGAAATTTTAAAGTAAAACGACTTGGGGTGTAAAATGAAACTTTTGTTTTTCCCAAGTCGTTTGATGGGAAAAATTTTATGGCTTGTTTGGAATATGAAGAAAATTGCTGATGCAATTTTCTTCACCCTTTTTGGACGATAAACTAATCATGTTTTGTGCATGATTAGTTTATTGAATTTTTATATTTTATGGTTTTTCTTTTATATGCCCAATTTTAGGTTTCTAGGTATATAGGGCTTATTAATTATTTGTTTTTTTCCTTTTTACCTGATAGGCCCTAAGGTTTTATATACCTACCTATGGTACATATATGTACCTAGGTTTTTTATACATAACAAGGTTCTTTTGTCTAGTTCTAATTTAGTCATACCGTTATGGGAGTGTAGTTTCCTAGAGTCAGCTGAATCAGTTCGGCTTAGGATATCTGTAGCTTTTGCCATTAAAATGTTTTTGCCGTATTTCATTGTACTCTATTCGAGATACCTTTATTTATTTATATTTTTATTTTTTTGTGTGAGTGGCCGTTAGTGATTAACTGTGAGGTTATTTGGAAATCTTTTTTTCTTTCTTTTTTTTTGCCTCCCAAGATATTCCGGAAAGGTCCTGTATCAACAATTTCTAGTTGTTGTTAATATAAAGTCCTAACCAGAGTTAGGCTAATCTCGGTAGCCCCAAGAAGGCATCCGGCAACCTTCACTTGTGAACTTCAGGTTATCGGAAACCCTCCTACTACTTCCCCAGTGGTGGGTGATAAACCTCTTGTATTGTGCTACTAACCCCTTCTGGGTTAGCCTTCATTTGAAGGATTCTATTTTCCTGTCCCTTCTTCAAATTTCTTCAAATTGAGGACTGTCACAGCGTTAGCGAGTGCGGATGGAGTCTCAGCGATTTTTTTTAGAATGTATTATCTCTAAACTATCAAGTTTAGATGGTCTCAGCCTTCGTTACTAACCACTTCTCGAATTAGCCTTCATCTGAAGGATTTTACTTTCCTGTCATTTCTTCAAATTTCTTCAAATTAAGGAGTGTCACAACGTTAGCGAGTGCGGATGGAGTCTCAGCGATTTTTTTTTTTTAATGTATTATCTCTAAAATATCAAGTTTATATGGTCTCAGCCTTTGTTACTAACCCCTGCTGGGTAAACCTTCATCTGAAGGATTTTACTTTCCTGTCCTCTCTTCAATTTCCTTAGAGCTCGAGCCCGCCTGCTGCATCCGGCGGGATTTCCGTCATCCTGAGTGAGTTGATAGATGAATTTTGTAGGTTACGAAGCGATTTCCTCTCTTGGGATTGGGGTATTTCCCGGGTGTTGCGACTGAGTTCAGCAGAACGTTAAGTAGCGGCACTTCACCGACGAAGTCGTAGTCTCGAGTAGGACATTGCTGTACCTAATAGCTCAATCGTTGCACCTCTCCCTGGTCAGTCCATTGGGCGAGGCGAGATGGTAGACGACGTCTATCGGTAGATCAGTCCTCCCTCGTTCAAGACGAATTGGGATGTTAGATCTCAACAACACAGGGTCTAGTGTATGCCCGGCTTGAGACTCTTGTGGGTCACCCCACGTTGGGCGCGGCTGCATAGTTATCCTTCATAGTTCACCTCCCAGGCAACCCTTTTTTTTCTCTTTCTTCCTTTCCCACTTTTCACTCCCTTCTCCGTTGTGCCCGGCATGAGACTCTATTCTCGGCGGGTCGTCCCCACGTTGTAGCGTATACCCCCTTTACGCTACCGTTTTTTCGGTTTGGCTCCTCTACTTCTGTAGAGAAACCCCCATGATTGCCCAGAGGTACCTAGGGAAAAGATAAAATTTAGACATTTCCGAGAAGTAGCCCTATGCTACTTCTGCAAATTAGGAAATTCCTGAAAAGTTAAAATTTAGATATTTTTCGAGAAGTAGCTCTATGCTACTTCTCCATATTACAAAATTCCTGGAAAAAAAGATAAAATTTAATTATTTTCGAGAAGTAGCGCTATGCTACTTCTCCATAGTACAAAAATTCCTGGAAAAATAAAAAAATAAATCTATATATTTACAAGAAGTAGCCCTATGCTACTTCCCCATATTAGAAAACTGCTGAAAAGATAAAGACATATTTATACATACCCGCATATAAGTCCAGATCTAAAAGAAACAACAACAACAGCAGAATATTTTCAGGCGAAAAATTCTAAAATGTGCAAAATGAGCACAAAATACAATTTTTCGTTTAAGACTTACCGCTAGTCAACCACATCAAAGCGACGAAAACGGCAATTCGCCTAGCTGTAACAGATCGCGTGATGCCATCATGCAATGTGTTGCAGCAGGCTTGAAAGAAGAACAAAAGAATTCTGAGAAGAAAAAAAGGCGCTCGCTTGGCGGTGGCTGAGTGAAAGAACAATGGCAATGTAGGGAGACCGCGTGTAGTCTGGGAGTTTGGTTTTGGATTTTACCCGAGGCGGACCGGCGCGAACGTTGATCGAGAATTGAAAACTTTTATCAGTGAAAATTACAAGGATTAGATATGAATAATTAGTTTATGCTATTCCACATGTTTTTCCGCGATTTCGTGAAGATTTTTCTGAAACGATTAAGAAAACATTTATCAGTGAAAATTTCGAGAATTAAAATAAATAATTAATTCAGTGAACATTTACCTGATTTCGAGTTATATTCCACATGTTTTTTCGCGATTTTGTGAAGATTTTTCTAAAATGAATTGAAAACTTTTATCAGTGAAAATTTCAAGAATTAATATGAATATTTAATTCAGTGCACATTTACCTGATTTCGCAGTTGTATTCCACATATTTTTCCAGGATTTTGTGAAGATTTTTCTAAAATGAATCGAAAACATTTATTAGTGGAAATTTCGAGAACTAAAACGTATAATTAATTCAGTGCACCTTTACCTGTTTTCGCAGTGGTATTCCACATGATGTTTCCTCGATTTTGTGAACATTTCCTGGAATAAGAAGGAAAACTTTTATTAGTGGAAATTTCAAGAATTAAAATGTATAATTAGGTTGTTGTGTACCTAGATGATTTAGCAGTAATATTTTCTGGAATAAGAGGAAAAACTTTTGTTAGTGAAAATTTCGTTAATTAAAATCAATATTTAATTTTGGTGGTATATTTATCTGTTTTCGTAGTGCTATTCCACATGCGTTTCCTCAATTTTGTGAACATTTCCTGGAATAAGAGGGAAAACTTTTATTAGTGAAAATTTCATGAATTAAAATCAATATTTAATTTTGGTGTATATTTACCTGATTTCGCAGTGCCATTCCACACGGGTTTTCCCCGACTTTGTGAATATTTCCTGGAATAAGAAGGAAAACTTCTATTAGTGAAAATTCATGAATTAAAATCAATATTTAATTTTGGTGTATATTTACCTGATTTCGCAGTGCCATTCCACACGGGTTTTCCTGGAATAAGAAGGAAAACTTCTATTAATAAATATTTCATGAATTAAAATCAATATTTAATTTTGGTGTATATTTACCTGATTTCGCAGTGTCATTCCACACGGGTTTTCCCCGATTTTGTGAATATTTCCTGGAATAAGAAGGAAAACTTTTATTAGTGAAAATTTCGTGAATAAAAAGAGAAAAGAGAGACAAGAAAGAAAACGTATAATTAGTTTAGAGCGTATTTACTTGATTTCGCCGTGATATGCTGCATGGGTTTTTCCTCAATTTGTGAATATTTCCTGGAATGGAAAGGGAATTATGTTCCAGTAGTTACCTTACGTCAATAAGTTTTTTTGTTATTTAATAATTACCGGTTCCGCGTAATCAGTTTTTATGCTATGAAGGCATCGTATCTGCAAACGAAAGTTTTATTCAATTAGCGAATCTAGTTCGATAAACTCTTTTTTTTTGGTTATTACCCTGTGTGCCTCATTCAGCAAAGTGCCTATAAAGAGAAGTTTTTTCTTTATCGATTATTGCCATCGTCTCTTCGCTTGTTGTTTGTTTTTCTTTTTTTTTGACAATAAGCTGATAAGTACAGGAGTTCCGCCTTTTATCCCGCTCTAAGAGTGCAAGCAAATAGTTAAGCGCTAGTAGCCATGATAATCATAACAAGCCATAAAAATCATAACATGCCGAAAAGTGCATAAATAAAAAAGGCCAATGAGCCCACCAAACATTAACGTCATAGAAGCAGCTAGAAACAGAAGGGTGCACCCTCAGTACCAGCATTTCATAACCTCACACTAGTAAGTCTTCTTGTCATTGTCGTTTGATATTTTGGTGACTATATTTAGATCTTAGTATTATTAATAACTTCATTGAATTAATGACGAATAGAGTTAAGTTAAGTGCAGTTAGTAGGGATCAGGCTAGCGTAGGTAAATATAATTCCCAATGAATGTGCAGAGGGATGAACGGCGGAAAGAGGAAATCCCAAGAGAGAAGGAAAGAACAATGAAATAAAGGAAAATTTTGTTTTAGCGACAAGTAAAGAAAAGTGTAGTTGTCTCTGAGTATCCTCCTTTCACCTTTTTTTTTGTTATTTAGGGTCTGAACAATCTTCCGTCGATCGTTGTGAAGGAGCTTCTATTCGGACGATGCCGCTACTCTTTCTGTGCACAACTTTTACTATGGCAGAGATGTCTAGTTAATCAACGTTTGTGGAGGGTGGAGGCATGATAGGTCGTCGCTAACACACACACGTATGGGGCTGAGCATTTTGGTACGGCTTTGGAGGCTTAGCCAGGGTGGATGGGGGCGATTGGGCTGAATATCACCCCAAAGCCGGGGTCTCAACATCATTGGAGACTCCTTTCAGCTCGCTCACTCTCCCAATCGTTCATCTGTCAGCGTTGAAAATTCTCCGGGTGAATTAGGACTTTTTCGGCGTTGCTGAGGTCTTCTGTTCTCCTTTTCTTTGCAGCATTTAATAAAGTAAATTTCTTCTTTCTAGGCTTTCTGGTTCCACAAGGAGAAGGAAGCCTGCATAGATCTTTTTTTTCTGACCGCCTGTCCGTCTGCAGTCACACACTCAAGTCCCTTTTTTTTTTTAATTGTCCGTCCGTCTGTCCGATCAAACATTTTTCCTCTTTATGTACAGCTTAAGAAGCATCAAGGGATGTGGGTGGCAAGAACCACCCCAAGCCAGCTGATCTCTAGCGGCATATTTGCTGTGCAGCCAACCCACGCTAATCCCGTGATGATTTTGTAACAAAGAGGTGTCGGATGCGGTATGTATCTACATTTAGGTACAAGTGGAGGTAGATAGATCTGTCGGCTGACAAGCTCCTCGTAACAATCAGGAGAAGTGGAGAATTCAAGGACTATTTGAAGGTCTGATGATGTCTGACTCAAGGATTTCTTGTGTTTGCCTATTTATCTCAGTTCGGCTTGCTTCAGGAAGTCTATAAGGTTTGGTATAAATTTGCGGTTTATCTTGGAGTGTCTCGATTTTGTGGGTAATCGCATCTGTATATAAAAGGAAATCCCCTTCTATGAAGAAGTGATTGTTGAATTCCCTACAGATATTGCGAATACTCTCAGATTCCTCTGAATTACAGTGATCCAATTTTATGAGGTTTTGCAGTTTAATTATTCTGCTCTTAATTGGATCTCTTTCAGAATCTGTGGAGATGACCACAAAGTCATCCAAGTCTTCGTAAACTGGGTTCACCTCTTAAGGGAACAGATCGGCGTCCTCCTCATTTGTATTGAGGATTAGGACTTTTGCCATACCATTGACTGGATCGACTATTGAATTTCCAAGAAATAAACCTGGCCTTATTTCCTTCTTGAAACAGACCGATTGATTTTGAATAGAAGGAGTTGGAATTTCAATAAAGGAAGGAGATATGATTCCAATTTTTTTGGAATTTGGAAGGAGTTATACGATGATTCCGACTCGATAGATTTTGAAGGAGATAAAACCTTATTGAAATTCTTTGAAATTTTGGATTTATTCTTGAAATTCACTTTTTGTGAATTTATTGATGAAAGAGATAGAACTCTACTAGATACAGCCTCCTGTGCGGCTATAGATGGAGTATTACATTTATGTTCTTGCTTCATATCTTGTGAAGCTTTAGATGGAGATAGAATTTTATTAAATTCAGCCTCTTTTGTGGCTATAGATGGAGATAGATTTTTACCTTTATGCTTCATTTCTTGTGGCAATCGATTTGCTTTGCTTTTCGAAGTAATTGATGGAGATAGATTTGTGTTAATATCTTTACTTGAGACTGTTATCCCTGTATATAACAGACTCTTTGTTTGAGACCTCTTTTCTGGGTCTTTGCTTTTCAAATAAACGAATGGGTAGTTATTGTAATATTCTTCATAGGGATAAGATTCATTTGAATCGTTTATTTCTAAAGAAATATATTTATTTTTGTAATTGATACTAGGATTGTATCGAGATAAAAAGTCATGACCAAGCAGGCCATCGTATGAGAGGATAGAGTTATTTCCCACAATTTGTAATGGGTGTTCTAGGATGGAGTTATTATTATTCGAAGATTCTAAATTCAATTTAGCAAAGATGAGCCCTTCCGTAGAAGTGGACTCTGTAAACAAAGTATTTATATTGCAGACAACATCTCTGTAGCAGATGCTATCTGGATTCAATGGATGGAGTTAAATCAGGCTGATCTCTGCTCCAGTATCAATTAAAAATATAAGTTTTGAAGCAGAGAAGATGTCGACACGCAAAGAAAGTGTTAGTGAATTTTTATTAATTTGGACGGGGATACGAATTAATTTGTTGTTGCTTTTGTCGATATTATCTCGGGAATCCTGTGAATTTGCGTTTATGTTTGTATGTGCGAGGGGTTGCCGAAATTGACCCCCCGCTGCATCCAGTTTCCCTGCCTGGATGCCGATGCAGTTCTAATATTCTTCCTATTTTGAGGTGATTTTGCCGAGATATTCGCATTGTTATATCTCGGCGGTGGAGTGCGACTTCCTCGGATTACTGGCTGCTGCCAGTTCTTGCTTTGTGGCTGTCTATTAGCCGTGCTTGCTTGCGCAGCTTTGTTTACATTTTGGAAATTATTGCGATTTCCTTGATTGTCGTTATATCGGGAATTATTTGTAACTCTTGTCCTGCATTCTTCAATAGAATGGCCCATCCGATGGCAATATCGACAAGATGGTAACTGTTGCGGAGATGTGGCATTCTTAAAATCTGGAGGACGTTGCAATTGCAAGTTTAGCTTTGGAGCTGCGTTGAAATTTTGCGTGGAGCGTTGTATGACTGGGCAGCTTGATGCAGTATGCCCCAGTCTATTACAGTTGAAGCATTGTAAATTATGACTCGTATTGTGCCTGAAAGGGACTGGATTTGTCTTGTGATTAATATGAAAGATAGCTTGCTTGAGCTCCAAACGTGATGCGTGATCTAAAATATGCGATTTTAATGCAGAAAAGGATTTATCGGAATGCACTTTTGGTAAGGTCTGTAATTGTGTATTGGATAACCTATCTTCAATTGCTTTGACTGCCTGACACTCATTATCTTTTAACAAAGATCGTAGGAGCACCTTGTCTGTTTTATAGGACTGTGTTGCTTCACTTAGCTTGGATAGTCTTGTACTTAGTCTCTGCAAAAAGTCTTTTACACCTTCCTCTCTTCTTTGTATGGAGTTAGTCAATTGAGATTGTAGTATGGCCCTAGGGGTTTTGACTTCGAAAGTTTGAGCCAATAGCGATTTTAATTCAGACCACTCTGATATCTGGTTATACCCGAATATATAATACGCTTCGGCGGATAGTTTACTCCTTATTAAACTAAGGAGGGAGTGCTTTTCGTTCGCCGTCGATACCGTCGCGTATATATTGTAATATTTTGTTTTGTTTATTTGTATCTTTAAGCTCAAGACTAGGCTTAATTTGCCGCTTTATAGTCTTCAAGCTTTAAAGGTAAGCAAGGCAAGGCTATATGCCGCTTTACTGCCTCTGCTTAGGTCGGTTGATCAGGCTGAAGAGTGCCGCTTTGTGATCAGTAGGCTATGAAGCCGAATTACGAGAAATGAATATACTTCAATGCAGTAATAATCAAGTCTGAGTTCTTTATTCTTTTCTTCGTCTTTTATATAATTGTTTTACATAGATTCTTATGGAAAATCATTCCATAAGCAAGAAATGGCAATTTCAAGAAATGAATTGTCCAATAAGCAAATTCATTGCTTTCTTACTTATTGAATGACCTTTCACAATAATAATTTACATCAATTGTTATGACACACATTTTTGTCACCTACTTGACTTACTTGTAAATGGTATCAAATTGCTGATTCTTAAGATTGTAATTTCTTTTGATAAATCGGAAGTAAATTGTATTTCTGTTTTGTTTTGTATTGTTTTGCAATATGAGATATATTTGCTTACAAGCATGATATGGCGCTTGCACAATAATATATGGGCGTACAATGATGTGCTCATATCATATCATTAAGCATTGTGTATTATTATTATTCATGCTATGTATGTACGTTTGTATATACGTACGTAATGTGTATACTACACCTCTACCCTAATATGAAAAAAAAAAAAAATTTGACTTATAGGATGAATTTTTTTTTTGTATATCTAACTAATTACTTATCTTATTTATTTACATATTTTCATTATGCTACATATTCTACCATATCCTATGCATTTTGTACAGGTATTACTAACTTCTAAATGCTATCTATTATGTACAGTGTTTATATCTAAGTTAGGATTTTACATTTACGTACATTAGTTATCATCTACATTATGTCTACATAATTTTAGTCTATTATTGTGTATGTCTTCAAGGTTATTTCTGATTTTTATTGTGGAATTTACTCCGTTTTGGTCTACTATTTTAAATGGACCTTCGTATGGACTTTCTGATTTTTTTCTAGTTCCTTTTCTTAAGTAAACATAATCATTTACTTTGAAATTTGAGGGTTCTACATTTCTCTTCTGTTGAGACTTTCTTTTTATTTTTGTTACGTTCAGTGATTCTTTTGCTCTATCATGAGCTCTTTGTAATCTGAGTTTTAATTCATTAGCATAATTATCTATGTCATAGATCATTTGTTCATTATTTATTGTTTCTGCTGGTAAGGTTGTTATTTTTCCATAGACCAATTCAAATGGTGTATAGTTTGTATGTGTGTGCGGTGTGGTATTATAGTAAAATATATAGTATGGTATCCACATATCCCAATTATCATTCTCTGTGAAAGACAAGAGATATTCATTTAATACTCTGTGGTTCCTTTCTAGAGATCCAAGTGTTTCATGATGATACGGTGTTGAAGTTATGTGGTTCATGTTAAATATTTTGCATATACTCTTAAATAATTCATTACAAAATTCTGTACCTTTGTCAGTTTTAATCGTTTTGAAGCATCCGTACTTTAGTATGAATTTTTCTACTAATGCTCGTGCTACTATTTCTGCTTCTTTTGTTTCAATTGGAATCGCTTCAACGAATTTTGTGAGTTCACACTGAACTGTTAATATGTATCTGTAACCATTAGATATTCGTAATGGTCCTACTGTATCTATTGAAATAGTCTCGAAACTACTGTTTGGCGTATTTGTGATTACAAATGGTTCTTTGGTATGTTTTATTATTTTATTTCGTGCGCAAGTTTCACAGTTCTTCACATATTCTTTTATTGTTTTTCTCATATTTTTCCAAATGAATTTTTGTTTTATTTTTGCAATGCATCTTTTTATTCCAGCATGTCCTCCATACGGTGAGGAATGGTATTGTTCAATAATCTCTTTTATTTCTTTCGGATCCGTTAATCTTTTTGGAGAGGTATATAATAATAATCTTAGTGGTATTACCATATTATTTGAAACATTTTTATACTGCAGTTCATTGAACTTTTTCTTGAATCTGTTTGAATCTATATATTTAAATATTTTATCTTCATAAGATATTGCTAGCTCATATATTTTATTCTTCTTCATCTTGAGTAACAGTTTCTCCAGGACTAAATCTAAATTTGTCCCTAGATTATCGCTGCACTGTATCGATACTTCATCTTCTTTTATTATTATTTTTGGCAATTTGTTTGAGCGCATATTTTCATTACTTTCATTTATATGAAATTTAATCTTTTTTACATTTCTAGTATCTGAGGTAGACGTACAATCCCATGCATAAAGTTGGCCAAACCTGTCATTGGATATCTCTGTATTCTCTTCAGAGTTAATTTCTTTTGCTTTCTTTAGCATTCCTCTCGTGATTATATTTATATTTTTTGGGGTCATTTCTTTTAAAAGTTTTGAATTTAATTTTATTCGAGATAGAGCATCTGCATTTGTATTCATTCTACCTTGTTTATATATAATGTCAAAGTCGTAATCCATTAGATCAAGTCGGATTCTGGTTAATTTGGATGATGGATTTTTGTGAGTGAATAAGCTAACCAAAGGTCTGTGATCAGTTACTACTATAAATTTTCTACCGTATAAGTATGGTCTGAAATAATTTATTCCCCAGTGGATTCCTAAAAGTTCTTTTTCAATTATTACCTTGTTTACTTCATGTTTGTTGAGAGTTCGACTCGCATAGCAAATTGGTCTATCTTCACCAATTGTTCCTTGAGAAAGAACCGCGCCTAAGGCTTGATCTGAGGCGTCAGTGGTTAAGATGAATGGTTGTTCAAAATCGGGATATTTGAGAATTGGTGGATTGATTAATTTGTTTTTAAGATTTTCGAATGAGTTGTTACATTCTTCTGACCACTCAAAAAGTTTGTTCTTTTAAAGAAGGGAATTCAGAGGTTTTTCTATGTTTGCGAAATTTGGTATGAAACGTCTATAATAATTGCAAAATGCGATGAATCTTCTGACTTCGTCAGCATTTTTAGGAATAGGGTAATTTTGAATAGTGTGATGCTTATTAGGATGAGTTTTTATACCTTTTTCTGTTATTTGATGACCGAGGTATATTACTTCTCTTTTTAGAAAATTGCATTTACTGGGATTAAGTTTCAGATTATATTTTTGAAGTCTTTGAAAATTTTTTTCGAGATTTTTGTTATGATGTTGAAGACTACATCCAAAAACAATAATGTCATCAACATATATAAAAGCATTAGATTCTAGACCACTGAGTGCTATAGATAACATTCTTTGGAAGCTGTTTGTTGAAATCTTCAAGCCGAATGGCAAACGTTTAAAGTGAAAGTGTCCTCGATTTGTCGAGAATGCTGTTAAATGTCTTGAATTTGGATTGATTTCAATTTGGTGAAATGAACTTGTCATGTCTAGAGTTGAGAAATATTTCGCTCGACCTAGGTGGTCTAAGACATCTTCAAGTCTAGTTAATGGGAATTTATCATCAACAATTTTTTTGTTGAGCTGTCTAAAATCGACTACAAGTCTCCATTTTTTGGTATCATCCGTACTTTTTTTTGGTACTATCAATAAAGGTGAATTATATGGGCTAGTTGACTTTTCTATTATATTATCCTTAAGCATATCTTGAACTTGATCATTTATTTCTTGTAACTGTGAATGCGGTAAACGGTAATTTTTGACATAAACCGGACTATTTTCAATGCAAGCTATATCTTGTTTGTAAAAGATATTTGCTGTTAATTTTTCATTAGGCAAGTGAAATATACCTTGGTATTCTTCACACAAGTGTAGTATTGAATTTTTAGCTTCTGTTGCTAGAATCTTTGAATGTTGTATTAAGCGGATTTAATACATAATAGTGTTTTAATGATTGAATTTCAGGCGTGAAATTTTCTAAATTAACTTTCAAATCTGTCGTATTTAAGATCTTTATATGGGCGATGGCTTGAGCTGGGACTATTGTATTGGCAATGAATACTCCTTTGCAAATTTCTTGGTTATAAATTACACTGTCTTCCTTGATGTTCAGACGTACTGCCTTTATTACTTCGCATCTTGGAGGAATAGTGATAAAGCTGTTAAAATTGCTTCTTATTGGTATCACTATTTCTTCATTCTGCGTATGTATGGCGAGTGTAAATGTCTCATAATCAATTTTGCATAAGTATTTCATTAAAAAATCTCTGCCAATTATACCATGAGTCAATAATGGTAAGTTATTGTCTACCATATGAAATTTGTGACTTAGATTAAAGTTCTCATACATTAGTTTCATGACTGTTGTTCCAAAAGATAATGTTTCAATGTTTGTTATGCCCGTAATTTTGCACGTTTCATCTTCATCTAAATAATAATCATTTAAATTATTTTATTTGCAGATAGATATGTCTGCACCTGTATCAATTAGAAAATTAATGTTTTTACCAGACAATTTGTCTTTTAATGTTACAAAGTTTGTTACATTATTGTTTAGTTGAAGAATTCGCGTATTTATATGTTTTTTTATTTCGATGCAGTACCTGGGCTGCTGTTGTTTGCTGTGTCTTGGATAAAATTTACTGTACGTTGCCTATTGTATTGTGAGTGGTTTATATTGTTGTTGTTCGAGCGTGTATAGTTACTGTGCTTTTGAAAATTTTTACTGGTGTTAAAATTTGAATTATTTCTTTGTGTATTATAGTTTCTGTTATTTGAAAATTTTCTTTGTGTTTGTCCACTGTTACTTTGATTGTATCTATCCTGTGTAAAATTGTTATAGCTATTATTGTTTGGAAACGATCTATAATTTCTATTAAAGAATCTTTGCTTGCTTTGAAATTGTTTATTATATGAATATATCTGTGGTTCTAGAGGTTTCTCAATTTGTGAAGCTAGTGCAGCTGCTTCAGAGAATTTCGTGCATTGTGCTGCAAAAATTGTTGGTTTGAGATTTTCATTTAAACCATTTTGAAAAATATTAAGTGCCAGTTTATCATTTAATTTGGTTACCGTTTCTCTATTAACTTCACCTACTTCTTGAATTTGTAGGTTATTCAAGTCATTTATCAGATTTAACACTTTGTCCGTGAATACTTTGATTCCTGAATTTCTTTGTTTTAGTTCAGCGAGTTGTGAATAAATTTTTTGTGGTGTGTTACCTGATTTAAAACTTGCTTTCAGTGTTGTCCTCAACTCTTTCACTGATATTGGTGTTTCCGCTGTGACCATTCTATTCTTTGCCTTATGGGATTTTCTTGCGTTCCAAACGAAATTTATTAACTCTTTCTTGGAGTCATCTTTTAATGTTTTATCATATAATTCTATGATTGTTAGGAAAATATCTAATTCCTTGTATTCTCCAGCAAATTCTGGAATTATTTTTAATGCTGTCACTATGTCAAATGCAGCCATTTTTATTCTATTGTTGTCTTCTGTAGTTTCACAACTAGAATCCGAATCGTAGTCTAATCTTGTCTCGTTGTAGCTTTCCTCAATTTTCAAATTTATACAATATTTTGCTTTCAGGTATATACCATTGAATCTTTGTATTGCAGTCTCTAAATCTTTACTCGAATATTGTACTTTTAATCGATTTGCTATAGATTCGAATTCCTTATGAATCTCCTTTAATCTAGTAGACTTGTTTAGGAGATTTTGAACCGAAAATTTTCTTTGGGGGTTTTTAGTGAAAGCTTGGTGTAGTTTTTCTACTTTCTTGATTAATTTCTCGCAATCTTTCATCAAAATTTAAAATTTATCGTAAGACATGGTTTATATTTTAATTTTCTTTATTTATTCATAAATTTTTTTTTTTTTTTTTTGTATTTATATATTTTTACTCTACACTTTAAATGATATATTTTAAAATAATGTTAAGTAGATACCATAATTTATAATCAAATCCTCTATAAAAAAAATCTATTTAAGATATAATTTCTTTGAATATTTGCTTAAGTTATACAACATATTCGTAAGTACTTTGAACAATTGATAAATATAAATTTTTTTTTTTTTTTTTTTTTTAAACTCTTACTACAGTA
Source organism: Dioctria linearis (assembly GCA_963930735.1). Taxonomy (NCBI): domain Eukaryota; kingdom Metazoa; phylum Arthropoda; class Insecta; order Diptera; family Asilidae; genus Dioctria; species Dioctria linearis. The sequence goes on along the minus strand of OZ005740.1, from coordinate 125,244,241 downwards.
TTCGAATATCGTTTCTTTAAACCTTTTTTATGCTCTTTGTAAAGAAAGTAAAGAAATGGAATTAGTTTAAGTAATAATATTATTAACAGTATTGTTAATATTTGATTATTTTCTATCTGTACTGTGTCTTCTATGTTGATGTTGTTGACAATTTCCCCGTTATTGTCCGCCTGTTTTGACTGCGTTTTTCCCATTCTAACTTTTGTAGTGGTTAAGTGTCTTCTTGTAATATTCGTTGTATGGAACTATAGGTTGTTCTCCTGCTTTCTTGCTTTCAACTTTTTCTTCGTAAATTCTCCTCGATAGATTTCTTCTCTGGATATCTTTGGGCTGCTGCAGTTGTTTAACCTTCTTTTGGAGATTCCTTTGCTCGTTCTTCGGCTGTTTAGCTTTCTGTAGTAGTTCCTTCTTCAATTTCTTGTCCGTTGTTATAGGAATGATGCGATGAATTTCGCCTAACTGCTGCCTTAGTTTAACTGCCTTCCCTCCTCTTGGCCTCTTCGTCAGCTTGCTCTGTAACGTGTTTAATGAAATTGGCTGTGGACCTGCTTGCGGGTTGGCTCGTATTTCCTTCTGTAGCGCAGATGCCTTCTGTCTATACTCCTCCAGTGTAATCTTTTTGTATTTGGCGTTATTTGTAGGCTCATATGTCACGGTCGCCATGTAATATTTTGTTTTGTTTATTTGTATCTTTAAGCTCAAGACTAGGCTTAATTTGCCGCTTTATAGTCTTCAAGCTTTAAAGGTAAGCAAGGCAAGGCTATATGCCGCTTTACTGCCTCTGCTTAGGTCGGTTGATCAGGCTGAAGAGTGCCGCTTTGTGATCAGTAGGCTATGAAGCCGAATTACGAGAAATGAATATACTTCAATGCAGTAATAATCAAGTCTGAGTTCTTTATTCTTTTCTTCGTCTTTTATATAATTGGTTTACATAGATTCTTATGTAAAATCATTCCATAAGCAAGAAATGGCAATTTCAAGAAATGAATTGTCCAATAAGCAAATTCATTGCTTTCTTACTTATTGAATGACCTTTCACAAAAATAATTTACATCAATTGTTATGACACACATTTTTGTCACCTACTTGACTTACTTGTAAATGGTATCAAATTGCTGATTCTTAAGATTGTAATTTCTTTTGATAAATCGGAAGTAAATTGTATTTCTGTTTTGTTTTGTATTGTTTTGCAATATGAGATATATTTGCTTACAAGCATGATATGGCGCTTGCACAATAATATATGTGCGTACAATGATGTGCTCATATCATGTCATTAAGCATTGTGTATTATTATTATTCATGCTATGTATGTACGTTTGTATATACGTACGTAATGTGTATACTACAATATCATCTCAACTTGAAATGAATAAAGTTGGGGATTAGCGATCTATCTTCTGATAGAAAGACGGTAGCTTGGTCTCTAAAGGAGACATTATGATGATGGTCTGTGAAGTTATGTGTATTATTCGATACGTTTTAGAATCGAGAGTCCAATTGCTCTTGAAGCGCAATTATCGTGTCTGTGTTGTTACGGAGCTATGTTGAGTGATTCACTTGGGACGTAAAGTCCTGACTGCCAGCATGAGCTGACAGAACACTCGTCGGACAGCGTTGACTGTGACTGCAGGGCGGCACGCTAGTTCGCCTCAGCTATTGGCGGAGAGTGTGGGAAGGTTACACGAAAACCGTCCGCTGCCGTCAGCCATAATCAAGAAAGAATTTCGTGCCTACCTATCACAAAAATCCGACACACATTCGGTTCTGAACGGACCCTTACGTCACTTACCTGTATACCATCCTTGAAGGCGCAGATGTTTCGGCCTTACTGCACGCCCAAACACCCATTTGACACTGAGGGCAGTTAGTTTACAGTATCCCTAGTTGACCTGTAAACGAGAGAGAGAGACTAAGCGAGCCTAGACGACCTTCATTCTATGTGAGAGGGCTCCGGAATGGTGAAGGAAGAATTAAAACTCTCAGAATTTCATATTTGCGTTATAATTTCAGAGAAAAACCAAAAAGAAAAATCTCATCGATTCAAAACATATGTATATAAATATGTGAAAATGAATATCGATTAAATAGGCAGGTATCGTATTAAATTATAAATATCTATGAACAGGTATAGTTCCCATTTGAAAAGGTATATAGGTAAGTATACCATGACATTATAAAAGTTTTTGTAAATGAATAATTCTTAATTGGTACAGCCTACTATTTGTGTTCCCCTGAAGGGTAATCACAACAGTATCTTCATTCGTGCCCATAAGTGAATGAACAATCTACAACAAAATTTGTTTCCTCAACCTCAACCTAAATAGACAACACTCTAATTCCGATATACGCTATCAAAATAATATTACTATCCGGAACGATTTCCAACCTGATTATGAATGCCTCTACCTGAAATGTAGTGCAATGCAGTAGGAAAACAGCTCCATTAGAACAACGTTCAAAATAGAATGGTCATAAATATTGCATTAATTATGTTTGCCAATACTGGCCCAATGTAAGTGCTGTAACGAAGAGCTTGAAAGCCGACTGATCTACCTACATTCACATGTACCTGAATGTAGATACATACCGCATCCGACACCTCTTTGCTACAAAATCATATCCAGGATATGTGTGGGTGGCTGCACAGCGAGTATGCCGCTAGCGATCAGCCGGTTTGGGGTGGTTCTTGCCACCCGCATCCCTTCAATGCTTGTTAAGCTGTGCATAAAGAAGCAAAATGTTTGACCGGACAGACGGACGGACAATAAAAGAAAAAATCTATGCAGGCTTCCTCCTCCTTGTGGAACCTGAAAGCCTAGAAAGAAGAAAATTTACTCTATTAAATGCTGCAAAAAAAAAAGAAGAACAGAAGACCTCAGCAACGCCGAACAAGTATTAAATCACCCGGAGAATTTACAACGCTGGCAAATGGACGATTGAGAGAGAGTGAGAGAGCTGAGAGGGGTCTCTGATGTTGTTGAGACCCCGCCTTTGGGTAATTTTGGGTCCAATCGCCCCCATCCACCCTGGCTAAGCCTCCAAAACCGTATCGAAATGCTCAGCCCCATCTGTACGTGTTTTACATCTATTGCCGTGTGTGTGTGGAAACGACCTCCCTCCTGTCCGCGACCATCCCCTTTATGGAACTACTCACTCCATCGCGCTGAATCCGCTACCAACCTGTAAACAAAAGAAGAAAGCAACTTGGAGAAGGGCGGCCAAAGCTGACCAAACTAAATCACCCAAAAGAAGAAGGAAGGCGTATCAAGGAACTCAAAATTTCATCAAGTCCAAATCAAAGTAGTTTATTTATTGAGGATGTTCAAGCATATGAATCACTTACGAGGGAGGAAACCCGATCACAAAAAGACTAACATGGTATATATACAAAAAAAAACTAAAGGAAACAAAGTCTCCAGTTAATATTAATCTAGATCTGAATCCTTACGACTAGCCCTAATAATTGCTTTCCTATTATGTGACATATCGAACCCTGTGATCGACGCCTAACCTTAGATGTACACTAAATGATTTAACACTGTAAAATTAGGAACAAAAGAACACAAAGCAAATAATAATACTTAGAGAAAATTTGAACTAACCTTGTGGTCCGCTATGGACTTACATAACACCTGATTTAATCATATTCGGGGTTTCCTCCTTTACCAAAAGGGTTGGACACTGGTTTTCCAACTATCTGCCAGCTGCGTCAGGACTACGTTGAAGTCTGAGTTCACCTCCTCGCTTCCTTGCTCCTTCGGATATGTTAGAGCGAAATGTTTTGCCGTAACTTCTGCCAGAGGGATACTTCCTCGCTGGTATAAATCCAACTTGCCGTCACGCAGGAAAAAATTTTCAAAATGATCTTTGTTACGTGCAAGGAAACTTTTCCCCAAATTTTCTCTCAGGTTCGCCACTACTATGGTATATAAGACTCACCGACGCACAGGTAAGTATTTCAAATAATGCAAATTATGTGTGCACAGAATGGTTAAACCGAAATTTGCTCTACAGTTTACCAATATGATGATATATGAAAATCACTGTCGCGCAGGTAAATATTCCAATTAATACAAATTACGACTGCATAGAATGAATCAATGAAATATTTTTTCAGTTCACTAATAGGGTGACCTACATAAAAATCGCTGTCGTACAGGTAAGTATTCCAATAAATGAAGTCTATGAATGCGCAACATTAATGCCAACATTTTCTTTCAGTTCACTATTAGGAAGATCTTTGGGGAAAATCACTGTCACACAGGTAAATATTTCCAATACTAAAACTTATGAATGCGCAGCATTAATACTAAAATTTTCTTGCAGTTCACTATTAGAAAGATCTATGTAGAAAATCACTGTCGCACAAGTAAGTAATCCAATTAATAAAATTTCATGAATGCGAAACATTAATACTAAAATTTTCTTTCAGTTCACTATTGGAAAGATCTTTAGGAAAAATCACTGTAGCACAGGTAAATATTCTAATTAATACAATTTATGAATGCGCAACATTAATTCTAAAATTTTCTTTCAGTTCACTATTAAAAAGATCTATATGAAAAATCACTGGCGCACAGGTAAATATTTCAAATATTAAAACTTATGAATGCGCAACATTAATACCAACATTTTCTTTCAGTCCGCTATTAGAAAGACTATGTGAAAAATCACGGCCGCATAGGTAAATAATCCAATTAATAAAACTTAAGAATGTGCAGCATTAACACAAAAATTTTCTTTCAGTTCGCTAGTAGAAAGATCTATGTGAAAAATCACTGGCACACAGGTAAATAATCTAATTATTATCACTTATGAATGTGCAACATTAATACTAAAATTTTCTTTCAGTTCACTATTAGAAAGATCTTTAGGAAAATGACGGTCGCACAGGTAAGTATTCTCATTAACACAATTTATGAATGTGGAACATTAATAACAAATTTTTTCTTTCAGTTCACTATGAGAAAGATCTTTAGGAAAAATCACTGTTGCACAGGTAAATATTCTAATTAACACAATCTATGAATGCGCAACATTAATAACAAATTGTTTCTTTCAGTTCACTTTAAGAAAGATTATTGGAAAGATCTTTAGGAAAAATCACTGCAGCACAGGTAAATATTTCAAATTCTAGAGCTTATGAATGCGCAGCATTAATGCCAAAATTTTCTTTCAGTTCACCAACAAGATGATATACATGAAAATCACTGTCGCACATGTAAATATTCAAATTATAAAATTTACGACCAGAATGAATAAACTAAAATCTTTCTTTCAGTTCACTAATAGAAAGATCTACATGAAAAAAAAATCACTGTCGCACAGGTAAATATTCCAATTAATAAAATTTACGACCAGAATGAATAAACTAAAATCTTTCTTTCAGTTCACAAAATTTTCTTTCAAGAAAATCTGAAATTTTCCACTGCGGATTAGTCGCGAGCCGATGGACAATGCGCGGACGCCTGAAGTTCCGCGGAAAATAAAAAAACACGAAAGGAGAAAATCCCCAAAGGAAAGCAAAAAAACCCTAAGACTGATTTTAAATAAAGCGGAATCGCGACTCAATTTTTCTGCGACCGCTCTCGTTCAAAGCAAAAAGCAACTTCCCGAATACCAGCGGTCTCCCTACATTCCATCGTTCTTCACTCAGCCACCGGCAAGCGAGCGCTTTTTTTCTTCTCAAATTTTTTTGTTCTTTTTTTCAAGCCTGCTGCAACACATTGCATGATGGCATCACGCGATCTGTTACAGCTAGGCGAATTTCCGTTTTCGTCGCTTTGATATGGTTGACTAGCGATAAGTTTTAAACGAAAAATTGTATTTTGTGCTCATTTTGCACATTTTAGAATTTTTCGCCTGAAAATATTCTGCTGTTGTTGTTGTTTCTTTTAGATCTGGACTTGTATGCGGGTATGTATAAATATGTCTTTTTTTTAAGGAATTTTTTTAATATGAAGAAGTAGCATAGGGGTACTTCTTGTAAATATATGGATTTTATCTTATATTTTTCCAGGAATTTTTGTACTATGGAGATGTAGCATAGGGCTAGTTCTTGAAAATATATAAATTTCATCTTTTCAGGAATTTTCTAATATGAAGAAGTAGCATAGGGCTACTTCTTGAAAATATATAGATTTTAACTTTTCAGGAATTTTCTCATATGGAGAAGTAGCATAGGGCTACTTCTCGGAAATAGCTAAATATTATTAAATTATATACTCTGGAAAATCATGGGGATTTCTCTACAGACGTAGAGCAGCCTAACAAAAGTAGCGTAAGGGGAATACGCTACAGCGTGGGGACAACCCACCGAGAATAGAGTCTCATGCCGGGCAAAACGAGGAAGGGAGAGGAAAGAGAGAAAAGAAAAGAAACAAGAAGGTCGACTCGGGAGGTGAACTATGAATAATATTTTTGCAGCAGGGAATAGATCCACCCACAACGCGCCCAACGTGGGGACGACCCACAAGATTTTCAAGTCGGGCATACACTATACCCTGGGTTATTGAGAAATCGGATCCCATCTGCGGCCCTGATCCAAGTTCGTCTTGGACGAGGGAGGACTTATCTACCGATAGTCGTCGTCTACCAACTCGCCTCGCCCAATGAACTGACCAGCAAGAGGTGCAGCGATTGATTTTTGGGTACCCGGAATGTTCGGCCCGAGATTACGACTTCGTCGGTGAAATGCCGCTACTTATCGTTCTGGGTTCTGCCGAATCCAGTCGCAACACCCCGGAAATTCCCCCAATCCCAAGAGGGGAAATCGCTCCGTAACAGATAGAATTTATCTATCAACTCACTCAGGATGACGGAAATCCCGCGGGATGCATCAAGCGGGCTCAAGCTCTAAAGAAATTGAAGAAAGGACAGGAAAGAAAAATCCTTCAGATGAAGGCTAACCCAGAAGGTGTTAGTAACAAAGACTGGGACCATCTTGTTAGTTTAGAGATTACACACAATATATAAAAAAACTACACTCCACTGAGGCTTCAGCCACACCAACCACCGCTCGGAGACCTTTTAATTGAAAGAAAACTGAAGAAAGACAGAAAAATAAAATCCTTCAGGTGAAGGCTAACCCGAAGTGGTTAGTAACAAAGTGAAAGAGGTTTATCACCCACCACTGAGGAAGTAGTAGGAGGGTTTGCGATAACCTGTAGTTCATAATTGAAGCTTGCCGGATGCCTTCTTGGGGCTACCGAGATCTAATAAACTTCGATCTAAGTCTTCATCCTGAGCATGGAAAAAGAGAAACAAAAAAAATTTCCAAAGAAGGGAACTTACTAAAGGCACCTTGAAAGAATGCGAAAAGAAATAGAATTACTGCGTGCCTGATAAAGAAAATAGATCTTAGCCTATAATAGCCATTCACAAGATAAAGCCGATATAGTCCGACTGACAATCCGACTAGGAAAATGGCTTCTATGGTACTACCAATAACATTCAAACTTAACAAACACGACAGTGATTCGATAGCTCGTAAAGAAAACAAGGTTGGTTCTACTTATCTTGATCATTGGATTACTTGCAGTGTCAGAGACGAAAAAAAAATTTATATGCACAATGCATAGACAATATAAAAATAAGATTTCGCACTACTTAAGTTGCATCGAAGTGGCTCACCTAGAACTGGACAATTATCACGCTAACAATATAAATAAATCTTGAAAATAAACGCAAAAAAAACGACGGTGATATTGGTAATAGTTAAGATTGAGTCAATGAATAAAACTTACGAAACACATATATATAGCCTCAAGAATGAAATGAAGCGTCGATATTTTCCCTTCATGAAGAGCGCGGCATCACGGCACGACGAGAGGTGAGACACACTCGTTCCACACACGCAAGAAAATAAAATGAACATCAATAAGCTTCAGCCACTGCTGAAAAAAAGATAATAAAAAAAGTCTACCACATCTTCAGCCATTGCTGAAAGCGTAAAAACAAAATTCTCTCTCTCTCTCTCTCTCTCTCTCTCTCTCTCCCCTCTCGATTATTCTCCAAGGCGTTCGCTCAGAATCAGGCTAGTCGCTAAGCCTTCGGTCACTCTATACTACGACGAGCTCTAACAAGAAACGTGTACATGGGGAGGGGAAGGTTGGTGCAATGTCAGAGGTCGGAACTTGAAGTTGCCGTCTTACAATGCATGGTCGTGACAAGCACTCCCTTAGTCAAGGACAAAAATCAAGAGAGATGAACATCGTTCATCAACTTGACGAGGGACTTAGGTCAACAAATCAAGGAAAGGTGAGAGGTCGGTGATTAAGTGGCTGCTGGTACTCGAGTAAGAAGCCGTAGCGGTGATTTGTATATGGAAATAAATCTGAATGGGACAACCCAACTAAAACTAAATATCTGTGCGGGACAACCCAACTAAAACTAAATATCTGAACGGGACAACCCAACTAAACCTAGAAATCTATGCGGGACAGCCCAACTAAACTAAATATCTGTGCGGGACACCCCAACTAAAGCTAAGAATCTATACGGGACACCCCAACTAAACTAGAAATCTATACGAGACAACCCAAACAAAACTAAAAAGAGATAATACAGGGCAAACCAACTGAAACTAAAAAGAGATAATACGGGCTTCTTCTCGGAACTAGCAGAAGTTAACAGAATTAGTTTCAAAAACGTATGCATCGCATACAACGCTAACTGACCACTGATCGACTTAGCCTCCCATCACTAGAAGTTAGGGAAGGTTGACGGGGAATGACAAAACCAAAAAAAAGTCACCTTCAACTCGTGTGGGACTCCGCTCCAAGATCAAAGTCGCGCATTGCATCGATCACTCCAAGTCGGATAACAATCTAGGGGATGCTCAACAGCCATCCTCCCGTCAGAGTGATCGTAGCAGCCCTTAATGGAGCCATAGGAGTGGAGCACCACGCAAGCGCGAAAAGTTAGAAAAAGGATCATTCGAACTGCTAGGCTGCATCAACCCAACAAGGACAAGGTCAAAATAGATGAACGTCGTTCATCAACTTGTTGAGTTGAGACAGACGTGCGGTTCTTCAGGTAGGCCTGCATCGAGTGGTCAGCTGTTCAGTGGCCGCGAACCGAAGCTTCGCTTCCCAGTGGTCCCCGCAAGCCCAAAGCCCGCATATATACCACTGAAGAGAAGAGCACTTCAATGCTAGAAACTGGAAAGTTTCGAAGGTTTAGATAAGAAATAAAATTCCAAGTGGTCATCACCCCGGTGTCCACGAGCCGAAGCTTGGCTTCAAAGGTGGTACGCCTCGCGCAAAAAACTCGCTTGCTGCCAAGGAGGTGAGCACTTAGATAAAAGAAACTATTAAATTTAAGGTAGAAATTGACTTAGACTTAACCGAAGCCAGTTTACGATCGCACATACAGCCAGAACCATGGTCGAGTGACCCAGCCGCGACACAAAGGTCGGGCCTAACGAGAGCCAAAAAGGAGCTATCATGGAAGTAACGCACTCCACAGAAGCAACAATAGCTCTGCGTAGACCCAGCAACTTGCATCCGCCAGGCAAATCATTTGCCTCGGCTTAAAACAAACTGAGGTCTTGCAAAACAAAGATTAGCTCTAATAGTGATAATAACACAAAAAAAAAATTGAGAAAATAACATTGAAATAGCAATTGCATTCTAGTCAAGAGAAGCTTGACTAAATGCGAAGAAGAAAAAAACAAAGATTGGGCGCCATTTGTAACACAAATGGGCGGCCAGGAAAATCAAAAATTAATTTTGAAATAGTAATTGCACTTTAGTCAAGAGAGGCTTGACTAAAGGCCGAAAAAAAGCAATTTTGGGCGCCATTTGTAACGATAAATGTGCGACCAGCAAAATCAAAAATTTAACTAAAAATTGTTCTTGACTAAATGCCTGAAAGAAAAACCGGTTTGGGCGCCATTTGTAACGACAAATGGGCGACCAGAAAAAAAATAAAACTTAAACGAGAAATGGTACTTGTACTCTAGCCAAGTGAAGCCTGACTAGAGACCAAAAAAAAACCTTTGGGCGCCATTTGTAACGACAAATGGGCGGCCAGAAAAATCAAAAATTAAAGTTGAAATTAAACTAACAATTTAGCCAAGAGAGGCTTGACTACTAGCGGGGAAAAAAACCAAAACTTGGGCGCCATTTGTAACGCAAATGGACGGCCAGAAATATAACCAATAAAAATAAGATCTTAAAGCAAAAAAACAGCTTGGGCGTTATTTGTAACACAAATGGGCGACCAGAAATATAACCAAGAAAAATAAGATCTTAAAGCAAAAAAACAGTTTGGGCGCCATTTGTAACACAAATGGGCGATCAGAGATACAACAAAAATAAACCTTGATATTAAAACAAAAGAAAACCGCTTGGGTGCCATTTGTAACGAAGAGCTTGTCAGCCGACAGATCTACCTACATTCACATGTACCTGAATGTAGATACATACCGCATCCGACACCTCTTTGCTACAAAATCATATCCAGGATATGTGTGGGTTTCTGCACAGCGAGCATGCCGCTAGCGATCAGCCGGCTTGGGGTGGTTCTTGCCACCCACATCCCTTCAATGCTTGTTAAGCTGTGCATAAAGAAGCAAAATGTTTGACCGGACAGACGGACGGACAATAAATGCAAAAATCTATGCAGGCTTCCTTCTCCTTGTGGAACCTCAAAGCCTAGAAAAAGGAAAATGTACTCTATTAAATGCTGGGAAAAAAAAGAAAAACAGAAGACCTCAGCAACGCCGAACGAGTATTAAATCACCCGGAGAATTTACAACACTGGCAAATGGACGATTGAGAGAGAGTGAGAGAGCTGAGAGGGGTCTCTGATGTTGTTGAGACCCCGGCTTTGGGTAATGTTGCGCCCAATCGCCCCCATCCACCCTGGCTAAGCCTCCAAAGCCGTATCGAAATGCTCAGCCCCATCTGTACGACTTTTACATCTATTGCCGTGTGTGTGTGAAACGACCTCCCTCCTGTCCGCGACCATCCCCTTTATGGAACTACTCACTCCATCGCGCTGAATCCGCTACCAACCTGTAAGCAAAGAAGAAAGCAACTTGGAGAAGGCCGGCCAAAGCAGACCAAACTAAAGAAGAAGGAAGGCGTATCAAGGAACTCAAAATTTCATCAAGTCCAAATCAAAGTAGTTTATTTATTGAGGATGTTCAAGCATATGAATCACTTACGAGGGAGGAAACCCGATCACAAAAAGACTAACATGGTATATATACAAAAAAAACTAAAGGAAACAAAGTCTCCGGTTAATATTAATCTAGATCTGAATCCTTACGACTAGCCCTAATAAGCGCTTTCCCATTATGTGACTTATCGAACCCTGTGATCGACGCCTAACCTTAGATGTACACTAAATGATTTTAACACTGTAAAATTTGAAACAAAAGAACATAAAGCAAATAATAATACTTAGAGAAAATTTGAACCAATCTTGTGGTCCGCTTGGACTTACATAACACCTGATTTAATCATATTCGGGGTTTCCTCCTTTACCAAAAGGGCTGGACACTGGTTTTCCAACTATCTGCCAGCTGCTTCAGGACTACGTTGAAGTCTGAGTTCACCTCCTCGCTTCCTTGCTCCTTCGGATATGTAAGAGCGAAATGTTTTGCCGTAACTTCTGCCAGAGGGATACTTCCTCGCCGATATAAATCCAACTTGCCGTCACGCAGGAAAAAAATTTCAAAATGATCTTTGTTACGTGCAAGGAAACTTTTCCCAAATTTTCTCTCAGGTTCGCCACTACTATGGTATATAAGACTCACCGACGCACAGGTAAGTATTTCAAATTATGTGTGCACAGAATGTTTAAACCGAAATTTGCTCTACAATGTACCAATATGATGATATATGAAAATCACTGTCGCGCAGGTAAATATTCCAATTAATACAAATTACGACTGCATAGAATGAATCAATCAAATATTTTTTCAGTTCACTAATAGGGTGATCTACATAAAAATCGCTGTCGCACAGGTAAGTATTCCAATTAATGAAATCTATGAATGCGCAACATTAATGCCAACATTTTCTTTCAGTTCACTATTAGGAAGATCTATGGGAAAATCACTGTCACACAGGTAAATATTTCCAATACTAAATCACTGTCACACAGGTAAATATTTCCAATACTAAAACTTATGAATGCGCAGCATTAATACTAAAATTTTCTTGCAGTTCACTATTAGAAAGATCTATGTAGAAAATCACTGTCGCACAGGTAAGTAATCCAATTAATAAAATTTCATGAATGCGCAACATTAATACTAAAATTTTCTTTCAGTTCACTATTGGAAAGATCTTTAGGAAAAATCACTGTAGCACAGGTAAATATTCTAATTAATACAATTTATGAATGCGCAACATTAATTCTAAAATTTTCTTTCAGTTCACTATTAGAAAGGTCTATAGGAAAAATCACTGGCGCACAGGTAAATATTTCAAATATTAAAACTTATGAATGCGCAACATTAATATCAACATTTTCTTTCAGTCCGCTATTAGAAAGACTATGTGAAAAATCACGGCCGCACAGGTAAATAATCCAATTAATAAAACTTAAGAATGTGCAGAATTAACACCAAAATTTTCTTTCAGTTCGCTATTAGAAAGATCTATGTGAAAAATCACTGGCACACAGGTATATAATCTAATTAATATCATTTATGAATGTGCAACATTAATACTAAAATTTTCTTTCAGTTCACTATTAGAAAGATCTTTAGGAAAATGACGGTCGCACAGGTAAGTATTCTCATTAACACAATTTATGAATGTGCAACATTAATAACAAATTTTTTCTTTCATTACACTATGAGAAAGATCTTTAGGAAAAATCACTGTTGCACAGGTAAATATTCTAATTAACACAATCTATGAATGCGGAACAATAATAACAAACTGTTTGTTTCAGTTCACTGTTAGAAAGATTATTGGAAAGATCTTTAGGAAAAATCACTGCAGCACAGGTAAATATTTCAAATACTAAAACTTATGAATGCGCAGCATTAATGCCAAAATTTTCTTTCAGTTCACCAACAAGATGATATACATGAAAATCACTGTCGCACATGTAAATATTCCAATTAATAAAATTTACGACCAGAATGAATAAACTAAAAATTTTCTTTCAGTTCACTAATAGAAAGATCTACATGAAAAAAAAATCACTGTCGCACAGGTAAATATTCCAATTAATAAAATTTACGACCAGAATGAATAAACTAAAATCTTTCTTTCAGTTCACAAAATTTTCTTTCAAAGAAAATCTGAAATTTTCCACTGCGGATTAGTCGCGAGCCGATGGACAATGAGCGGACGTCTGAAGTACCCGCGGAAAATAGAAAAAAAACACGAAAGGAGAAAATCCCCAAGAAGGGAAAGCAAAAAAGCTCTAAGACTGATTTTAAATAAAGAGGAATCGCGACTCAATATTTCTGCGACCATTCTCGTTCAAAGCCAAAAAGCAACTTCCCGACAACCAGCAGTCTCCCTACATTCCATCGTTCTTCACTCAGCCACCGGCAAGCGAGCGCTTTTTTTCTTCTCAGAATTTTTTGTTCTTTTTTTCAAGCCTGCTGCAACACATTGCATGATGGCATCACGCGATCTGTTACAGCTAGGCGAATTTCCGTTTTCGTCGCTTTGATGTGGTTGACTAGCGATAAGTTTTAAACGAAAAATTGTATTTTGTGCTCATTTTGCACATTTTATAATTTTTCGACTGAAAAATATTCTGCTATTGTTGTTGTTTCTTTTAGATCTGGACTTGTATGCGGGTATGTATAAATATGTCTTTATCTTTTCAGGAATTTTTTTAATATGAATGTAAATATATAGATTTTATCTTTTATTTTTTCAGGAATTTTTGTATTATGGAGAAGTAGCATAGGGCTACTTCTTGAAAATATATAAATTTTATCTTTTATTTTTCCAGGAATTTTTATATTATGGAGAAGTAGCATAGTGCTACTTCTTGAAAATATATAAATTTCACCTTTTCAGAAATTTTCTAATATGAAGAAGTAGCATAGGGCTACTTCTTGAAAATTTATAAATTTTAACTTTTCAGGGATTTCATGGGGTTTTCTCTACAGACGTAGAGAAGCCAAACAAAAGTAGCGTAAGGGGGTATACGCTACAGTACATACAAAATAGTATTACGGTTACTGTGGTGTTCGTGGACAGCCTCGATTGTACATGATCATAGTCAATATTTGGATTCAATAAATAATATATTGATAAAAAAAATAATACTAAATACTTTGGCTTACGTTTTGGTCTGCGTGTTCCCCTCGAAGGAGCTCCCTGGAGGCGATAAGTAGCTTAGATGGCTGAAACAGAAACAAAATTATCGATTCTACGTCCTTTAAGAAAAATCTAACATCTTAGGAGTCTTGCGTGACTCTTTTTACTGCAAATGGTCAATCGATTGATTGCATTTTAAAAATTTATCACCACATCTGTCCCTCATTGGACTAGTCAGATTCTCGGGACTTTAAATTGAAAAAAAAATATATATATGATGTCAATCTAATTGTAGGTGGGCGCATCCTAATCCTGCTTAAAATTGTTCGTCCGGATCTTTAACGCTTCCTTTTTAATTCAAGTCTTCAAAACTATCTAATTTGAGTAATTTAATCGTAATCACTAATTATTTAAGTTTAGAATCTTCAATCATATTCATTTCGTTGTAAATTATTAACATAACTGCTGTGAAAATTCAAAATGCTCCTCTCAACGGGCTTTACACTAATTCATCTCGCTTTAGTACATTGAAATATTGAAGTAACTTAACAATTTTGTCGAAAAGGACTAAACTTCTCTTCTGTTGGGCTTTATGTAATTTTACTTTTACTTTTACTCTCAATATCGCACGTTTGGAATTCACGCGCCCTTCTCTTACTCCGAGCTATTGCAACATTTTTCGGAAGTTTAATTGTTCTCTATTTCACTGAACTCTTAACGTATATTGTAACTACCGTATATATATATATGTATTAATATAATAAAAACTTATTAGAGATATCTATTTCAAGGAACTTTATTTAACAGATGTACAGGCAAGCGTCCCCTTTTCATCTTTCATCACAGCGTGAAATTGGACGCCATTTCGTATTCAATTATGACACCGTACCGTTCCCCGTTTATTTCTAAAATCTTAAATTCTCCGTTATCTTCCCTGCATAAATGGGGTTCAGGGCTCCATGGTCCTACTTCTTTGAAAGCCACTTTCTCTTTTTCCTTTTTATTTTTTTTTAATATATTTATATTTTCTTTGTTGTGATGTTTGTCACATAGCCTTTTTATTTTACCCTTGTGATTTGCCAGGCGACATTTGGAGTCGGAAGTGTCTGAACGCCGCCAAAAGTGGTAAGGATTACGGATAATCTACTCATCCATTGATGATAGTCCCCTACTCTTTATCATGCAGATCTGCGTTCGTCAGGGTCACTCTTAGATTTTGCTATTCACCATATACCAAGTATTATAAGCGATGCCCGTAATTTAGGAAAATTATCTTCTCTACTTCAATAATAAACTACTTTCATACACTTCACGGCTATTGTATGACCAAATTAAATTCTTTTCCTGACTTCTTCGGAATGGCGACTTTAATCAAAAAGAAACTTCTTCCGCCCTCTCAGAATCTTCTTCTTATTCCGTCCCATCGACGTGTCACACCGAGACCGAGGAACCGCATTTCTCTCGGCGGCGTGCGTTTTTGTTTTCTGCTCTCGAAGCAGGCTTACATGCTTGCTTCAGTACGTGTAGCATATTGCTATATGCAATACGCTACGACCATAACAGTGTGTGATGTTTTTACCTCGGCGTAAGCATAATTTTTGAAATAGTCATGCTCCAAATCGTTAGGCCCGGTATATGAAATTATTTCACTATGCGTTGCCTCAAAATCATCCCAGTTTTTGCGTAATGAATTGATCTTTTGTGTCAGATATGTCTGGGTTGTAGTCGATAATGAATCAAAATTGATCGATTGTGTAATTCGTGATATAGACTTTTGCCTATGATCCTGCAGCCTGAACCGTGTTGAATTAGATTGATTATTTTCCGCGTTGTCCTGGTTATCGGCTGCAGCTGTTCTGTGAGAAGCTTTGGGGGTATGATGTAAAAGGGGTTATTTGTCCGCTCTGTGTGGATTGATATGGACTTCAACCTGTCAGACAGAGTTGCCTTTGTAAGATTGTACCAGTACTCTTTACTATAGCATGACTGTTTGAAATAATCATGAGTCTCATAAAATTCATCATGATCTTGAATCAGGGTTTCAATTTTTCAAATGAAGCCCTCAGTTCTTCCAACTTTTGGAGTTCTCAGAAGTAAAATCTGAAGTCCTTTTGCTTTTATTGGCTCTATGATAATCGGCCAGAATTTGTCTGATTTCTGCCGTTTTTTGGACTTGTGACAAGCAAAGCTTATCGAAAGATTCAATTTCTTCGTTTGTCATGTTTAAAAATTTATGAATTAAAATCGGGAAGAAGTTGATTAAATAAAATTAACGAAAGGCTACGAACGCACTACTCACAGAGTAGAGGAAAGCTAGTGCAATAAAAAATTGTCCGTACATACTTTCAGTGTATACGTATGTCTCTGTTTTGTTAAAAAAAAAAAATTTCAATTTTGGAAAAGATTAGTCAAGTAGAATTCTGATTTTTTGTAGTCGTGTGTAATACGAAAAAACATATTCATATATCCAGCTGGAATAAAAATCTCTCCTTCCAATCAGTATCTTCTCCTGATCGATAGGCGCATGGAGCTCTATCGCAGGGGATCGATTGTTGTTTATCCCGAAGTCCTCTGGCCAGCAAGCACACAAGGTCTTACCGCAGAGGTCGCTTCGTGGAAAAGGAGATTTCAACTTTTATATTTAGAATCAACATTTTCTCAAATTAACGAAGATCGAAAGTAATTCTTTTTCACTTTTTGAAATATAAAAATGTGTAAATAATCCGAAAATGTAAATGTGTAACCAACCAGGGAATATAAAAAAAAAAAAACAGAAAATATGTAAATATGTAGATATTCAGGAATTGATGCAAGTAAGTATTTGGAAAATATATAAAATTTATAATAATTAGGAAAAGTGCAAATAGTTAGAAATGCAATAGTTAGATGTAAAATGTGGTTGATAGTATTACAATATTTTATTTTTCTACCTTATTTATTATCCACTATTGGCTTGTAGTTGCTGGAGAATGTTGATGATGGCGCTGGAGGTGTAAGATTTAATTTCCTTTTCGGCTTGTTGCTAAATGAATTTGAATGGTATGATTATAGTGAAGAAGCGCGACGTCCGCGACGACGATTTCTAGTAGTCTTCCTTCCTGGAATCGTCTTGTTGAGGCAGGGATGAAGCCTCCTTGGGTCCCAAGTTGGGGCACTATGGCACTCTAAACTACATAGTTTCCTCTAAGTACTCTTTTTTGAGTACCCGGGCTTATATTTTTTCTTTAATTTTTATTTTTTTTTCTTTAATGTTACCGCCAAAATGTTGATTGGAAATTTAATATAACTTTTTATTATTATTATTATTTTTTTCTTTTTAACTTCTTTTTATGATTCCTCTAATTTATAGTTTTATATTCGGATATTATAAGAATTTTACCCATATTATTATTTTTTTAAAAGGCACTGATTTTTATTTTAAAATTACCGCTGCCAGCAAAATGTTGTTTGCGGTAGATTTTATTGATTTTTTTTCTATTATTTTCGGCACTGATTTATGTAGGTTCCGCTGCCACCAAAATGTTATATGAAGATGTGGGCCGTGCTCCGGGTGGAGAGCTCACAGATTTTATAATAAAGAAAAATATAGAAGAACCCCCTTTTTCCGATTTTTTATTTATTTACAACTCAAACACCCATTATATGATTTTTATTTTGATTTATTATTTATTTTTGTCACACAATATTTTCTTATACTCAATCTTATTTTCAACTTTCTATAACACAAAACAGTTAGGATTCGATTTTGCTTTGATTTATTATTTTTCTTGTATGCGCACAAATTTTCCTATATTCAATCTTATTGACGCCGAACTTTACTAGGTAGATTTAAAAAAACGACTCCTCGAGGTTTGGGCAAATTGCACCCAGGTACCCATAATCGCTTTCCCAGTGTTGTTGTAATTTTGGGGAACGTCCCTTACGTCGTTTCGCGTTGTACAGACAAACAAGGTCACCTTCATTAAATCCGGCTGAATTAGCACGTAAGTCATAGCGGGTTTTCATCCGATCGGTATTTATTGCTAGTTTTGCTCCCGTGATCTTGTGTGCATAAGATAATCGTTATCTAAGTTCCGATACATAATCTTTTGGTAACTTTTGATCACCTGTGGGTGTACCAAGCTTGCGGTCGCTTGGTAAACGCATCTCCTTTCCGAATATGAATTTTGCTGGAGTTTGTCCGGTTGTGTTGTGAACAGCTGATCGATAGGCCATTAGGAACATGGGAATAAGTCGATCCCAATCGCGTTGGTTATAGTCGACTACTTTCTTTAGATGCTCGACCAATGTTCTGTTGAAGCGCTCTACCATGCCATCAGATTGTGGATGCAAAGGAGTTGTTCTGGTTTTTCTTATTCCCAGCATTTTACACATCTACTGGAAGGTCTGTGATTCGAAGTTCCGTGCTTGGTCCGAATGAACTTCTTGGGGTCACCAAATCTACTGACCCAATTCATCATTACTTGTTCCGCAACTGTGGTTGACTCTTGATTAGGGATTGCATAAGCTTCAGACCATTTACTGAAATAGTCAATAGCAACTAATATATGTCGGTTACCGTTATCTGCTTTTGGAAAAGGTCCAGCGATGTCTACGGCTATCCTTTTAAATGGGGCTCCTACATTATACTTACGCATTTCTTTTGACTATCAGAACCAGCTTAACACAAGCTCGCTGCATGGACACGTTTAATAAATAAACGTCTCAACAATACATGCGTTTCATCACTTAGTCGGTGTTAGTATTAGTATGTTACTGTTGTATACACAACATTCAATAAAAAACCTGCGGATTCATAAAATCCCTAATAAAGAAAAATAAGGAAAAACGGCACATTCCTAAAGAAAAATTAAAATCAAGTCATGAAAAGGGTCCTATAAGCTAGTCACACTTAACAACGTGACCAGCTTATCTATTCACACGCAAAGAAAGTTGCATCAGCAATTTCTTTGCATGGCCCACTTGAAAAAGGCGACAAATAAAGTCGAATTCCATGACAAATCTTACCCTCAGTAAGATTTGTCAGCATAAAATATAAATTCAATCGCGCAACAAAGTAATAAAAAGATAAAAGCGACGCGAGAATTCAAGTGCGCAACAATGTAAGAAACGATAAGACGACGGGTTGGTGGCTCGATATTTATGAAAATATCGGGTTTCACCTCCGTCCGGCGAGAAATTTTTGTGGGCATGATTAAACATGCCCAACGATAATATATTTTCTCAGGATAGGAATGCTAATTAAGCATTTTCCTATCCTGACCGTCGAGACTTAATTAATGAAAAATTAAAAGTCGAATGGGAGTTCGTTTACAACCTCACAACGGGTCGCATCGCGAATTTTATATATTAAAAAACAGATTCGAGTTTTAAAAAGATAAAATAAAATTATATGGTGAAGTGATCTGGTTCTAACCCCGGTGAAGCTTTGGTCGCGCGACACAAGTGGCTGGACCATTTTTAATTTGTTTAATAAAAGAAAAACGAAAGCTAGTGTATAATAGTGAATAAAATATAAAAGTACAAATAGGAAACAATTCAAGGTTGTTTTAATTTGTCAAATCCCTCATAACAACAGTGCGCGGTGTTAAAGTGACTACGTTAAAAGGCGCCCGATAATATGCAACAAATTGGCGCAGTCGGTAGGACCAAGGTAGCTTGATCTCGCTAAATAATCAAAAGCTTAAATTCCTTGATCCTGCGAACAAAAAGGGGAACCTTTGACGACGCTATTCAAGCCAAGTCACCCCCAACACTCGGGTAGATTTCATCTGTAGGCGCCTCTGCTCCAGGCGAGCACGCGTTCACCCAAGTCAGTGCACAAGCACCACCGAGGGAAATCAAGACTACAAAAAGGCAACCAGAAGGACGAATACGAAATCCCGAAGTACCGAGAAAAACAGCAGTCAGCTCGCTCATTAGACGACTTCGATCCAGAGTTGAAGGGGAATTAGAAGGAGGCTTTAATAGCCCCCCTTTCAACTAACACCAGGGGAATTAAGACGGCTCAAGCCCCCCCCCCCCCCCCCCCCGGCAGCAAATAAATCAGACGGCAGCGGACAAAAGTACTCAGAGGGAATACGAAGACGGTTAAGGAAACCCCCCTCCAAACTACATCAAAGGGAAATAAGCAGGCCGGAGCCCCCCTTTCAACCGACAATACATGTCAGAAAGCAACAGCTCTAATCCAGTCCAACAGGAACCAGAAGCAGCAAAGAGGACAAATCCTCCACTTTTAGCCGACGCGGGATCAGCCCCAGGCGCCGATACTACGCACTTCCGGAACGGTACATCATCAGCTGCGGATCAACAACCAACACCAACTCCAACAGGACCTCGACTCCGAAGTGAAACTATATTGTCAGGTCCCACTACACAAGTAAGTCTTAATAAGTTCTTAGATAGATTGTATGAGAGAGCGCAAGATTCAGGCACGCTAGCTATCACCCAGTGTAATTCACTGAGTAGAAAATTAAGTCAAACCCGCGAAAATAGGCTTGCACAAATCCAGGCTTTAAAGGAAAATACAGTTCGATTTCGCGAAGAGTTAAATAAGCTAACTGAATCTCAGCGCTCCCTCGAATTAGATAAGAATAAAAGTGAGAATAATTTAGAATTAAATAAAAGTGATAATTTAAGTGAAGGCCCAAACGAAAGTGGTTGTGTTAGTGAAGTGATAGACCCTACACCAGAGGACCTTTTAATAGATTGGCTGGAAGAATCCTTAACGGAAACCAGTCCAGAAGGTAGTCCCATTAGTCCACCTAAATTTAAATATTCAGCCAAAAGGCTACAAAACATGGTGGACTACGCCAAAGTTGCAAAATTGACGGCTCAGCTCGTCCCTTTATTTTCGGGTGAAAGTACCCCACAAATGGGACGTGAGCTACAGACCTTCATCGGCTGCTGCAAGCAAGCTATGCAGTGCCTTAATGATGAATAAAAGGTGGCTTTCCTCCAGGCTCAACCCACAAGATTAAGAGGTGATGCATATCAGCTATTCGCTTCAGACGTCCCTACTTCATTCACTGAGGTAGAGGAACGTTTGAACAGGACCTACCTTCCCCGTGAGACGTATCAGGAATTGGTGAACAGATTGATCACCACACGACAGAACCCATTGGAATCTCTCACTGCTTTTGCTACAAGGTTGAAGCAGCTGTTGACGATCTGCAATGAGGCTGCGACACAAAAGTATGGAGCTGAGGCAGTCCCGGCTGTGAAAACACAGCTGATGGACTTCGCCAAAAATGCTCTCAAAAGTGGAGTAACTAATCCACATTTGTGTCAATATTTACTCACGCAGGGAGAAGGCGATATAGAATCTCTCATACAAAAAGCCTTGGACATGGAGAAACTACAGCAAAGTGCTACATTCGTCCAGAGTCCTCTGGCACAATCTCCTGCAATGGCTTCAGTAGACCCAGAATTACGAGTGAGAGCGTTCTACAGATCCCCGTATTATCAAATGCCATCAACACCTATGTTCGCATCACCTCAAGCACCGAACCCAAACCATTTCTCACGCCACGCAAATAACACAATATCACAGCCACGCCACCGAGTACCTGTATACTCTGAAACTAAAAGGTCGGACACAGATGCACTGATCCGTAACATCACGTGTAGCTACTGTCAGCGAAAGGGTCATACATATACAGATTGCCTAAAGCGCAAAAACACCCCTTTCTGCTCGAACTGCAAAAAATATGGACACGACGTTCGTGATTGCAGAACAAATAGACAGACACACCAGGACTTCACTCAGTCTCAACAAAATGTTCCTTAACGCCTCCCCAGCAGACCACCAACAGAACAGCATAACACAAAAGGTCTCCATGTCTTTAACATATGACTCAAGTGTAATTTTTGTGGTCGCCGTGGACACGCAGATGAAAACTGCAGGCAAAAGAAAAAGTGGGAAGCCCGGAATCAGGGAAACGACATGCAGTCGACCCAAAACTCCCCGGCTCGACTATAAACCCAACTAAAAATTTAAAAGGGTCGCCTCAAGCGCCCGAATCCGGCGTCTCTACAGTGAAACTTCCACTGGACATAAGCCTTAACGGCCAAACAAAACTAGTAGTGGACACTGGCGCTGAGGTCAGTATTATAAAGAAGAAAGCGATTAAAGACCTCAAACTAATTAATTCAAGTGAGGCATGCACTCTACAGACCCCCTTTGGAACTGGAAAGACACTGGGAAATTGCAAGGGTAACTTCAATTTCAAAAATAAAATTCCCTGCAAGTTTCAAGTAGTGCAAAACTTGCCAGGTCTTTCCGATGACGGCCTATTAGGAAACGATTTCCTATCAAACAATTGTAATGTTGAAGGCCCAAATAAAGCACTTAAGTTTCCTTGTATGGAAACCAACTCCGAAGAGTTTACTGTGCCCTTGTCATATAAAACGGACAAGATGTACTCCAGAAAAGCAGTCGAAGTGAGATCACTGGCAGAAAAGATGGAGCCTAAACAGGTTAAGCTATCTACCTGCAGTGTCTCCAAGGCAACTCAAAAGAGTAATGCTGGCTGCCAGGTTCAACAAGAGCCACTGGAATACGAAAAGAGCTGTCTGGTTGATCAAGAGACCAGCGAAATGAAGCAGTATTTGGTTACCTTAGAAGAACCAATATGCATACCTGCTAGGTCACAACTGATCACCACGGTTCCGTTGCGAGTGAAGGAAGAAATTCTCTGTCTATCTAAAGAGATAGACGATGGAGTCTTCCTGGCCAACAGTTTACTTCCCACTGGGAAAGAAACAGTGCAAGTGGCCATACTCAACAGTAACAATTCTCAAGTAGTCATCTCCAGTTTATTGGTACAATTGCTACCTATCCATGACTACGCCGTCATCCCAGTAGGAGAAGCCGCATATATACAAAACGTTCTCAAGCCGAATGCATCGCAAACGAGCAACATAAACAACAGTGGGCTTCCCGAATCCGAGCCCAAGCCGAACAAGACTTCAAGTTCTAAAATTCCTAAATACAAGTTCTTATCTCAATTAGGAACCGAAATAAGTGCGAGTCCAGTAAGACCCGAGCAGGGGCAAGGCAGACTCCACCGTACAAGAAAGAAAATCTTAAAAAATTGTTAAGGCCTCAGAGCCCAATGTGGGATGCGAGAGAGGTAAAGCAGCCGATTAGCCAAATGCAGCTGACTCCTCCATCCAATATACCTAGATTTAAGATAATTACAAGGCATAAGAGCCCAAGTAAAGGTGCGTGTGATATCAAAAAGACTTGTTCAAAGACAAGGCCGACTCCACCACCTAAAAATGTTAATATTAAGAATCAAATGAGACCCCAGAATCCTACAAAAGATGCGTGCGAGATCCGTAAGACCTCATTAAAGGCAATGTTGGCTCCACCATCAAATATAGTTAAAAATACCAATTTCTCACGGCCCATAAACCAAGGTGTCAATGCGTGCGAGTACTCTAAACCAACAAAAATACCAATACAACATAGTACTCCACCACTCGAACAGCAGGAAGCGCATTCCCTGCCATCAGACAATAGAAGTGTAAGTAAAAAGGAAGATAAACACAGCAAGGAGAAGAATACGAACTTTTCGGAAAATACAGCTATTTTACAACATGTAAGATACTTGTTTGCGGATCAGGAAGATCCCAGAAATAGCCCGCGACTCATCAGGTTAGATCAAGAGCTCAACCTGGATGAAACTTTAAACGCGGAAGAAAAAGCTTCAATATCCGAACACTGTTATGAGTACAATGATATCTTTTACCTTAAAGGTGATAAGCTTACATATACAAACGCTATCACCCATAACATTCCATTAATACAAGATCAGGCCCCAATAAACCAAAAGGCCTATCGATTACCAGAGACTCAGAGACAGGTGATAAATGAGCAAATGCGAGAAATGCTAGATAACGGGATAGTCCAAACTAGCAAAAGCCCTTGGAATTCACCCTTACTAGTTGTCCCCAAAAAGGCGGGACCTGATGGTGAGAAAAGGTGGCGCGTCGTTGTTGATTTTCGTAAATTAAACGAAAAGACAATTGGCGATGCATTTCCGCTACCCCGAATCGAGGATATTCTTGATCAACTAGGTCATGCCAGGTACTTTACCACCCTCGATTTAGCCAACGGCTACCACCAAGTCTTAGTCGGCAAAAAAGATCGACATAAAACCGCTTTTAGCACAAATAACGGGCACTACGAATTTAAGCGTATGCCATTCGGACTCAAAGCAGCTCCCGGTACATTCCAACGCCTCATGAACTTCGTTCTGACAGGCCTACAAGGCCTCGAATGCTTCGTTTATCTTGACGACATCGTCATTTATGGAAAAAACTTAAATGACCACAATGATAAACTTCGTAAAGTCTTCGACAAATTGAGAGAAAACAACCTCAAGCTGCAGCCAGAGAAGTGCCAGTTCTTGAGAAGAGAAGTTGTTTACCTAGGGCACAAATGCTCTAGCGAAGGTGCATTACCAGACCCCAGCAAAACGGCCTGCGTCCAAACATTCCCTGTTCCTAGAACAGTTAGGCAAGTTCAGTCCTTTTTAGGACTCGCCAATTAGTACAGGAAGTTCATCCCGGACTTCTCAAAAATCGTTCGTCCAATTACGAATTTACTCCGCAAGGATGTAAAATTCACTTGGACCGAAAAATGCCAAGAAGCATTCCAAAGCATTAAAAATGCTCTAATTTCACCACCTCTTTTAATCTATCCAGATTTTTCTAAAGCATTCAACCTCACAACGGACGACAGTAGGCGCTGTGCTTTCCCAAGGAGAAGTGGGAAAAGACCAGCCTATCGCCTATGCAAGCCGAACGCTCAACAAAGCCGAGAGAAATTACTCCACAATTGAAAAGGAGTTATTGGCTATAGTCTGGGCCACTAGGAATTTCCGATGCTACCTTCAAGGCAGGAAGTTTACGGTCTATACTGACCACAAGCCTCCCAAAGGTGTCTTTAATGTTAAAGACCCGACTTCCCGTCTGGTGAGATTTCACCACAAATTATCAGAATTCGATTATACCATCGAATACAAACCAGGGAAGTATAATACCAATGCGGATGCATTAAGCCGCATTCCACAAGTATTAAACGAAGAATGTACAGGCAACACCTTAACGGTACAAGCCCAAGTCCACCACTCTATGGACTCTGATGTGGAAGAAAACAATTCCCCAAGTAAACGGAAAACCAAGAAACCCGCCCATTGCTTCGCCGTGACCAGAGCTCAAAAACACAAAGCCCAAGAGGCAAATACGAGCCCCAGCGTTGAAACACAGCCTACGGCAGCGGAACATAAAGAATATGAACCCCCAAAGGCGGAAATACAACCCCCTGCTACGCTTGAACAAGATATAAGTCCAGTCAAGGCACCTGAGATAATCACGAGCCCCAAGGAAGTCCAAACCATCCTAAAGGATTATCACGACTCTCCTTTCGGCGGCCATCAGGGTGTCATTAAGACTTATAAAAAAATAAGACGCAAGTATTGGTGGAGACACATGCTTAGCGATATAAAGAAATACATAAAAAAGTGCCCTAAGTGCCAAACAATGAAAACATCTCCACAATTCAAAATGCCAATGGTTATAACGGACATCGCAGAACAACCTTTCGACAAGGTTTACCTCGATATAGTAGGTCCACTAGAAGAGACCATATCAGGTAATAAATATATCTTAACTTTTCAAGATAATCTTACCAAATTTGTCGATTGGTACGCCATACCTAATGGAGAAGCAGTAAGGTGGCGCAAATCTTTTTCAATGAGATTGTCACGCGCTATTGCATTCCAAAGAGAATAGTCACCGATCAGGGAACTAATTTCCTTAGTGAGCTATTCAAGAAGGTCTGCAAACTGCTAAAGGTAAAGGAGTTACAAACTTCCGCATACATCCACAGTCTAATGGAGTACTGGAGCGTGCACATATACCTCTAATCGAATATCTGCGTACAATCGTAGACGAAAATCTCAAAACATGGGATCAATTCCTACGAACCGCTACATTCGTATACAATAACAGTGTACACGAGGGTACTAAATTAACCCCAATGGATTGCCTTTACGGCTTCACAGCGGATGTCCCATCTAACTTAAAACGGGATCCTGAACCCGTTTACAACCACGAAAGTTATTACCATATGCTAAAGTACAGATTACAAAAATCATATGCCACGGCTCGTAAAAATCTCCTAGCCAGCAAACAACGCTCGAAGGCATATTACGACAAAACAGTCAGGCCTCTCACTTTCCACTTAGGAGACAAAGTCCTCCTCAAAAGTGACAGTAGGAAACATAAACTGTCTCAAATTTGGGTTGGACCATATCTTGTAATCCATGTACCTGGTCCAACAAACACTACCATAAAAATAGGCAAGCGACAGGTTGTAGTACACAACAACCGTTTGAAACCCTATTACGAGTAGTATACTGGTACATACACCTTTAGAAAATAAGTTTCACTGAAACAAAATTTCGCCAGTTAAACTAACATCTACCTACTTAAAGGTTCCGCACTCGGAATTATTCCCTATGACTCACGAAGTCAACCCTTACCTAAATTTTATTTAAATCAATAAAAAATAAGCTAAATAAAAGTACCCATATATACGTTGTTACTTATAACAAAATAAAAATAAATCGGGACATATAACAAATAAATTTTTACTTTTCAGTAGTTATGAGTAAATTAAACGTTTTACCAGTAAAATTTTTTGGAAAAAGTACAATGCTCATCGATTTAAGAGCTCATAGAGAAGTTGATGAAATTTAGCATGCTCTAACTTACAATCCCCATACCTTGTTTTGGTAGATAAGAGTGAATTAAAACAATGCTCTTAACACTAAAAACCCTACTGTATATTTACGAGATTCAACATGAATTTTTATGTTTCTCTGATTCTGTTCTATCTCGTCTTCCTTTTAGCAAGTAAGCTCCCAATAGACAAACTATCAACCTTCCAATTAAGCAATACTATATCTGAATATTATATGCGATTTAGTACGACTATCTGACTAATGAAGCCTATCCTTCATTTTCTGCAGACCATGAAGCACTTATTTATGTTAACGTGCTGTCTTCATCTGACAATGGGACAAATAGCAGCGGATCCCTACACTATAAGCCCCCTAAACAACACGGGAGTACTGTATGAAGATCTGGGAAAACTACGAGTATACCACAGCGTATGGAATGTTTTAACGGAAATCAACCTGATGGAACTGGACAACCAAACGCTTATGGCACAACAGGCTGAACATTTAGTATACCGACTATGCTCAAATCGTTCTCAAACGGATGAGCTATGTCGGGTGCAACAAAAACACGTTCATTCACTATTGGAAAATATCAAGAGAAAAACAAGTGTCATTCGAGAAGTGGTCCCAAAATCAAGATCAACAAGATCAATCTTTGATGGATGATTCGGGACCATGGACAGCACTAATGAAAAAGAGGTATACAGTCGACTTGAGGACCTCGAAACAAACACCAAAGCACTAGCCGACCTAGAAAGACAACAGATCAGTGTAGTCAAAACTACACTACAGCAGATCCAAAAGCCGTTGACATCCCTACAGGAAAGACAGCGTCAAATAACTCACCAGGTAAATATCATGCAAAATAGCACCGATGAATTGCTGGTGAGACAACTGAGGCAGGAAATAATCTCTAGCCTCACTTTGCAAATTGTAGAGATCGAGTATAGCCAGCAAGCCTTACTCGATATAATAGTTGCCAGCAAAAATCATCAACTGCACCCGCTAGTGGTGTCTCCCAAAAAGTTACTAGAAATATACCACAAATCCCATGCTACTTGTCCAGATGCACAAAACTGTCTACCTCTATTATATCAAACAGCCGAGACAAAAGCTCATCTAGTCCAAGACAGATTAGTCATTCGAATACAACTTCCGATTTTCAATCTACCACAAATGAAGTTGTATCGAATACACAGTTTCCCCATACACGTTAATAAAAAACAATCTTTGGTACCTGAAATAGAGTATTCGCACGTAGCACACCAAGTACAGACACAGGATATTCTATTGTTAAAACCACAAACTATTAGGACCTTTAAAAAGATCACCCAAAACTCAAAGGAGGACACTTTCATCGCTAAGCTGGGCATCCCCATAACAAAGGCTACGATGTCTAAGGAATGCGTAGTGAAGCTGCTATTTAATCCATTAAAGGAAGAGCCTCAGTGTCAATTCAGAGCACAAATACCTCCCAGAGACCTACTTATTAAACTAAGTAACCAAATTCTTGGATATTCTCGTTGACAGAGCCAGCCATTGTACACCTTCAGTGTACCCAACAATTCCTAACTTTCAAAATAGAAGGCCAAGGGAAAATAACTATCAACCATCCCTGCCAATTACAAGTGGGATCGCAAATCCTACACTATGAGGCAGAGAATATCCAAAAATTAAGTCTTAGACAGCCTAATTATTTCCCAAATACGGCCTCTTTAGAAAGAATAGTGAACCAATTTCTGAACATAACTAATGAGCCAAAAATAGAAAATATTAAAACAGAACTATATTCAGGAGATGATACGAATAATCTTATCCTAAAAGGTACCCAGTCATTAAAAGAGCTGGACAAAAAATTAACAAACATAACGCCCCACTTAAGTCACCGCCCTGCACATGTACTAGCAACAACTTCAGTTTCCCTAACTGGTGTTGCCACCACATGCATGGTGCTATACCTAGTCGCCAAATGGCTAGCCCCATTTATTAAAAATTATCGCTTACGCAAATCTGAAAGAAACCCAGAGGCGGAGGGACAAATCGAACAAATCGAGCAAATCCAAACAGTCGAACCTACCCCTCTTAAAAGGACCCGCACCCTACCACCTACAAGGTCGGTGCAAGTGGTATAAAATTTCCACTTCGTAAGGTCACTCGTTCTAAAAGGTCACTATCTAACAACCACTAGCCGACACTTAAAATAGATAGAAGCAAAGGCACTAGTAGTATTACAAGTATAATGTAAATCTCAAAAGGAGAGAGAATAAAACAAACAAGAAAAATGTAAAACATAACAAAATAAACAAATAAATATAGATATTATTAGATATTATTATATGATTATTATTAGTAAGTAAAGGTAAGATAAATTAATACCAACCGTCGAATAGGGTATACTATATACTATAACACTAATTAATCAAAAGAAATTTTATTTAAAGACAGTGTATAGCTCCTAGCATATTATAGATATAGTGTCAAAAGCACATAAGTATATACATAGCAACAGAATTTTTAGAAAACAAAATATATATATAGATATTGCTCTCACTAGAGAATTAGTAATAAATCATAGAAATAACAATAACAAAATATATTAATCAAATAATATTAAGCTAACAACACCAATCTAGTATAAAACTAAAACTTAACAAAAACTAACACTAGATTAGGGTATCACATACGATTAGTATTAAATAAGTTTAAAATATAAAGTATTTTAACAACAAAGACAAATAAAGCACAAGGAATTTTTATATATGGTACAAAAAATTTCATGTAAAATAGGGCACAGCAAAGTAGTTGAAACGACCAAGCATTCGCAAGGGGTTAAGACCGCACACAGCCAAATAAATTTTTCCCCTGAGAGCTATTCCTCTCCAAAGAATAGCTCTCTTTTTTACAGGGGGAAGGTTTGTTGTATACACAACATTCAATAAAAAACCTGCGGATTCATAAAACCCCTAATAAAGAAAAATAAGGAAAAAACGGCACATTCCTAAAGAAAAATTAAAATCAAGTCATGAAAAGGGTCCTATAAGCTAGTCACACTTAACAACGTGACCAGCTTATCTATTCACACGCAAAAAAAGTTGCATCAGCAATTTCTTTGCATGGCCCACTTGAAAAAGGCGACAAATAAAGTAAGATTTGTCAGCATAAAATATAAATTCAATCGCGCAACAAAGTAATAAAAAGATAAAAGCGACGCGAGAATTCAAGTGCGCAACAATGTAAGAAACGATAAGACGACGGGTTGGTGGCTCGATATTTATGAAAATATCGGGTTTCACCTCCGTCCGGCGAGAAATTTTTGTGGGCATAATTAAACATGCCCAACGGTAATATATTTTCTCAGGATAGGAATGCTAATTAAGCATTTTCCTATCCTGACCGTCGAGACTTAATTAATGAAAAATTAAAAGTCGAACGGGAGTTCGTTTACAACCTCGCAACGGGTCGCATCGCGAATTTTATATATTAAAAAACAGATTCGAGTTTTAAAAAGATAAAATAAAATTATATGGTGAAGTGATCTGGTTCTAACCCCGGTGAAGCTTTGGTCGCGCGACACAAGTGGCTGGACCATTTTTAATTTGTTTAATAAAAGAAAAACGAAAGCTAGTGTATAATAGTGAATAAAATATAAAAGTACAAATAGGAAACAATTCAAGGTTGTTTTAATTTGTCAAATCCCTCATAACAACAGTGCGCGGTGTTAAAGTGACTACGTTAAAAGGTGCCCGATAATACGCAACATTACCCTAAACATAGACCGAACACCAGATGAAATGTCATGCAATGCGACATAGAACAAAAAGTTAAAAAAATTGAAATAAATTTAACAAAAGATTAAATATTATATAGACGTTTTTTTAAGACATGCTTAGAGCCGTCAACAACAAAATACTCAGCCAAATTATTAACATTAATGCACATGCGATAAACAGGTTCATACATGCCAAAGTTAGACCTTGAGGATTTGACATGCAACAGAGGTAGCCTTCTCAAATTGTGCCTATTATCACGGAAAGAGATTTTGTCAAGTAATAACGGGGAATCAGCATTCGCGTTTAAGAGTTGGTGAACAAAAATTACATCGGCAACCATGCGACGTTTCTCAAGCGAGTGCATATTCAAGAGCTGCAAGCGATCCTCATAAGGTGGAAGAATCAATGAATTATTCCAGGGTAGGTCCCTAAGAGCAAAGTGCAAGAAGTTTCGCTGAACAGACTCGATACAGCTTTTGTGTGGTGTTCTTTTGCAAGAAGCAGAGATAGTGCATATGCGGCACCACTCCTCAATATCCTCTCGCATATGTAACCAATATCACCGTTCTCGTATTTTGGAAAGAGTTTTATTCACCCCCAAAAGTCCTCCAGATGATCCACTGTGCATTTCTTCTAAAACATCTTTGACCTTGGATGCTGGCACGACTGTCTGCATTCGGAATGACTCGCGGTTAGTTGCTTCCCACTTTCGTTTTAATATACCACACTCAACGTGAAGCGAATTCCATTGAGCCCAGTAGCTCTTCAGTTTCTCATTCCTCTCCGAGATATCTTTCCATTGTGGTCTTTCCATGTCTTCTTTCCAAACAAGAATGGTGATATGTCTGGGTCTTCCTGTTGTGTTGTTCGCAAGCTCTCGTTGTCCCAACCCGTCGATGGTTCTACCGTTATCAGCTGTATAGTTGCCTTTGTTTCTTTTTCTTCCACCCGAATGCAATGTTTTCATTCTAGTTTGCATGGACGTCGTGAAAGGGCGTCTGCATTTCCACGGATACGCCCTCTTCAGTATTGGATTTAAAAGTCATAAGCTTGGAGTCGCTCTATCCATCTTACCACTTGCCCTTCAGGGTTCTTAAACTGCAAAAGCCATTTAAGCGCGGCATGGTCTGTGCGGAGGATAAATTTCTGCCCGTTGAGATATTTATGGGAATGTTTTGTTGAATTTACAATAGCAAGTAGCTCTTTTCTTGTAGCACAATAATTCTCTCTGATTTTGAAAGTGCTTTGCTATAATAAGCTACTGGCACCTCTTGACCATCCTTCTCCTGTGAAAGCACTGCCCGATACCTACATTGCTGGCATCCGTGTCCAATTTAAAAGATTTTTCCAACATTGGATAATGAACTACTGGACTTTCACAGAGATGCTGCTTCAAATATTTAAAACTCCCGTTACATTTATCTGACCATATGAATGGCTTTCCTTTTTCTGTAAATTGATGTAGGCTCGTTGCTATATCTGCAAAACCTTTTACGGATCGCCTGTAGTAGGTAGCTAGACCAAGAGAACTCCTTAATTGATGTTTGTCCTTTGGAATTGGCCAATTTTTGACAGCTGTTATCTTCTCTCTTACTACCATTATTGAAATTAACAATCTGATAAACGGGCTCACAATTTTCAATTATAGCACCCTATTTGGATGTGTTGAGCACTCTGACTTGAATTAAAGTTGCACCTCTTGCTTTAACTAAAGTCTTACCTACAATGATGTTCGATGGAACTTTTGTAGGGTTAGGTTCCACCAAATTGAATGGCAGGTCCCGATGTCATCAGTAAGCTTTGTCCATACTAGCGTCTCCGAGAATGCAGAGAGAGTAATATTCTGACAGACCATCGTCCTTATTTTTGCAGGATAATCTGTTCCTCCTCCTAGTCTCATAGGAATTTCTATGTTGCCATATTTGAGTATCCGTTCTCCGACATCTAAATTTGTCTACTCCAAGAATGCATTCATCCGTTATGTCTGAAACGAGGAAAGTGTGAGGAAATAGTAGTTCGCCTACTTGAAGATCCATAGTTATTCCTCCAAAAGCTTGTGGTGCTGCTCCAGTTGCTGTTCTTAGGAAATATTTGGTGGTATTGTGAAGCCATTTCTTCTTGACAAGATCCGCTCTAATAACTGATCTTGAAGCTCCAGTGTCAATAGTGACAGCGCAGTCATTTTTCCTACACTTCCATATATAACAAGACTGCTATTGTTTCTCTGCAACTGGGCTATCTGAATGATGACTTCGGGGCTGTCGACCCTACCAACCAACTTCTGCCCCCCGACATCTTTGGCATTCTGTTCTGTCCTCCGCTTCTGGTGATTCCATTCGATGTTGTTTTCTGCAGTCCCTTTGGAGGTGTCCTGGTCTATTACAATCCAGCATCGCAGAATACCGCGTGAAGAGTTGCTCTTTGATGACTCACTCGTACTCCACTTCGAGAAGCTTGCCTGGCAGCTTCATACGCTAATGCATAGGCTAGTGTTTCTGTTGTTGATTTTTTTCCTGCTAGCCTTAACGCTTGTTGTAAATTTTGATCTGCAATACTGTTCACAAATGCTTCTGTTGCCACTTCATTAAGGAACTCCGAATTTACGGTAGAGTATGAAAGATAAGCTAATCTTTCCACATCAGCCTGCAGTTGTTGTAGTGACTCTCCATGCGTTTGAGTCCTGTTGCATGTGCTCATCTCCACAACGTAATTCTATCGCCTGTACTAGTGAAATGTAATCACGTTGCTTTTCAACCGCGAAGTGCTAATACCAGAGCTGTAGTTTTGTCTGCATCGCTCCATCCATTTACTTCGGAAGCTGCCTCGAATTGTCTCTTGAAAATATGCCACGAACTTTGTCCATCAAATATTGGAGGTTTCATTCTACCTGTACCGGATATTTCAATTCCTTCGCGTTCAGGTTGTCGATGCTTTATCTTCTCCACATCTGCTTTAAAGTTATCAAGCTGCTCCGCGACATTTGGTTGTACTTCCGACACTTCTTGTTTAACTTCCGATACTTCTTCTGTTCCTCCAAACAAGTTTCTAAACAATTCTGTAAAGAAATCTTTTGTTCATCCCAACGGGATTCCAGAGAATTCTTTTGTTCGTCCAAACGGGTTTCCAGATGATGCTTTTGTTCCTCCATAGATTTCTTCTGCTCATCTAAACGTGATTCCAGATAATTCTTTTGTTCTTCCAGAGATTTTTTCTGCTCATCTAAACGGGACTCGAGAGAATTGTTTT
Source organism: Dioctria linearis (assembly GCA_963930735.1). Lineage (NCBI taxonomy): Eukaryota > Metazoa > Arthropoda > Insecta > Diptera > Asilidae > Dioctria > Dioctria linearis. Next base: position 125,210,218 of record OZ005740.1, on the reverse strand, counting down.
GTTCCTCAAAAGCATACTTTTGTTCCTCCATAGATTTCTTCTGCTCATCTAAACGTGATTCCAGAGAATTCTTTTGTTCCTCCAGAGATTTCTTCAGCTCATCTAAACGGGATTCCAGAGAATTCTTTTGTTCCTCAAGACCGTTCTTCACCTGCAGGGTTGAAAGCTCCATTTTGGTCATTAATGCACCCAAAAGCTGTTTTATGTTCATCGCAGGCTCTTCTTCAGTTTCTGGTTCTTGCTCGAAAACGTATGTCTCAGGATTATTTTCTTCCTCTATCAAAGCTTGTCTAAGTCGCTCAACTAGAACATTCTTTAGACCTGTCGTTTGCAATGAGCGCTCACCAATTCAGTTTCAATTCCTGTATGCGAAGGTCCTCTAGTTTGCGTCCCATTCTTGCGTGATTTCACAAAATTAATTACTGTTTGAATTTCACAGTCAAATGCCACCACTTTATTTCGCGATTTTATTTTACTTCTGACACCAGTTGTTACGAGCGTGGCCTTAGTTCGTTATTTAAAACACAATATTTCAGATATCATTAACAAGTTCTTTTTTTTTATTTAACTACACTATTTACTTTTATAACATTTACAAACAATTATCAAATCAACTCTTTATAGTTATCGCAATAGTTTACCTTGCTCATTTCACTGTCTGAAATAAGACTGCCCCCTGGATGTGAGTAGCGCCGTATTTATACTCACCAAATTATCCTAGAGCCTTCCTGAACATTCCGTTCTCCATACCCAGTTTACAAGGATGTCACTAACCTAAAGTTGTCTCCATCTCTAATAGATGTCGCTTGTATCACTTTTTGGTACGTAACAATATATTGATGTACTGACCTTATGGTTTTTATTCGGGCGTTGGGCACATTACACAATACGAACGGGAGAACTGTGAAGTGTTATAGTGGTCTGCCGGGCACGCCAAACGCAGTCTTGTCCCTGGATATTTTTTCCAGCGGAATCTGCCAGAATGCACCTTTAAGGTCGATGGCACTCTTTTATTTCCTGTCTTTGAGCCTGCTGAGTAAGCTATCTATTTGTGATCATGGGAAGGCATCTGGCACTGTGACCGAATTGAGCTTTCGGCCGTCGAGGCATAGTCGAACCTTTCCGTTGGCCTTCCTCACTAAGATAACAGGAGAAGACCACGAACTCTGGCTCTCTTCGATGACTCCCAGAGAAATCATCCTATCAAGCTCGCCGCATAATTCTTTCTGGGCTGCCGGGGAAATCGAGTAATATCGCTGCTTGATGAGTTTCGCTGAGCCGACATCGATCTCGTGTTCAACTAAACCTGTACGTCCAAGACCCTGGGTTTTGAAAGAAGGGAACCGTTCGATTGCTTCCTGCAATAACCGAGCGTCGTCTTTGGATGGCTTGTGTTGTTTCGAACAGGCGGGTGGGGAAGTAGGCAGGGTGTGCAGCTCAGTTACCGTAACAGGTGCAGGACCGAACACGTTCCAAAAGTCGATGCCTAAATACAGGGGTTGCTGCAATATTCAGTCGCATCATGCGGACTTTGTCTTCGTACTTTATTAAGACCCGAATGTGTCCTAAGACCTTCGGTTGTTTCCCGTCGGCAGCGGATAGCGAGGTTAGCATGGTGTGAAATGGAATGCCTAGCTTCTCCAAAAATCTCTTACGCTCCAATACCAAGCACACTCACGCTAGCGCCTCTATCCAAGAGTCCTCTAATTCTTTGGCCACAAATGAAAACTTCAACATAAGGCCGGGGGACGAATTCTACACTCCGTATTGTCGTTTCATCAATGGCGGCCTTTAGGTTTCTGCGCATAACGCCGTGTGTGATGCGTGGCCCTAGAGGGGAGGGATTCTCGAGATGTTTCGTGCTGGAAACCATATGGAGACAAGCTGCCGGAGTTTATGGACAATTCAGAGGCGAGGCCATCTGACGATGCATTAAGGCAGTAGTCGGAAACTTTCCGTCCAATATTGGTGGAAGCATTTTGTACTAGTCGGCTTAACCTGCCCATGGGTGGAGTACAATTGTTTGGGACAATGCCGGGACCATTATCGTCAACGATTCGCCTCAGCGGTAAGGCAGGGGCTCCGAATTGGTCGCTGACTGTTCGGTGTGGCGTCGGAGGAATGTTCCGGAGTGAGTGCATGAGATGCCCATAGGCTACTGACTCCGCCGTTGGTTTCCCGTGAGACATCTTTTGCATTGTGGCTTTATGACCCCTGAAGTACCGCATCCATAACAGCAAACCCTTCGAGGGGTTCTCGGACAATCATGATAAGTATGTCCGTGTGGTGAACAATTCCAGCATGTCAATCTTGGCTTATTAAACGGCCGATCATCCCCTGGATCCCCTGGGGAGAGGTTCAGGCCGGAAGGCCTCTACTGAATCTGCGTGGTCAACTGGTGGACGCCCCGAATACTGGCTATCAGAGTATATTTCGTGAACGGACCGTCGTGGAGATATTTCTCGCAGGGTCCTTAATTCAGCCCAAAGCTTCTCAAAACGGTTACACATATCCCTCAGGTCAGGAACGTTGCTTACGGAGTACATCAATAATGTCTCTCATAGTGCGGGCTTCATGTTCCTCCGCAAGATTTCTACTAGTTCCATTTCATGGATCAGGTGTTCATCTTAGCTACTAGGGCGTGTACTGCCAGTCTAAAAACGTCGAAGGACTCGGCGGGTTTCTGTGTCATACCCTTGATCAGTTTTCGGATTTCATATCAGTTTCCTGACTGAAGGCTCTGTTATGGCGCAACATACGAAAGATTCTTCCGTATAGCCAAAGGCATTACAGCGAAATAATCAGCAATTGCTAAACAATAACCTCGCATGGTAATGTTCTGCAAGTGTCGGTTGTTTTGCTGATTAGCCCAACAGCTGGCTGCGATGAGCGCTTAGTGGAGCAATCGACGATTACGATAATAATTTACCTCGCATGATAATTGTTATGTAAGGCGATTGTTTACAACTAAGCAACACAGGTGCTGGTAGAACAAACTACAAGGTTGTTGCCGTTTGTTTACCTCCGCGTTGCGAGTACAAGCTTACTTCCGAATATTGGCGCAATAAAGACCTATGACTGGTCTGGCGTGTGCCGTTAATTGAGCAGTCGCAGTTAAGCCTTGTTTTGGAACGCCTCAAGTTTCACGTCGGTTTAGGTTACCTTAGCGCCGGTAGCTTGTATTAAGTAAGGTAGGTCAGTTCGCGCAATTAAAAGAATATTAGTAAATCGACTTAATGCGTTTTTATTGAAGAAGTTTGCGAGTTTGTTCGATTTCCGTTATTGGCTTGCTTTGGGACACGACATTTGGCGCAGCCGGTAAAAGTTTAAATGAGGTCTGGTGATTTTTGTTTTTGGCTTTTTTTTTTAATATAATTATCTTTTTGAATAATTAATTTTTTTTAGCGGTTTTTAGATACCGTGATTTTTCAAATTATTTTTTGTTATCGTGAGAGTTCACGCTTTTCAGCAGCTCCATTTTAAAATTTCTTTTCTTTTCAGGTTAAATTAAGTCTTGTTTTTGTGTTTTTTAGGTTTTTTTTTTGTGAAATTAAATTACAAATTACATTGATATCATTTGAGGAGCTTATCTTTATCAGCAACTCAACACAAACATACACTGGGAGCTAAGCTAATTTAGCTACTGCAAATACACACACAGAGAGCAAAGCTAATTTAGCTACTGCAAATACACACACAGGGAGCAAAGCTAATTTAGCTACTCCAAATGCACATACTCCAATCATTGGTTATACATACATGTACATATAACAAAAGTGCCGTGCCCTGAACTATCTTCAAGTAAGCTTCTCATAAAACAGTACTCGTTACACGGTAATATTCCAAAAATTCAAATGTTTTGCGGTTCGTGTTTAAAGTAATTGGGTTAGTCTGCGAGAAGTGACATTGGAGTGTAAAGTGACAGTATATTAGGAAATATTGTGATTCATTAGGTAGATGTCAATAGGGAGAAGCAACGTCCTGACGAGAGAGGAACTTTTGCGATTTCGAGAACAGGAGGAAAAATTGGAAAATAAATCACAAGAGTTGAAAGAGTGCCATAAATTAAAAGGGTATGAACAAGACTGGCAATCGCAATATATAGGAAAACGCCTAACAACTGAACTTAAGAAGCGATTGCCAAGTGAGGAATTAGAATCTGTATTTGAAGAACTCAATACTTGCACCCGGGCAAGTACTAAGGGGGAGACACTTGATTTATTAATAGCAGCTACTTTCGACGTTATCCCCAAACGTGAGAATTCGTTGGAACAAGCAGTAGAAGAAGGCCAAGAGGAAAATCAGGTTCTAATAAAGAAAGTAAAAGTTCTGAAACAGCAGTTGCTAGAAGCAGAGAACTTAACCGAAGAATTAGAGAAGGAAGTAAAACTTGGTCCAAATACACAGGAAAAGGAAAAAGGCGCTGAGTCGAAGAAAAGCTGTGGACGAAGAAGGCTGTTATTCTGGGAGGCAAAACAAAGTGGAAGTGTTAAAACAGCTAAAACCCAGTGTTCAACACCGAAGTCAGTTGCAGATCAAAGGCCGTATAAGAACATAGAGAGTCGTACGGAAAAAACAACATCACACGGACAACAAGACAGCATGGTTGATGTACATGACAAAATCATGGATATGGTGTCCAAATATGTCCCAATGTTTTCGGAGGGAAAGTTCACCAAATCTGGCAAAGGAAGTGCACCGCTTCCTAAACTGCTGCAAAGATCTTTACGATCGTCTTAAGGCCGAAGAACAAGATATCTTCTTGAAATGTGTAAGATATCGGTTGGTGGACGATGCATACTATCTGGTGAGTTCAGCGGAGCCAAAAGATTTTGCGGCATTGCAGCAGACCATTAAAACTGCTTATATGTCTAAAAAGTCCTACAGAGAATTTAGAACCGAAATGATAGCGTGCAGACCAAGACCCGGAGACGACATTAGGGAATATACGGATAGATTGAAGGATCTGTTGAATCAAATTAAAACGACAGTTTCAGCAAAGTATCCAGGTAAGGACGGGGGTCTGATTTCTGAGTTGGAGGCTGATGGAGTAGCCACATTCAAAGCAGGCGTGATGAACCGGACTACGCAAGTATACCTAACAGGCCGAAAATTCCAATCTTTGGACGAGGCACGTGAGGAGGCAGATTACTTCGAGAGAGACGCCAGACGGCTACATGCGAGAGAACCAGGAATGCTTAACTATACCGGGGAAGGCATTAGAAGAAATCCACCAAACAGTTGGAGTACGGGTAGAGTTTACAAAGACGAGAACAACCGGACAGCAACCCCACCAAGCCAGGGCCAGCTTCGTCAGGGATGTTCAGGAACCCCTCTGCCCAGCTAAAGCAACCAGAAATATCAAGTGCTTTCAGTGCGGGAGGCAGGGGCCTATTGCGAGGGAATGCACAGAGAGAAGGCCGTCCCCTTATTGTATGAGATGTCGGATATATGTTCACGAAGCTACAGAGTGTGGAAACAACAGGTAAAGTTTATGGTTACACATGTTAACAGCCCGAGGGTAGGTCAGGCAGACGCTGTAGTCTCTATTGCAAATTTTGTAAAACCTATGATCATTATATAGAGATTTGTGTAAAAAAATACATTGCCGATCAGGTAAACGAGGATCGGCAGCTGGGGACTTTTACCGCAGCTGCCTTCAACTAACAAAAGAAGAGACAACGAAAGTCCCACAAGAAGTAGCCAGTGAAATAGAACTAAGTTTATTTAATAATTGTATAATTACTGTAGAATCGGATATAGGCATAAAGGGTAAATTGGTGTTATTGGTTGACACAGGGGCAACGTGCAATGTGATTAAGGTAAATCGTATCAAGGGAACTACGCCTATGCAAACGTTACAAAAAATCAAAATAGGAGGGTTGTTTGGGGCACAAAGAAGCTCAGTCGGGACATGTACAACCAAGCTACGAATAGGTGAAGTTGAACAGACTTGCGAATTTAACGCCATATATGACACGGACTCAATCGGAGCTGATGGAATACTGGGTATTCAATTTCTCAGAGATAGAGCTGTCATTGACTTTATAAATAAGAGATTGTCAATACGGGCTATAGAAAAGAGCAAGGACCGAAAACCGCTCTTTGGTTCCATCACAGGGAAAGAAAAAGTTGAAGTCATAGGGCTAAAATGGTGTACACAAGGATGCCCAGGTAAACCTAGTAACAGCATTAAAAGACGTTGCTGCTAAAACAAGTGAAGTGTCAAATAGCATACAAAAGTACTTGACTGAGGTAAGTAATAATAAAGGAAGAGAAATACCCGAACTAGAGAACCCGCAAACGAAATCACAGAAGGAAGATGTGATGGAAACCAGACACTAGCAGAGTCTGTGGAAGAGGGAGAAGGGGAGGAAAATACCTGGAGTGCAGTTTTAGCAAAAGAGCAGATCAACCTGAGAGTCCGAAGGCAAATGTAGCAATTGGAAAAGAAAAGGAACCAAATTATCCTTGCAAGGAAGACAGGTTTGATATTCTCAAGACATCCTTGTTGCCGCCTGATAAACGGCGCGAAGTTATAGCCAGGGAGAGCACGCAACAGTATATAAGAGAGACATCCCGCAGAAGGAAACAGAGGAGAAAGCCTTGAGAGCATACCTTCGCATAGGAGTAGCTCAGGAAAACAATTCTCCTCTTTCAGAAACCTTAGTGAGGTTTCCAGATGATATGTGGGGCAAGAAGCTAGTACGGGATAAAGAGAAAGAGTCAAGATATCCCTGCAAGGAAATCGGGATCGAAACTTTCCAAACCACGCCCTATGCAGAAGTCTTAAGCATCGAGGATAGCCAGCATCTAAAACGGGATAGGATAGCTTCACCTCTAAGAGCCGGAGAGTTCAAGGGATCCATAATACGAATGGAGCCGAGGACGGAGCAGCTGATAAGCATCCAAGTTACAGGCGAGGATTATATGGTGTATATGGCAGAAGAAATATGTCCCGGCGTGTACTGCAGTAATACCCTAATCAGGCCTAAAAATGGACAGGCATTTGTTGGAATCGTCAACGCTAGAACTGAGGTAGTTGAAATAAAGAATTCCAGACCTAAGCTGGAGAGCTTAAGTAAGTACTCTGTGCAGCCTATAGGAGAAGGTCGACTGAAGTAAAATCTCAGTCAGCAACGGCTTAAACTGATGAAACAATCACTTCTACTCGGAGAAGACCTAAATTCAGAGGAAAAAGAGTCCGTAACTCAAAGTTGTTACGAATATAGTGATATTTTTAATTTGTCAGGAGACAAATTGACTTACACTCCGACGAAAACATTCAAACTACCTTTAATAGCTAATACAGGGCCCATTCATAAGAAGCAGTACCGCATGCCGGAAGCCCACAGAGAAGAATGTAAGAAGCAACTTGAAAAACTGTAAAAGGATATCATAGAGCCTATCCTTGTAGAACGATCAACGATGAACACATCCGGGTTTAATACAAATGCTGGTTTCAATAGATCAATAGATGTTAAACGTTCTTTTCCATCAATGAGAATTTTAAAATATTTATTTTGTTTTTCTAGGACTTTGTGTGGTCCCTTGTATGGCGGGTTAAGGCTTCCTTTATAAATTTCCTGTCTGACAAATACGTGTGAGCAAGTATAAATGTCTTTTGGCACGAAAATGTTATTTTGCTTTCGGTTTCTATTACTTTGTGGTTTAATTTTTGTGATAGCTTCTTGGATATCTTTAACTAAAGAAGCAGTTATTTTAGAGTTTGGTGAAGTGTTTAAGGCTATAAATTCGCCGGGTAAGCGTAAGGCCTGACCGTATAATATTTGTGCTGGTGAAACACCTAAATCTTCCATTAGGGCTGATCTGATGCCTAAGAGTATCCAGGGTAAATTGTTGTACCAATTCTTAGGATCATCTGTTGCTCGAATTGCCGTTTTTAGCTGCCTGTGGAAACGTTCTATTAACCCGTTTGACTGTGGGTGATAAGTTGTTGTGTGAATTCGGTGATTTCGCAAGATATTCGAAAGCTCTTTAAAGAACGACGACTCGAATTGGGGGCCTTGGTCCGTTGTTATTGTTCTTGGTACGCCATAGCGTGAGATCTACTCTTGAAGAAAGGCGTTAGCAATGCTCAAGGCTGACGTGTTTTTGAGCGGAATCGCTTCTGGCCAATAAGAGAAACGATCCTTAATGGTTAAAAGATATGTGTAGCCTTTAGATGGTGGTAAGGGACCAACCAAATCGATATGGACATGTTCAAATCGTGCAGAAGGAACATCAAATGCTCCGTACGGAGATATTGTATGCCAGTTAACTCCTTTTGGCATGATGTGCAGGTCCTAGCCCATCGATTGACATCTCGATTCATGTGACGCCAGAAATACTTCGAGGCAACCAACATTCTAGTAACGCGAATATTGTGTGTCCAAGAAAATCAATTTCTTTTGCACCGAAAATGCACTTCTTTGGGTTTACATTGATTCCGTATTGCTTTAACCTCGTAAATAGCAGAAAAAGATGTTGCTTGTGTTCTTGTGGCGATTTGCTACTGATCAATATATCATCTACATATGCAAATGTAAAGTCAAGACCTGTTAAAACTTCATTAATGAAACGTTGGAACGTTTGTGCTCCGTTTTTGACACCGAAAGGCACACGAAGAAACTCGTAGAGCCCAAATGGTGTTATAACGGCTGTTTTGTAGACATCTTCAGGAGCCACAGGGATTTGATGATAAGCTCTAATGAGGTCGACTTTAGAAAATATTTTACACCCTTTAAGGTTGAAAGTAACATCGTGTATATTTGGTAAAGTATATTTGTCGAAAATAGTTGCTGCATTCAGCTGTCGATAATCCCCAAATGGCCTCCAGTCTGTGGAATCCTTTTTGGGGACCATGTCTCAGCATCGCTTGGAACTCATCTTTCGCTACTGTATGTCTCTCTGCGTTTAGATTTCTGAATCGTGCTGAAGGGAGTGGTCCTTGCGTGTGGATGTAGTGAACAATATTATGATTGACTTGCCTATGAAAGTTAGGTGGCGCCTTCAGAGAAGGAAATTTATTTAAGATGGAACAATACTCATCCTGCAGAGGACATAGCTTTAAGGAATGTGTGATGATATTACGTGAAACACAGCTGACTGATAGAGAAGTGGTCGTGTCAACTAGTTTCCTCTCTCGTAGATCGACTATTAAGTCGAATTTAAATAAAAAATCTGCACCTATTATTGCATGGTCGACAGCGGCAATAATGAAGGTGTGATCGAAACAGCGACGTAAGTCCAGATTAAGCGTTAGTTGCTTATATCCGTAAGTAGGGATTGACGCGCCATTAGTGGCAATTAGATTTATTTCAGACTTTCTTAAGTCTTTTCGACACCTATGTTTGGGTATTATAGAAATTTCGGCACCCGTATCGATTAAAAATTGTATTTTTGTTGAATTGTCTGACACAAATAAACGGCGTGATGTTGTACCTGCCTTCGATGCCGCGGCCGAAGTGGCTGCTTTTAGTTTTTTGGATTGTTATTAGTTTTATCGCATGGGGCTGTACAGTTCTTAGCCTTACTACCGTAACGAATGTGATACCAACAAGTATTTTGGTTTTGTTTTGATTCTGACCGTGACTTAGAACGATATCTATGTTTGGAGAAATTTCTGGTAGAATTTCCAGGAAAATATCTTTCTTTTGGTCGTGAGTGTCTAATTTCAAGGCGATTGATGCGTTCTGTTAAATTTTGGATTAACTGAGCAACGTTATTATTACTTTCAATGGAATTATTTGAAATTTTTGATGTACGGCTGAAATTTTAAATGAGGAGGTAGAATCATAAATTCTATGCGCAATAGAAAAAATTTCTTGCTCAGTATGGTTATCTTCAATATCGATAATGCATGCCTTAATTGAAGGCGGAAGCTTATTATCCAAAGCTTTTTTAACAACGATGGGTTAACTAGGCTGTTACCTCCAGCCAAGGATTGCATTTGACTGAAAAGTTCGGTCTCCCAACTCTACTTCATGTAAAAGTGCATCGAGCCTACGTTCTTCTGAATCTCGACTTCTAGCTAGCAGAAGGTTTTTTAAATTTTCATATTTTTTTTGCGGCGGTGGTTTTAGCAAGGCGTCGGCAACAATCTCCATTGTTTCCGAAGGTAGAGAAGCAACCAAATGATCACATTTGGTGTTTGAAGAGGTTATGCCTTTCACAGGGAAAGTTCTGGCCTGTTGCTCCAAAAAGGTGGAATTTTGAGGGAAGCTATATATTGCGTCGTATTGTTACTGTTAGAATTATCACTGTTAGTGGGTGCATTATTAGCATTCGGGGTATTTATCCCTTGCTCTCCATCATTTGCTGGGGTAGTATTTGATTCCTTATCGTTTGGCATTTTCGTTATTTTATCAAAGGAAGCCTTAAATTTTATTATTTTATAATAGAAAACTTTAAATTTTATTATTGGTTCGTAAAGTAATTCGTAATGAATGAGCGATCACTTATAATTTATTTTAACGACGTAAATAAATTGATATTTGGTAAAGAAATATAAGTATTGTATATATGTAAGTTTATTTGTAAGTATTTGAAAAAAAAAATTAATTTGAATTAATTGTGTTTAAGAAAATATTTCTTGTACTCACTGGTGTAAAATTGTTTGAAAAATTTTGTCCGATTTTATTCACTGCGTGGTGTACAGTCTTCTTTTTGACTTGAAACGATTCAGTAATGTATATATAGGTATTTATATATTTTTTGTTTTCCGTTTTGTTTTTAAAACCCGGTTGTGTTCATGTGCTCTCGTTCATTCCTATCACTTGATAAGTTTATTTATAGATGGCTCTAAAATGGTTATTATTCAAAATTATTATTTTTCTTTTACCTAGCATTATGTATAAAATTATGTATATAAAATAACTTATCTAGAATGTAATTCCAATGATTGTGATTTGCTCCGATGTGATGACCATGTGGTCGTTTATTGTCTTTTAATTCAACCTTGAATAGATTCCATCCGTAGAGAACGAAAAAGTAATCCGCAATTATCGCCAGATATTTTGTGCATCGGTCATTGTTGTGCGTTGAAAAACCCTCTTAAATAATTTTCCTGGAGTTTTTATCTTAATTGCTGCTTTATTCCTTTGTGATTTTTTTCTTTTAACGTGGCTGTATGTGAGGTCATAGTTGAAAACCTTTATGAGCTTGGTGATGTTTTTTATTTCGTGTATATATGTACGTACACGTGTTTTTTTAATATTGACCAAGTTATCACTCAAATGGATGAAATAACTTTTGTTATGTGCTGATTTTTTAAAAAATTTTAATCAGCAAAAGATCGTGCACATGGTTATGTATGATAACTGCACAATGTTATTAGTACTTGATTTATACTTTTAAGTGTACTAATTATTGCGTATTTAATTAAATAATTAAATTGTCGGGGTCACCATTTTCTTGCAATATATTTTATGGTTCACTTGGTAATTTTATTAAAACACTAAAGTTGCAAATGAAACTAGACTTTATTAACTTAAACTTAGGTATGTATAAATCTTACTATTCGACGAGTATGCTCAGTGTGCTAGCGAGATCAGAATAGAACTGCCATCGATATCCGTTGATAAAGCAACTGTAGGCACTCTGTTTTCTCGTCTTGATTTTTAGGAGATTTGAGCAGAGTTGTTTTATCACCAGTGATCGCAACGTTTTTGGAATTTTAATATTTAATGAGCTACCGCTACAGCCAGTTTCTGAAAAAAGAAGTGGTGTATCTGGGCCATGTATGCTCGGAACAAGGAGTAAAGCCAGATCAACCTTTGGCGGCAGTTGTACAGAGCTTTCCGCGACCAAAGACGGTGAGACAGGTTCAATCTTTGCTAGGGTTAGCTAATTATTACCGGAAATTAGTTCCTACCTTCTCGGAAATCATGGCTCCAATTAATAATTTATTGAGAAAAAAAATAAAGTTTATTGGGGACCCAAGGGTGATGAGTCATTCGCCGTGATTAAAAAGGCTCTCACTACACCTCCATTGCTAGTTTATCCGGACTTTACGAAGGAATTTACATTAATTACGGATGCCAGTGGGTAATCTCTAGGAGCTGTATTAGAACATGGGTAGACATTTTAAAATTAAAACGGACCACCAGCCACTCAGAGGTATATTCAAGGTAAGAGATACAACATCACGCATGGTATGGTTCCATCAAAAACTGTCGGAATACGATTTTGAAATTGTCTACCAAAAAGGAAAGGAGAATGGTAAATCGGACGCCCAAAGCAGAATACCCCGAGATGAAGGGGAAATAGAAACTGATGGAAGCAAAGAATACCCTAGTTTAGCAGTCACTCGTTTACAAGCTTAGAAGGAAAAACTTGACGCAAGGGGGGATCTGCCATATTCTGAGGAGGACTGGGAGGACGTTGTTGAAACTCCGATTACGTCAAGAAGGCTGCATGGCACTCAGACACCACAATACGTTACTGTTCCGGAAGAGATAAAGGTAATATTAAAAGATTATCATGACTCTCGATTCGGGGGACATTTTGCAAGGAATAAGACCATGGAAAGGATAAAACGCTTCTACCGGTGGAAAGGGATGAAGGCTGATATTGCCAGTTATATCAGGCGATGCTCGAAATGTCAGAAGAATAAACAATGTAAGGCTACTAAAATGCCACTAGTCGTAACGGAAGTCTCAGAGGACCATTGGCTGTAAGCCACTCTGGTAACAAATACATTTTGTCAATGACGGATGACTTAGCTAGGTTTGTTGATTTCGTAGCGATACCTGATCAGGAAACGAATACGGTAGCAGGGGTGCTATTCGAGCAAATCCTTAGCCGATATACCTTGCCGAAGAAATTGGTGACTGATCAAGGAGACAACTTTACTGCTGAAGGCATAAAATCTCTGTGCAAAATGCTAAGGATAAAAAATTTGCAGACTACTGCCTATCACCCCCAATCAAATGCGGTGGAGCGCAGCAATCCACCTTAGCCAATTATATAAACAGCCTCGTTGATGATGACCCGAGAAATTGGGATGGATTTCTACGCACAGCAGCACATGCGTACCATAACACTGTACATTCGGGGACCAAACTTACGCCAATGGAATCCCTGTTTGGGTTCATATAAGAAGTTCCGAGCAGCCTACAACGCAAACCTGACCCAATATACAACGCTGATAGATATCACGCCATATTACGGTTCAAATTGCAAAAATCGTTCAAGTTGGCGAGAGTAAATTTGCACAGAAGTAAGTCTGTAGCCAGGAAACATTATGATAAATCGGCAAGGGCTGTGGTAATTCATGTCGGCGAAAATGTATTGCTTAGAGATGCAGCTCGTGCGGGAAAGTTGTCGTCGATTTTTAAGGGGCCCTATGAAGTAATATATGTTCATAGTCCTGAAAACGTGACCATACTTCAAGGGAATAGACTCAAGCGGATATATACAAACCGTTTGAAGAAGTTCGAAGAATAATGGGTCGATACCAATATTGTAATAATAACTCACATCTTTTAATATTGCAGACCGTCTAAAATTCAAAATACCATTCAGCAAGGGAAGGTCAGGGCTTGAAGACCGATAGTAAAGAGCCTGTTCTACATGTTCGAGGAATCTAAGGGACGCAATGAGAGAAGAGGAGTAACAGGTATAAAACATATATTATTGCTTTTCCTTTTCAGCCATAGTTAAGACAATAGGGGAAAGAATATAGAAATAAAGGAATTATTGTTTGTTCATAGTATACGAAAGAATATATTAAAGATATTTGTCCAAGTAAGTAGGCAATAAAGAAGTTGAGAAGAAAATAATTCTTTAAAAAAAAACTTTAAGTATGTTAACTAACAAAATAGGATTAATTGTAGGAACCCTACTAACATCAATATTAATTATATACGCGGAGAATTCAGGTTACAGCATTCGGCCAGTCGCATTATCTGGAGTGCTGTTTGAAAACTTGCGGAAAGCCAACTTTTACACAAAGCACTGGACCTCACTATCACAGCTGCGGGTACCGGACTTTTCGGAGGAATTGAGTTTTGCAGATAATTGTACCAGCCTGGTTGCACAGCTCTGCGAGAACATCCATACTGACATAAAAACTAGATGCACGATAGCTGTTAAGGAGATCAAAAGCTGGACATCAAAGATCGAGCGTCGAAATGAAGAATTGTAACATCACACCCATTCAGAACCATCGCAGCGAGTAAGCCGATCATTTTTCGATGGAATAGGTTCACTATCGAAAGCGCTTTTGGAACGATGGATCACACCGACTCCGAGAACATCTATGTGGAGCTGGATGAGCTCAACAGAAAGGAGAATCGTACCTTCACGTTACTCCAAGAACAGGCTACGGTTATTAAATCCACTTTCGAAGTTAGGAACGCATCACGAGTCAGAGCCGAAGCAGAGCGCGAAGAACTGAGACTAAATAGGACAGCCATTTTTACTGCACAAAATAATCAAGTGGGGCAAATAGCATTGCTGCAGCAAAGGGTGGAGTTAAATGAGATGCTGACACTATTGACTTTACAGTTACGGGAGATAAGCGAGGTGGAAGAACCGTATGCAAACATTCTGGTCTCATTGACCGTGGGAAAGCTACACCCATTAGTAATTCACGCTAGAGAGATGACAGATATTATAAGAAATGCTAGATGGCAATTTGATTTGGCTGAAGAATTCCTGAATTTTCAATTACTCGCTCAGATAGCCAAGGCGACATCAATTCAGAGGCGACAGAATATTCTAGTTCGAATAGATATTCCCAAACCACAAAGAATAGCCTTTGATATTTATAAGGTATATACAATTCCTACAGCACTAGATGATGAAGATTACCGTATTTATGATCTGGGTTCTGAGTTTGTGGCACCTAATAACCACGAACGTCAGTACATCCTGTTAGACCAGAAACAATTTGGAAACTGCAAGCGGTTGACAACCCTCGAGGATAATTCATGCCTTCTTTGTCCACAATTGGGACCAACTGTTACAGCCATTGGCGACAGCTGTGTGCTGAATCTTTTCCGCAGCTTCAACGTTAACACCAAATTGCAAGCACAATTCGAAAATGGAGCAGCCTAGTCCGGATGATGACCAGGAATCGTTGGTTGTTCATGATGTCTGGAACCACCAAATTGGAAATAAATTGTCGTGATCCTCCTACATCCATCGGCGAGTGGTCATCTACAGGGGTACTAACGCTAGAGGAGCACTGTCATCTACAAATGGGGGATCTTCTAATTACATCTGATGACGACGCCCGACGTAACATAACTCTGTGGCAGCCAACCCATTCAGAACTACCATATTGGGACAGCTTCAAGGCGGAACCATTATCTCGGAAGGCAGAAGTGACAATCGGGAACCAGCAACAGGTACAGCTTTTAGCTGCAGATGGCTTCAACCAGGCCTGGAGGGACCATGAGAGAGAAATTCAAAAGATGCAGGGCGCTGACAAAGAAGAGGAGATCTACAGGCAGCAACATCATCCTCATGTAATGTACATGGCCGCTACATCGGTGACGGGTTTAATAAGTATCGCCAGCCTAGCACTAGCAGTAGGAGTACTGATCTCCCTTAAACGCTGGAAGAGGATGCAAGCAGCGGCACGACCCAAGCAATTGTCGGTAATACCTCTCAGCCGGAGCCAAAACCAAGCAGTCCAGACCCCGAAGCAAACAGTCCAGACCCCGAAGAAGACAGTCCAGACCCCGAAGGAAAAACAACCCAGCGAAGATTCGGAGGATATACAGGTGTTAGTGCCAACAACAGCCTCCATGCCGACTGTAAACTTACCCACGATCGCAGCTGGTGCAGCTGGAATAACTAAGATAACCGCTGCAGGAATAGTTTTCGTATTATGTATGTATAAGTAATGTTTATTTCTTTTTGATAACAAGTTAAAGTATAACTTGCTATTTAGTTTTTTTTCTTCTCAACGTAGTATTATTCATGTTAGCGTTTTCTTAAGTTAATGAAATTTATGTACATGAATAAATAAAATTTGTAACCTAAAACTCTAAATAAATAGGTTGTTAGTGAATAGGATTCATTTTAAGTAATTAATTGAGTATGTAAAGTAAAAAAAAAACGAAAAAATTATCAGAAGTGTAAATTGTATTTTCTAATAGAGAATATAAAACTGTAATAAAAAAAAGGGGGAAAACCAAGAAAACCTAAGAAATATAAAACAGAAAAAAGTTTTTAAAAAAAAGCAAAGTTAATGTTAAAAGAAATGATATGAAGATATGAATTATTAAAAGAAATTCTAATAGAGATAAGAAAATAAGAAAATTAAGGTAGAAAGTAATGAAAAAAGTACTACCAAAGAGTATAATAAAATAATGTAAATGAATAACAAGCGTAAGAAGTAATATAAATAGAAAATTTTGTTTGTGACAATGGAAAAAGAAAAGATAAGGTTTAAAGAAAATGTTAGGCAGAAAAGAAGGAGATGTAATAAGTACAAGAAAGATAACAAAATTAAAATAGGAATCAATGAAAAATGTAAAAGGAAAGCGTAGTGTGAACTGAACGAAGATTAAAAATATTTTTAATTAAGACTGTTGCACTCTCCAAGTCTAGTTCCCTGCGGAAACTAGTTTTTCAAAGGGGAGAGGGATGTTATGGCCCAATATACGGAAGATTCTTCCGTATAGCCAAAGGCATTACAGCGACATAATCAGCAATTGCTAAACAAAACCTCGCATGGTATTGTTCGGGAACTCTCGGTTGTTTTGCTGATTAACCCAACAGCTGGCTGCGATGAGCGCTTAGTGGAGCAATCGACGATTACGATAATAATTTACCTCGCATGATAATTATTATTTAAGGCGATTGTTTACAACTAAGCAACTCATGTGCTGCAACCGGTTGAACAAACCACAAGGTTGTTGTTGTTTCTTTACGTCCGCGTTGCGAGTACAAGCTTACTTCCGAATATTTTGGCAATAAAAGACCAATGACTGGTCTGGCGAGTGCCGCTAAGTGAGCAGACGCAGCGAAGTCTTGTTTTAGAACGCCTCAAGTCTCAGGTCGGTTTAGGTTACCTTAGCGCCGGTAGCTTGTATTAAGTAAGGTAGGTCTGTTCGCGCAATTAAAAGGATATTAGTAAATTGATTTAGTGCGTTTTTATTGAAGAAGTTTGCGACTTTGTTCGATTTCCGTTATTGGATTACTTAGGGACACGACAGCGCTGCCAAGAATGATTACGATGGTCGCACATGTACAACCAATAGCAATTGGCCGCTTTACTAGGGAATGAAATCCGGCACAGAGTTAGGTGGCAGATACTTGTTCCAACATTGCTAACGATTCAACTCGAAACAGAAACTCCGTTACGTCCAAACCTGACGTACCGTCGAAAAATAGCTTCAACGGAAGACGGGACTGTGTAAAGCACTGCCGCGGTCTCGGGTTGACGTAGGCTGGGGACTCCGGGGGGCGTTGAAAGGTGGGATGAGTGACCCAGGTAAGCGTGACTGACCTCGCTCATAATTATCGTAACGTGGTCGAGGAGACGCTACTGTTTCGCCAAGTACGTTAAGATACTCGAGGCCCTCGTTTATCGATGTGATTCGTCGAGGAGACGCTACTGTTTCGCCAGCTAGGTTCAGACTCTCGAGGCGCTCGTTTATCGATGTGATTCGTTTCCTCGTTGGAAACTGGCCAGGCAAGAGCGAATTTCCCTGGGGGTCGCCTAAAGCGTCGAGGGATGGTATGTCACCGTATGGAATGTCCAAGTCGAATCGCGGACTCTTGGCACGTGGCTTCGGCGTATTTAAAGGACCATTGGATTCGGTGACTCGGGGAACGTTATTTGGCTTTGTACTGTTCCGCTGTTTACAGCGTTCGTTTCCTGAGTACCAGAGTTGATTTGGACTGACGTCCACTCCGCATTGTTTCCATGAAGTGGTTCGTCCGGCCCCGAAACTTGGTCTCTTTTGGGCTAGATCGGTCAGATCCAAGAGATCTTCTGAGCCTTGGCCAAAGGTCTGTGCTTGAGAGTGCACTGAAGGAGATGTGTTTTGTAATCCACGGGCTCTTCCAAGCACATGCAACACCTGTGTGCGATAGCGAAAAAAATCCTCTTTGGTCTTGATCGGATCCGAGATTATGGTGGCCCGCAATTCTTTTACACGGTTGTCAAGGTAATCTACCTCATGTCCCGGACTTTTATGGGCATGTGACCGTTGGGGGCCCTTACTCGGATCTGCTTGCTCGGTGTAGTACATTCTGATAAGTTTGGCGAGAGCGTCCTTGTCAGACGGCTCGAGGCTGCGTACCATATACTCGACCACCAGCTCCTCTGGCGAGAGATAGGTGAAGTGCATGACGTACGTTAGTGTAATGGTAGACCGCGGCAAGAAGGTGAATAAAAATGAGAAGAGAAACCAAAGGAAGATAAGGTGCGCAGGCCACTTTCGTAAAAAGAGATAGTGGGTAGATTCCAAAAAAAATTTGATCTCCCACTGGACGGGATTATATACGCTCGTGAGACAAGGAAATCTCATTCCCCTAAATAATCTGCGATATTATCAAGTAAAAGTACATTGCGTTCCAGAAACTGCTGTTGTTGACGAGAAAATTTTGCTTGTAGACAAATTAGAAAAGTTAAGTTAATTCTTAATATATACGTTCATTTATTGGTTCGAAGCGAAGGGGCAAACTGTTCAGGGCACGATAAGATCCATAGGACTCTTATCCAGAAGATGAAGTGCAGAGGATGTTAATAAATTCCTGACTGTGATCCAAATCCACGTATTTGAAAGCGACTAGATTTGGTGAAGGTTACGTTGAGTCAATGTTAACAGAAACAACTAATGTTACCTTTTATTTGGACTTGGTTGACCAATCTCCGGCAGGTTAATTATATGATATGTTTCCTGTGCCTATCGAGTAATCTTTAGATAGAATGTTTAACGAAGAACTAAGATTACAAGTTAAGTGGTGTGAAGATGGCACCAATTTCAGGACTTGCCAAAAAACAGAAATAGTATGCAACAATTAAGAGAACAACAAAGATTTTTAAATAATAATACTAGGCGAACTTCCAAAAATTTATTTATTTTGTTTTACAATACACCCATATATATGCGGTGCTTTAAACAAGTGGCACCTGGAGACTCCTTCTCACCAATTCACTACCTGGCAAAGTTGTATATGGGTATGTTATAGTTATACTAATTTAAAATAACAGTAGATAAATTCATGCAATGACGGGATGGCGGCATGACGGAACGAGTCGGGGCATACACACGCTAGCTTGTGTTACATAAGCCAAAAGGCTTAATTAAAATATAAGCAGAATAGCTTATACGTAAGACCGCATCCAGTATGAAATTTTCCCACAAAAGGCAAAAGTACTCATTTTTGTCATCTGAAAATATTTTCCCACAAATGCAAAGGAATTCAAATTTCAGCTCAAAAATGCAACAGCATTAGTTTATCACCACAAGAACATTTTTACGGAAAGACAATGATATCTGAGAAGTTTCTACTTTCAACAAATTCAAGTCAAAGTAAAGAATATTCATATTTCATCAAGTGCACACGCGCTTGATACAGTTTTAATATTTCCCACGAAAATATACGCGCACCATATATGCCACAAGAGTACTCTGATAAGAACTCGGCATGAGCACTTTACTTAACATGGAGATATTTTTCCCATAACAAGTGCAGCGCATGAGACTCATGTTACGAGCAAACATCTAGCCGTAAATAATTCTCTCAAATCTGAAAATATAACTTGAGAAGGGTTTGATTTCGACAAGTATCCAGACAGTGTATTACTAATATACATGCGCCAATGATATGAAACGTAAGATGCATAGGTGACATGAGCATTTTTGACTGTCGGAACGTCTTCGCGTAATATTGGACATGAACATTTTTTGACTGTGGGAATGTTATCGCGTAATACTGAAATAATGCCGGGATCTTTAATAAAAATAGCGCAATCGGTGAACGACGGAGGAAGTTAATTTCCAATCGTCAAAGTGGAAAGGTTGTGCGACTCCTAAACGGTCTTGGAAAAATTTGTCAGTAATAGTAAGAATAATAATTTTTTTTTTTATGTAAATAAGTCTCTTTTATTTTTGGCTCTGTGGCTCTTTTCAAAATCCTTAAACTAGGTGGCAAAAAGCACTATAATGTTTAAAAAAGACAGACAATAACTAATCTAAAATAACACAAAATTGGTCAAAAGGGACAACGAGAACAAATTAGACACTAACAATAAACGGGAAGAAAAAAATGAAACATTAAATTTTCAAAAGAGACTGTATATAACGGATAACAAAAATTTTGTAAAAATTCCTAAAATATGAGAAAACAAAAAAATTTATTACTTGTCCCAATTTTGACAATTGGGTAAGTGGCAGTTCCAAGAAGCTTCAATTTCCAAAATAATCTAATAAAAATATTTACCTAAACGAACGATTTTTCAACAAAAAATTTTGTAATTTAGCACCGAGACTGAAACCGAATCAAAGATAAATGACCGAACGAACGAAAAAATTTAGCCGATACCGTCGTATCGTAGACCTCTACAAACTGCCCTCATCATCCCTCCAGCTTAGCATCTCTAACAGAGTGCTTGTCCTTCCACAGCTCGTGCAACGATTCCTAAGCGGGGAGAAGCCCCGTGGACTAATGTTGCAAATGCTGTGGCCTGTTCTCACAGGCGAAAGACAAGTGCTCCATCCTGCACCGACGATAGTGGTTGCCATGTGCAGTTGAATGTGTCTGCCTTCGTTGCCAGATATTTGAGACGTAAACGTCTCTTCAACCAGTCAACGAAGTGGCGCTTAAATGCGTGTTCGTGGTGTTGTGGGTCAGTGTTCTGATTCCTATTTTCGACTCTCATGTAGTACAGGTGAATTGTACATTTGGACAGTGTCAACACAAAGCTAATCAAACAGACCTTTGGTCCCCATAGAAACGATGTCCTAGTAATGCCGAAATTCGGGTGGATCAACTGACACATACCGCGCACGAGATCCATTATACCCTGCAAAGCCGGACAAGTGAAAAACCTGTGAAACAGGGTGCCTTCACCAGCACAAACTGTGCAAATCCTCTGAACTCGGCGGTCAATATGAGACAACTGATTAGGATGCACAAGACTGTGATGCAGCAATTCGAATGCTACATCAGCATCTTTGTAATTAGAAGGATAACTGTAGACTACTCTGCAAGTTATCCCTTCCATCACGCCCATATTCACCCCGAGGTGTGTTCGCCATCTGTTGTATCCTGTATACTCCGGAGGTCTTATTGACATAAGCACGTCACGGAGCACACGTGTTGTAAGTGTGCTGAAAGGTGTGTGTGGTGGTCTGTTCAGAACGAAAGCATCTTCCAACTTAGTGCCAGGGTCACTGGTTCCAAGTTGGCGAAATCTCTCCCGCGCAGAAGCAGCCAGGTCGTGTAGTTATGCAGTGTTAGTGTTTATTCGACAGTTTCCAGAGATATCAATAATATCTCCGATAACCGTCAGTGTATGCGTGTCAGCTTCAAAACCCCGAGCATTACTGAACACTGAATCTATTAATTCAGGTTAAACCCGATTGGAATCGACGCGAATTGTGTGTACCGTAGAGCATTCCACTGAAGGTGAAATGCTGGCCTGATTCTGCCCCAGGTCTGAATCGTTGAGATTAGATCATGTGGCTAGTCACGAGGATAATGTAGTCGAACAGAGAGTAGGTAGTAATACTCTCCTATGCCGATCCCTCCCAGTACATTCACCCACAGTTGAGAAATCGAGCTGTCTCTCTGGCAAAACACTCTTTGGAGTGCACGCACTTGGAGACACCCTGATTTCACAACCAAGTTAGTGAGACCTAATCCACCTATCTTGACTTGCAGACAGAGCGTGCTTTCAGCAACCCATCGTCTTCCGCACCAGAAGTCGTCTATCGCTTTTGCATGAAGAAGACCTACGAAGCCTTCATGAAACGTCTCAGACTTTAGCAGATGAACGATGGACGAGGTAATCAAATAGTTTATCACGACTGACCTACCCATTAAGGATAATGGAAACAGTCGACTACGCCATTAGTTTACAGCTCTAGCGAGTATCTCAAAAGCGATGCGGCTTTTATTTGATTTACTCTCGCGTCCGATATACACACCTAAATACTTCAGGCAAGTATTAGTCCATTGGATGTTCAGTGGAGTATCTGTACGATCTCTCCACCTTCCACACCACAAGCCTTGACTCATACTAAGGTTGATTTTAGCGCCCGCTATACGTTCGAACTGTTCGAAAACAGCACGAGCGACCGGAAAAGCTTCATCTCCAGTCACGAAAATAGACAGATCATCCGCATACGCCAACATAAGAGGCCTCACATTGGTATATGGTAGACGAACCGCATACTGTCCGAGCATTCGACGAAGATTCACCAGTAGCGGATCCAACGAAAGATCATAAAGCATGCCTTACAATGGACAGCCCTGTCTGATACCTCGATGAAACGAGATAGGAGCTAGAACTTCTCCTTGATGCTTAATCAAAATCGCTGAATCTCTATACAGTTTCCCGATGATATCGAGCCACCTGGGCGGAAACCCAAATGCCCCGCAGGCAGTCAAGAGATACTCGTGCGAGACACTATCAAAAGCCTTTTGCTGGTCAAGTGAAATCATGGCCATTTGCGTACCTGTCTGTTCATGGTAGGCAAACAAATGCTTGGCTACCGCGATGTTGTCGTAGATACTACGACCAGGTACACAATAGGACTGTTCCGGGTGTATTACCGAAGCAATCACTGAGCGGAGTATCGCCACCTAATGCTTTGCAGACGATTTTGTAGTCTTCATTGCATAGGGCTACTGGCCTCCAGTTCCCCATCCTCTGCAAATCTCCCTTCTTTGGTATCAACCGCATAACAGATCTCCTCCAAGTAGAAGGAAAGTCTGAATGTGTTTCAACCGCCGAATTGAAGACTTCCAAAAGGTCAGGAATTAATAGAACCCTGAAACGTATGAAGAATTCTGGAGTCAAGCCGTCATAACCAGGTGAGGTGTGTCGCCTTAGATCCTTTGTCGCAGCAATCATATCCTCCAATGTGATTACTGTATCCAGGAGCTCCTTACTGTCTTCAGAGAAAGTGGGAATATTCTCAAGGTATTCATGAGTGGTCGAGGATGTTGTCGACGTCGATTCAGAGTAGAGACTACTGTAGTAGTCTCGAATATATTCTGATAGCTGTTGTCCGTTGAGGACTTGTCCAGATTCATCAATTATCGATTCGACCTCACAAGAAGCAGTACGACGTCTAGTCGCCTGAGAGAAGTACTCAGTTGGAGAATCGCCTTCTCTCAGCCAGCGCGATTGGCCGCGTAGCACAAACTCCAATAATAATAATAATAATTCTTTATTTGGTTAGGTACAAAGATACATATGCTATCTTAAAATGTACAAAGTGCAGTGGTTAAATTAAATTTATCGTTACTACAAAACAACTACGATCTAACCAATGTAAAATAGAGAAAACACAAAATATTTGATAATGGAAGTAATAAAAATAAAGTAAAGAAAATAATAGTAGAGACTATAGACTAAACTAAAAATAGCGTACAAGAGAGAGAAAAAAAAAACAAAAAACACAAAGACCAGAAATGTGCGTCACCATTATTAAATAGAAAGGTTTGCATGTTTAATGAGCCTACAGAAGTGTCTGTTGCAAACCGTGCGCTGAATATTGCTTGGAAGCTGATTCCACCTCCGAGCACACTGAACGAAGAAAGAGCACTCACCATATTGACTCCTGCATCGAGGAATCAAAAGGTTTACATGTCTGGTCGATTGCAGGAACTGTAGCTTCTCAAATAGGTATATTGGTTGTTTAAGATAAATAAGCTTCTGCAGAAATTTCAGGCTGCGAAAAGAGAAATGGGTCTCTAAATTGCAACCTGTTCGAACCAAATTGATTCGAATATATTTTCATAAACAGAAAACTTCTGAAAGAAAGCGTGATGAAAACAAAGCATAAAATTTTTAGTAAAATTAAATCTAATTTGAGTTCTCTTAAGCGAAAAACATGTACACAACCCAACATAGCCATGTATTTGTCATCTTCATAGCATATTGCACAAATACAACATAAAAGTATAGCCTCATTGAGCAAATTAAATTGAAATTATTATCAAAAAACCATTCCTGAAAAGGGATCATATTACAAAAATATCATGCTAAAATTGAGATCTGAAAAGAAAATAAATTCAATCTAATTACAATTTTCATAAAAATAGGTACAACATCTATCAAAAGCATGTGTTGTCATGTAACATACAATGCATGGCACAAATACAATCAAATCAAGCAGATCAATTTGCAACTCTAGCATTATCATCATTATAAGTACCATCGAACGGGAATTTCTTCCCTACGTGATACGAAATAAAGTTTTTGCAAATAAACTTTAATTTAACACAACAGCATGTGTTGCTCTAAAAATTCTTGTTGCTATGCATTTTTGTTCGTTGCTAGGCAAATTTTATCGCTGATACCGTAAGATAACAGCTGCATTGCCAATTCTTGTAATCATGCGCCGCTGCTACTCTATCAGTGGTGTCGTGTGCAAGCAAGGGCTATATAAACGACAAGCTGACTGATCTCGATCTTTTTTTGTGCTTGGCATCGCTTGGGGTAAGTTGGCTTAGGGACTAACATTATATCGGGTATCGACT
Organism: Dioctria linearis; assembly: GCA_963930735.1. Lineage (NCBI taxonomy): Eukaryota > Metazoa > Arthropoda > Insecta > Diptera > Asilidae > Dioctria > Dioctria linearis. The sequence goes on along the minus strand of OZ005740.1, from coordinate 125,185,534 downwards.
GATATTTCACTTCTAACAATTAACAATTATTTCTGGTATCGACGGGAATAAACGCATCTTAATTCGGGTCTCGACTGAAGTTAAGATATTTACTAATAATTATTTCTGGTATCGACGGGAATAAACACATCTTAATTCGGGTCTCGACTGAAGTTAAGATATTTACTAATAATTATTTCTGGTATCGACGGGAATAAACACATCTTAATTCGGGTCTCGACTGAAGTTAAGATATTTACTAATAATTATTTCTGGTATCGACGGGAATGAACACATCTTAATTCGGGTCTCGACCGAAGTTAAGATATTTACTAATAATTATTTCTGGTATCGACGGGAATAAACACATCTTAATTCGGGTCTCGACTGAAGTTAAGATACTTACTAACAATTATTTCTGGTCTCGACGAGAATAAACGCATCTTATTTCGGGTCTCGACTGAAGATAAGATAACACTTTAAGCCTGGTCTCGACTGACTTAAAGAATATTATCTCGGGTCTCGACTGAGATAATTTTTTACTAACAATTATTTCTGGTCTCGACGGGAATAAACGCATCTTATTTCGGGTCTCGACTGAAGATAATATAACACTTTAAGCCGGGTCTCGACTGACTTAAAGAATATTATCTCGGGTCTCGACTGAGATGGTATCTTACTAACATTAACACTTTTTTTCTGGTCTCGACGGGAATAAAGAATTGTTGTAACCAATGGTTAGAACAAAGGGTCTTAACATTAGCTTAAAACCAACCCTCAAGCGTCAAGTTGTAGATCGGTGAGTACCAGTCACTTGTAACAAAATAATATTTATTCATATATCTATTTTATTATATATTTACATATTCTAAATTTCTTGTGCATATTTATCAAATATTATAATTTATCTTTATTCGATATTAATTTTACATATTTATATTTATATGTATTACTCTCTTGACGATTTTATATTGCAACTATTCTGCCAATAAGTGTTTTCAGTGTGATAACAAATTCTCTGACCCAAAACTTATATATTGAGTTTTATCCCAAACAACTTTTCTTGATAATCGTATATTCTAAATCTGTGATAATAAGTGTTTTCTAGTGTGTGTGGATCTCTGACCTAATATCTCATTCCATAATCTGATCTTAATATAATTAGTGAGCAATCTTAAGAAATAAGTGGGAAAGGTATTGAAAGTTAAACGTAGTGAACAGTGTATGTTTTGATAAGAGATTCGACCACTGACCTTGATCCAAATTTACCAGTGCATCCATTTCAGTTTCACTAAGTTCAAATTTGCGTGTACGTTCTACTAACGGACAGTACAATTTATGGTCCTTCGAGCCGGATCTAAGGTCTAGTGTTTTATTTTGTCAATCTTTTAAACATGTCTGCACTTCAAAAACTTTTGGGCAACCAAGCCACCTCTGCAATAATCTTCGAAAAATTGTTCAATAACTACACCAAGGCTGATGTAGAAAAACGAACGAAAGGTTTTATTTCTGAGCTATTAACCGCTCTAAGTGAAATTTGGTCAGTTTATAAGAAAGATCACTATACAATTATCCAAGCCACGCAAGCCTTGGATGATAGTGAACTCCAAAAGTACGATTACTTCGCAAACGATCAATTTTCAAATGTGGAAAACAAATACTTCATGTTTCGAGGTATTCTTAGGGATGCATTAGATGCATTCGAAAAAAAAATTGAATCAAGTCCAAAATCAGAACATGAAACTTCATCGTATCTGAGATTACCTAGCATCACAATCCCAAAATTCTCAGGTTCTTACGATTCATGGAGGCCTTTTCACGATCTATTCAATTCCCTGGTGCATTCAAATTCTGCGTTATCTCCGGTGCAGAAATTGCATTATTTGAAGTCAAGTGTATCTGGAGAAGCAGAGCACTTATTGCGTCAATTTCCTATGACCAACTTGAGTTATGACAGCGCATGGAAGATATTGCTTGAAAGGTATGATAATAAACGAGTCTTGGTAAATGCCCAATTGAAAGCACTCTTTAATCTACCTAAAGCAGCCCACGAATCAGCCAAGGCTATCAAAACCTTGCTAGATAAGTCTTCCGAATGCATCTTCGAACTCGAGGCATTGCAAGTTTCCACTAAGCAATGGGATGCAATTCTCATCTATATGGTGGTACAATGTTTACCAGCAGAAACGCACCGTGCATGGGAACAAGAGGTCAATACTGCAGAAGGACTTCCCACTTTCGAGTGCTTAAAATTATTTTTACAATCTAGATTTAGAATTTTAGAAGCCATAGTCGATACCAAACCGTCCCTAGTCAACAAAAATGCTCATGTCCCGAGAGCATCTACCCATTTTACTTCATTCACCCAAGCATGTCCTTTGTGCAAAGAGCAGCACCGTCTATTTAAATGTCCGAAATTTATAAAACTCGATGTAGACAATAAATTCAAAATTGTCACATCAAATCAATTGTGTAATAATTGCCTATCAAAAGGCCACAACACGAAAACTTGTACGAGTAGGTTTTCATGTCAGCGATGTGGAAGGAGGCATCATTCTTTACTTCACAGGAATAATGCCACTCCAAGGGTTACGACCCATTTCAAGCCAAGGGAGCAGCAATCAAAAGCTCAACCTTGTAATTCACCTTCCACATCCAATAACTCTCTTCACACGCTTCACACAAAAAACCAACGTACCAAACAAGCACTGCTTGCAACAGCACTGTTAAACGTTCCTACAAAAAAGGGAAATATGTTGGTAATGAGAGCTTTGATAGATTCAGGCTCTCAAGTTTCATTTGTAACCCAAGCCGCCGCACGTAAGCTGCAATCATCCACTACAAACGTGGAAATTCAAATCACGGGCCTGGGAGAAACTGAAACTACAAATGTTCAAAAACAAACTACTTTGAACATTTATCCTTATTCAACCACAACTAAGGCAACGACAGTTACAGCCCTTATAGTGGATACAATTACGGACATTTTACCTCCTTCAACCATTCCAAACAAAGAATGGAGTCATATACATGGGCTACCACTTGCCGATCCGTTTTTCTTTAAACCAGGAAAAATTGACCTGCTTTTAGGAGCAGATGTGTACAGTGAAATTCTTTTGGAAGGTTTACGGAAAGGTCCTCCAGGAACACCAACTGCCCAAAACAGTACCCTCGGATGGATACTTTTCGGAAAGTTAAAAAATACATCCACATTCTTAACAGCATCTGCGTTAACAGCAAAGGCTCGTTACGACGACGACACTTCACTGGATAAACTTTTACGTCAGTTCTGGGAAACTGAAGAAGTCAATCCAGGAAGAAAGCTGTCTAAAGCAGATCAAGAATGTGAAGAGTTTTACCAAAAAACTCATTTTCGTAACGCACACGGCCGTTACGAAGTTCGTCTGCCATTCACCACAGAAAGCCCTAGCCTAGGCGACTCTCGAGGTATGGCATTACGTACGTTCTACAGGCTAGAACAGCAATTAGAACGAAATCCTGAACTCTATCAGGAATACAAAACTTGTATTAATGAATACAAGACATTAGGTCACATGACAGTGGCTAACAAGATAGTAAGCAACGAACAAAGTTACTATCTTCCTCATCATGCTGTCATCAAAAATAGCACCACTACAAAGGTTCGCGTCGTCTTTGATGCTTCAGCAAAAACGACTAATGGAAAAAGTCTAAACGAACAGCTGCATACGGGTCCAGTACTGCAGTCTGAACTCTTTTCAATCATCCTCAGATGGCGAAAGTTCAAATTCGCTATGTCTGCTGACATAGAGAAAATGTACAGGATGATAAAGGTACAACCCCCAGATCAATCCTATCAAAGAATACTTTGGAGGAATAATCAAATTGAACCTATTAAAGATTACAAATTAACCACTGTAACCTTTGGCACCACGCCAGCTCCCTATCTCGCAATAAAAACGCTCAATCAACTAGCCATTGATGAAGCTGACAAATTCCCCGAAGCTCCGAAGATAGTGTCTCGTGACTTCTATGTTGATGACCTTCTTACAGGCTCAGATACAAAGGAAGAAGCCTACCAAATACAAGATCAACTTATCAATCTGTTATCTTCCGGCGGATTTAATTTGAGGAAATGGGTTAGTAATTCTTCAGATTTACTATCTAGGATACCCGAACCATACAGAGAAGTTGAACTTCCTTTGCGATTCGCAAGCGATGAGTCCGTAAAAACTTTAGGCATTCATTGGTTTCCAGGATCTGATTGTTTCACGCTACAATACAAAAGGAAATCAGATTGCTCCTCTACAAACTCTTCTATTCTTTCAGAAATTGCAACGCTTTTCGATCCACTTGGCTGGATATCACCAATAATAATCACTGCCAAAATCTTGATGCAAACTCTATGGCTTGCAGGATGTTCCTAGGTTAAACCAATCCCGGCAACCATTAGTAAGCAGTGGCGCGAATTCAAAATAGAATTACATCATATTAGTAGCATCAACATACCACGTTGGTTACATACTACAAATAACTTATCCACCGTATCCTTAACAGCATTAAAGTGCTCCAAGAAGAGATATCAGCGATTCACCATCAAAGATGGTCCTAAAGTTAAAATGAGGCTTTTGGCTTTAAATTTATTCAATAAGAATAACTCTGTCATTTCTACTCTCAATCATTAGGTGGTTACTGGAAAATTGTATGCTTTTTAAAGGATAAACATTTCGTATAGTTATAAATACAACATCACATCGATCTAATTCTAGTTCTCGTAAACCAAGCATTCTATTTTACCCTGAGCAAAGGTAGCCACTTTATACGAGCACCACAACACCAAACCTTTTTCTTGACTAATTCCTAAGTGAGTGAGTTCAACTTTACCTCTTTCTTAAAGAGGTAGCTTAAGGTTAATTACTTGAAAGACACTTCCAGTCTTTCAACGGGGGGCAGTATGTTCGAACCAAATTGATTCGAATATATTTTCATAAACAGAAAACTTCTGAAAGAAAGTGTGCTGAAAACAAAGCATAAAATTTTTAGTAAAATTAAATCTAATTTGAGTTCTCTTAAGCGAAAAACATGTACACAACCCAACATAGCCATGGATTTGTCATCTTCATAGCATATTGCACAAATACAACATAAAAGTATAGCCTCATTGAGCAAATTAAATTAAAATTATTATCAAAAAACCATTCCTGAAAAGGGATCATATTACAAAAATATCATGCTAAAATTGAGATCTGAAAAGAAAATAAATTCAATCTAATTACAATTTTCATAAAAATAGGTACAACATCTATCAAAAGCATGTGTTGTCATGTAACATACAATGCATGGCACAAATACAATCAAATCAAGCAGATTAATTTGCAACTCTAGCATTATCATCATTATAAGTACCATCGAACGGGAATTTCTTCTCTACGTGATACGAAATAAAGTTTTTGCAAATAAACTTTAATTTAACACAATAGCATGTGTTGCTCTAAAAATTCTTGTTGCTATGCATTTTTGTTCGTTGCTAGGCAAATTTTATCGCTGATACCGTAAGATAACAGCTGCATTGCCAATTCTTGTAATCATGCGCCGCTGCTACTCTATCAGTGGTGTCGTGTGCAAGCAAGGGCTATATAAACGACAAGCTGACTGATCTCGATCTTTTTTTGTGCTTGGCATCGCTTGGCGTAAGTTGGCTTAGGGACTAACATTATATCGGGTATCGACTGATATTTCACTTCTAACAATTAACAATTATTTCTGGTATCGACGGGAATAAACGCATCTTAATTCGGGTCTCGACTGAAGTTAAGATATTTAATAATAATTATTTCTGGTATCGACGGGAATAAACACATCTTAATTCGGGTCTCGACTGAAGTTAAGATATTTACTAATAATTATTTCTGGTATCGACGGGAATAAACACATCTTAATTCGGGTCTCGACTGAAGTTAAGATATTTACTAATAATTATTTCTGGTATCGACGGGAATGAACACATCTTAATTCGGGTCTCGACTGAAGTTAAGATATTTACTAATAATTATTTCTGGTATCGACGGGAATAAACACATCTTAATTCGGGTCTCGACTGAAGTTAAGATACTTACTAACAATTATTTCTGGTCTCGACGGGAATAAACGCATCTTATTTCGGGTCTCGACTGAAGATAAGATAACACTTTAAGCCTGGTCTCGACTGACTTAAAGAATATTATCTCGGGTCTCGACTGAGATAATTTTTTACTAACAATTATTTCTGGTCTCGACGGGAATAAACGCATCTTATTTCGGGTCTCGACTGAAGATAAGATAACACTTTAAGCCGGGTCTCGACTGACTTAAAGAATATTATCTCGGGTCTCGACTGAGATGGTATCTTACTAACATTAACACTTTTTTTCTGGTCTCGACGGGAATAAAGAATTGTTGTAACCAATGGTTAGAACAAAGGGTCTTAACACTAGCTTAAAGCCAACCCTCAAGCGTCAAGTTGTAGATCGGTGAGTACCAGTCACTTGTAACAAAATAATATTTATTCATATATCTATTTTATTATATATTTACATATTCTAAATTTCTTGTGCATATTTATCAAATATTATAATTTATCTTTATTCGATATTAATTTTACATATTTATATTTATATGTATTACTCTCTTGACGATTTTATATTGCAACTATTCTGCCAATAAGTGTTTTCAGTGTGATAACAAATTCTCTGACCAACTTATATATTGAGTTTTATCCCAAACAACTTTTCTTGATAATCCTATATTCTAAATCTGTGATAATAAGTGTTTTCTAGTGTGTGGTGATCTCTGACCTAATATCTCATTCCATAATCTGATCTTAATATAATTAGTGAGCAATCTTAAGAAATAAGTGGGAAAAGTTATTGAAAGTTAAACGTAGTGAACAGTGTATGTTTTGATAAGAGATTCGACCACTGACCTTGATCCAAATTTACCAGTGCATCCATTTCAGTTTCACTAAGTTAAAATTTGCGTGTACGTTCTACTAACGGACAGTACAGAGACGGACATAAGAGAGCTTGCATACAATGAGATGTGGCTACTTTTAGGCAATTTGTAAATCTATCTAATCACATCATTGAATGCTACGAGTATTTTTCTCCGGCAGACTGAGTCCAGAACTGGAAAGATTATACTGGAAAATGTGAAATGTGGAATAACTAATGTTTTAACTAACCGCTGACGCAGACTAAGCGAGGGGATACTAGAGTTGAGCCAAAGTTGTCTCAAACAGCCATATATATCTTCCCTAATGTCCTTTTAATGTGATTGCAACACGAGAACTTCGAATTAAGTTCAACACCCAAATTCACGACAGAATCCCTATAAGGAAGTGTTACCCTGTTTAATAGAATGGGAGGAATCATACTTGAGTCAATGCAATTTCTGTAAATTGCTAGGTAGTTTGATTTAGTTGGATTAAATGCTAAACTATTATGTAATGAGCACTCATGAATACGTCACTATGTCGACATACACAGTCCTCCATTAATCCTATTTGTCTGCTGAGATAAATTTGCAGGTCATCCACATAGAGATGTACAGAGGCATCCAGCACTACGTCAGGAAGATCATTAATATATAAAGAGAACAGTAGAGGCCCCAGTATGGATCCCTGGGGTACGCCGCAGCTAAGGAACTCAGACCTGGAATAGTTATTCTTGATTCGAACAATTTGACTACGTCCTTGCAAAAAGTTATTTATCAGGTTATTAGCAGACGAAGAGAATAAGAATTGACTTGATAGTTTTGCTATTAAATTTGAGTGGTTTAAGGAGTCAAAAGCTGTGCTAAAGTCGAGCAGGACGAGTAATGTAAGACAGTCCTCATCAAGAGACTCGTGTATATCAGAAGTTACCTTCAATAATGCAGTCTCACAACTATGAGAAGGACGGAACCCTGATTGAAAAGTTGATAACATAGAATTACTGTTTATATAATTCATAATTTGCATATAAATCAGCTTTTCAAGGATTTTACCTAGAAAACAAAGCAGACTAATTGGACGAAAGTCTCCCATATGTAAGGCGGAAGACTTCTTTTCAATAGGAAAAGCAAGAGCCCGCTTCCAACGGGCAGGAAACTGTGAAGTTGTGAGACAGTGATTAAATATACGCGTAAGAACTCGTAATATTTCCGGAGCAATTAATTCTACAACGAAGAGCTTGTCAGCCGACAGATCTACCTACATTCAATTGTACCTGAATGTAGATACATCCCGCATCCGACACCTCTTGTTACAAAACTCATATCCAGGATATGTGTGGGTGGCTGCACAGCGAGTATGCCGCTAGCGATCAGGCGGCTTTAGGTGGTTCTTGCCACCCACATCCCTTCAATGCTTGTAAAGCTGTGCATATAATTAAAAAAAAGGACTTGAATGTGTGACTGCAGACGGACAGAAAAAAAGAGGTATGTAAGCTTCCTTCTCCTTGTGGAACCTGGAAGCCTATAAAGGAGAAGATTTACTTTATTAATTGCTGCAAAAAAAAAGAAGAACAGCAGTACTCAGCAACGCCGAACAAGTGCTAATTCACCCGGAGAATTTTCAACGCTGACAGATGGACGATTGAGAGAGAGTGAGAGAGCTGAGAGGGGGATCTCCGATGTTGGTGAGGACCCCGGCTTTGGGTAATATTGGGCCCAATCGCCCCCATCCACCCTGGCTAAGCCTCCAAAGCCGTATCAAAATGCTCAGCCCCATACGTGTGTTTATTAACAACGACCCATCATGACTCCACCCTCCATCGTCGGAAATACCTGGGACGTTTTTTTACACCTGAAAGTTGCAAGGTAAGTTGCTTTTTAGCATGAAGTTTCCTTGGAAACTTCCTAAAGTTTTTCCGGCTTTGAAGCGTCAATTTTGTGTTGGGATTTATTAGTTCGCGAGATTTGAGAGCTTTTTTCTTAATTATACTGCTCTCAGCGCCGGTGTCCACTATTAGCTGGGCCTGACCATTTAGACCTATGTCTAGAGGAAGTCTGGCGGTGGGCACACTGAAGTCGGGCGGCTGAGAAGACCCTTGTTTATTGCTGGTAGGGTTTCTAGTCGAGACGGGGAGTTTTGGGTCGACTTTTTGTCGTTTCCCAGCTTTTTATCCTCCCATTTTTGCTTTTGTCGACATTCGTCGATTTTGTGTCCGCGGCGCCACAAAAATCATATTTTTGTCTAATATTAAAGACTCTGGGGCCTTTTGTATTGTTCGTCTCTGACTGTGGTGGATTGTTAGGCGATCCTCGTGTGAAACGACTTGCAGACTGTGTTTGGTTGTTTCGACAGTCGCGAATGTCATGCCCGTAACTTCTACAGTTAGAGCAGAAGGGGTGTTTTTGCGTTTTAGACAATCCGTGTAGGTGTGCCCCGTTTCTGTCAAAAGTGACAGGTGATGTTTTGTACCAGATTTTGTGTATCCGGTTGTCTAGAATCCCTTCGTGGAAATGGCGGGGCGTAGCGGTTGAGCATGTACATGTGTGGGATGGTTAAACTATCGGGGCTCTTGTGCTCGTGTTGATGCATACATGGGTGGCTGTGGGGCTTGATTGTAAGGAGTTCGGCTAAGAGCCCGAACTCGAAGACTTGGGTCTATTGTGCCATCGGATATGGCTGTTGCGTTAATGGCGTTTGTACGAAAACGGTGCCTACTTGCAGCTTTTCATGTCTAGAGCCTTGTGTATCAGCTGCTCTAGATCATTTTCTACCAGAGTGAGGAGGTACTGGCATAGGTGGGGATTGTTCACTCCGCTTTGAGGGCATTTTTGACGAAGTCCGCCAACTGTGTCTTCACAGCTGGCGCTGCCGTTACTCCGTAATTCAGTACCGCTGCCTTGTTGCAAAGCATCAGCTTCACTGTTGTTATGAAGGCAGTTAGAGTTTCCAACGGGTTTTGCCTCATTGTGATCAAATTGTTGACCAATTTTTGATATGATTTTCGTGGTAGATAGGTTCTGTTCAGACGTTCTTCCACCTCACTAAAACTAGTTGGAACGTCCGAAGCAAACAACTGATAGTGATCGCCACGAAGTCTGGTGGGCAAAATGTGTAGGAAGGATGCTTTTTCTTCCTCACTTAAACAGTGTAAGGCCTGTTTGCAACAGCCAATAAATGTTTGTAGCTCACGACCTAACTGTGGGGCATTTTCACCCAAAAACAGAGGAACTAGTTGTGCCGTGAGTTTGGCCAACTTTGCATAGTCTACCATTGTGATTATTTTTTTGTTAAACTTTTGTAGGGTAGTCTACTTGTGCCTTGTCGAGTTTCAAGGCTGGTTTCTGGACTAAAATCCGTGAAGGATACGTCTAGCCAGCCACTAAGGAGATTTTCGGCGGTTGTTTGGTCACTACTAATATCACTGACACTAGTATCACTATCAGCACTTACAACTACACTGGCTGTGGTCTTATCTATACCTAATGAACGTGAAAGCCCGGCGATTTCGATAAGCTCCCTGTTTGAATCGCTCTGTATTTTTTTTGAATTTTCGATTTGTGTCAGCCTCTGCTCTCTGCCTTGACTTAATCTGTCGTCAAGTGCGTCGCAGTGCGTGACAGTGAGCTTATCGGATTCACGTGCCTTTTCTAACGACTTATCTAAAAAATTATCAAGACTTACTTTATTTGTTACGGTGGGACCAGTTAAAATGGTACCACTTCTAAGGCGAACTCCAGCGGCTTGTTGCTATTAGGGTAAAGATGAGTTATCCTGGCTACCTAATTCTGTTTTGTTGTCTTTTGAGGCGTTGTCTGTACCTTCCCGCAGGTGCTATAAATTCTCACCTTGGGATTGCTCCCCGTTGGATGAAGGTATGGAGTCTAATCTCGTGCCTGTCTCAGGTGCCGGTGTCGAGTTTCCTTCTGACATATGCGTCCCGCGTTGTCCAAAAGGGGGGCTTCCAGCCTTCTTGGAGTATTCCTTTCTGGAATGTTTTTTGCTACTAGGGCGGGGGGGGGGCTCCTGCCGTCTAAATTCCTTGGCTGAGATTGAAAGGGGGGGCTTATGCCGAATTCGAGATCTCTTTTAATCCTGGAACAAAGTTTCTATTTTGTGGTGCTTCGATTGCTGCCGGGGGGGGCCTAGGCCTACTTACTTCCCCTGGATATGGTTGAAAGGGGCGCTTAAGGCCTTCTTCGAAATCCCATTCAACCCAGGAACGATGATATCCTCCTTCTGGAGTTGGTTTGATTGGGCCTGTCTTCATTTTCCTCCTTCTTGCTGCTGTCTGTAGTGCGGCTTAGGTTGGTGAATGTAGTTCCTCGTTGATTCGGTTTCACTCTTAATGGGGTGAACGCTTGTTCGCCTGGAGCACAGGCGCCTACAGATTATATCTCCCCGAGCGTTGGGGGTGACGTGGCCTTATAGCTTGGCTAGTATCACAGGTTCCCCGTAGATTCTTGCAGGATCAAGGCTTTTCAAGCGTTTACGATCTTTTAACTTGACCAAGCATCCTGATCCTACCGGCTGCGCCAATTGTTATATCTCGATAACTATATATCACTCACCTTGTGATTGTTTCTGGGTCGCGGAATCGTTAATCCAAGTTTACGAAAAACACTTTCTCGTTTTCTCGTACACCACCTTTTTATTTTCTTCCAGCAGGTTGAAAAATCTCGGTTTAATATATTTTGATAACTTTTATTTTTTATTCAAATCGCACAACAAACATTAAAAAATTCTCACTTAATCTTTTTTTTATATAATTTTCCCTTTTAGAATTAATCGAACAACAAACATTAAAAAAAATTCTCACTTAATCTTCTTTTTATATAATTTTCCTTTTAGAATCAATCGAACAACAAACATTAAAAATTTTCACTTAATCTTTTTTTTATATAATTTTCTTTTAGAATTAATCGAACAACAAACATTAAAAATAATTCCGAACCGCTTGAAAATCAAAAAGGCCAACTTTACTCAACTCTTTCAAAAACCGACTCTCCTATTAACAACCAACTCAACTCTTTCTTCTTTCGCCCCCAAGAATCTCTTTGAGCGGGTCACAAGTGCTTATCATGCACTTTTTGGTCAAGGAAAATATCACTTCGTTTGGACATGTCCATACATGCCCAAACGAATTCCGTTCAACTGTCTTTTTTTTAATTGTAATTTAATACCGTGTGCCGCTGATAAGATTTTCGTCGTGTAAAAAGGCATGAACGTTCTTGCGTTCATCGTCGGGAAAGCTTATTTTGCACTTTTCAAGTGCAATATTAAAATTTTGTTTTTTCCGTTTCGCTTGGGAAAAATATTTTGTTCGTGAAATTATGTGAAAAATTGCTGATGCAATTTCTTAAACACTTTTAGCGATAAGCTAGTTGTGTTTTTAAGCATGATTAGCATATGAAAACTTTTCCGAATGCAAGCTTTTGTGTGTGTGTACATTATGTATACGCACATAGCATTATAATTTTTCTATTTTTATTTTCAGGGGTTTTTAGGGTTGTTAGGGGAAAACGGGGAAAAGCGTGTTCAAACTTCTGAAAAGGGTTTGTTTTGCCAATTACCAATTCAGGTCCTATACACACTAAGGTTTTGTGTATACACATATCAACCAAGATTTTTTACGTAACACCCCGAAGGGGTTAGTAACAAAGGCTGAGACCATTTAAACTTGATAGTTTAGAGATAATACACTAAAAAAAATTCGCTGAGGCTTCATTCGCACTCGCTGACGCTGTGACATTCTTGATTGAAAGAAGAAATTGAAGAAAGGACAAGAAAGTAAAATCCTTCAGATGAAGGCTAACCCAGAAGGGGTTAGTGACAAAGGCTAAGAAAGTTATCACCCACCACTGAAGAAGTAGTAGGAGGGCTTGCGATAACCTGTAGTTCACAAGTGAACTTGCCGGATGCCTTCTTAGGGCTACCGAGAGCTAATCAACTTTGATCAAGACTTAATATCCTGAGCATGGAAAATTCCGATTGAGAGACCCTTGGCATTCTGCAAACGGTACGAAACACGCCCGATTCGTTCTACAACAGTCGCTTTTATGAACTTAGGTGCCAATTTGGCCGCAAAGCGATCAATTGCGCTACTTTGCACAAAATTTCGTACATACACAGTCTGTCCAGGTACAAAAGCTCTTTCTCGAGTTCGCAAGTTGTAACCAGCGTCGTACTTACGATACGCCTCCGTCAGACGGTACTTTACTTCATTGCGCAACAGGTGAAGCTTTTGGTTGACAGGCATACACTAAATAGCCCCACCAGAATCTGCCTTCAAATCTCGCAGAAGTTGATATGAGCTACCGCTTGTCACCGGATGTCGACCGAAAAGCAAGAAATATGGCGAGCATTTAGACGACTCATGCACGACATTACGGATGGCGAAGCCAATCTCGCCCAGATATTCGTCCCAATTTCGATGCTCCGTGCCGACGTAGGCGCAGATCGCTGCCAGAACTGACTGATTCACACGCTCAGAGGCATTTGATTGAGGAGAGTAGGCTGGTGAGGAGATGTGTTTCACCCCATAACGATCTAATAATTGGGCGAATATCTTTGCAATGAACTGACTACCATTGTCTGAATGTACCATTTCCGGAACTTGAAACAGTAAGAAGACCTTTTGCTCCAGGAATTTGACAACCAGCGAGGCTGTGGCTTCGGGCATTGCTTCCAACAACACATACTTAGATAAGTGATCCAGTACGATGAAGATGTACCTATTTCCGCCTCGAATACGCGGGTATGGTCCTAAAAAATCACAGAAGATGCGCTGCCATGGCAGCTCGGTAGTCTGTATCGAGCCCAGTGGAGGTCTTGAAGATACATTGGTCGGCTTGATCAGTTTACACGTTTCGCAGGGGTATATGAACTGTCGTACTTCTGAAGCCATGCTCGGCCAGTAGTACCGACCACGTAATTTCTCCAAGGTTTTTGCGAAACCGCAATAGGCTGCTATAGGAGGACTTTGCTCGAATTTTATCAAATCGCCAGTGAGACTATCAGGAACCCATAGCTTCCACTGAACCCACTCCTCTGAGAAGTAGTTATTTGGGAACGAAAAGGAGATATAGACTTTACCACCGCTGATTTGTAATTTCGGAAAACTGCTTGGATTGGAAGTGATTCGCTGGATTCTCTCAACGTACGTTTTTTCTTGGAATGCCGTTGAACTCAGATCGAGCGAGCTGATTTGGGCCGGGTAGACCATCTCGTCAGTGTGGTGTTCTACTGCCTCATCAGCAAATGCCCTTGAAAGATCATCGGCAACCACATTGTCTTTGCCTTTTCTGTATTCGATGTGGAATTTAAAGGCCTGGAGTTTGACCCTCCACCGAGCCAGCCTGTCACATAGATCCCTTTGGTCCATGAGCCATTTGAGACTGGCGTGGTCATTAATGACCGTGAACACCAGTCCTTCCACATACGGCCTGAACCTCTTTATACTCAATACGGCGGCCAGACATTCTAACTCGGTTATGCTGTAGTTGCGTTGAGCAGCGTTCAGCTTCTGTGACATGTAAGCGATGGGATGTTCACCCCCATCCACCGAACGCTGAAACAAGACGCTTCCAACTCCTTTAGTGCTAGCGTCGCACTGAATGAAAAAAGGCTTTGAGAAGTCAGGATTTGCGAGCACTGGTCCGGTCTCAGACACTATTTTAACTGTTGGAATGCCAGTTCCGCTTGTTCGTTCCACTCGAAATTGATGTTCTTCTTTAGAAGGTCTGTCAGAGGACTAGCGATGGGAGCGAAATGTGGAATGAACCTCCTATACCAGCTGCATACTCCGAGGAAGCTACGTATTCTTTTGACAGTGGTAGGCATTGGCAAGCTCTGAATAGCAGTGATCTTTTCAGGATCAGCCCGCAAGCACCCATCCCCAACTACAAAGCCAAAATATCTGACCTCTCTCATACAAAACTTACTTTTCTCCACATTGATCGTCAGGCCGGCAGCGCAGAGTAACGACGCGACTTCCGCCAGAAGCCTTAGGTGTTCGTCAAACGTGGAGGAAGTAATGAGTAAGTCGTCAAGATACACAGACACCCGGTCATGCAGTTGGTGAGGGATAACTTTGCACATCATTGTTTGCGGAGCGTTGCAAAGTCCAAACGGAAGCACTTTGAACTGGTATAGAGGTCTTCCCGGCACTGCGAAAGCCGTTTTGTATCTTGATCCCATAGCGAAAGGAATCTGCCAGAACGCATCCTTTAGGTCTATGGCAGAGATGAACTTTGTCTCCTGGAGTCTACATCTATAAGAGCAACGGAAAGGCATCTGTGACTGTTACGGAGTTTAATTTTCGTGCGTCAAAACAGAGGCGCACTTTGCCGTTAGCCTTCTTAACCAAGGTAACGGGTGACGACCACGAACTTTGGCTCTCCTCAGTGACCCCTAGCGACAACATTCGGTCGAGCTCATCATATAAGGATTTCTGCACTGCCGGAGACACTGAGTAGAAACGCTGTTTATTGGGTTTCGCCAGACCAATGTCTATCTCATGCTCTACCAGCGTGGTGAGACCCAAGCCTTGCTGGCTGAATGACGGAAAGTAGGTGATCACCTCCTTCAACCGTTGCGAATAGTCTACTGACAGATCGTGCTGTTGCGAACAAGAAGGTGAGGCTTTTGGCAAGGAATGAAGCTCACTTACCATGACAGTTCTTAAACCGAATGCCTTCCAAAAATCGATTCCCAGGTACAGGTGCTGCTGAATAGACGGAACTATGTGCAGTCTCATCATACACGTATTTTCACCATATTTCACGAGGACCCGTATGTGGCCCAGGACCTTTTGCTGCCGCCCATCAGCGGTCGAAACTGAGGACGGCATCGAGTGGAACGAAACCCCCATCTTGTCCAGGAACCTCTCTGCTCCAGCCCCGAGCACGCTCACATTTGCACCGGTATCCAATAAACCTCGTATCTTTTGTCTCTGAATGTAGACATCGGCATAAGGACGAGGATCCCAAGGATCCTCTTCATCAGATACTACTGTTTCGGCAATGGCAGCCTTTATGACTCTGCGCAAGCTGAGGTACCTATGTATGCGTGGGACAGTCCTGGAGGAAAGGCACCCTGAAGCCGGTGGGAACTCGCTGCCACAAAACGATGCATCTTCTATATCTGAGGTGTAGATTGAAGTGTTTTCATCTGATAAGGTGCAACTTCAATTTTCGGAAGGGCCGGGTTCTAAGTAGGTGGTAAAATTTGATGTGCTTAGCGTGCTGGAATTCTCCGTCTGAGTGAAAGAGTTAGACGTGTTTACCTTAAGACCGTTGGCCGGCTTAAAATCCGATCTGGGTTCATGAGTTTTGAGTTTTTGACCACCTACAAAATTTGGACCCCTGCCTTAGTTTCCCGACAAGCAAGCTCTACATTTAGTTATGATTACCCCCACTGCACCGCATCCATACCAGAAGACCAGAGGAACTAGTTGTGCCGTGAGTTTGGCCAACTTTGCATAGTCTACCATTGTGATTATTTTTTTTGTTAAACTTTTGTGCCTTGTCGAGTTTCAAGGCTGGTTTCTGGACTAGAATCCGTGAAGGATACGTCTAGCCAGCCACTAAGGAGATTTTCGGCGGTTTTTTGGTCACTACTAATATCACTGACACTAGTATCACTATCAGCACTTACAACTACACTGGCTGTGGTCTTATCTATACCTAATGAACGTGAAAGCCCGGCGAATTCGATAAGCTCCTGTTTGAATCGCTCTGTATCTTTTTTGAATTTTTCGGTTTGTGTCAGCCTCTGCTCTCTGCCTTGACTTAATCTGTCGTCAAGTGCGTCGCAGTGCGTGACAGTGAGCTTATCGGATTCACGTGCCTTTTCTAACGACTTATCTAAAAAATTATCAAGACTTACTTTATTTGTTACGGTGGGACCAGTTAAAATGGTACCACTTCTAAGGCGAACTCCAGCGGCTTGTTGCTATTGGGGTAAAGATGAGCTGTCCTGGCTACCTAATTCTGTTTTGTTGTCTTTTGAGGCGTTGTCTGTACCTTCCCGCAGGTGCTATAAATTCTCACCTTGGGATTGCTCCCCGTCGGATGAAGGTATGGAGTCTAATCTCGTGCCTGTCTCAGGTGCCGGTGTCGACTTTCCTTCTGACATCTGCGTCCCGCGTTGTCCAAAAGGGGGGCTTCCAGCCTTCTTGGAGTATTCCCTTCTTGAATGTTTTTTGCTACTAGGGGGGGGGGCTCCTGCCGTTTTAAATTCCTTGGCTGAGATTGAAAGGGGGGCTTATGCCGAATTCGAGATCTCTTTTAATCCTGGAACGAAGTTTCTATTTTGTGGTGCTTCGATTGCTGCCGGGGGGGCCTAGGCCTACTTACTTCCCCTGGATATGGTTGAAAGGGGCGCTTAAAACCTTCTTCGAAATCCCATTCAACCCAGGAACGATGATTTCCTCCTTCTGGAGTTGGTTTTGATTGTCTTCATTTTCCTCCTTCTTGCTGCTGTCTGTAGTGCGACTTAGGTTGGTGAATGTAGTTCCTCGTTGATTCGGTTTCACTCTTAATGGGGTGAACGCTTGTTCGCCTGGAGCACAGGCGCCTACAGATTATATCTCCCAGAGCGTTGGGGGTGACGTGGCCTTATAGCTTGGCTAGTATCACAGGTTCCCCGTAGATTCTTGCAGGATCAAGGCTTTTCAAGCGTTTACGATCTTTTAACTTGACCAAGCATCCTTGATCCTACCGGCTGCGCCAATTGTTATACCTTGATAACTATATATCACTCACTTGGTGATTGTTTCTGGGTCGCGGAATCGTTAATCCAAGTTTACGAATAACACTTGCTCGTTTTCTCGTACACCACCTTTTTATTTTCTTCCAGCAGATTGAAAAATCTCACTTTAAGATATTTTGATAACTTTTATTTTTTTTATTCAAATCGCACAACAAACATTAAAAAATTCTCACTTAATCTTTTTTTTATATAATTTTCCTTTTGGAATTAATCGAACAACAAACATTAAAAAATTCTCACTTAATCTTTTTTTTATATAATTTTCCTTTTAGAATTAATCGAACAACAAACATTAAAAATTTTCACTTAATCTTTTTTTATATAATTTTCCTTTTAGAATTAATCGAACAACAAACATTAAAAATAATTCCGAACCGCTTGAAAATCAAAAAGGCCAACTTTACTCAACTGCTTTCAAAAACCGACTCTCCTATTAACAACCAACTCAACTCTTTCTTCTTTCGCCCCCAAGAATCTCTTTGAGCGGGTCACAAGTGCTTATCATGCACTTTTTGGTCAAGGAAAATATCACTTCGTTTGGACATGTCCATACATGCCCAAACGAATTCCGTTCAACTGTCTTTTTTTAATTGTAATTTAATACCGTGTGCCGCTGATAAGATTTTCGTCGTGTAAAAAGGCATGAACGTTCTTGCGTTCATCGTCGGGAAAGCTTATTTTGCACTTTTCAAGTGCAATATTAAAATTTTGTTTTTTCCGTTTCGCTTGGGAAAAATATTTCGTTCGTGAAATTATGTGAAAAATTGCTGATGCAATTTCTTAAACACTTTTAGCGATAAGCTAGTTGTGTTTTTAAGCATGATAAGCATATGAAAACTTTTCCGAAAGCAAGCTTTTGTGTGTGTGTACATTATGTATACGCACATAGCATTATAATTTTTCTATTTTTCTTTTCAGGGGTTTTTAGGGTTGTTAGGGGAAAACGGGGAAAAGCGTGTTCAAACTTCTGAAAAGGGTTTGTTTTGCCAATTACCAATTCAGGTCCTATACACACTAAGGTTTTGTGTATACACATATCAACCAAGATTTTTTACGTAACACCCCGAAGGGGTTAGTAACAAAGGCTGAGACCATTTAAACTTGATAGTTTAGAGATAATACACTAAAAAAAATTCGCTGAGGCTTCATTCGCACTCGCTGACGCTGTGACATTCTTGATTGAAAGAAGAAATTGAAGAAAAGACAAGAAAGTAAAACCCTTCAGATGAAGGCTAACCCAAAAGGGGTTAGTAACAAAGGCTAAGAAAGTTATCACCCACCACTGAAGAAGTAGTAGGAGGGCTTGCGATAACCTGTAGTTCACAAGTGAAGCTTGCCGGATGCCTTCTTAGGGCTACCGGGAGCTAATCAACTTTGATCAAGACTTAATATCCTGAGCATGGAAAATTCCGATTGAGAGACCCTTGGCATTCTGCAAACGGTACGAAACACGCCCGATTCGTTCTACAACAGTCGCTTTTATGAACTTAGGTGCCAATTTGGCCGCAAAGCGATCAATTGCGCTACTTTGCACAAAATTTCGGAAATACACAGTCTGTCCAGGTACAAAAGCTCTTTCTCGAGTTCGCAAGTTGTAACCAGCGTCGTACTTACGATACGCCTCCGTCAGACGGTACTTTACTTCATTGCTCAACAGCTGAAGCTTTCGGTTGACAGGTATACACTCAATAGCCCCATCAGAATCTGTGCCGACGTAGGCGCAGATCGCTGCCAGAACTGACTGATTCACACGCTCAGAGGCATTTGATTGAGGAGAGTAGGCTGGTGAGGAGATGTGTTTCACCCCATAACGATCTAATAATTGGGCGAATATCTTTGCAATGAACTGACTACCATTGTCTGAATGTACCATTTCCGGAACTTGAAACAGTAAGAAGACCTTTTGCTCCAGGAATTTGACAACCCGCGTGGCTGTGGCTTCGGGCATTGCTTCCAACAACACATACTTAGATAAGTGATCCAGTACGATGCAGATGTACCTATTTCCGCCTCGACTACGCGGGTATGGTCCTAAAAAATCACAGAAGATGCGCTGCCATGGCAGCTCGGTAGTCTGTATCGAGCCCAGTGGAGGTCTTGAAGATACATTGGTCGGCTTGATCAGTTTACACGTTTCGCAGGGGTATATGAACTGTCGTACTTCTGAAGCCATGCTCGGCCAGTAGTACCGACCACGAAATTTCTCCAAGGTTTTTGCGAAACCGAAATGTGCTGCTATAGGAGGACTATGCTCGAATTTTATCAAATCGCCAGTGAGACTATCAGGAACCCATAGCTTCCACTGAACCCGCTCCTCTGAGAAGTAGTTATTTGGGAACGAAAAGGAGATATAGACTTTACCACCGCTGATTTGTAAGTTCGGAAAACTGCTTGGATTGGAAGTGACTCGCTGGATTCTCTCAACGTACGTTTTTTCTTGGAATGCCGGTGAACTCAAATCGAGCGAGCTGATTTGGGCCGGGTAGACCATCTCGTCAGTGTGGTGTTCTACTGCCGCATCAGCAAATGCCCTTGAAAGATCATCGGCAACCACATTGTCTTTGCCTTTCTGTATTCGATGTGGAATTTAAAGGCCTGGAGTTTGACCCTCCACCGAGCCAGCCTGTCACATAGATCCCGTTGGTCCATGAGCCATTTGAGACTGGCGTGGTCATTAATGACCGTGAACACCAGTCCTTCCACATACAGCCTGAACCTTTTTATACTCAATACGGCGGCCAGACATTCTAACTCGGTTATGCTGTAGTTGCGTTGAGCAGCGTTCAGCTTCTGTGACATGTAAGCGATGGGATGTTCACCCCCATCCACCGAACGCTGAAATAAGACGCTTCCAACTCCTTTAGTGCTAGCGTCGCACTGAATGAAAAAAGGCTTGGAGAAGTCAGGATTTGCGAGCACTGGTGCGGTCATCAGACACTATTTTAACTGTTGGAATGCCAGTTCCGCTTGTTCGTTCCACTCGAACTTGATGTTCTTCTTTAGAAGGTCTGTCAGAGGACTAGCGATGGGAGCGAAATGTGGATGAACCTCCTATACCAGCCGCATACTCCGAGGAAGCTACGTATTCTTTTGACAGTGGTTGGCATTGGCAAGCTCTAAATAGCAGTGATCTTTTCAGGATCAGCCCGCGAGCACCCATCCCCAACTACAAAGCCAAAATATCTGACCTCTCTCATACAAAACTTACTTTTCTCCACATTGATCGTCAGGCCGGCAGCGCAGAGTAACGACGCGACTTCCGCCAGAAGCCTTAGGTGTTCGTCAAACGTGGAGGAAGTAATGAGTAAGTCGTCAAGATACACAGACACCCGGTCATGCAGTTGGTGAGGGACAACTTTGCACATCATTGTTTGCGGAGCGTTGCAAAGTCCAAACGGAAGCACTTTGAACTGGTATAGGGGTCTTCCCGGCACTGCGAAAGCCGTTTTGTATCTTGATCACATAGCGAGAGGAATCTGCCAGAACGCATCCTTTAGGTCTATGGCAGAGACGAACTTTGTCTCCTGGAGTCTACATCTATAAGAGCAACGGAAAGGCATCTGTGACTGTTACGGAGTTTAATTTTCGTGCGTCAAAACAGAGGCGCACTTTGCCGTTAGCCTTCTTAACCAAGGTGACGGGTGACGACCACGAACTTTGGCTCTCCTCAGTGACCCCTAGCGACAACATTCGGTCGAGCTCATCATATAAGGATTTCTGCACTGCCGGAGACACTGAGTAGAAACGCTGTTTATTGGGTTTCGCCAGACCAATGTCTATCTCATGCTCTACCAGCGTGGTGAGACCCAAGCCTTGCTGGCTGAATGACGGAAAGGAGGTGATCACCTCCTTCAACCGTTGCGAATAGTCTACTGACAGATCGTGCTGTTGCGAACAAGAAGGTGAGGCTTTTGGCAAGGAATGAAGCTCACTTACCATGACAGTTCTTAAACCGAATGCCTTCCAAAAATCGATTCCCAGGTACAGGTGCTGCTGAATAGACGGAACTATGTGCAGTCTCATCATACACGTATTTTCACCATATTTCACGAGGACCCGTATGTGGCCCAGGACCTTTTGCTGCCGCCCATCAGCGGTCGAAACTGAGGACGGCATCGAGTGGAACGAAACCCCCATCTTGTCCAGGAACCTCTCTGCTCCAGCCCCGAGCACGCTCACATTTGCACCGGTATCCAATAAACCTCGTATCTTTTGTCTCTGAATGTAGACATCGGCATAAGGACGAGGATCCCAAGGATCCTCTTCATCAGATACTACTGTTTCGGAAATGGCAGCCTTTATGACTCTGCGCAAGCTGAGGTACCTATGTATGCGTGGGACAGTCCTGGAGGAAAGGCACCCTGAAGCCGGTGGGAACTCGCTGCCACAAAACGATGCATCTTCTATATCTGAGGTGTAGATTGAAGTGTTTTCATCTGATAAGGTGCAACTTCAATTTTCGGAAGGGCCGGGTTCTAAGTAGGTGGTAAAATTTGATGTGCTTAGCGTGCTGGAATTCTCCGTCTGAGTGAAAGAGTTAGACGTGTTTACCTTAAGACCGTTGGCCGACTTAAAATCCGATCTGGGTTCATGAGTTTTGAGCTTTTGACCACCTACAAAATTTGGACCCCTGCCTTAGTTTCCCGACAAGCAAGCTCTACATTTAGTTATGATTACCCCCACTGCACCGCATCCATACCAGAAGACCAGAGGAACTAGTTGTGCCGTGAGTTTGGCCAACTTTGCATAGTCTACCATTGTGATTATTTTTTTTGTTAAACTTTTGTGCCTTGTCGAGTTTCAAGGCTGGTTTCTGGACTAGAATCCGTGAAGGATACGTCTAGCCAGCCACTAAGGAGATTTTCGGCGGTTTTTTGGTCACTACTAATATCACTGACACTAGTATCACTATCAGCACTTACAACTACACTGGCTGTGGTCTTATCTATACCTAATGAACGTGAAAGCCCGGCGAATTCGATAAGCTCCTGTTTGAATCGCTCTGTATCTTTTTTGAATTTTTCGGTTTGTGTCAGCCTCTGCTCTCTGCCTTGACTTAATCTGTCGTCAAGTGCGTCGCAGTGCATGACAGTGAGCTTATCGGATTCACGTGCCTTTTCTAACGACTTATCTAAAAAATTATCAAGACTTACTTTATTTGTTACGGTGGAACCAGTTAAAATGGTACCACTTCTAAGGCGAACTCCAGCGGCTTGTTGCTATTGGGGTAAAGATGAGCTGTCCTGGCTACCTAATTCTGTTTTGTTGTCTTTTGAGGCGTTGTCTGTACCTTCCCGCAGGTGCTATAAATTCTCACCTTGGGATTGCTCCCCTTCGGATGAAGGTATGGAGTCTAATCTCGTGCCTGTCTCAGGTGCCGGTGTCGACTTTCCTTCTGACATCTGCGTCCCGCGTTGTCCAAAAGGGGGGCTTCCAGCCTTCTTGGAGTATTCCCTTCTTGAATGTTTTTTGCTACTTAGGGGGGGGGGCTCCTGCCGTCTTAAATTCCTTGGCTAAGATTGAAAGGGGGGCTTATGCCGAATTCGAGATCTCTTTTAATCCTGGAACGAAGTTTCTATTTTGTGGTGCTTCGATTGCTGCCGGGGGGGCCTAGGCCTACTTACTTCCCCTGGATATGGTTGAAAGGGGCGCTTAAAACCTTCTTCGAAATCCCATTCAACCCAGGAACGATGATTTCCTCCTTCTGGAGTTGGTTTTGATTGGGCCTGTCTTCATTTTCCTCCTTCTTGCTGCTGTCTGTAGTGCGACTTAGGTTGGTGAATGTAGTTCCTCGTTGATTCGGTTTCACTCTTAATGGGTGTGAACGCTTGTTCGCCTGGAGCACAGGCGCCTACAGATTATATCTCCCCGAGCGTTGGGGGTGACGTGGCCTTATAGCTTGGCTAGTATCACAGGTTCCCCGTAGATTCTTGCAGGATCAAGGCTTTTCAAGCGTTTACGATCTTTTAACTTGACCAAGCATCCTTGATCCTACCGGCTGCGCCAATTGTTATATCTTGATAACTATATATCACTCACTTTGTGATTGTTTCTGGGTCGCGGAATCGTTAATCCAAGTTTACGAATAACACTTGCTCGTTTTCTCGTACACCACCTTTTTATTTTCTTCCAGCAGATTGAAAAATCTCACTTTAATATATTTTGATAACTTTTATTTTTTTTATTCAAATCGCACAACAAACATTAAAAAATTCTCACTTAATCTTTTTTTTATATAATTTTCCTTTTAGAATTAATCGAACAACAAACATTAAAAAATTCTCACTTAATCTTTTTTTTTATATAATTTTCCTTTTAGAATTAATCGAACAACAAACATTAAAAATTTTCACTTAATCTTTTTTTTATATAATTTTCCTTTTAGAATTAATCGAACAACAAACATTAAAAATAATTCCGAACCGCTTGAAAATCAAAAAGGCCAACTTTACTCAACTGCTTTCAAAAACCGACTCTCCTATTAACAACCAACTCAACTCTTTCTTCTTTCGCCCCCAAGAATCTCTTTGAGCGGGTCACAAGTGCTTATCATGCACTTTTTGGTCAAGGAAAATATCACTTCGTTTGGACATGTTCATACATGCCCAAACGAATTCCGTTCAACTGTCTTTTTTTTAATTGTAATTTAATACCGTGTGCCGCTGATAAGATTTTCGTCGTGTAAAAAGGCATGAACGTTCTTGCGTTCATCGTCGGGAAAGCTTATTTTGCACTTTTCAAGTGCAATATTAAAATTTTGTTTTTTCCGTTTCGCTTGGGAAAAATATTTTGTTCGTGAAATTATGTGAAAAATTGCTGATGCAATTTCTTAAACACTTTTAGCGATAAGCTAGTTGTGTTTTTAAGAATGATAAGCATATGAAAACTTTTCCGAAAGCAAGCTTTTGTGTGTGTGTACATTATGTATACGCACATAGCATTATAATTTTTCTATTTTTCTTTTCAGGGGTTTTTAGGGTTGTTAGGGGAAAACGGGGAAAAGCGTGTTCAAACTTCTGAAAAGGGTTTGTTTTGCCAATTACCAATTCAGGTCCTATACACACTAAGGTTTTGTGTATACACATATAAACCAAGATTTTTTACGTAACACCCCGAAGGGGTTAGTAACAAAGGCTGAGACCATTTAAACTTGATAGTTTAGAGATAATACACTAAAAAAAATTCGCTGAGGCTTCATTCGCACTCGCTGACGCTGTGACATTCTTGATTGAAAGAATAAATTGAAGAAAATACAAGAAAGTAAAACCCTTCAGATGAAGGCTAACCCAGAAGGGGTTAGTAACAAAGGCTAAGAAAGTTATCACCCACCACTGAAGAAGTAGTAGGAGGGCTTGCGATAACCTGTAGTTCACAAGTGAAGCTTGCCGGATGCCTTCTTAGGGCTACCGGGAGCTAATCAACTTTGATCAAGACTTAATATCCTGAGCATGGAAAATTCCGATTGAGAGACCCTTGGCATTCTGCAAACGGTACGAAACACGCCCGATTCGTTCTACAACAGTCGCTTTTATGAACTTAGGTGCCAATTTGGCCGCAAAGCGATCAATTGCGCTACTTTGCACAAAATTTCGGACATACACAGTCCGTCCAGTTACAAAAGCTCTTTCTCGAGTTCGCAAGTTGTAACCAGCGTAGTACTTTCGATACGCCTCCGTCAGACGGAACTTTACTTCATTGCGCAACCGCTGAAGCTTTCGGTTGACAGGTATACACTCAATAGCCCCATCAGAATCTGCCTTCAAATCTCGCAGAAGTTGATATGAGCTACCGCTTATCACCGGATGTCGACCGAAAAGCAAGAAATATGGCGAGCATTTACACGACTCATGCACGACATTACGGATGGCGAAGCCAATCTCGCTCAGATATTCGTCCCAATTTCGATGCTCTGTGCCGACGTAGGCGCAGATCGCTGCCAGAACTGACTGATTCACACGCTCAGAGGCGTTTGATTGAGGAGAGTAGGCTGGTGAGAAGATGTGTTTCACCCCATAACGATCTAATAATTGGGCGAATATCTTCGCAATGAACTGACTACCATTGTCTGAATGTACCATTTCCGGAACTTGAAACAGTAAGAAGACCTTTTGCTCCAGGAATTTGACAACCCGCGAGGCTGTGGCTTCGGGCATTGCTTCCAACAACACATACTTAGATAAGTGATCCAGTACGATGAAGATGTACCTAATTCCGCCTCGACTACGCGGGTATGGTCCTAAAAAATCACAGAAGATGCGCTGCCATGGCAGCTCGGTAGTCTGTATCGAGCCCAGTGGAGGTCTTGAAGACACATTGGTCGGCTTGATCAGTTTACACATTTCGCAGGGGTATATGAACTGTCGTACTTCTGAAGCCATGCTCGGCCAGTAGTACCGACCACGTAATTTCTCCAAGGTTTTTGCGAACCGAAATGTGCTGCTATAGGAGGACTATGCTCGAATTTTATCAAATCGCCAGTGAGACTATCAGGAACCCATAGCTTCCACTGAACCCGCTCCTCTGAGAAGTAGTTATTTGGGAACGAAAAGGAGATATAGACTTTACCACCGCTGATTTGTAAGTTCGGAAAACTGCTTGGATTGGAAGTGATTCGCTGGATTCTCTCAACGTACGTTTTTTCTTGGAATGCCGGTGAACTCAAATCGAGCGAGCTGATTTGGGCCGGGTAGACCATCTCGTCAGTGTGGTGTTCTACTGCCGCATCAGCAAATGCCCTTGAAAGATCATCGGCAACCACATTGTCTTTGCCTTTTCTGTATTCGATGTGGAATTTAAAGGCCTGGAGTTTGACCCTCCACCGAGCCAGCCTGTCACATAGATCCCTTTGGTCCATGAGCCATTTGAGACTGGCGTGGTCATTAATGACCGTGAACACCAGTCCTTCCACATACAGCCTGAACCTTTTTTATACTCAATACGGCGGCCAGACATTCTAACTCGGTTATGCTGTAGTTGCGTTGAGCAGCGTTCAGCTTCTGTGACATGTAAGCGATGGGATGTTCACCCCCATCCACCGAACGCTGAAATAAGACGCTTCCAACTCCTTTAGTGCTAGCGTCGCACTGAATGAAAAAAGGCTTGGAGAAGTCAGGATTTGCGAGCACTGGTGCGGTCATCAGACACTGTTTTAACTGTTGGAATGCCAGTTCCGCTTGTTCGTTCCACTCGAACTTGATGTTCTTCTTTAGAAGGTCTGTCAGAGGACTAGCGATGGGAGCGAAATGTGGATGAACCTCCTATACCAGCCGCATACTCCGAGGAAGCTACGTATTCTTTTGACAGTGGTTGGCATTGGCAAGCTCTAAATAGCAGTGATCTTTTCAGGATCAGCCCGCGAGCACCCATCCCCAACTACAAAGCCAAAATATCTGACCTCTCTCATACAAAACTTACTTTTCTCCACATTGATCGTCAGGCCGGCAGCGCAGAGTAACGACGCGACTTCCGCCAGAAGCCTTAGGTGTTCGTCAAACGTGGAGGAAGTAATGAGTAAGTCGTCAAGATACACAGACACCCGGTCATGCAGTTGGTGAGGCACAACTTTGCACATCATTGTTTGCGGAGCGTTGCAAAGTCCAAACGGAAGCACTTTGAACTGGTATAGGGGTCTTCCCGGCACTGCGAAAGCCGTTTTGTATCTTGATCACATAGCGAGAGGTATCTGCCAGAACGCATCCTTTAGGTCTATGGCAGAGACGAACTTTGTCTCCTGGAGTCTACATCTATAAGAGCAACGGAAAGGCATCTGTGACTGTTACGGAGTTTAATTTTCGTGCGTCAAAACAGAGGCGCACTTTGCCGTTAGCCTTCTTAACCAAGGTGACGGGTGACGACCACGAACTTTGGCTCTCCTCAGTGACCCCTAGCGACAACATTCGGTCGAGCTCATCATATAAGGATTTCTGCACTGCCGGAGACACTGAGTAGAAACGCTGTTTATTGGGTTTCGCCAGACCAATGTCTATCTCATGCTCTACCAGCGTGGTGAGACCCAAGCCTTGCTGGCTGAATGACGGAAAGGAGGTGATCACCTCCTTCAACCGTTGCGAATAGTCTACTGACAGATCGTGCTGTTGCGAACAAGAAGGTGAGGCTTTTGGCAAGGAATGAAGCTCACTTACCATGACAGTTCTTAAACCGAATGCCTTCCAAAAATCGATTCCCAGGTACAGGTGCTGCTGAATAGACGGAACTATGTGCAGTCTCATCATACGCGTATTTTCACCATATTGCACGAGGACCCGTATGTGGCCCAGGACCTTTTTGCTGCCGCCCATCAGCGGTCGAAACTGAAGACGGCATCGAGTGGAACGAAACCCCCATCTTGTCCAGGAACCTCTCTGCTCCAGCCCCGAGCACGCTCACATTTGCACCGGTATCCAATAAACCTCGTATCTTTTGTCTCTGAATGTAGACATCGGCATAAGGACGAGGATCCCAAGGATCCTCTTCATCAGATACTACTGTTTCGGCAATGGCAGCCTTTATGACTCTGCGCAAGCTGAGGTACCTATGTATGCGTGGGGACAGTCCTGAAGGAAAGGCACCCTGAAGCCGGTGGGAACTCGCTTGCACAAAACGATGCATCTTCTATATCTGAGGTGTAGCATTGAAGTGTTTTCATCTGATAAGGTGCAACTTCAATTTTCGGAAGGGCCGGGTTCTAAGTAGGTGGTAAAATTTGATGTGCTTAGCGTGCTGGAATTCTCCGTCTGAGTGAAAGAGTTAGACGTGTTTACCTTAAGACCGTTGGCCGACTTAAATCCGATCTGGGTTCATGAGTTTTGAGTTTTTGACCACCTACAAAATTTGGACCCCTGCCTTGGTTTCCCGACAAGCAAGCTCTACATTTAGTTTTGATTACCCCCACTGCACCGCATCCATACCAGAAGACCGTCTGTGGCCCTAGTGGACAGTCGACGTAGACATGACCTTCCGCCGAGCAATTCCAACATGTCACTCGAGATCTATCGGGTCGGTGAATGTCTGTCGGAACATTAATTTGAGCGCCTCGCGGTGGACCTTCAATGGCGTCTATTCGATTGGACAAAGTGTGATTCAAATACGATGTATCTGAATAGATTTCATGCACTGCTCGTCGCGGTGCGACCGCTCGCGGAGAGCCTATATCGGATCATAATTTGTCAAAGCGAATACACAGGTTCCTCAAATCTAGTACTTGATCCGTCTAATAAAGGATTAACGCCTCCTGTACGGCAGGTTTCATGCTACGTCGCAGTATTTCTACCAGCTCTGCTTCTGTGATCGGTATGCCCATTTTAGACACTAACGCGTGGACCGCTAATCGAAAGTCAATGAATGACTCGTTCACTCCTTGCCTGCTTGACTTAACTAGCTTACGAATTTCGTAGTCAGTTTCCTGGCTGCGGAATTCGTGTAGGAGTGAGGAACGTAACTGTTGCCACGAGTGCGTATGCTGATTTCGCAGATATAGCCAATACCGGTTAGCCGCTTTCCCGGTAACGAGTGTATGGAACCCAGCACACAATTCGGAGGCGGATACTTGTTCTAGTACTGCCAGAGATTCTACCCGAAATATGAACTCTGTCACATCCAGGTCGGATGTGCCATCAAAATTCAACTTCCAGCGGAAGACAGGGATGTGAGATACGCCGTTACGGTCCCTCGCTGCTGGCTGTCGAGTATGAGTTGGAATGTTAAGCGGAGAAACGAACGAACCCGATAAAGGTGGTACACGAGATCCAGTATTACTTTGTCTCGGCAACAGAGGTACTCCCGTGACTGGTCCTCTATTCAAGCTTTCCAACCAATCGTTGATCGACGGAATACGTGACCTTGCCGACATTGGGTCAACAAACGTGTGTGGTATGTCAGTGGGAGCTGCTTGAACCCTCTTCTCTTCGAATATTGAGAAGTCCAGGTACGACTCGGCAGGCTTAATGTGTGGACGTTCCCCAAGTTAGGTCCTGGTAAGTCCACCGCAGCTCCTTCGATGGTCAAAACTGTTTGTCGTCTTAGCACCTGTCAACGGGTTAGCCCCTTGACTATATGTGCTAATCACAGGAACTGTGAGCGTTACGCCTCTAGGCCCCTCAGCTACGGACTCTGTCGTAGGCTGAGAAGATTCGACACGGCTCAGGATATCCTCCAAGGTCTGGACATAAGCTTGCGCATCACCTGGACAGAGGGAGACGTGTTATGGAGCCGCTGGCTCTATAGAGTACATGGAGCACCTGACTGGTATAACGCGTACGATCTTCGACGGTTCGGATGGGGTCCGAACTCAGGTCACTATTCAGAGCGTCGACTCGACTGATAATATAGTCAAAATCGCGCGATGGATTTTTATAAGCGTGTGACTTAAAGGGTGCTCTGACGGATTCCAACTTCTCGGCCTCGTACACCTCTGTGAGCTTACGGCGAGCGTTTAGCGTCAACAGATCTAAGGTTGCGTACAGCGAATTCGACCTCAAGCTCATCCGGTGATAAGAAGGAGAAGTCCATCTTTGTCTGACTCTCCCGACAAATAAAATTCATAGAAAAAAAACCCCGCCAGGAAATGCTCTGGTGTTAATATCAAAAGAAGAGTTCCCCCGAGAATTATACTGAATAATAAAAAAAAA
Organism: Dioctria linearis; assembly: GCA_963930735.1. NCBI lineage: Eukaryota > Metazoa > Arthropoda > Insecta > Diptera > Asilidae > Dioctria > Dioctria linearis. Next base: position 125,155,210 of record OZ005740.1, on the reverse strand, counting down.
AAGACGCGTCTATGGTAGTGCGAGAATAGTTCAACTGAAGATTTTTCCAAGATACGATAGGAAAGCAATGGTGTGACTTCCCGAAAATTCCGCCAAGTATAATCAACAAACAGCCCAAGTGCGTTTAACAAATCTCGAAGATACTGCACCCGGAAATTGTGCCAGATATGAATGTGTATATATAAAAAAAAACCACAATACCTTTATCATAAGGCCAAAAGGATGCCCAGAAAAAGTGTGCCAAATGTGTAAATAAAAGAAAAATAAAACAAAATAAGAGAAAAAAACTGAATGCGTTTATGCTAGTGCTGCAGCTAAATTAGCTGGAAACTGTGCCAAGTAAGCCTAACCTACAAAAAAAATTATGCGTCTACACTAATGTCGCGCTAGTTCAGACGAAGTTGTGCCAAATAAAACTACAGAAAAAAACGTGTCTATACTAATGCGAGAGAATATTCACTTGAAACTGTTGCCGATTATGTATGTAAAAAAAAACACCGAAGAAAAGGAATGTGTAAATGTGTTTATACTAATGCTGAAAGTAATTCAGCCAAAAAAATTGTGTCAGATATGTATATAAAAAAAACCGTTTATGCCAATGTCACCAATAATTTCAAAGAAAATTGTGCCAAATATCTATAAATTAAGAAAATGCTTTTATACTATACGTTTATCATTTGTAAGGAGGGGTGTTGGCATGACGGATCGGCGAGGACAGTACGCCCGTCTCAACACACACAAAAACTTCTTTTTCTCCAGCTCCGCTGGATTTAAAAAAAAAAACTCTCTCTCTCTCTCTCCTCGCAGAATATTGCTCATAGATGCACTTCGGTCAGTCCATATTCTGGGCTAACAATTGTAGCAGAAGCTGAAATTGTGGGACCGAAGCCTGAAGGGCTGCCGTCCCATTTTAGGATGATCAGGACGAACACTCTTTTACCAAGGATAAAAAAATCAGAAACGGATGGACAACGTCCATCATCTTGGCAAGAGGCTGAAGTCAACAGATCAAAGGCGGATGTGAGTTGTCAGTAATTCAGTGGCTGCCAATACTCAGGCGAGAAGCAGTAGCCGATTATATGTATAAATATCTCAAAATAATTACCAAGGGAGCAACAAAAATGAAAGCTCATGCATTCCAATTGCGACAAAACAGGCCTCAAAACAGCCTAACAAAGCCCAAAACTGAAATGGCTCACAGCCCGAAACAACATAGAAATTTAATAAAATACTGTCTTCTCCCTGGAACTGGCAGATGTCAGCGGAACTAATTTCAACAGCGTATGCATTGCATACAACGCAGACTGACCACTGCAAACCGAACAACTCACACTTCTACTAGGGAGTATAATTAAGGATTACAGGATTTTAAGAATAAGGGAAGAAGGGTTTGAATAAAAAAAATCTGGTATGAGGTTGCACGCTAGAACCTGTAAGCCGACTCCAATGCCCAGACAAGGACAGAATCTAAAGAAGAGCATCGTTCAACAACTTGCCCGGTTTCGGGTCAGCTGACCAGCTCATCATGCAAGTAAAACTGACAAGTGATCATCATCTCGGCGTCCACGATCCGAAGCTGGGCTTCAAAAGTGGTACGCCTCGCGCACAAGACTCGCTTGTTGCCGAGGAGATGAGCACTTAAACCAGGAAAATGTTAAATTTAAGGTAGAAATTGACTTAGACTTGACCGAAAACAGTTTACGATCGCACATATAGCCAGAACCATGGTCGGGTGAACCAGCCGCGATACAAAAGTCGGGCCTAACGAGAGCCAAAAAAGGAGCCATCATGGAAGTAACGCACTCCACAGAACAAGAAGAGCTCTGGCGTAGACCCAGCACCTTGTATCCGCCAGGAAAATCACTTGCGTCCGCTTAGAATATACTGAGGTCTTACAAAACAAAGAAAAGTTCCAACAGTGATAATAACACACAAAAAAATTATGAAAACATCATTGAAATAGCAATTGCATTCTTGTCAAGAGAAGCTTGACTAAATGCGGGAAAAGAAACACAAAATTGGGCGCCATTTGTAACGCACATGGGCGACCAGAAAAAATCATAGATTAAGATTTTACAGCGAAACCTGAATTCAAAGTTGGTATAGGAATTAGTAATATCGATTGCACTTTAGTCAAGAGAAGCTTGACTAAAGGACAAAAAAAATCCAATTTGGGCGCCATTTGTAACGAAGAGCTTCTCAGCCGACAAATCTACCTACATTCACTTGTACCTGAATGTAGATACATCCCGCATCCGACACCTCTTGTTACAAAACTCATATCCAGGATATGTGTGAGTGGCTGCACAGCGAGTATGCCGCTAGTGATCAGCCGGCTTGGGGCGGTTCTTCCCACCCACATCCGTACAAGGCTTGTAAAGCTGTGCATATAATTAAAAAAAAAATTACTTAAATGTGTGACTGCAGACGAACAGACGGACGGAAAAAAAGAGGTATGTAAGCTTCCTTCTCCTTGTGGAACCTGGAAGCCTATAAAGGAGAAGATTAACTTTATTAATTGCTGCAAAAAAAAAGAAGAACAGAAGACCTTAGAAACGCCGAACAAATGCTAAGTCACCCGGAGAATTTTAACGCTGGCAGATGGACGATTGAGAGAGAGTGAGAGAGCTGAGAAGGGGATCTCCGATGTTGGTGAGACCCCGGCTTTGGGTAATATTGGGCCCAATCGCCCCCATCCACCCTGGCTAAACCCTCCAAAGCCGTATCAAAATGCTCAGCCCCCATACGTGTGGTTTATTAACGAAGACCCATCATGCCTCCACCCTCCATATAGAAAAGTTAGTGACTCATTCTCATGTGTTTCCTGTTAGTCGTGGAAGCGAGTGAAAGAAAAAAAAATAAAGAAACGGAAGAGGGGAAACAAAACCAAACCAAAAAAAAAGGAAAGAAATATAAAGCATATATATGTATATGTATTTCTCTATATAAATTCTCGTTTTTTTTTCCTTTACCTGACCCATTTTATGTTAACAATATCCGCCGTTCATCAATAAGTAAATTGAATGAATACTTATGCTAGCGTAGACCCTACTAGCTGGCATTAACAGTACCTTAAATAATGTATTCTGCGTATTCAAACTTATGTATATATGTATAGTGTCATGCAAAAGACGTATGTACGCCAAAGAAAAGAAACAAAATGACAATCAAGATACGGACTTACTTAGGTGCAGAGATACTACCCTACGTGAATTGTTCCCTCGCTGGTGTGAACTCGAGCTAGTGGGTTGCACCCTCTGATGTACTCCGCGTAACAAACCGGATCAGCTGCTTCTTTTCGTACTTGCATTAGTGGGTACATTGACCTCTTTTTTTACCCGTTTCACCTCTTTTGGGTGCTTTCGGGTGAACACTACCGCCTTACTTACTGATTTAGATTAATATCCTGCTTTGCTTTACGTACTACTATCTCGAGCGATGAAAAGCGGATCTTGGTTGCGCACTAAAGGATAATTGCCACTGCATTTGCAGGTGATTGAATATTTGTCGGCAAGAAAAAAAAACAGACAAAATGCCAATGGCACTTTGGTTAAATTGTAAACGATCCTTTTCTTAAATTTTCCTTTTTTGCACTGCACTGATTCACCGTAGGTGGAAATCATATGCCACACAGGTGAGTAATTAGCTTGTTAACTAGAGTCACTAACAAAAAAAATATTCTTTCCTTTTATTCACAAGTACACCTCAAAGGTGGAAATTACGCGAAGCACAGGTAAATAATGATCTTACTACACTAGAGTCACTAACTGATTAATTCCTGCTTTTTATTCACATATACACATCGAAGGTGAAAATTATGCACCACGCCGGTAATTAATGAACTTATAAACTAAAGTCACTAACTAAATATTTCTTTCTTTTTATTCACAGATACACCTCAAATTTGGAAATTATGTGCAACTCAGGTAAATTATGAACTTATTAAACAAGAGTCACTAACCAAATATTCCTTTCTTTTTATTCACAGATACTCAGGTAAATTATGAACTTATTAAACTAGCGTCACTAATTGACTATTTCTTTCTTTTTATTCACAGATACACCTCAAAGGTGGAAAATTATGCACAACACGGGTAAATTATGAACTTATTAAACTAAAGTAATTTCCTAAATAATTCTTTCCTTCTATCCACAGATACACCTTGAGCGGAAATTATGCGCAGCTCAGGTAAGTAATGAACTGATTAATCCAAAGTCACTTACTAAATATATTTCTTTCTTTTTATTCACAGATACACCACAAAGGTGGGAATTGTGTGCAACTCAGGTAAATTATGAACTTATTAAACTAGAGTCTCTAACTAAATATTTCTTTCTTTTTGTTCACAGATACCCCACAAACTTGGAACTTATGCACAACTCAGGTAAATTATGAGCTTATTAAGCTAATGTCACTAACCGAAAATTTCTTTTATTTTTAAACACAGGTGCACCTCAAATGTGTAAATTGTACACAACGCGGGTAGATAATGATTCTCAGTAATACTCTGAACGTTTAATATCCGGTAACTTCGCAGGAATCGAGACCGGCAAAGCAAAAATCGTTTTTTTTTTCAGGCTTAGCTGCTCACTGAGGCACGCAGGTAAACCGAATCGATTCGAAATTATCTCGCCCGAATATGAAAATGAGAAAATCGCATTTTCTGGCTGAGTTGCCAAGTAAAAAAAAAACACACGAATTAAACTTATCCCAGGTAATTCTGGATTCCACCGAGCTTTTTCAAAACTTTTTTTTCCAACTCCCTATATTGCCGCCGTTAATTAAATTTTTCTTTCTTTTCTATTAAACTCAAGACTGATTATTTTCTGATTTTAAGTTAACGCGCTCAAAAATGACCATGACTCACGGCTGCCGCACTCGGTTACTGCCCAGACTCAACTGCTTCAACCCTCGCAGTCTGCCTACATTTCCGCCATACTGTGTTCTCCCGACCGACCGACGAGCACTTTTCGTTTCCAAAAATTTACAGTGCTTGCCACAGCTGGCGTACATTCGAGCTCAAATTTATTAGGAATTTCGGGCGGACCTACTGTAATGCATAGCGTGATGGTATCGCGTGATGCTTTACCACTAGGCGAATTGCCGTTTTCGTCTCCTGGATGCTGGTGACTAGCGGTAGGTTTTAAACGAAAAATTGTATTTTGTGCTAATTTTGCACATTTTATGATTTTTCGACTGAAAAAATATTCTGCTGTTGTCGTTGCTTCTTTTAGATCTGGACTTGTATGCGGGTATGTATAAATATGTCTTTATCTTTCCAGGATTTTTTTTTAATATGAAGAAGTAGCATAAGGCTACTTCTTGAAAATAAATAAATTTTAACTTTTCAGGAATTTTCTTATATGGAGAAGTAGCATAGGGCTACTTCTCGGAAATAGCCAAATTTGATTAAATTATAGCCAAACAAAAGTAGCGTAAGGGGGTATACGCTGCAATTTAAGGAATCTAGGTGGCAGGTCATCCGATCCAACAGCATTTGACTTAATTACATGTTATGCTGATAACACTTCAACTTCATCAACGCAGCAAAAGGCAAAACCATCAACAGAGAAGTCTTCTGTCATGGGACTGACGCTAGGTGTTTGGGATGAAGAAGCTGCAGTTGATGCAAAAAATTTATTGAGCTCATCTGGATCAATATTTATCTCAGATAATTCCTGACCGAATACACCCAGGTTGCGAATATTCCTCCATAAGGTCTTAGGAGGAAGATTTGTATTTAATTTATCTTTGTAATAGGCTCGCCTTGCGGATCGAGTTAAAATTCTAACTCTGTTGCGGAGCTTTTTGTTCCTGGAGAGCATCACAGGACAACGCGTCTGTCTGTATCGATTAAAAAGAAAATGTCTTTTAGCCATAATATGACGAATCTCACTGGTTAACCATTGACATATGGAGGGCTTAAAATGAAAGCTTCGAATAGAAACATAATTGTTGTAAAGCCTAGCAAGTATTTGTAGGAAAGAGTCGACTTTCAGATCGATAGAGTTGGATGAATAAATAGCATCCCAAGTAAATCCCCGGCACTCCGCACGAAGGCCAACATAATCAACATGCTTAAAAATCACGATAAGTACTGACTGGCTCATTTGACAAAGGTTTCGATCTAAGCTTATAATTTCAAATAAGAATGTCATGGTCGAATTCACTAGGAGAGCAAATTTGACTATGAAATTGAACTTTGTCGAAGTCCACTGTGAGCATAAAATCAAGCTGCGATGGTTTTGATGTATTAAAGTAGGTTGGTTGTTTATTGATTTTTTCAACGTTTAAAGTCTGGAACAGATATTGTAAGTTATCTGGTAGTGCGTTTTCGCAGAGAGAGTTCACATTCATATCGCCACCGAGAACGACATTGCGACTACCTAAAATGCATGGTGATATAGATTCTTTAAACTCTGTAGCTGCATCTATGTTGAAGCAATTAGGAGGACAGTAAGTACTAATAAGCACACATTTCTCAAAACCCGTATCTATCTCGACGCAAAGGAATTCAATTTTATCACCGGGAGAAGAGTTAATCACAGATGCTTTTAAGGAATTATGCGCGTCGGCAGCAACTCCTCCTCCATTAAGGCCGACAAGATCATTCGAAAAATGCTGTAATTGGGTACAGACAAGCTTTGTGAAGAAATATTTTCATTCAGCCAAGTTTCGCAGACAAGTATAGCATGAACTTGTGACCCAGAGAAAATGTCCTGCAATAGACCGGCCTTGTTACGCAGACTTCTAGCATTGAGATAGGTCAGATTTAAACCATTATATCGAGAAGAAAAAAACATTGCCAAGCGCCCTCACCACGTCTAGTGATAAAACGTTACCGATCATCCAAAATCAGCCCGCGCACAGAAACCAACAGACCTGCTAGAAGCGAAAATTCCAGTCAACATAACGCACATTAGAGGTAATAAGATGAACAGCGAAATACTAATAAAGAATTTTAAAATTAAAGCTAAAAGAAGTATATCCATTGCGTAATATAAAATATATGTATAATACAAATCAGAATTAAGAAGATTTACAATAAAGAAATTCAATAATTAAATAAATTCAGGAAAATTCAGAAATACGAAAACAATCACAAAAAAATAAAAACGAGAGAAAAAAACAAAGTTAAAGAACAGTCACATATTATTTCTCTGCATTAATTACTTCGCCGATCATATCAAACAAAAGGTCCAGTGCTGGAACAATAACAGGTGGATCATATGATTTAACACAAATATAAACATTTCCACGTCGGGTAAAAGTAGCGTAAATGCGATTTTCCCTTTTAAGCTTCAAAGCACATCTCAAAATCTGACTATTATGCTGCGTTAAACTTTCGAAAACATTAATCCTGCTATCGGAGATAAATTTTGAAATGAGTTCTTTTAACTTAAAATGACCATGCCTCTTAAATTTCTGAATAAACTCTCTTTGTTCGCACGTAGAAGAGAACTTCACAATTAACAGCTTGTTCTTTACATTACGTTTCCCTTGATGACGTGACTGTATTCGAAATGCGGTTGCGTACGGAGATAAAACGTGATTAATTTTGGTACAAATATCTGAGAGTAGCTGATGGGGACTTTCATCGGGGCAATGAGGTATACCAGTAATCAATGCATCAGAAAGTCTATTCTCGCGGTGTACACAATCAAGCTCGATGCGAATCGTATTAATTTCAGCTTTAAGGTGTTCAAGGTCGTTGATTTTCGTTGACTAGATGATAATTCTGATTATTACCACCTCTCGCTGGAGCCCTACAATATCTAGCCAAGTGCCCTTCTTGGCCACACTTAAAACATCTGTACAGCCTTTGATTTCTGCGTCGTACTTTTAATTTCTTCGATGAGCCTATCACCATAATCGGGAGGTAAATACTCTTTTCTGAGTTCAGCCGCCAACTCCGACCAAGACTTGAATTTACTATTATTTGCTCTACGAGTATACCAGACAGAACAGTCTGCTTAATTTTCTTGTAATCCCTAGAGTTAACATCGGACTTAAATACTGAAACTAAGCCCTTGATTTCGGATAATTTCTTTTACATGGCCTCTTTGTCTTCTTCGAACGTAAAGGGTAAGGAGTAATTAAAAGCGATTGCCTCAACTTCTCAGTGTTTAATGCCCTCTAACACTAGCCCGCATATCCTCAACCCTACATGTTTACAATCCTCGGATTGCTACCTCGTACGGGAGTTCTTCTTATGACAACGTGTTGACCTCCATTGCCAAGGCTTTTATAGGTACATTTATTAAATATTTACAACGAGTAATAAGTAACACGAAAAAAAACTCTTCTAATTATGGTTGAATTGTTATGAATAAAAGAATATAAATGAATACTAGACGGACTGAAAAATTAGCCCGGGAGAATTTGCGAACCATACATTAAGAACTGAAAGATATTAAGGTTGCTCTGTACTATAAGAATTATATTAAGTACTTGAAAGATTATACACTCTATATTTGACCTCTCAAGACGACTTACCTCCTCTTCGAACCAAATCAAAGCTTCAGCTTAAGGCCCTTGACCCTAAATACGGGATTTTGTTTGCAACTTCTGCCCCTATAGATAATTTATAGTAACAGGCTGAATTAAAATTTACGTTCTAACCACTTGTCATCCATAAACTTCGTTTCGAGCGCGGGTAGTGTTCGAAATAAGTTAGCACTAATCGGCGTTATAAACAGTTATCGCAACCAAATATCATACCCAACCTAGGAGGAGCCTATGTAGTAAGACGCTTAAATTACTTCCTCTGCTCCAAGTATCGTTTGAGAACAACGATAAAATTCTGTGCGCGTAGTTTAATTAGTGATGATATAGAAGAAAGATTATATGATATTTATCCTTATTATAATTCCTTTTTTGTGTTTTTTTTTTGTGATGTCGAGTTCTGATGTTTATTTGCATCACATTATTCTTATTGGAGCCTAGGAACATTACACTTTCAATGTTTTTTTTTCCATAAAACTTATTGAGGCTCTCTCTATACCTACTCACAAATCGCCAATCTCTAGATTTTCTTAGCAATAGGTATATGTGTATGCAAGGCGATTCAGACCAAATTCATATAAATACCAAATACATTCCATAACCTTGAAAGCATATTAATTAATTATTAATTCTTTCCTCAGTATCAGGTATGTACAAATCTTCATAGTTTTGATTTTCACTTCCTACAATACCTGAATGTAAATGTACTCATCAAGCATGTTACGAAACATACGCCATAAATTATCATGTCCTAATAACAAACTGATGACTTAATATGTTAATGCGTGCCGAAAACCAAATCGGATTAATATTGCTTCGTAAATTAACGTAAAGCAAAGATATACTAAACCATTAAATATTGGACCAAATCGGATTGCAATTCAATTTCGCTACTAAACCCCAGACTAAATAAAGTATGGTAAATATCGGATGGCCGTAGCTATTTTTATACGAGTACAAAAGAAAATCGGATTCAATTAGCTTTATAAGCCTTAGTTAGCCCTTGAGAAGAAACACCTAATATGGGAATACCCTATTTCTAAAAGACCGCGGTCCACTCCTTGACCGATTTGATTAATATTATCATTTATACTTTATTATTTATATCCCATAACAATGTACGGCAAATGATTCTCATAAAACTATTAAAATTAAAACAACGTCCGCTTGGAAACCACTCTGGGCTTTGGGAACTATATAGCTATCGCTACGTATACGTACGTATACCTCTACACAGTACACTTCAGATGACGTACTGCGCTCAACGTTTCTATATATATACTATCTCCTATTCTGGTAACCTCCGTCCGCTTTAAGTTTCGGCTGCATTACGGGATAATTAAAAGGATCATAATAAGCGCCCCAAATATCTGAAAAGCTACCCTCCAATGCACTACCACATCTTCACTTCAGTGCATAAACCTTAAATATATCAATCGATCAGTAAGCGGAGCACATATCGTATATATATAAATGCAATCTTCCTTCTGGGACGATATAGATATAAGATGCGCAAAAATAAAAAATAAATCCCTTCAAGTTGCTGACAACCAAATATAAATGTACGTATGTACATAGTATGATGCGACGAAGAACTATGTACATATATATCTATGTTATCCTGTTATTATCCTATACAAATTTTGTTGTAAGCCCGTAAGCGTCGTGCTTTCCTTTTAGGAGAAGAATGGCAGGCGTAGTCCAGGGTCACCTGCAAAGAAATATGCAAAGAAAGATCCAAAGAAATATGCAAAGAAATCTTTGCATATGGAGAACAAACACACCGATTTCGCGCGAATTTCGTGTATACTTTATTAAACTTTACTTTTACACAACTGTTAAATAAAAATACTTTTCTTTTACACAATCTGTACTTTATTTTATTACTTTTACTCCCAATTTTAAGCAAGTATAAATTGTATCGAATTAGGCTACGGATTAAATTGCGAGGCTCGACCGACTGTGCTTGCTGCTGACGCTGGACTCCTCGATTCGTATTTTTCTAAAGTCTTACTCGACTCGCGATCGCGGCTTGTCAACAAATTATCGTTGATGCTACATCGGTCAACAGGATGTAATTTGATTCTAGCAAGAATATGAACGACAAGTGGAGATCGTAAAAGTAAACAAAAATTGCTTACTTCGAAATAAATTTTGAAATTTATTGCCTTGGGAAAAGAATTAGAGAATTTTTAAGTGCTCGTTGCGCACTTGAAAATCGGTATTTTATATCGTGAGAAAATGAGTTGGGATCTGCGTCGGACAGGCACTATCATAACTGATGAGTTATGATTTGTGCTGACCGAGCGCGATCAAAACATTCCATCCCCCTAAGAAAAAGAAAATTATTACTGAAGGACGAAAATTTTCTCGTAGGAAGATACTGCTACAAATTTTGTATAGGACGTTATTTTTTTTATTATTATTAAAAAAAAAATTCTTCTCCCCTTTTTTTTCCAGTCGGTGGAATCTCGCTTACAATAAAATTTTGTTTTGTTTGTAATACAAAAGTTACCATTATCCTATGTTGCTAAAACAAAATGAACTTAATTAATTGTACTTTCATGAAATCGAGACTAAATGACTAAAATTAGAATTCAAATAGAGTTCTTTAAATATCTCATTAAATGAGCTGATTATATTCCTATATGCATATTTTTGCATTACAAAATTTTTGTTAAATTTATTATATAAAAAATTATTTTGTTGTATAGCTATGAATGCGTAACTAAATTATATACATATACATATATATATATATATATTTTTTTTACATTAAACGATCTTGGGTTATCTTAACAATCTTGGGTTATTGAGGGATAGTAGGGTGATCTAGTCTTTTAATGAATTACGATTTACGTACAGGTTAAAACAAAAGCCTGATCTGTACATTCAGCATTTTTGCTTCCAACGGCATTAATTTCTATGTTCTTCCTATTGCAGGGCATTGTAAAAAATTTATTCATTATTTTGTACAGGATCAATAAAATAAGGACAAAAACTATAACATACGTCAGTGTATAGTGATGTATATTATGTTTATCAAGAGGTAAAAGTTCCTTGCGTTCTTCGTTCTTTAATACATTGATTTGTTTAGTTAACGAGTTGAACTCGTTGTCTTCCGTATATTTTAGTACAGTAACTTCATTGAAATCTTGCCTGCTCTTGGTTTCGGATCTATTAAAAAGGGTGGAAATGTTTAGAGGAGGGATGTATGAGTTTTTGATATCAGTGGTTTTGATATTATAACCACGTTTAACCATATCGGGCGTACGTAGTTAACAGGTTCCGGGAATTTGGAGCTGACCTTCCCCTGAAATCATATATGGAGTTAATTGATCATCACAAATGACGTCTATAGTCATATTATCTTTTGTTGAATAAAGCCAGTTATTGGCTTGGGATAGTTGTATCCATACATTCGATTGATTGGATTGCTGGATATTGCATGAAGTTGGTTGTGCATTTTCTCGTCTTATCATTTGCAGTTCGCATAATTTATTTTTTGCATTGGTATTGAGAATAGGGTGAATCAAGTGACATAGATACTGAAGATTATTCTCTGTAGTGCAACTAGCAAGCTCCTCTGCTGATAGGTCATAGTAATGCTCTTTACTATAATCAATGACCAAGTCATTTATAGTTGGTTTTATAAATATAAACCTTTCTTCGTAGACGGATGGTAATGGGATTACCTTGAATAATTGGGTAATTCTCTTTGTACGGCAGAGGGATTCTCAATTCATAAATTACCTTATTATTTCGAACGGCAGTGCTCATGGTACTTAATCGATAAAGTGGAAGTAGGTCATTATTTTTAGACTGATCGGTAAGCGGTTTTCGCCTGAAATCTCCTTTCGAATGGTGGTGAGAATACTTTCTAGTTGGCTAGGTGTTATAATGGATGGATGGGGTTTCCCATGTCGAACGTCCGTGACGAGGTCTACTAATGTATCCACTATACCTTGATATCGGATAAAGCTGAGTATAGACAGAGATGTTAATGTTTCAAATTCCGAGAAGACCTTTTGGTCATGATTTTGTGTGTTTACTTCTTTAATCATCAACTGAACTCCTGTAAACTTGGCGTTGAGAGCAGACATTTGGTTTGCAAGTACGTTTCGGGACTTATTAAAAATATTTGCAGTTGTGTCTATTATTTATGTTTGATTTTTAATTAAATTTAGAAGATGATTTTCATTTATTTGTAATTTGTCTATTTGCCCATCATAATATTTGGCATCCTCCTCATTCAGAGTTCCGAATAAACTTCTACTGACTACACCTATAGCGCCGAAGAGAGATCTCTTAGATCTAGAATTGCCTGTAAGCAGGTTGTACTTATGAGTGATATCCGGCATTAGATGATTTAGTTCAGTTACGGTGCTGTCGCAGATTACGGAGAAATCTGGGTCGTCCTTTAAGTAAGAGCAGTAGTTACTTACTTTATCTACGTATTGTGTGGCGTGTTTCAGATCAGTAGACAGACTTTGCAGATCGTAGAAAACTAGAACTTTCCATTCCCTCGAATAGAACTCGACTCGACCTAGTTCTTCGAAGTATATCCCTGGATGGTAGTTTATTGGGGTAATTTTTAATGATTCTGCTGCGCCTACTGCGATTGCGCAGATGATCGGTAGTAAGCCAGTCATTACCTGAAAGGAGAGTCTTACGTTAAGGTTGGTGTGCTGTCTTTTGTTAATCATAAAAGTGTTTTAAATCATTATTATGAACAATTTTTGACTTTTCTCCATCCTTTATTGTGGACGTTTGGTCAGAGTTTCTTCGAATAATCTCGTATGGTCCTTCCCATAAGGATGCCAGTTTATTTTTCCGTGTATGATTACGGAGCAACACGCGATCTCCTATATTAAATTGTTTTATTTGTACAATTCTGTCATAGAATGTACTTGACTGTTCCTTTTTTTCTAATTAAACGATTTCTGGCCACGATATGGCAGTGTTGCAATCTTGCTTTCAACTCGTTCGCGTATTCGTCGTAATTATAGTTAACTGGTGGCGTTTGTTTGAGGGTATTTGGAATTTTAGGGGGAAATCCGTATGAACTACTATACGGATTTCCCCCTAAAATTCCAAATACCCTCAAACAAACTCCACTAGTTAACTATAATTAGGACGACTACGTGAACGATACGGACAATATCCCGTACTGCGATGTGGTGTAGTGTTGTATACACACATAGCTTAGGGGATCCATTGGTCCCATGTAAGCTCATCGTTATTAATATAGTGACGAAGATATTCCGATAGAGTTCTATGGCTCCGTTCGAGTGCTCCGTTTGTTTGAGGGTGATAGGGACTTGTATTGATCTTTTTGAACTTTAATACTTTACAAACTTCCGTGAAAAGCTTACTGAGGAAGTTAGTTCCATGGTCAGTAAGTAAGGACTCTGGTATACCATGTCGGCAAACAAGATTTTGGACGAAGACTTTGGCCACGGTGTGGGCTTCTGCATTCGGAAGCGGAATTGCTTCGGAGTATTTAGTA
>OZ005740.1:125133898-125136398 GCA_963930735.1 Dioctria linearis | reverse complement strand
TGTGTGTGTGTGTGTGTGTGTGTGTGTGTGTGTGTGTGTGTGTGTGTGTGTGTGTGTGTGTGTGTGTGTGTGTGTGTGTGTGTGTGTGGTGTGTGTGTGTGTGTGTGTGTGTGTGTGTGTGTGTGTGTGTGTGTGTGTGTGTGTGTGTGTGTGTGTGTGTGTGTGTGTGTGTGTGTGTGTGTGTGTGTGTGTGTGTGTGTGTGTGTGTGTGTGTGTGTGTATATATATATATATATATATATATATATATATGTGAGTGTGTGTGTGTATGTGTGTGTGTGAAAAAGTGGTTTATTATTATTAGCTTGAGAGTGGGTTAATTAAAAGCTTAACGAGCTATCATATTAATGTAGGATGATATGCCGACTTAGATAAGTAATATAAATTAGTAAAATTTTCGGTGACCAGGTGTAATGAGCATGAAATAATATAATATAACTTCTAGCGTAAACAAATACATTCGAATAAAATAAACAAATTGTGTTTTGTTGTTTGTCTAGGGCTGGTGAGCATAGGAAGGTAGCAGAGATATTTACCGTGATATCATAGTTCACATGAAGCTAATAAGAATATGAAAATGTTACCTTCATACTATTAGATTTAGCACATATTTTCTAACAATTACGTTGAGCGTGGGTTTAATTACAAGTTTTGATGAAAGAAGGTGGTGTTATGAAATTAATGTAGAATGATATGTTGTCTTAGATGAGTAGTGGAAGTTATCAGCAATATCGCTTCACATTTATATCTCTAAAGCATCATCTGAATGTTGTTGTACGATGGAAGAAAAAATAGGGAATTCTCCAAGTCCATAGTGAAGACCGTGGTTGAGCGTGGCTGCTGTAAGTTGTGTATATATTAATTGTGTTGTATATTAATCTAGCATTATATGAAACCTTTAGTGAAGAGCGTGGGGAGATTATAGTGTTATAGTAGTTACGCTATGTATGTTGTGGACCACCGTTTTTCCTTCCCTTGTGCCCAAACTTAGCACCATGCGACGGTTTTCTTGGATGTGTGGAGCTTTTGCTTCACTTGTGCCAACACGTGGCACCACAATTCTCCGGTTTTCTGTTTTCTTGGTGCGCCTAAATGTAGGCCATTTTTATTATGAATTTGCTGTTTTCAAGTGTTGTGCCTAAATGTAGTCTTTGGTTTTGAATTAATATTAGCAATAATTAAAGTTAATACTAGCAAATTTTTATTCATGCCAATGGATTCTAGATGGTGGGGTAGTGGCCGGTATTATGATCCAAGATAAGGAGGCGGGAATGAAATTTTCATCAGAAATCCGTTACGGGCTTTGGTTTTCGAGATATTAGCGTATTAATAATTCAAGTTGCTTTTGGTCATGCCAATGGATTCTAGGCGGTGTGGGTTGGGAGGGGGCCGCGAAATTTTCATCAGAAATCCTCTACGGGTTTTTGTTTTTGAAATATTTGCGATTTGGTTTTGAATTAATATTAGTATAAAATAAAGTTAACACTAGGATATTTTTTGTTCATGCCAATGGGTTTTAGGTGATGTGGGGAGGGCTTTAGATATCAGCATGATGTCATCTTGGTTTTGCTATTTTCAAGTGCTGCAAGTGTTCTTAGCGGGGAAGCATTGTTTGAATTTGACAACACTTTGGCCTGATGTTTTCTTGGGAAATTATTATTGAAACTAGGGTATGTGTATTGAAAAGTCTTATGTTTTATAAAGATAAATTTTTATTTCCAAAAAAAATTTCTTATTACAAAAGTATATCTTATAGCACATTGCCCAATATGAACTTGGCCAGATGGCGCATTTGTGGTAATCTCTATTAGTGTTCCAGAGTTGTATTCATCTTTGACGTTGATAATGATTCATCCTCTCCAACTATCTTCCACATCGAATGAACTTTTCAGCTCCCTTTACATATATGGTTTTGTTTCGCAGCAGTGGTTCAACTATAGTGTACAGCTTGTGATACGGTATGTAGCCATCATCCCAGCTGAATCCGTGAAAATTGTGTTGAAGCTATTTTACTTGTCTCTTTTTTGCTGAAGTCAAATCTCTGTATCTGAACGGGGGTTGATATATAAAGTGCTGCATCTGGTTTTCATTGGTTAAAATTGCTAGTTCTTTAGTGATAAATTCATTGAGGTTTGTTTTGATTCCTTGGACGTCTACGTTGACAGCCATCTTCTTAATTTAACTTTCGATCTTCTGTGTGTGTGTGTGTGTGTGTGTGTGTGTGTGTGTGTGTGTGTGTGTGTGTGTGTGTGTGTGTGTGTGTGTGTGTGTGTGTGTGTGTGTGTGTGTGTGTGTGTGTGTGTGTGTGTGTGTGTGTGTGTGTGTGTGTGTGTGTGTGTGTGTGTGTGTGTGTGTGTGTGTGTGTGTGTGTGTGTGTGTGTGTGTGTGTGTGTGTGTGTGTGTGTGTGTGTGTGTGTGTGTGTGTGTGTGTGTGTGTGTGTGTGTGTGTGTGTGTGTGTGTGTGTGTGTGTGTGTGTGTGTGTGTGTGTGTGCGCGTGTG
>OZ005740.1:125123898-125126398 GCA_963930735.1 Dioctria linearis | reverse complement strand
TGTGTGTGTGTGTGTGTGTGTGTGTGTGTGTGTGTGTGTGTGTGTGTGTGTGTGTGTGTGTGTGTGTGTGTGTGTGTGTGTGTGTGTGTGTGTGTGTGTGTGTGTGTGTGTGTGTGTGTGTGTGTGTGTGTGTGTGTGTGTGTGTGTGTGTGTGTGTGTGTGTGTGTGTGTGTGTGTGTGTGTGTGTGTGTGTGTGTGTGTGTGTGTGTGTGTGTGTGTGTGTGTGTGTGTGTGTGTGTGTGTGTGTGTGTGTGTGTGTGTGTGTGTGTGTGTGTGTGTGTGTGTGTGTGTGTGTGTGTGTGTGTGTGTGTGTGTGTGTGTGTGTGTGTGTGTGTGTGTGTGTGTGTGTGTGTGTGTGTGTGTGTGTGTGTGTGTGTGTGTGTGTGTGTGTGTGTGTGTGTGTGTCTGCGTATATATATATATATATATATATATATATATATATATATATATATATATTTATATATATATATATGTGTGTGTGTGTGAAAAAGTGGTTTATTATTATTAGCTTGAGAGTGGGTTAATTAAAAGCATAACGAGCTATCATATTAATGTAGGATGATATGCCGACTTAGATAAGTAATATAAATTAGTAAAATTTTCGGTGACCAGGTGTAATGAGCATGAAATAATATAATATAACTTCTAGCGTAAACAAATACATTCGAATAAAATAAACAAATTGTGTTTTGTTGTTTGTCTAGGGCTGGTGAGCATAGGAAGGTAGCAGAGATATTTACCGTGATATCATAGTTCACATGAAGCTAATAAGAATATGAAAATGTTATTTTCATACTATTAGATTGAGCACATATTTACTAACAATTACGTTGAGCGTGGGTTTAATTACAAGTTTTGATGAAAGAAGGTGGTGTTATGAAATTAATGTAGAATGATATGTTGTCTTAGATGAGTAGTGGAAGTTATCAGCAATATCGCTTCACATTTATATCTCTAAAGCATCATCTGAATGTTGTTGTACGATGGAAGAAAAAATAGGGAATTCTCCAAGTCCATAGTGAAGACCGTGGTTGAGCGTGGCTGCTGTAAGTTGTGTATATATTAATTGTGTTGTATATTAATCTAGCATTATATGAAACCTTTAGTGAAGAGCGTGGGAGATTATAGTGTTATAGTAGTTACGCTATGTATGTTGTGGACCACCGTTTTTCCTTCCCTTGTGCCCAAACTTAGCACCATGCGACGGTTTTCTTGGATGTGTGGAGCTTTTGCTTCACTTGTGCCAACACGTGGCACCACAATTCTCCGGTTTTCTGTTTTCTTGGTGCGCCTAAATGTAGGCCATTTTTATTATGAATTTGCTGTTTTCAAGTGTTGTGCCTAAATGTAGTCTTTGGCTTTGAATTAATATTAGCAATAATTAAAGTTAATACTAGCAAATTTTTATTCATGCCAATGGATTCTAGATGGTGGGGTAGTGGCCGGTATTATGATCCAAGATAAGGAGGCGGGAATGAAATTTTCATCAGAAATCCGCTACGGGCTTTGGTTTTCGAGATATTAGCGTATTAATAATTCAAGTTGCTTTTGGTCATGCCAATGGATTCTAGGCGGTGTGGGTTGGGAGGGGGCCGCGAAATTTTCATCAGAAATCCTCTACGGGTTTTGGTTTTTGAAATATTTACGATTTGGTTTTGAATTAATATTAGTATAAAATAAAGTTAACACTAGGATATTTTTTGTTCATGCCAATGGGTTCTAGGTGATGTGGGGAGGGCTTTAGATATCAGCATGATGTCATCTTGGTTTTGCTATTTTCAAGTGCTGCAAGTGTTCTTAGCGGGGAAGCATTGTTTGAATTTGACAACACTTTGGCTTGATGTTTTCTTGGGAAATTATTATTGAAACTAGGGTATGTGTATTGAAAACATTGCCCAATATGAACTTGGCCAGATGGCGCATTTGTGGTAATCTCTATTAGTGTTCCAGAGTTGTATTCATCTTTGACGTTGATAATGATTCATCCTCTCCAGCTATCTTCCACATCGAATGAACTTTTCAGCTCCCTTTACATATATGGTTTTGTTTCGCAGCAGTGGTTCAACTATAGTGTACAGCTTGTGATACGGTATGTAGCCATCATCCCAGCTGAATCCATGAAAATTGTGTTGAAGCTATTTTACTTGTCTCTTTTTTGCTGAAGTCAAATCTCTGTATCTGAACGGGGGTTGAAATATAAAGTGCTGCATCTGGTTTTCATTGGTTAAAATTGCTAGTTCTTTATTGATAAATTCATTGAGGTTTGTTTTGATTCCTTGGACGTCTACGATGACAGCCATCTTCTTAATTTAACTTTCGATCTTCTGTGTGTGTGTGTGTGTGTGTGTGTGTGTGTGTGTGTGTGTGTGTGTGTGTGTGTGTGTGTGTGTGTGTGTGTGTGTGTGTGTGTGTGTGTGTGTGTGTGTATGTGTGTGTGTGTGTGTGTGTGTGTGTGGTGTGTGTGTGTGTGTGTGTGTGTGTGTGTGTGTGTGTGTGT
>OZ005740.1:125093898-125121398 GCA_963930735.1 Dioctria linearis | reverse complement strand
GTCAAAATTTAGTATACTATGAAAATGTATTAATATTAAAAATATAAACATATGTAAATATATGTAAAGTTCACAATAATATCTTCTTGCCACCAAAAACCCAAAACAAATTAGGTTGTAGCCGCTGTCAACCTAGAGGATAGAGACATTTTCACTATAATAAACCTTGGATACCAGACTTATTAATAAGTTTGTATTATAGTTCTTACATATATGTTGTTTATTGCTACGTCCAAACATGAGTTTTTTTATACCATTTAATTTAAATAAATTTTATATAATGCAAACAAAAGCGTGAATATGTATCAAATTCTATTTGTTTAAGTTAGTTTTATAACTGTCTCTGAAGAAAAAAAGTTTTGCATTGATTTCCATATTCATTGCGAAAATAATGAAAAATATGACATGGACAATGAAACTTTTCAATTATATTAAGCTGCATGTGTCTATTAAAGTTAAATTGACTGCGGCTTGAACATCTCCATTGGACAGAGTGGGTGCCTGCAAATTCATATTGTCATCAATAAGACCCATTTCTCTCAAAATTTGAAGTAGAGTTTGGAGTAATCTCAGCAAACGAATACGAATTCTTTGAAATCTTTGTAGTTAAAAATATAAAAGGTCCCAGAGTCATACATATTTTTTAAATTGAAAATATTAAGGTTCCAGAGGAAACTTTTAAAAATAAAGATTACCTCTTTGCTGCAATCCCTGATACAAACATCATATAAAAACAGCACAAGCTCTTACTGAAACGTCAAATATCATGCTAACCACACAAATTCCGAAAGGGTAGCTTCGTGTTCGTTCACCTTATTGTGTTACGACACTAGCAAGACGAATACCAAGATGAAAGCCTAGACTCGGACAGGCCTTGTTATTCCACGGTTTTATTCTTAAGTCCCAAGGAGCAGAGTATGCAGAGGCTGCAAAGCAAGGCGATGAGGATTATTCTTTGTTGTAATAGATACACCACTATTTCACAAATGATGAATACTCTCAAATAAATGAGCAAGCATGAAAGAGAAGAATACATTTAATGTGTTACCTTTGGTATTTAACATCAAGAATGGTATTCTGCCGGAATACCTTAACAAGTATTTGCAATATGTAGGAAACGTTCAACAAATATCTTTAAAAAATGCTGCTGAGTTTAGAATATTATAAGCAAAAAATTCTTTAATTTGTCGTGGATTTAAAATGCACAATCACCTTAAATATGATAAAAATTATACCCATATATATATAGTTTAAAAAAATTTTGTATTAAATTTATTAAAACGAAAATTCACATTCTTTGGCCATGATTTATAAGATTTTACTGCAAATGTTTATACTATATGTTGTTGTTGAAAGTTTTTATACTAGCTAATAAAGAACTACTATTACTACTAAACGTTTTTTTCGTATAACTTGAATTGCCACTATAATAAGGAATAAAAACAACAACTTTGAAGTATTCTATTCTTAAAGTTAGTTGTACACATCTTCGTAACTTATATACTACGAACAAATGTAAGGAATAAAATGTATCCGAAAATCACAATGACGTTTTAAAAAATAATTTGAGTGCCCTTGTATTCCTCTTCTTACAGGCTTTGGAGCAAACAGTACCTTAACAGCTTTACATAGCGCGAACTCAGTCCCAAGAATAGTTGTCACACAGTTTTTATCCAAAGCTAAACTTGTCGCTATAATCAACCCATTAAGATATGCAGAAAAGGGGATTGGTTCACTGATCTCCTAGATTAAGGGAAAGTTTAACAGGATTAGTGCTTATACGATTTGATAGTTGCTCATTAATAACATCTTACCTGTATTCATCATTATGCCTAGCCATCTGTATTGAACCCGTAATAGCATCATGCAAGTAATTCAATAACACCGTTGAGTCAAGTTTTGTATCGTTCATTGCCATTGGATTGATTTCAATTAAAATTGTTCTCCTGCTGCCCTTGCTGTCCAGATTCTCCAAGAGATGAGGATTGGATACATTTTAAGGAAAATTGTGCGAAAATCACTTTCATCCTCCTTTTATTTTGTAATATCATTGAAAATGACACCAATTCCTTCGTCACGCAGTTTTTATCAAAGCCGTACTAGTTGCTATAAACAACCCAATTGGATATGCAGAAAAGAGGGTGCACTGCTGGATTGGTCAACTGATCTCCTAGATTACGGGAAAGTAAAACAGGATTAGTGTTAATAAGATTTGAAAATTGCTCATTAATAACATCTTACCTGTATTCATCATTATGCCTAGCCATCTGAATTGAAGCCTTAACAGCATCATGCAAGTAATTCTTTAAGAACGTTGAGTACAGTTTTGTATCGTTCATTGCCATTAGATTGATTTCAATGAAAAGTGTTCTCCTGCTGCCCAAAAGA
Source organism: Dioctria linearis (assembly GCA_963930735.1). Classification (NCBI taxonomy): domain Eukaryota; kingdom Metazoa; phylum Arthropoda; class Insecta; order Diptera; family Asilidae; genus Dioctria; species Dioctria linearis. Next base: position 125,119,010 of record OZ005740.1, on the reverse strand, counting down.
TGAAGATTGGGTACATTTTAAGGAAAATTGTGCGAAAATCGATTTCACCCTCCTTTTATTTTGTAATATCATTGAAAATGACACCCATTCCTTCGTCACGCAGTTTCTATCAAAGCCGTACTTGTCGCTATAATCAACCCAGTTGGATATGTAGAAAAGAGGATGCACTGCTGGATTGGTCCGCTGATCTTCTAGATTACGGGAAAGTTAAACAGGATTAGCGTTTATAAGATTTGATAGTTGCTCATTAATAACGTCTTACCTGTATTCATCATTATGCCTAGCCATCTGTATTGAAGCCTTAATAGCATCATGAAAGTAATTCTTTAAGAACGTTGAGTACAGTTTTGTATCGTTCATTGCCATTAGATTGATTTCAATGAAAAGTGTTCTCCTGCTGCCCAAAAGATGAAGATTGGGTACATTTTAAGGAAAATTGTACGAAAATTTTTGACAAAAATTATATGGAAATTCCTGATACATATTTACAGGTCTCTTTTCAGCCTCCTGGCACGCAGATACACTTTAAAAATTGTGCGAAGTGTTGATAAAAATTATATGGAAATTCCTGATACATATTTACAGGCCTCTTTTGCAGCCTCCTTGCACGCAGATACATTTTAAAAATTGTGCGAAAATTTTTGACAAAAATTATATGGAAATTCCTGATACATATTTACAGCTCTCTTTTGCAGCCTCCTGGCACGCAGATACATTTTAAAAATTGTGCGAAAATTATTGATAAAAATTGTATGGAAATTCTTGATACATATTTACAACTCCTGGAAGGCAGGTAAAGGATATGATATGCGGGTATAGCAATAATATTTTAGAAGGGTATTCCTTTTGCATTCAATTACGGTTGGAATTCCTTCTTTTTAGTTTGGTTGTGTAACCACGTTTTTATTTGCGGAGGTCTTCTGTTTTTCAAGCAAGGGTTGTTGAGAATTTCTTTTTGGATTTCTTTTAATGAAGGCAGTACAGCATTTTTTAATCCTTTGCCAAAAAGGCTTAGCACAATATTTTTTTCTTCGTCACTCCAGCGCTTTCGTTTGACTTGTCCATACGGCGATGTAGATCGCTTCTTTTTCGTTTTAGTTGTACACTTTACCTGCAATTTTGCACTTGAAGTGCTTGGAATGCTGACATCTTGCAGTGCACTGTCGTTGAAGTTCTCTGTGACTACCGTCTCATTGGTATTCTGAAAATTATTGGATTCATCGAAGCGTTGGTTATCATCCTCACTATCCCCGCTGCTGTTGCTCTCTTGATCATTAGTTCCCTGAGCTCTTTCTAGAAGTCTTGACATTTGAAAAATTTCTCTATTTACTAAAGGTTGCCTGTAAATATTTTTGTGTATATTTTCGGCATGACCCATAAAATTTGCGAGATCGTGAACTTGGTGTTCGGATAGGTTAAGTGTAATGCACTGTGTCGCTATATGCTTACGGAGCATGGTGCCACGTAGTCTTTCTGGATGTTCCGCACCACATTCAGCAGAAAATCGTCGCATTAAGTTGCATGCTCTTAGATACAAGTTTGAGCTTCTGTCTGATCCCTTCATACCAAAAACATATGGATTTTTGTCACTAATTTTCATCTTTTTCCTGTATTTTAAGATAAATTCAATGCACTTCACGTGATTTTGATCTAGTAAAACGGGTACAGTTCGGTTTAGTTTTCCACGTATAGTGAATCTTACATATTTTTTGGCGGCTTCCTGGTTCTCTTTCGACAGTGAGTTAAATAAGTCCTTGTCAGTACTTTCATCGACGCTTTGATAATTATGATAGTCCTCTATCAAAATCCGCTCCACTTCACCAGCCCCGCGACGATTAAATAATTGTAGGGACGTTAATGTAGTCTCTGCTAAATTCGTCCATGCTTTCACCGAAAAGGACGTTTGCAGCTGCTTAAATGCAGTTGTTCTCTTTTGTAAGAGATATTCATGCAGTTTTTTCACATCATCCATAGAAGGGAGCGCCGTTTTCTTATATCGTTTTTGTTGAGTCTGAGTTTCAGTTACTGTTTTGTTCACGCTCACTGCAAGATCAAGTGCCAGGACTTTCAAGAAATCCTTTACATATTGTTTTTTTTCAGGATTATGGCTCTTAATGCACTCGATTGTAAGTAATTCCCCGACTTTTTTCAATAGAGTACCAAGTGCGGAAGCGACGGTGGGAGCTTTGTAACTACCTCCTCCTTCGTTGAGACCAGCTTCGATATTTATTGCTTTTATGGCGTGGTTGCAATATATGGGATCATATACAGACGTAAGGTCAGTTATCTGTTTGTCCAATGTTTTCATAGTTTTTAAAAATCTTCCAATAAGTCGAATGCGAGATCGTATCATATCAAGATGGTGGTCGCTACTTTTATATTTTTCACACATTTTATTGGCATATATTATAATCAACGCATCGTACCTGACGAGGCGCACTATTTCATCTTCCCTAAGTACAGGAAAAAGTTTTCTTCTAACAACATCTGAAGCATGAGCATGAATTCGACCCATTATTCTCTTTCCCATAATTTTGACAATACGTTTTTTCTTGGAACTGCGGCCAGTACATTTTGAAAAATGGGCACGTAAGCTACTTTCTGAAAAGTACGCTCTACAGTTTCCACATGCCATATAATTCTCAGCAGTTTTATTGTACTTCGCAGCCGGCCTTCGAGAAACAATTAAGGTGCCGTCATTCAAAGTTGTATCAGTATTGAATAAGAAATTTCCTTTCTTTCGTATTACTGATATGATATCTTTTCTCTCCTTAGAATTTTTCGGCAAATCTGTGAATTTCTGAACATCTAGTTCATCCTTATGCTTCAGCTCCAAATGTCTAGCAATTTTATATTGTTTTTTGTGACAATAAAAACAAAAGTTCGCTTTTCTATCACCCCTTTGGGCCACGGGATTTTTCGACTTTCATATTTGCAGAATTACATACAGAAATATCAGCAACGTTTACGGATTTCGTTACATCCATACCACCAGAAATATTTGATTGCTTCGTTGAATTATATTCAGGGATAGAATCAATACTACTGATATCTTTCTCTGGCCTATAGTCAGAATCTTCATGTTCAGCAACGTTGACCGATTTCGTTACATCCATACCACGGGAAATATTTGATTGCTTCGTTGAATTATATTCAGGGATAGAATCAATTCTACTGATATCTTTCTCTGGCCTATAGTCAGAGTCTTCATGGTCAGCAACGTTGATCGATTTCGTTACATCCATACCACGGGAAATATTTGATTGCTTCGTTGAATTATATTCAGGGATAGAATCAATACCACTAATATCTTCCTCTGGCCTATAGTCAGAGTCATCATGGTCAGCAACGTTGACGGTTTTCGTTACATCCATACCGCAGGAAATATTTGATTGCTTCGTTGAATTATATTCAGGGATAGAATCAATACCACTAATATCTTTCTCTGGCCTATAGTCAGAGTCTTCATGGTCAGCAACGTTTACAGATTTCGTTACATTCATACCATGGGAAATATTTGATTGCTTCGTTGAATTATACTCAGGGATAGAATTAATACTACTGATATCTTCCTCTGGTCTATAGTCAGAGTCTTCATGGTCTTCGCCACTGTACACATCCAAATAGATATCTGCAAGTGAAAATAACGTCTTTGGAAAAGAAAACAATGAATGGTGCTGCATCAAGCAGAGCACATGTCTGTGTATGTACATGAGCTCAGCCGCCACAAAATTTATTTAGTTTGAGCAAGTAAAAAAGCTAGATTTGGTCTAAGACCAATTCTTATGATACCCTAGATGAATGCTCGTATATAATTTCGTATGGTCATCTCTGTGCAAGTTTGATTTCTGAAGTTGTTTTTCGAATATATTTCTAGAACGGTTCGTCGGACAGTAAAAATGGATATAACCATTTTCATAGGATTTCATGTTCTGAAGAACTTTGCAGTACAATAAAAACGTTACAGTAAATGTCAAAAACTTGAATTTTTATGTCGCAACACCAAGAAAGAATTGCCCGAATTAGTCCATTTTTCAAATTTTATTTACTAGTGCTATGAGAACACCATGTACCAAATTTCAGCATCTCTACGTCTACGCGTTCTCAGGCAGTATTTTTTTGTTTTTGTTTTTTATGATGTTGCCAAAGTTTAGGGGATACCCTATGATTCCGTAGCACAGCCTTGGCAGAAAAGGAAGTAGGGGTAGGGGAATTGAGGATTATTGGGTTGAGACAAGTAGGTGACGGTGTGCATTACGCCTGAATGTTTGCGGCTCATAGCTGGGGGGGGGGGGGAACAGAGGATGGAAAACTGTTCCACATTCGTGAAGTTACAGCTCGTGTGGTGTGCATAGGAAGAATTCTACGAGGGATCAGGCTAGAAATTTCGTCAGAGTAATAACCATAGAAGTAGCGATAAAAGAGACAGACATCCGACATTACGCTGATGTTCTAGGGAATCAATAGTTGCTATTGATGTGTCATCGCTAATAAGCCGGAAGGCCTTGACTTTGTCTAACGCGGACAATGCAGTGCGTCTAGCCCCTGCCCAAATATGGCAATTATATTCTAATCTAGGCCTGATATGAGACTTGTAGATTTGCGCCAAGTCTGATGGAATAAAATACTTCGTGCATCTTTGCAAGAAGTCCAGGCATGAGGAGAAAGGTACACCGGCATGGATTATAAAACGGTCAGAAGTAATGCCGTCCAATATAACTTGATTTGAACGGCGGGAGAGAAAACTTTCAATTCATTTTAAGAAAAGAGGGTCTAGACCTAATGCCTGAAGTTTAGCTAAAAGAGCAGGATGCCAGACTGTATCGAAGGATTTCGAGATATCTAATACGATGATCTCAGATTCACCAAAGTTATGGAGACATTGATTCCAATGCTCGGTAGGGAATGTTAGTAAATCTCCAGTAGAGCGGCCAGCACGAAAGCCGTATTGGTGATCGCTAAGAAGGTGATTAGAGTCTAGATATTTCATCAGTTGTTGATGAGTGTTTCGAAAACCTTCGAAAGAATCAAAGGGCAATAGGCCTATAATTTGAGGGATCGCTTGCCTTTCCTTTTTTGGTTATTGGCTGAACATAGAGGTTTAGCTAAAGATGAGGCGCAGCACTTGAGTACCAGGGGCGAAATACCATCAGGCCCAGCAGCCTTATACGCATTGAGACGTGCTACCACTTTGAAAACCTCCCTTTCGCAGAAATGTAACGGTCTTTGCCTGTAATTGCATCTTGTTAGAGAAGAAAGAATTCGCAGCAAAGTTAGCTGCAAACAAATTGCCTTTCTCCAATGATTCCGTGTACATATCCCCGTTCTGAATTAGGGGCGGTACCGAAGAACTGGTGAAATGGTGAAGTAGCAAAGCTCGGTGGCATAGACATGAATTCGGATAGAGCTTGACTCATTGTTATGTCACTAGCTGTAATAACAAGACGAAGACAAAGACTTGGATTCGGACAGGCCCTTAGTAACCAATGTGCCATAGTAGTAGCTTTAAGTAAGGCTAATAAAAATATTGTAGAACTGAATCAAATTAAATTATCAATGACTTTTGAACATATATATTTGCCTTGGGGAAGCAACATAATGTCCCTTGCTAAATACCGACACAAGAATCATCACATTTGACACATTAGCGTCCGTTGAATGTTTCTTACATTGAGAACTTGAATTCAATCATGTTTGTTTTTTTATTTCATTTTTATACTCTCCATCATGAAAAGGTCTTTCCGAGTGTAAAACCAAGCTTTAACATATTTATATATAAAACAGCTGAGAAATGGCCGGATATTATAAATTTACTTACGTTTTTCTTCTATCTCTTCTACGACTTTCATTACTCTGCCTCTCTTTGCTGCTGTTTGTGATGATTCAACTTTTGCCTCATCTCCCACTATTTCAGCGCTTTCCTGCTTCATATTTACATCATCGCGATTATTAGTTTCAGCATCCTCTGTTACCTCTTCTATTTTATACTTTTTCCCTCCACACTTTTCTTCTGCCCCTTTTTTACGTTTAACAACCTCATCTTTAGTTTCTTCTGAGTCCCGTTCAGGGGCAGCAACTTTCTTACCACGACCTTTCTTTGTTGGCAGTTTTGATTCTACTGTAACCTCATCAGCCTTTTGTGTTTCAGTAGTAGTTGTTGGTGGTCGCTTTGGTTTAGTCTCTTTTTCAACAATTGGAACTGGAGGAAACGGCTCCTCTTCTACTGGAGTAGATTCTTTATCTCTGGTGGTCTTGCCTCTGTCACGTTTTGCGAATACTACAACACCTGACTCTGAAGTACCATTTTCATTTGCAGTTGCCGACCTTGTTTTTGATCTGGTTGTTTTTGATATGGTTGTTAAACCCATATTCATACCGACAACATTTTCCTGTGTGACTTCAGTTGTTTGTGTTACAGTAGTAGTTGTTGGTGATAATTTCTTCGCTCCTCGCTTTGATTTAGTCAAATTTTCAACAATTGGAACTGGAGAAATCAGCTCCTTTTCTACTGGAGTAGATTCTTTATCTCTGGTGGTCTTGCCTCTGTCACGTTTTGCGAATACTACAACACCTGTCCCTGAAGTACTATTTTCATTTGCAGTTGCCGACCTTGTTTTTGATTTGGTTGTTTCTGATATGGTTGATAAACCCATATACATACCGACAACATGTTCCTGTGTGAATTCAGTTGTTTGTGTTTCAGTAGTAGTTGTTGGTGATAATTTCTTGGCTCCACGCTTTGATTTAGTCTCATTTTCAACAATTGGAACTGGAGCAATCGGCTCCTCTACTACTGGAGTAGATTCTTTATCTCTAGTGGCCTTGCCTCTGCCACGTTTTGCGGGTGCTACAACACCTGTCTCTGAAATGCCATTTTCATTTGTACTTGCCGACCTCCTTTTTGATCGTCTTCTCTCCTTTATTTGTGGACCCCGATCTTTACCCTTTCCTGTGGATGTCAAATCTTAAGAAATTTAAGTATACCATTATCAAATATGGTTGTTAAACCCATATACTTACCGACAACATTTTCCTTTGTGACTTCAGTTGTTACTGCAGCTGCCTTCCTTCCACGGGCCCTTCCTTTCGAAGACATTTCTTTTTCTATAGAAAGTTTCACGTCTACTTTCAGTTCCTTCAGTTTTTCTTTCGAAGCTTAATAATTAAGCAAAAATTACTACATCTATTAAAAATATAATATTTCTTACCACTTGTAGCTATTACACAAGCCTCATATCTACAACTTCCATGCTTAACGATGCATTCCTTTCCAGTTAATATTTGAACATTTTTGACAGAATAAATCAGTCTTGAATGGTCAGAGAATTCTACGAGGGAAAACATTTCTAAACGCCTCGTCACGCTCCTGGCACGACAATAATTAACGCATCCAAAGATTGTTTCGCTTTAAGTGAAAATAAAGAATGTTAGTTCCACTCTGGTAAGCTCTTCATTTAGCTTCAAAATATGGTGTACGGATGAACAATTCAGTTGAAATGAGAATGCTGAATGTTTTCAGGTTCTAGAACCGAGTGAAGTAAATATTTCTGCGAATCGTTTTAAAAGATACATTTAACGACAATGAATTACAAATTTCTGAATGGTTAGAGAATTTTGTTGGTAGTACAAAAAGCCGTAGTTTAGATTTAAGTGGTCATAGCTACGTATTACACATTCTCAAATAGTAATTAGATCAGCACCTTAAGAAAGCAAAATATCATACATATATACATACATGTACATACATGCAAAATATAAATTCATATTTTTATTATATGGGAATCTCACGCAAATTCTGCTGAGCATGCACAGATGCCCGTCGCCACCAGACGAAATACGATATGCACACTTTTCGACATTAGGAAGGTATGCATGGGAATGCGAATTTGTGTGAAATTCTTGTTTGCATCATTTGAAAAGCACTCAGTAATTATTGTAACTTTGTTCATTTGAGCTTAGTAAACACTTTATTGTTATAAATTGAATTTTTTGGAAATATATGGATCAGTCTCGTTATTATCATAAACCAGGAAGTTCTTATTTTATCTTCGACTCCACTTCAGTTTACTGTCCTGACTCTAATTTGGCGTTGCGGTACAAACACCGTTAACGCAGCTTATATAATATAATAAAGGTACAAGCACCTTGATCAATCATCGGTGGATTATTGGAGCTTTCTACACAGTTCTTGCGTTGCGGTACAAGCACCGTTAACGCAGCCTTTGTATCAAGGTACAAGCACCTTGACCAAGTTACTACAGTAAAAGAACTCTATACATAAAACCATAAGCCTCAGTCAGCAAATTTTCAAATTATGACCATTGAAGGCAAACAACAATGGATACAGTTTTACAATCCCAATCAATGCATATATGCTGTTAAGGAGAAAACAATAATAAACATCGTCTGCGGAACAAATGTCCCGCAAGCAACCCTAGTGGGCTCCGGAATTCTTACACTTCAAGGGCATTGCACAATTAAACAAGAGTTCATAACAATCCAAGGACATAATACCAACCAATTCAAGAACATCCTTTACTCCAAGTGGAAACTTGATAGACTTCTTTGATCCTGAAAAGATAACACCTCTATTCCAGAAAACGCACAGCCTTCAATCCAACCTTGAGGAACTTGAAGCATTGCAATAAATAATAAGAATAAAATATGTGAAACTAAAGATAAATATGTATGAATAAATATAGATGATCCAAGCTCACAAAAGGAAAAATGGAAAGTTATCAAACGAACAGTATTGAAAAAGACAAAGGACAAAATTAGTGAAGTGTACTTTATTGAGAGTGTGAACCAACTGAATCAATCAATCCCAAAAGTAGAGTATGTTAGTAACTTACATCAATGCGCGAGTAGATTTAGATTTAGTACAATAAGCAATGAAAGACTAAAAGAAATTTGCAAATCAGTGAACGATAAAAAAGATTTGAATGGCATCAATAATAAAATAATATTAGATAATTGGAATGTGTTAGGGAATATATTAGAGAAAATTATAAATAAAAGCTTAAGTGGGAAAGTGCCCTGACACTTGGAAAGAATCAATAATAGTATCTGTACCAAAAATAAAAAATACTACCAAATGTGAAGAACTCAGACCAATCAACACGCTAAATAATTTTGAAACATTAATGGAGAAATTAGTTCAAATACAACTCGAAAAATATTTGGAAGATAACGAACTAATAATAACACAACAACCGGTTTTCAGAAAACAGCACAGAAAGCGAAAGATTTCAAACGAGCTTTTGAAACTATTAACAGGGGCATCCTCATAAAAGAATTAAGTAAATTCGGAATAGTTGGTAAATAACTTGACTGGTTTGAAAGCTACTTATCTGGGAGGACACAGAAAACAAGGATACAGTCTGTCAAATTAACGGTTGAGGAAACTACATTAGGTGTACCAAAAGGCTCAGTACTGGTGACACTGTTATTTCTAATTTATATTAATGATATGCGGGAAATCCTGAGATCTTCGAAACCAGTATTATTTGCAGACGACACATTGATTTACTTAACTGGCTGTGATTTCCCCCAAGTGAAATTGGAACTTAAAGAAGACCCAGATATGTTATGTGAGTGGCTAAAAATGAATAAGTTTTTGTCAAATGTGGCAAAAACAAAATTAATGGTGATGAACTCGAACTGTGATACTGAAACTGAAATTAATGGTGAGACAATAGAAAGTATAGACTAAATTAAATACTTAGGTGTGATTTTAGACAAAAAACTGAATTTTAATGCACATGTAGACTATATTTGTAAAAAAATAGGGAAAAAAATTGGATTCTTTAAGCGAATGCGTAGTAAGTTATCTACAATGACTGCTATTCATATATATAATGTCATAATTAGACATCGTTTTGAATATTGTTCGACGATTCTATTCTTATGTACCCAAACAGCAATAGAAAGGCTTCAAAAATTGCAAAATAAGGCCATGCGATGTATACTCAAGTGCAATAGATTTGCTTCGATAAGGTGGATGTTGGAGGTATTGCAATCGATGAGTATCAAAGAAAGGACTGAGTTAAACGTCCTAACTTTTATATTCAACATAAAGATGAAGAGACTTCCGAAATATTTGACTCAACAATTGAACCTGGTGACGAATATGCAACCATATGCAATTAGAGGTGCGATGTAACATATCGACTGTATCGACGTAGAACAACAATTTTGCTACGTTAATTTTGAAATTGTTAAATTAAAATGCAACGCCATCCGCAAGATTTTTAATCAATTTCTACGACATTTTTTCACATCGTTACTTACACCACGGAACATGAACAGCTACCTTTAACTGCATTCTTATAAGAAAGAAGCTACGTTGATACGTTAATTTTGAAATTGTCAAATTAAAATGTAACGCCATCCGCAAGATTTTTAATCAATTTCTACGACATTTTTTACATCGTCATTTACACCATGGAGCAGTGATAAGAACACCCACCACACCACTGTGCAGCTGTAGTTCACGTTTCCAATCAAATAAACAAAATAATAACACTTTATCACTTTATCAGACACAAGTATTATGATTACAATCGATTTCAATAAGCATTAATTTGAATTTTTTTATATACACATATAATGAAAACAACAATAGACTCCCATAAACATTCATTGCCTCAATTTCAATTGACCTACCTTTCTGGATCTGCTCCCACGGAGAGTCGATTTATTTATTTCGAAAAATTCTAGGATTACACTTCGAAACTTTATAAACTATTTATTTTTGAACACTGGCTACAACAGAAATGAAAATTGAAAATGAAAACTGAACTAAACATGAACAGCTACCTTTATCAGCATTCTTATAAGAAAGAACCTTTCTTATAAGAAGCTTTCTTATTGGTTTGAACCAATCAAATATAAGCCATTGGCTCTGATTGGGCTAGAAGTTAATATTTTGTATTTTATAAGCATTCTTATAAGAAAGAAGCTTTCTTATTGGTTGAACTATAAGCCCGTGGTGGACGAAACCAAGTGAAGTTTGCGTCAGTCCCAAAAATCGGCTGAAAAAATTCAAAATCAATCCCTATGGGCCAACCCAGACGAGTACTTTTTAGGGAAGGGAAGGAATTTGGCTTAGACGTGCCATAACAATAATGTTCCCCTCGCGTAGTTCCTTATATTACCGAAATTAATTGTGTGCGTGTTCAATTCTTAGAATATATAGCAAAACAGAAATGGTTGAATCGTGTATAATTCGTGTACAAGAGCGTAATTTGTCACGAGCAGGAGACTATACATAGGAGTAAGTGAGATGCTGGGAATGAGAATTTGTCAAAGCTGCGCGCATGATTGTCAAATGTGATTTGTTTTGTGAACAGATTTATGCAATCTATAATTCTTTTGCGAAATTCAACAAAAGTACGGAATCAGTTTTTTTCAAACTATGTAATTTGCAAGATTATTTGTGTAAAGTTTTATAGTGACACTAGTGCCTGTTAAAACCTTCATAACAATTAAAAAACAGAAATGAAGTGTTTTGGTCAGTGCTTGCAAATATAAATTGGATTATAAACTAGTCAATCCTGTTTGAGGCAACTGCACTACCTAAATTATCTTTTTGTTAATAGAAGCAAAGATTTATATAAATTAATTATGTGAATTGATGATGCTCCGCTCAAAACATTTGTTTACTTTTGCAAAATTGACAAGTTGCTTAGAATAGGGATGGCATGTAAACTCATGTAAAAATGGACTACCAACACAACCAGAAATTCATTACGCAAAATTTGGCTTATCACCATTCCTGTTTGCTATATGTTCTAAGGTTCAATTAAGTCACAGTTTTTGATATAAACAATACTGAAATGATTATTAAATTATAATATTATCACCTCAAATCGCAATAAACATCTGTACTGCCGTCCGATGAGAAATTTTAAAATGGCCGGCTTGTTGTAGTATTGGTGTGCTGCCGTACTCCCGATCGAAACTTTTCATTTCGGCATTTTTCCTCCCCCCGAATATTTCTCACCAGAAAAAAGTGCCAATATCCACCACTGTATGGGCTATAGCCAAGGTATATAGAATACTATATAAGGCTATAATTCTGCGAGACACCCTAGTTCGTCCCAAACAAACCACACGAGCCGATTTTACAAGGGGCCACCACACACGTAGCAGCGCGAAGTATGAGCACTTTGCTACACCAAGAGGGTGATTCTGTGCTCTTTATCGATCTATTTAGTCGTGAATTTTGACAGCTTTTGTTGATTTTTTTCTATTAACACAGTTCATTTTGTGTCTTCACTATTATATACCACAAACTGAACTATAATGAATTTTCGATGAACAAACAGTCAAAAAACACGACTAAATAATCGATAAATTAGTCAACTGCTCCCAGGAGGGTGATTCTGTGGGTTTTGTCGATCTTGAATGTCAAAATACACGACTAAATAAAATAAACTTTTCTACTGATTTTTTCGTGTTTTTATTCAGATTAGCAACCTTGCATGACGTAGAATGAACTGAAAATGACACTTCACATTACAAATTCAGAAGAGTATTTCAAATTTAAGCACTTTTATTGCTCTAATTAGGGTTAGAATTTCATTTACCACAGCACAAAATCTTTGTCACAACCTCTGGGAGCAGTTGACTAATTTGTCGAATATTTAGTCATGTTTTTTTTCGTTTGTTCATCGAAATTCATTATATCATTTTGTGGTATATAATAGTGAAGACACAAAATTGAACTGTGTTAAAAGAAAAAACTCGACAAAATATGTCAAAATTCACGAATTACAGTTCAATAAAGGTCACATTGATTTTACTTGTTTTGACTTTGCTATACTTGTCAAATTGGTGCTGTGTATTTGTCAAATTGGAGTATTTTTACAATTTAATAAAGGTCACTATGGTTCAATCTCGAGTTCCTTGTAATTATATGTCTGAGCTCAGTAGGGTGATTCTGTGAAATGACATTTGTGTCCACATGACGTAGTAATGCAAAACGTTCCTCTCGAATCGGCCATACTTCTTATCTTTGTACCATGGGCATTGTGTATAAAATATGTGTACATGAGCGTAACCAAAATGCCGCTTTATGTGTGCGTAAGGTTCGGCCATATTGGAACCTGACTGTCAGATTTCAAACGGGAATTTGGTACTTTGGTACTTTTGTTTTTCTTGTTTGGAACCTGACGCATAGACGTAGTAAGATACAGGACAAATGAAAATTGCCCAATTCACTTGGATTTTTACATTTTCCAGATTACTAACTGATATAAATATTTATTTTTACATCAGTTTCCACCCAAACAAAATTCCCAATGAATCTGTTCAATGAGAACATGTGTGTTATGTATATATATTTGTAACTACGCGAATATCCAATTGATTTCGCCTTGTATCATACTTCCACTTAAATAATATTTAAAATCTCCCGCCATTAATTAGCATGGCGACTCTATATGGCGAGAAATATTTTCGACTTCACTGGTGTACCCACACATCTTAAAAGTGGTTACGCTCTATCAAGGTTCCCCTCTAACGTAACCCCCGCAAGATACAAGCCATGAACAAAGTCGAAAAAAGAGAGCAGCGGGCCGGTCAGCAGGCGACATCCACAGTCTTCTTGCCTTGTCCTACTACAGGAGTTTTTCATATAAAAGTTGCTTGTATTTTGCTCAAACGCTATATTTTCCATAAATTTGTTCTACATGCTATATTGTTTTTAAACTATTAGAAAGAAAACATATTTGGCTGCAATTTGTTTTAATTTCATTTTGCTGTGGGAGCGATAGTTTTGGGCTTTAGGACCTGTTTAAAATGAAATTTTAGTTTTTCCTCCATGTCGAGTATACAAAAAACAGTGAGAGTGAGCTCTTACTGCATGCCGTACCCGGCACGTTAAGGCATTTTAATGTGTCGGTGCCTTCGGCGACTTCATGGCTTGTATTATATTCCGGGGGTTACGGTACACTTCTATGCAAGCATGTTTACATTTTCGTTACGTTTTTGTTTCGCCTTGCTTGAAGGGTCATGTCAACTCCATTTGGTTTCCTGCTCGAAGATCATGGGTAGCAACTATCGTTCTTCTTCTTGTTTTGTCAAGGTGCCAGAGGCGGCGTTAAAAATTGTTGATGCCTTAAATATTACAACACATTAGTGGTGCGAAAATTCAAACACATTTCTTAGAAACTCCGCACAATCTTTCGCACCACCCACTGACATATATATAAATGGACTGACTGATCTCCTGTTTCATGTGTCACTAGTTTTGATTTCAGCAAGTATGCTCTCACTGACGATATATTTAAATTATTTGCGAATTTACTTATATATGCATGTCAGTGGGATTTACCGAATTTACCACAAAAGTGTTTTAAAAGTATTTTCCTCAACACGTCTTGTTGTATCTAAATCTTCGAGCATATATAACTCCTTTTTATATTACTATCACTTAGTCCAATAGCCATTAACCATTTCCTATAAAAAGTAAATTAAACCTTTTGTAACTACGTCTCTGCGCCAAACACACTTCTCGGCTCTTTGTTTAGAAAAAAGTGACATTAATTTGTTGTGATATTTAAGGCATCAACAATTTTTAACAGCGCCTCTGGCACCTCGACAAAACGAGAAGAAGAACGATAGTTGCTACCCATGATACAAAGATTAACAAGTATGGCCGAAAAATCTGTCAATTGGTTGCTTGCCTGCTTTGGCGACAATTGTCACTAATTTGTTCGTCTCAATTTCAATCATCCTTATCAAAATGAAAAAATTTTCTATTTGGAAATTTCTTTGTTTTCCCCCTAGCACATAATTACTTTTTCCTAAGTGATTTGAACGAAGAAACTAATGATTTGTTAAACATATTAATATATCCAAAACGTATTTCAGTCAATAAAATACGAAAAACTCATAACAAATTAGTTGGAAATGACTTCAGTCACCTCATGACGTAGCAAAACAAAAAATTTATCTCGAGTCGGCCATACTTGTTATCTTTGTATCATGGTTGCTACCAAGGTATATAGAATACAAGTATTCTTAATAAAATTTTTTCTAGTCTCACTCTTCGAGGAAGGAACTAAAGAAGGCGCATGTATTCTCATTACGAACCACGTTCCGCCATTTGTGTCCGAATGTATAGGAAAGTACGGTACAGAGAACACAATATTCTCTCTCCTCTCTCTATCTTTTCAATACCCAGTTGGCCAAAAATATATCCTTGATATATCACGAATATATCATTTAAAGCAGAAGATACATACTTTCTTGCATTCTGAATGTATAATTGATATATCATTTTATATGGCTCATGTCACTTTTTGTCGGCTTCCCTTCGTGCTAGTTCATGACTGGGATATATTATAAATATGTGATTAATATATCCTTAGAGATATTTGATCCATACTTTCATACATTCTGGATATATATTTGATATAGCTGTAAACAAGCCTCATGTCACTTTTTGCCGTGTTCACCTCGTCCCTACATCATATATTTGCTTCTTATATGAAGAATGTATATAAGATATACCTATCAAAATTTTCAAAAGTATACGACATTTTAAAGTATTCCTAAAAGAATTTTATAATAAATTTAAATTTTGATACTGATACTGAAAAATACGAATGTAAATCCGATCTTCAACGTAGATTAATTAATTGGTTCTTTTCGGTGATTCATAACGAACACAGTAAGAGAACATTGCATATCGCTTTCATGTATCTAAGATTTATGAAATATCTATTTTATAGACACATACTCTCGTACGGCCGCGAAAAAGCACGAATTTATATATCAAATGTGCATTCCATGGAATATATATTCCGCTTGGCTAACTGGGTAGAAATGACCCTGCTCTGTATTTGTAAATTGGTGTATTTTTACAGTTTAATAAAGCTCACATTGATTTACTAGTTTTGAAATTGCTATATTTGTTAATCGGCTCGTATGGTATGCCCATACAGGGGTAGATATTGGCACTTTTTACGGTTGAGAAGTATTCGGGGGGAGGAAAAATGCCGAAATGCCAAGTTCCGTAACCCCCGGAATATAATACAAGCCATGAAGTCGCCGAAGGCACCGACACATTAAAATGCCTTAACGTGCCGGGTACAGCATGCAGTAATAGCTCACTCTCACTGCTTTTTGTATACTCGACATGGAGGAAAAATTAAAATTTTATTTTAAACAGGTCCTAAAGCCCAAAACTGTTACTCCGACGGTAAAACTAAGTTAAAACAAATTGTAGCCAAATATGTTTTCTTTCTTATAGTTAAAAAAAAAATATAGCATGTAGAACAAATTTATGGAAATTATAGCATTTGAACAAAATACAAGCAACTTTTATATGAAAAACTCCTGCAGTAGGACAAGGCAAGAAGACTGTGGATGTCGCCTGCTGACCGGCCCGCTGCTCTCTTTTTTCGACTTTGTTCATGGCTTGTATCTTGCGGGGGGTTACGCAAGTTCCGATCGGGAGTACGGGCAGCACACCAATACTACAACAAGCCGGCCCTTTGACATTGCGAAATTTCTGAAATTTCTCATCGGACGGCTGTACAGATGTTTATTTGCGATTTGAGGTGATAATATAATAATTTAATAATTATTACGTGTTGTGAATTTGTGATACAATTATTGTTTATATCAAAAACTGTAACTTAATTGAACACGCACACAATTAATTTCTGTAATCAGATAAGGAACTACGCGAGGGAACATTATTGTTATGGCACGTCTAAGCCAAATTCCTTCCTTCCCTAAAAAGTACTCGTCTGGGATTGATTTTGAATGTTTTCAGCCGATTTTTAGGATTGACGCAAACTTCACTTGGTTTCGTCCACCACGGCTTATAGTTAAACCAATAAGAAAGCTTCTTTCTTATAAGAATGCTTATAAAACACAAAATATTTACTTGTAGCCCAATCAGAGCCAACGGCTTACATTTTATTGGTTTAAACCAATAAGAAAGCTTCTTTATTATAAGAATGCTGTTAAAGGTAGCTGTTCATTAGGGATGTGGATTTTCGTTACTTTTGAGTAACTAGTGTCAATGTTCCGTTCAGTTTTAAAAATGAAGGAGACTATTCTTTCTGCATGTGAAAAAGGCTTCGTTGTACAATGTATTAAGGAGAACCAGGTAAAATTAATCATATCGTTGATTTTTGTTATAATGCATATTTGTAGCGTCTTGATGGCCGGAGTGAGAATGAATTTCGACCTCTGAGAATAAATTTTGGTGATATTTGGAGTAGTGTTCATGTTTCCTTAGGTGAAACAAGAGACTTGGCTCAAGTTTCATGTGAGTTAGGGCAACCAAAATCGACTCGTTCTAATGAGGGGATGCTTTATATAAATGTCGAACTAAGCACTATGGCAACGGGACATTTCGAAGTTGAGCGAAGCTGTGATTTAACAGTTCAAATCAACAGAACTTTAGAAAGAACTTTAAAAGATTCCAAGTGCGTAGATTTAGAATCATTGTGTATAACTGCTGAAGACAAAGTCTGGATCCTAAGATGCGATTTAGTAATACTAAACCACGATGGAAATCTTATTGGTAAGATACACTGCAACCTGAATTTTTTATTTTTTTATTTAATTAATCTATTGTCGGCTGATTATTTTAGATTGTGCTTCGGTGGCAGCGCTGTGCTCTCTAGCACATTTTAAATGCCCCGATGTTACAGTATGTGGAGAGGAGATAAAGGTTCATACTGCCGCAGAAAGAGATCCAATTCCACTAGCTCTTCACCATTATCCAGTTTGCGTTTCATATGCTACATTTCAAGATGGGTAAGTACTATTAACACTAAAGAAGCTAACCTTGTATAGCATGAAATACTCTGATGGTTTGAAATTGTTTACAAACAAATCAATGACCACCTAATAGAGGCACGTGTACGTTTATTGAGATATGTGGGTCCGGATGCAGCCTAAGCAAAGAAGTTCGCATATTTCCTCCAGAATGCATTAGGTCTGTTCGATGAAAACACCGGGTAAACCTAGGGCATCATAGTGCTATACTATATTGTTTTTTGAAGAACCCAAGGGTACCCGGGTTACTAACTTATGACGATTTCGATGGGACTTCATGGGCATTCATATTTATGTAAAATAGGAGCACAATAAAGCCTGAAACACAATACAGTGCAGTGCAGTGCACATTTAACAAATGTTAACTGATGCAGTTTGCAGTGTTTTAGAAATTAGCCTAAAAGTTTCAGTGCAGTGCACTGCACTGCACTGCACGCAGTGTATTGTGAATTGCCAAACGGTATTACATGAGCTCTAAATTTCAATGCAGTGCAGTACACTGCACTGCATCGTATTGTGTTTCAGCCTTAATTCAATAATTTAAATAATAAATCAAGTCATCCACTTTAATTTTTTGACGTTACGCAAGTTTTTACACGAAGCCGTTCACGTACTTTGCGAGTGTCACTCTGAATTTCTCTCTGTTGATGTTCAGTATTTGTTGTTCAGTAAGTAATAATATGGAAAAGTAGCCAGTGTTCAAAAATAAATAGTTTATAAAGTTTCTAAGTGTAATCCTAGAATTTTTCGAAATAAGTAAATCGAGTCTCCGTGGGAGCAGATCCAGAAGGGTAGTTCAATTGAAATTGAGGCAATGAATGTTTATGGGAGTCTCATTATATGTGTATATAAAAAAAATTCAAATTAATGCTTATTGAAATCGATTGTAATCATAATACGTGCGTCTGATAAAGTGTTATTATTTTGTTTATTTGATTGGAAAAGTGAACTACAGCTGTACAGTGGTGTGGTGGGTGTTCTTATCACTGCTCCGTGGTGTAAATGACGATGTAAAAAATGTCGTAGAAATTGATTAAAAATCTTGCGGATGGCGTTACATTTTAATTTGACAATTTCAAAATTAACGTATCAACGTAGTTTCTTTTTTATAAGAATGCTGTTAAAGGTAGCTGTTCATGTTCCGTGGTGTAAGTAACGATGTGAAAAAATGTCGTAGAAATTGATTAAAAATCTTGCGGATGGCGTTGCATTTTAATTTAACAATTTCAAAATTAACGTAGCAAAATTGTTGTTCTACGTCGATACAGTCGATATGTTACATCGCACCTCTAATTGCATATGGTTGCATATTCGTCACCAGGTTCAATTGTTGAGTCAAATATTTCGGAAGTCTCTTCATCTTTATGTTGAATATAAAAGTTAGGACGTTTAAATCTGTCCTTTCTTTGATACTCATCGATTGCAATACCTCCAACATCCACCTTATCGAAGCTAATCTATTGCACTTGAGTATACATCGCATGGCCTTATTTTGCAATTTTTAAAGCCTTTCTATTGCTGTTTGGGTACATAAGAATAGAATCGTCGAACAATATTCAAAACGATGTCTAATTATGACATTATATATATGAATAGCAGTCATTGTAGATAACTTACTTCGCATTCGCTTAAAGAATCCAATTTTTTTCCCTATTTTTTTACAAATATAGTCTACATGTGCATTAAAATTCAGTTTTTTGTCTAAAATCAAAACTAAGTATTTAATTTAGTCTATTATCTCTATTGTCTCACCATTAATTTCAGTTTCAGTATCACAGTTCGAGTTCATCACCATTAATTTTGTTTTTGCCACATTTGACAAAAACTTATTCATTTTTAGCCAGTCACATAACATATCTGGGTCTTCTTTAAGTTCCAATTTCACTTGGGGGAAATCACAGCCAGTTAAGTAAATCAATGTGTCGTCTGCAAATAATACTGGTTTCGAAGATCTCAGGATTTCCCGCATATCATTAATATAAATTAGAAATAACAGTGTCACCGGTACTGAGCCTTTTGGTACACCTAATGTAGTTTCCTCAACTGTTAATTTGACAGACTGTATCCTTGTTTTCTGTGTCCTCCCAGATAAGTAGCTTTCAAACCAGTCAAGTTCTTTACCAACTATTCCGAATTTACTTAATTCTTTTATGAGGATGCCCCTGTTAATAGTTTCAAAAGCTCGTTTGAAATCTTTCGCAGCTGTGCTGTTTTCTGAAAACCGATTGGTGTGTTATTATTAGTTCGTTATCTTCCAAATATTTTTCGAGTTGTATTTGAACTAATTTCTCCATTAATGTTTCAAAAATATTTAGCGTGTTGATTGGTCTGAGTTCTTCACATTTGGTAGTATTTTTTATTTTTGGTACAGATACCATTATTGATTCTTTCCAAGTGTCAGGGCACTTTCCCACTTAAGCTTTTATTTATAATTTTCTCTAATATATTCCCTAACACATTCCAATTATCTAATATTATTTTATTATTGATGCCACTAAAATCTTTTTTATCGTTCACTGATTTGCAAATTTCTTTTAGTCTTTCATTGCTTATTGTACTAAATCTAAATCTACTCGCGCATTGATGTAAGTTACTAACATACTCTACTTTTGGGATTGATTGATTCAGTTGGTTCACACTCTCAATAAAGTACACTTCACTAATTTTGTCCTTTGTCTTTTTCAATACTGTTCGTTTGATAACTTTCCATTTTTCCTTTTGTGAGCTTGGATCATCTATATTTATTCTTACATATTTATCTTTAGTTTCACATATTTTATTCTTATTATTTATTGCAATGTTTCAAGTTCCTCAAGGTTGGATTGAAGGCTGTGCGTTTTCTGGGATAGAGGTGTTATCTTTTCAGGATCAAAGAAGTCTATCAAGTTTCCACTTGGAGTAAAGGATGTTCTTGAATTGGTTGGTATTATGTCCTTGGATTGTTATGAACTCTTGTTTAATTGTGCAATGCCCTTGAAGTGTAAGAATTCCGGAGCCAACTAGGGTTGCTTGCGGGACATTTGTTCCACAGACGATGTTTATTATTATTTTCTCCTTAACAGCATATATCCATTGATTGGGATTGTAAAACTGTATCCATTGTTGATTGCCTTCAATGGTCATAATTTGAAAATTTGGTGACTGAGGCTTATGGTTTTATGTATAGAGTTCTTTTACTGCAGTAACTTGGTCAAGGTGCTTGTACCTTGATACAAAGGCTGCGTTAACGGTGCTTGTACCGCAACGCAAGAACTGTGTAGAAAGCTCCAATAATCCACCGATGATTGATCAAGGTACTTGCACCTTTATTATATTATATAAGCTGCGTTAACGGTGTTTCTACCGCAACGCCAAATTAGAGTCAGGACAGTAAACTGAAGTGGAGTCGAAGATAAAATAAGAACTTCCTGGTTTATGATAATAACGAGACTGATCCATATATTTCCAAAAAAATCAATTTATAACAATAAAGTGTTCACTAAGCTCAAATGAACAAAGTTACAATAATTACTGAGTGCTTTTCAAATGATGCAAACAAGAATTTCACACAAATTCGCATTCCCATGCATACCTTCTTAATGTCGAAAAGTGTGCATATCGTATTTCGTCTGGTGGCGACGGGCACCTGTGCATGCTCAGCAGAATTTGCGTGAGATTCCCATATAATAAAAATATGAATTTATATTTTGCATGTATGTACATGTATGTAGATATGTATGATATTTTGCTTTCTTAAGGTGCTGATCTAATTACTATTTGAGAATGTGTAATACGTAGCTATGACCACTTAAATCTAAACTACGGCTTTTTGTACTACCAACAAAATTCTCTAACCATTCAGAAATTTTTAATTCATTGTCGTCAAATGTATCTTTTAAAACGATTCGCAGAAATATTTACTTCACTCGGTTCTAGAACCTGAAAACATTCAGCATTCTCATTTCAACTGAATTGTTCATCCGTACACCATATTTTGAAGCTAAATGAAGAGCTTACCAGAGTGGAACTAACATTCTTTATTTTCACTTAAAGCGAAACAATCTTTGGATGCGTTAATTATTGTCGAGCCAGGAGCGTGACGAGGCGTTTAGAAATGTCTTCCCTCGTAGAATTCTCTGACAATTCAAGACTGATTTATTCTGTCAAAAATGCTCAAATATTAACTGGAAAGGAATGCATCGTTAAGCATGGAAGTTGTAGATATGAGGCTTGTGTAATATCTACAAGTGGTAAGAAATATTATATTTTTAATAGATGTAGTAATTTTTGCTTAATTATTAAGTTTCGAAAGAAAAACTGAAGGAACTGAAAGTAGACGTGAAACTTTCTATAGAAAAAAAAATGTCTTCGAAAGGAAAGGCCCGTGGAAGGAAGGCAGTTGCAGTAACAACTGAAGTCACACAGGAAAATGTTGTCCGTAAGTATATGGGTTTAACAACCATATTTGATAATGGTATACTTAAATTTCTTAAGATTTGACATCCACAGGAAAGGGTAAAGATCGGGCTCCACAAATAAATGAGAGAAGACGATCAAAAAGGAGGTCGGCAATTACAAATGAAAATGGTATTTCAGAGAGAGGTATTGTAGCACCAGGAAAACGTGGCAGAGGCAAAACCACCAGAGATAAAGAATCTAATCCAGTAGAAGAGGAGCCGATTCCTCCAGTTCCAATTGTTGAAAATCAAAGCGAGGAGCCAAGAAATTAACACCAACAACTACTACTGAAAAACAGTTTTCTTTAAAATTCACCTGCGCGCCAGGAGTGTGAATACATATACACTCCTGGTGCAGCTATAAAATTTCGACTGAAGCACCATTGGCCTCAAGGATATGATATGATAAAAATTATATGAAAATTCCTGATACGTGTTTACAGGTCTCTTTTGCAACTCCTGGAAGGCAGGTAAAGGATATGATATGCGGGTACAGCAACAATATTTTAGCAGGGTATTCCTTTTTCATTCAATTACGGTTAGAATTCCTTCTTTTTAGTTTGGTTGTGTAGCCACGTTTTTATTTGCGGAGGTCTTCTGTTTTTCAGGCAAGGGTTGTTGAGAATTTCTTTTTGGATTTCCTTCAATGAAGGCAGTACTGCATTTTTTAATCCTTCGCCAAAAAGGCTTAAGACAATTTTTTTTCTTCGTCACTCCAGCGCTTTCGTTTGACTTGTCCATACGGCGATGTAGATCGCTTCTTTTCGTTTTGTACTTTACCTGCAATTTTGCACTTGAAGTGCTTGGAATGCTGACATCTTGCAGTGCACTGTCGTTGAAGTTCTCTGTGACTACCGTCTCATTGGTATTCTGAAAATTATTGGATTCATCGAAGCGTTGGTTATCATCCTCACTATCCCCGCTGCTGTTGCTCTCTTGATCCCTGAGCTCTTTCTAGAAGTCTTGACATTCGAAAAATTTCTCTATTTACTAAAGGTTGCCTGTAAATATTTTTGTGTATATTTTCGGCATGACCCATAAAATTTGCGAGATCGTGAACTTGGTGTTCGGATAGGTTAAGTGTAATGCACTGTGTCGCTATATGCTTACGGAGCATGGTGCCACGTAGTCTTTCTGGATGTTCCGCACCACATTCAGCAGAAAATCGTCGCATTAAGTTGCATGCTCTTAGATACAAGTTTGAGCTTCTGTCTGATCCCTTCATACCAAAAACATATGGATTTTTGTCACTAATTTTCATCTTTTTCCTGTATTTTAAGATAAATTCAATGCACTTCACGTGATTTTGATCTAGTAAAACGGGTACTGTTCGGTTTAGTTTTCACGTATAGTGAATCTTACATATTTTTTTGCGGCTTCCTGGTTCTCTTTCGACAGTGAGTTAAATAAGTCCTTGTCAGTACTTTCATCGACGCTTTGATAATTATGATAGTCCTCTATCAAAATCCGCTCCACTTCACCAGCCCGGCGACGATTAAATAATTGTAGGGACGTTAATGTAGTCTCTGCTAAATTCGTCCATGCAGTTGTTCTCTTTTGTAAGAGATATTCATGCAGTTTTTTCACATCATCCATAGAAGGGAGCGCCGTTTTCTTACATCGTTTTTGTTGAGTCTGAGTTTCAGTTACTGTTTTGTTCACGCTCACTGCAAGATCAAGTGCCAGGACTTTCAAGAAATCCTTTACATATTGTTTTTTTTCAGGATTATGGCTCTTAATGCACTCGATTGTAAGTAATTCCCCGACTTTTTTCAATAGAGTACCAAGTGCGGAAGCGACGGTGGGAGCTTTGTAACTACCTCCTCCTTCGTTGAGACCAGCTTCGATATTTATTGCTTCTATGGCGTGGTTGCAATATGTGGGGTCATATACAGACGTAAGGTCAGTTATCTGTTTGTCCAATGTTTTCATAGTTTTTAAAAATCTTCCAATAAGTCGAATGCGTGATCGTATCATATCAAGATGGTGGTCGCTACTTTTATATTTTTCACACAATTTATTAGCATATATTATAATCAACGCATCGTACCTGACGAGGCGCACTATTTCATCTTCTCTAAGTACAGAAAAAAGTTTTCTTCTAACAACATCTGAAGCTTGAGCATGAATTCGACCCATTATTCTCTTTCCCATAATTTTAACAATACGTTTTTTCTTGGAACTGCGGCCAGTACATTTTGAAAAATGGGCACGTAAGCTACTTTCTGAAAAGTACGCTCTGCAGTTTCCGCATGCCATATAATTTTCAGCAGTTTTATTGTACTTCCCAGCCGGCCTTCGAGATTTGTATCAGTATTGAATAAGAAATTTCCTTTCTTTCGTATTACTGATATGATCTCTTTTCTCTCCTTAGAATTTTTGGGTAAATCTGTGAATTTCTGAACATCCAGTTCACCCTTATGCTTCAGCTCCAAATGTCTAGCAATTTTATATTGTTTTTTGTGACAATAGAAACAAAAGTTCGCTTTTCTATCACCCTTTGGGCCACGAGATTTTTCGACTTTCATATTTGCAGGATTACATACAGAAATATCAGCAACGTTGACTGATTTCGTTACATCCATACCGCGGGAAATATTTGATTGCTTCGTTGAATTATATTCAGGGATAGAATCAATACTACTGATATCTTTCTCTGGCCTATAGTCAGAGTCCTTCTTAGAATTTTTGGGCAAATCTGTGAATTTCTGAACATGTTCTTAGATATAAGTTTGAGCTTCTGTCTGATCCCTTCATACCAAAAACATATGGATGTTTGTCACTAATTTTCATCTTTTTCCTGTACTTTATGATAAATTCAATGCACTTCACGTGATGTTGATCTATTAAAACGGGTACTGTTCGGTTTAA
>OZ005740.1:125086398-125088898 GCA_963930735.1 Dioctria linearis | reverse complement strand
AAAACACGAAAAATTTCCAATTTTGTTCGGCTGCTTCTTATCTTCTTACAAGGTTAACTTTGGTTATAGTTGGAAGTTATCTGGCATACATAAAAGACCCTCAACCTTATCTCTCATATTTGTTTCACATCTACTACTAGTTTTTGTTTTGTTGTACTTCCTAGTACAACAACGGTTCTGGAGATAGTCTTTAAACCGACTATCAGGACCTTGTATTAATCGTAAACTCGCTTTTATTTTCCACTAGAGGCCTTACCTCTCCACATATGTATATATGCACACAGAATTTGCAAATACTGTTTTAAACAAAAGCAAATCATCTCTTATTCCAGATTATTTCATGCTTTTACAGAGAAGCGGCCTCATCACAGCTGAGTCTTTTATTTTTAATCTACAAAACGTTTCTGAAAGCAAATTAAATCTTGATAACCAACTTTTAATCTCAAGATAATCGTTTTGAAACGTGAGCAGTATGCATTATTTATTTAAATTTTTTACAATTAATTTTGACCTTTTTATTTGTTCTGCAAGAGGTGATCCAAAAATAAAATATTTCAAATTAAAATGGCATACATTTCATGTTTTTTCAGTTCATGTTCACCAAATCGTCAAATTGTTTTTACCGGCACGAGCCCTTGTTTACATACCGGCAATCTGACCCATTTTTTTTTCGTTATTGCTGCAGGTCATCCTTTTTGGTTTACGCTACGTTCCTACTTTGGAAAATGATGTCATTTTGTTAAGAAAATATGATAATGTGATTTGGACAAGATCAATGATATTATGCAAATATCCAGAATTTCATATAAAAATTATGCGAAGCAACAGTAGCAGCTAAGCAACAGGATCACATAATAGGTGAATGCGTAATTGCACACATATTCGCAGAAAGATGTGACGTGCTGTTCTGTTATTTTTGTTTTGTGCTAAATCAGGTTTACGTTGCCAACGAAGTCTGAAGCAGCGAGAGTGAATAACGTTTGTTTTCTTTTTAATGATAGCTTTTGCATATTGTGCAGTGTTATCAACCTTTAAAGACGAGTTATAACCAAAGCTTTGGGGAAACGGCTGAGGAGGCAGGGGCCACTAACCTATGCTTGGCTACGTTAACGAAGAGCTTTTGAAACAAACTATGTACTAAACTATGTACAATTGAAATAAATACTATTAATAACAAAGATTTGCTTTTATTTTCTCGAATGATCCCTTGCACATACCGTTTTTATACACAACCTGTTTTACATAACAAAATTCGTTTTTGTTTTCATGCCACTAATAATGCTTAACAAACAAACGCTTTGCAATAATCTTTATTAAAAAAGTTTTAAACTTCTTTTAGTTTTATTAATAAAATTGTCCGTAACCCTGCTGCAGTTATTCATTCACAACAGGTTTTGTTTTTCTGTTTATGTTAGTGACGAAAAAATATATGGAATCAACTGTGATAACTGGGCAAGCATGAACTTCTTTAATCAGAAAGCAAGAATTACAAATTAAAGCGAACAACATTATGTAGTGTACCTCAGTAAGAAGTGCAACAAGCAGAAAAGACTGGTTTTCTACCTGTTGCAAATAAAGATAAAGTATGAAATCGCAAGACAAAGGCACATGGTAGATGTAAACAAGAACCAATTCCTGCCTTACGAGCATATGATTTTAGTAAAAAGGTAAAAATCAACATTTTGATACCTTATTCACGTAGCTTGTTTACGCTAAGACAGGATTTTGAGAGCGAGATTGGTGCATTACTCATATAAATCGGCCAAAATGAAATGAATCGGTTGATTGCTTATCTGATATATCAAGTGGGTGCCCCCGAAGACATTAACTTAACTTTAAATGGGTTCTGGTAGCCTGGTGGCCTGGTAGCTTGTTAAGCATTTCGCTGGCTCCGATTTGGGGACTTGAAAATAACTTCCCATTTGAATTATCTCTTAAATCCAGATAAATATAGAAACAGCTATATTTCACAACATGGTGTAACAAATAATATTATTACATTTATGAACATACACACATACGCAAACACAAATCACATGATATTTCTGATAGCCGATTACAAATAAATAAAAATTGCTGCGCTTGAAATGTAAGGAACTTGGAAATCAAGTTTTGCCTCACTGTGTGTGTGTGTGTGTGTGTGTGTGTGTGTGTGTGTGTGTGTGTGTGTGTGTGTGTGTGTGTGTGTGTGTGTGTGTGTGTGTGTGTGTGTGTGTGTGTGTGTGTGTGTGTGTGTGTGTGTGTGTGTGTGTGTGTGTGTGTGTGTGTGTGTGTGTGTGTGTGTGTGTGTGTGTGTGTGTGTGTGTGTGTGTGTGTGTGTGTGTGTGTGTGTGTGTGTGTGTGTGTGTGTGTGTGTGTGTGTGTGTGTGTGTGTGTGTGTGTGTGTGTGTGTGTGTGTGTGTGTGTGTGTGTGTGTGTGTGTGTGTGTGTGTGTGTGTGTGTGTGTGTGTGTGTGTGTGTGGTGTGTGTGTGTGTGTGTGTGTGTGTGTGTGTGTGTGTG
>OZ005740.1:125076398-125083898 GCA_963930735.1 Dioctria linearis | reverse complement strand
AAAAC
This sequence comes from Dioctria linearis, assembly GCA_963930735.1. Lineage (NCBI taxonomy): Eukaryota > Metazoa > Arthropoda > Insecta > Diptera > Asilidae > Dioctria > Dioctria linearis. The sequence goes on along the minus strand of OZ005740.1, from coordinate 125,083,893 downwards.
CTGTTGTGAATGAATAACTGCAGCAGGGTTACGGACAATTTTATTAATAAAACTAAAAGAAGTTTAAAACTTTTTTAATAAAGATTATTGCAAAGCGTTTGTTTGTTAAGCATTATTAGTGGCATGAAAACAAAAACGAATTTTGTTATGTTAAACAGGTTATTAATAGTATTTATTTCAATTGTACATAGTTTAGTACATAGTTTGTTTCAAAAGCTCTTCGTTAACGTAGCCAAGCATAAGGTTAGTGGCCCCTGCCTCCTCATCCGTTTCCCCAAAGCTTTGCTTATGACTCGTCTTTAAAGGTTGATAACACTGCACAATATCATATTTTCTTAACAAAATGACATCAATTTCCAAAGTAGGAACGTAGCGTAAACAAAAAGGATGACCTGCAGCAATAACGAGAAAAAAATGGGTCAGATTGCCGGTATGTAAACAAGGGCTCGTGCCGGTAAAAACAGGTTGACGATTTGGTGAACATGAACTAAAAAAACATGAAATGTATGCCATTTTAATTTGAAATATTTTATTTTTGGATCACCTCTTGCAGATTACAAATAAAAAGGTCAACATTAATTGTAAAAAATTTAAATAAATAATGCATACTGCTCACGTTTCAAAACGATTATCTTGAGATTAAAAGTTGGTTATCAAGATTTAATTTGCTTTCAGAAACCTTTTGTAGATTAAAAATAAAAGACTCAGCTGTGATGAGGCCGCTTCTCTGTAAAAGCATGAAATAATCTGGAATAAGAGATGATTTGCTTTTGTTTAAAACAGTATTTGCAAATTCTGTGTGCATATATACATATGTGGAGAATTAAAAAGAATCACCTATTAACTCTATATAAATTTTATTTAAATCATTGCTTCTATGATTTACATTTAAAATGATATCACCTACTTGTGACAATTCTAGTTTTATATCTAAAAACTGTCTACGGCGAAGCTCCATACAAACACGTGCCCAAGTTAATAAACCTACGATTTAAAAAGATTATCTCGGGGTTAAAATCCATCAGTCTGGTTTTTAAATGAACTCTACTGCATTAATTATTTGCAATCGAAATTCATTGCACGAAAAAATAAGATTTGCAATGCAATGTAATCTAGAATAATTTAAGTGTACATAAGCAGTTCGGCTTGATATAAAAAAATCTTCAGCTCATTTTGATTTCATTTCGTTTAGGTTTATGTCAACTGGGTTTGCTTCTGTTTCATGTCATTGTATATATTTTAATGAATATCTGTCTCAAGGAACTTTTTTTGTGACAAACTTTTCCAGTTTTTCAAAATTTTTACTATTACTTCATTTTAATTTCATTTCGTTTAGTTTAATTTGTTGTTTTCCTCAAGAGATAAGACTTATCTAAATTAATTGATAATGAGAAACATATGGGTTATTTTATTTCCACAATATTTTTATGATAAATATAATATGTCTACTGGTTTGCTTCTGTTTCATATCATTGTTTATTTTTTAATGAATATTTGTCGCAAGAGAACTTCTTTGTTAGAACCATTTCCAGTTTTTTCAAAAATTTTACGATTATTTTATTTTGATTTCATTTCGTGTAGGTTTATGTCAACTGCGTTGTCAATGCGTTGCAAGTACTGCAAGTTTTCACACTTGGTACAAAAGTGCAGGGCGGTAATTTGTAACAGTACTGGCAACGCATTTCACATTTATGATAAAATTTATTGTCGTATAAACAATCACAGTAAACACACAAATATTTCTTATTGAAAAACCCAGCTGGAGATTTAACAACATAGAAATGTTTTTCCCTCTCTGAAAAGTACAAATAAATTTTTTTGATAATATCAAATTTTGGCGGGGCTAGAACCCTATTCTCCAATGCTAAATCCCATTGAGAATATTTGGTCTAAGATCAAAGCCGATGCCAAAAGCAACATTCGTGTCCAAACGTTGTTAAAAAACTCTCATCTTCAAAAGTTGACGTTTAAAATGTTTGTTTGAGAATATGGAAATGACACACGAGCAGAATGGAATTAAATCTTATCATCATGTACTCTTCAGCACTGATCAGAGAAAAATAACACCTAACCCCTTTGATAACAAGCGGTTTGTGATGCTGTAACGAAGTCACATGCTGATCACATATATTACCTTCCCATTCCCTTCTACCTTCCTACAATAATATAAACTCCTATCATTGTATATGATTTATTTCTTACAAATAGAGAAATAAACACGCCAGATTCTATATTATTGGTGTAGAACAGATTAATAATAAAACTTTCCTCACAGAAATACCTTGAGTCGATCACGAGATCAGGGCATGACAGAGTATCATGTGCCTATACGATGTACAGAGCTCGAGCAGAGCAGACCACCAGTACCAGACCAGTTCCAGCGCCTGAACAAGCCCAAGCTCCCGTACCAGTAGTACCAGTTGAAGACCAGTAAAATAGATCTGTCCAGCATCAGTACCAGCCGTGTCCATCCGGACAGATAGAACCGGATCAGAAGGAATATATACTGAGCCAGTATCGCAGCAATCAGTCAGTTGCCTCCCAGCAGCCAGACTGTCAACAGCTTCCGATTATCTGTGCTGTTTCTGCCTAAGACGTGCGTACGATTTTCCTATTGGTCTAGGTCAGAATATTCGCACACTATTTCACCGCCTTTATATCCCCGTGCTGTTTCCGTCTAAGACGTGCGTACGATTTTCGTATTGGTCTAGGTCAGAATATTCGCACACTATTTCACCGCCTTTATATCCCTGTGCTGTTTCTGCCTAAGACGTACGTACGATTTTCGTATTGGTCTAGGTCAGAATATTCGCACACTATTTCACCGCCTTTATATCCCCGTGCTGTTTCTGTCTAAGACGTGCGTACGATTTCCGTATTGGTCTAGGTCAGAATATTCGCACACCATTTCACCGCCTTTATATCCCTGTGCTGTTACTGCCTAAGACGTACGTACGATTTTCGTATTGGTCTAGGTCAGAATGTTCGCACACTATTTCACTGCCTATCCGTCCCCGTGTTGCTTCTACCTAAGACATGCGTACGTTTCCGTATTGGTCTAGGTCAGAAACCCCCCATACATGTGATAACACTAAGGTACCAGACTTCGTCACCTTACACGCCTGTATATCGGACTTTGTTTGAACCATTGAAATATGTGTATTAGTGATAAGTGAACCAACGTTATTGAACAAAGCATATCGAATTACATTACTAGAATAAGCACCAGGTTGTTGAGATAGACAGACATTGTATTGAATTAGTTAAATAATAAGTATAAAAAAATAGTGAAACTATATATTAATTTACTATTGAAATAAAAAAAACACAGATTTAGTGAAATAAGTGTTAGCGCTAAATGTTACCAATAAGTGGGATTAAATAAAAGAATTATTGAAAGAATCCGAATGTGTTGTTAAAAGATAAACGTCGAGGAACCTGACCCTGGACTACTCCTACGCTACCCGAACACTACTACACCCGACGTTACAAAGCCTAACTCAGTAGAAACGCTACCCTGGAGGCATTTCAGTACTATGGATCTAGGCTAAATGTGATCAATTACATAAATCAATGTTTGTCTTATTTGTTTAAAAAATATATTTTATGCATAATACCTACTTATAACAACTTTGTAATCATTGGAAAAAAGATAAGTAAAAATTATTTTTGCAACGCTAACATAAAAATTCTACAAATCTGAGTTTTTGCAAAACATTTAAAAGCTGTTGCAAGTTTGTTTAAGAATTGATGGGTAATTTAAAAATGAAGCACGATTAATATAATAATGTGGAACATATCACGAGATATACGGACAGATATTTTAAAAATTTTACCAACAAGCAGTCATAAATTTTTACAAATACATATAATATTTGGAAAACGGCTTAGTTATTTCACGATTTTTCTGAAATAAGGAATTTCAATATTTTAAATTGCTTTTTGGGAAATATTCAAATTTTTTCTTGTTAATACTGAAAACATAACAGCTTCTACTAACTGATTCACAACAAAAAAACAAAATATAATTTTTTAAGGCATTTATATTTAACTTTTTTCCAGGTTTTACTTCATCAAATTTTGCATTTATTTGATTAACACCCAGTTTTTATTTGATATTCAATTGGTAGGCAGCTGTTATGTTGTGCAAATTGTTATATTAGCATCCTTATAATTTTTATATTAATTGCCCACACCCACGCGCATGAATATTTTAAATATTAATTGTAAGGAACTAGAATTTTTATCTAACGCACAGAAATTTTGGAAATTAAAGTTTTATGTACAACAATTCCGTTCTTGTTGTGAATGAGATACCCCTCGAACAAGAAAAATTATGAATAAAGCGCTTAAAAGAAATATATCGGTGTTGAGAATTTTTATAATTGGGTAGCAAATCGTTAGGAATTTTATGAAAGAAAATTTTCTTTCATCAATCTTGATTTATATTTATATATTTCCTTAATTTTTGGTAGAGAATGATTTAAAAATGCTTTGAAAATTTTGTCAACTTAAGGAAAATTATAATAATCTTGCTACCTTGATATATCTCAAAGTTTGTATCTTGGGTCGAACGTTGCCTATTTTCTACAAATGTAAATATATGTGTGCTACATAACTCGCAGATGATGTCATTTGAACATGCGAAATATTTCGAAATCCGCATAATGCTTCTACGTTAAGAATAGTAGTTAGTAAGCATCAAAAAAATATTCTTAACATAAAGGCATCCACCTGTTTCTCATTCACAATTCAGGTAGATAAGTATTATCTCTAGAGGAAAACAACAAATTAATCTAAACGAAATGAAATCAAACTGAACTAATCGTAAAAAATTTGAAAAAATTGGAAATGGTTCTAACGAAAAAGTTCTCTTGCGACAAATATTCATTAAAAAATAAACAATGATATGAAATAGAAGCAAACCCACTAGACATATTATATTTATCATAAAAAATATTGCGGAAATAAAGTCACCCATATGTTTCTCATTATCAATTAATTTAGATAGGTCATATCTCTAGAGGAAAACAACAAATAAAACTAAACGAAATGAAAGTAAAATGAAGTAATCGTAAAAATTTTGAAAAACTGGATAAGTTTTTTACAAAAAAAGTTCCTTGAGACAGATATTCATTAAAAAATATACAATGACATGAAACAGAAGCAAACCCACTTGACATAAACCTAAACGAAATGAAATCAAAATGAAATAATCGTAAAATTTTTGAAAAACCTGGAAATAGTTATAACAAAAAAGTTCTCTTGCGACAAATATTCATTAAAAAATAAACAATGATAGGAAACAGAAGCAAACCCAGTAGACATATTATATTTATCATAAAAAATATTGCGGAAATAAAGTCACCCATATGTTTCTCATTATCAATTAATTTAGATAAGTCTTTTCTCTAGAGGAAAACAACAAATAAAACTAAACGAAATGAAAGTAAAATGAAGTAATCGTGAAAATTTTGAAAAACTGGAAAAGTTTGTCACAAAAAAAAAGTTCCTTGAAACAATTCATTAAAAAATATACAATGACATGAAACAGAAGCAAACCCAGTTGACATAAACCTAAACGGAATGAAATCAAAATGAAATAATCGTAAAATTTTTGAAAAACCAGGAAATGGTTCAAACAAAAAAGTTCTCTTGCGACAAATATTCATTAAAAAATAAACAATGACATGAAACATAAGCAAACCCAGTAGACATATTATATTTATCATAAAAATATTGCGGAAATGAAATCACCCATATGTTTCTCATTATCAATTAATTTAGATAAGTCTTATCTCTAGAGGAAAACAACAAATTAAACTAAACGAAATGAAAGTAAAATGAAGTAATCGTAAAAATTTTGAAAAACTGGAAAAGTTTGTCACAAAAAAAAGTTCCTTGAGACAGATATTCATTAAAAAATATACAATGACATGAAACAGAAGCAAACCCAGTTGACATAAACCTAAACGAAATGAAATCAAAATGAGCTGAAGATTTTTTTATATCAAGTCGAACTGCTTATGTACACTTAAATTATTCTAGATTGCATTGCATTGCAAATCTAATTTTTCATGCAATGAATTTCGATTTCAAATAATTAATGCAGTAGAGTTCATTTAAAAACCAGATTGATGGCTTTTAACCCCGAGATAATCTTTTTAAATCGTAGGCTTATTAACTTGGGTACGTGTTTGTATGGAGCTTCGCCGTAAGCAGTTTTTAGATATAAAACCAGAATTGTCACAAGTAGGTGACATCATTTTAAATGTAAATCATAGAAGCAATAATTTAAATAAAATTTATATAAAGTTAATAGCTTGATTCTTTTTAATTCTCCACATATGTATATATGCATACAGAATTTGCAAATACTGTTATAAACAAAAACAAATCATCTCTTATTCCAGATTATTTCATGCTTTTACAGAGAAGCGGCCTCATCACAGCTGAGTCTTTTATTTTTAATCTACAAAAGGTTTCTGAAAGCAAATTAAATCTTGATAACCAACTTTTAATCTCAAGATAATCGTTTTGAAACGTGAGCAGTATGCATTATTTGTTTAAATTTTTTACAATTAATGTTGACCTTTTTATTTGTAATCTGCAAGAGGTGATCCAAAAATAAAATATTTCAAATTAAAATGGCATACACTTCATGTTTTTTCAGTTCATGTTCACCAAATCGTCAACCTGTTTTTACCGGCACGAGCCCTTGTTTACACACCGGCAATCTGACCCATTTTTTTTTTCGTTATTGCTGCAGGTCATCCTTTTTTGTTTACGCTACGTTCCTACTTTGGAAATTGATGTCATTTTGTTAAGAAAATTTGATAATGTGATTTGGACAAGATCAATGATATTATGCAAATATCCAGAATATCATATAAAAATTATGCGAAGCAACAGTAGCAGCTAAGCAACAGGATCACATAATAGGTGAATGCGTAATTGCACACATATTTGCAGAAAGATGTGACGTGCTGTTCTGTTATTTTTGTTTTGTGCTAAATCAGGTTTACGTTGCCAACGAAGTCTGAAGCAGCGAGAGTGAATAACGTTTGTTTTCTTTTTAATGATAGCTTTTGCATATTGTGCAGTGTTATCAACCTTTAAAGACGAGTCATAAGCAAAGCTTTGGGGAAACGGCTGAGGGGGCCGGGGCCACTAACCTATGCTTGGCTACGTTAACGAAGAGCTTTTGAAACAAACTATGTACTAAACTATGTACAATTGAAATAAATACTATTAATAACAAAGATTTGCTTTTATTTTCTTGAATGATCCCTTGCACATACCGTTTTTATACACAACCTGTTTTACATAACAATATTCGTTTTTGTTTTCATGCCACTAATAATGCTTAACAAACAAACGCTTTGCAATAATCTTTATTAAAAAAGTTTTAAACTTCTTTTAGTTTTATTAATAAAATTGTCCGTAACCCTGCTGCAGTTATTCATTCACAACAGGTTTTGTTTTTCTGTTTATG
>OZ005740.1:124938898-125071398 GCA_963930735.1 Dioctria linearis | reverse complement strand
CGGAATCCTGAATTATTTGAAGATGACAACCAATTCTATTTCGACAGCAAGAAAAGATGAATATTTATATTGGGTATTATTTACATCGTTGACTTTGATACTTGTATAATTTCTTGTATTAGCAATATAATAGTCTGAAATCGGAGCTATAATTTACACAATAAGCATTGCCTCCTGTCTTCTGAATACCACGAACCAGCACTGTTGGATATCCTTAGAAATATGTTATAAAAATTGCACGGAATAAACTTGGAAATTGTCTTATTTCCTTATTATAAATCAAGGAAAGAGTACTGAAATCCCTAGGAATTCCATAAAGAAATTTCATTGAAAAATTTTGGAATCCCTTTAACTTCCATGGAAAATAACACAGAAAAAACAAGGAAATATGTTGAACTTCTTCAATTGCAACTACCAATACAATCAAAGACTTGGAATCTTGGCGCAGATCTCTTCATCCAGAAGCACGGAGTTCCGTGCGAAAATCGTACAGATTTCCAGATAAACTCTTCAAAATGACATTGAAAACGAACGAAATTCCATTCGAAATGCTTATTTTTTCCACATAGGTATATATTTGTTTGTTAATTTTTATTTTTTGCTTATTTTGCAGAATAAAATTAATCTTTAAAATAAAATAATTTTTTTGGAAATAAGAAAATGTCTTTAACTAATTATAAATTATAAATTTGGAACAATTACCTAATTTAGGTATGTTATTTCTAAGATAAAGTTTGTAAAAGTGAGTAACAACATATGTCCAATTTCCAATTACAAATTTTTTATTTACCGTAGGATTGAAACTATTTTTTTGCTAATATATTTACGATATGTACCCTGCAGAGCTTTACCTCAATAGATCTAATACAATTTTTTTTTTTCAAAAATTTGTGTTAAACTTTATTTGCTCATTATTAAAACCTAGTAAAAATGAGTCATGCGATTATGCCACAGAATTATGGAATTTATAGTATAATTTAACGAACTAAGTTGAAATAATAAATTATTTTTTATTATATAAGAATAGAACTGAAAATTTTAATGTTGATGAAACTAATGCTTGAACTACAGAAATATATGGTACTCTTTCATTCAAAATGTTCCCCCAGTTAACTTATTTTATTTACAACCCGACCAGACAAGATTTAAGCGATTCAAGAGCGTGAATGCAGCCAATATTGATGCCCTACTTTTCTCTAGAATAATTTGATAATTTCTGTGTTTTGCTATTCGAAAATCAATATTGCTCCAATTTGCCTACTTTTCACGTGAAAATTGCCTAAAATTATTACTTCTTTCTTCTAACAAGCTCTTAACCACTTTCGTTTTAATTATTTGTGCTAGTCTATTAATATCACTGCCATCTTTTCCCATCTTTACCGGAAGCTACAAAATGAAATTCATGTGAGCCCCTTTATTAACAAAAATGCATTATGCTAGGATCCCATTGCCCTTAATCTGAAAAGCGTAATCATTTTGGAGCTATAATCCTTTTCCCCGTAAGTTACCAGGACTCTTGGTAGCATTTGTACGTGATAAAAAAATTCGCGGATGCAACTTTCCCTCTAGTTTTCAACATCCTGCAAGTATCAAGTCCGCTGTGTATCCCCAAGAGTTTGAGTCCCTTCGACAATTTAAAATGCCCTTCACCCCTGTGAACCTTTGCATTTTTCACTCCCATTATAGTTTACGATTCCCGTCAAGACTAGAAGAGAGAAACTGGAATGGGTAAGTTTTAATCTGTTAATTATTTGTCTTCAACACCTGCTTGCACCGACACCTGGCCAGGAAGGGACGTAAAGGCTTGAAGATAAAACGACAAATGAATAAGGCCGCGCTTATGTAAGTAGCAATCTATCTACAGCCCGCTTTAAATAAATTATTTATCCATTCCGAATAATTAAATGTTTTCTTTATCGTTCCTAACTTGCTGGACTTCTTTGGAAACTTTTACAGTTCTGTATTTACATTCCGCCACCCCACACCGAGAAGTTTTAAATTTTCGTTGAACTCAGCGGCAAGAAGGAGCTCTACTTCAGAGATGAGGAGTTTCCCTTTATCTTATTCAAAAGTTAAGTGTTAATTGCTTTATTTTTTGTTTGTGCTTTATCAAAGCCCTTACGGATTCAAAGTGGAAGACAGCTCTTCCTTTTCAGTCAGTGCCTTCCAAAGTGTTTGCTCAACTCACACACGCAGTTCTACGTAGAGTCGAGAGATAGCAGCAGCAGAGCACAGAAGTTGCTTATGTCCTTGCATGCACTTACCGGACCCTATCATTGCTGTTTGCATTTCCAGCACTCGTTGCTCTCAATGAAGATCTCATCTGGCGCCTTTCCAACTATAGGTGGTTTCCACTGAAAGATGAAATTGACTCTTATTGAATTAATTACTTCGCAACTTAAACAGGATAATTGAACAATTAAACCATAAAGCGTGAGCTGTCAAGTTTGTTCACATTATTAGATATATGTAAGCTTTTCCGACAATACATTAATGACAAAATAATAGGAAAAGAATAAGAAAATTGATAATTTATTTAAAATAATATTATCTTTTTCCAGAATTTGTTCTGCTTAACTTGTACGAAAGAAGACTGATCCGTCATATGACTATGGAGGAGTCAAGGCACACATTATTTAAAGTGAAGTGAAAGCTATACAGATAGATATAGGATGAATGAAGCAGTAGCCTGTCGTCTTCGATCAGGATTTCTGATGTAATTTAATTAAAACACATAAAAATGAAATCAAATAAAAAATTACGACAATAATTTTCTTCAAAATAGTTTCTCTAAAGACTTTTTATTAGTCGTTCGATTTACATATTTGGTATTATCGAGTATTATCGAAACAATCAAAAGCCCATTACTGTTTTGAAAGTTGTGTTCTCGCTCCTGAAACATTTAAAAGAAGACTTCCTTCCAAACATTTTTTACAAAAAAGTTGTTTGTTGGCTTTTGAATAAAACTGTCCTCATTTTTGAATGGAGCACATTTGCTTGCACTGAGCCCCTCTTCTCAATCTTTGAAGTACGTCCCGTAAGTTGTTTTTATGTTCCTCGAATGTCTTTCCGATTGCTGTTATGTCATCTAAGTAGACAAAGCATGTTTTCCAGGTTAATCCACGTAAAACACATTTCATGAGTCGTTCGAATGTGGCTGGAGCATTATATGATCCAAATGATACAACTTTGAATTGTCACAAGCCACTACCAACTGTAATGAGAAGGCAGTTTGCCCTCGGTCCTCGGGATGTACTCCCACTTGCCACTAACCTCTCCTCAAATCGAGTGTGGAAAAACATTGCAGTCCAGAAAGGGTATGCAATGTATCATCAATCCGTGATAGCTATGCTTTCTCGTTACTTTATTTAGTTGGCAGTAGTCTACACAGAGTTGAGTGCGGCCATCCTTTTTCCTGACCAGAGCCACCGGTGATGTCCAAGGGTTTTCAGATTCCTCTATTATGCCTTATTCCTTCATGGAGCTCATCATATCTGCAACTTCTGGTTGTTTGGCATCGTTGCATTGTTATTCACTTAAGGCACTGGAGGAAAGAACTTTCTGAGCCTGTTGAGTAGTAGCTGGAATAGGTTTTGTCTCCTTGACTTTACAACCTACCATTATCCATTATCTGGTAAACGAGTTCACAATTTCCAATTATAGAATCTTTTTTTAGTTGTACCTCATTTTCGGATGTGTTGAGCACTCTGACTCGAATTAATGTTGCACCTTCTGCCTTCACTAAAGTCTTATCACAGACAATTAATAAGAGCTATCCCCAGCGCCAATGGACGAAAGTATGTATGGCTCAAAAATACCGACAATGACACACATAAAAGTATTGTATACGCTCATATAAATTGTTAGCAGCCCAAGCCTAGTGTCGGTTGTATGTGGTTGTGAAGTCCTTGTAAAAGTCCATCTAAAATTTTTCGATTTCAAGGTTAATTAGTCAGTTTGAACTAATTATGTTTTTAATAACGAGTCGACTGCTATAAATTATGATAATGGCAAAAAAAGATCAACAATCGATGAATCGAGCTCTCGTTGCTTCAATGGCAGACAAGTCTTTCCACTGAGCTATACTTCTCATACAAGTAATATTGCTAGTGTGCTATCAGATTTTTCTTTTCAATTCGCTTTTGCTATGTTTAGTGAATTTTTAGCTTTTTCGTGTGCTTTGATTAAATGAAATTTAAGTTTATTTGAATATTCCTCGTAGTTGTATATGGGGCTTCCGTCATTAAATTCGAGATTATTGAATAAGGTTGATAATTTTCCAAATATTAGTTCGAATGGGGAGTATCCCGTGTCAGAATGAGGTGTTGTATTATAACAAAAGGTGTAATACGGAATCCATTCATCCCATTTGTAATCTGTAGTGATTGATAAGAGATATTCGTTTAATACTCTATGATTTCGCTCTATTGAGCCTAACGTTTTATGATGGTATGGCGTTGATGTTAAATGTGTTATTTGTAAATATTTACATATGTTAGAGAATATCTCATTGACGTTTCTGTTCCCATGTCAGTTTTTATTGTTTTAAAATTGCCATATTTTAAAAAGCAATCTTTGACCAATGCTTTCGCTACTGTTATTGCTTCTTTATTTCGTAGTGGAATGGCTTCGATATATTTAGCTAAATCACACTGTATAGTAAGTATATATCTGTATTCGTTTGACATCTTTAGTTGTCCTACTGTGTCTACAGATATAGTTTCAAAGCTTGTGGATGGTGTCTCTGTTATCACCATTCTTTCTTTTGTGTGCTTCAGAGTCCTGTTTTTAGACCATTTTTCACATTTACTTACATAATTTTTAACCATTTTGTTCAAATTTTTCCATATGTATCTCTATTTAATTTTGTTGATGGTTCTTTTGACACCTGATTACCCTCCATGTGGAGAGTTGTGGTATTCTTCAATTATGTTATATTTAATTTGTTCATCTCTAATTCTTTTGGTAGGATTATAAATTATTATCTTTAAATCTGTTTACCTACTTTTTGTATTTATCTTGTGCTGCAGCTTATTATATATTATTGTAAATTTGTCGACATTTAGGTATTGAAATATGATGTCATCTTTCGCTATCGATAGTGACTCTATTTTCATTTTCTTCATTTCAAAGATCAATGTCTCCAATATCAAACCTAAGTCGTGATATTGATTATTTCTGATTTTGATTATCACTCCCTTTTTATTTATTGTTATTTTTGGCAAACTTTCATTAGTTCCTTTTCTGTCTTTTATAGAGCAATTTGGTTTTCTAGCATTATTGCTGTTGTTATTGAGCTCAAACTGTAATGTCTTTACTCTTCTCACTTCATTGATTGAGATGCATTCCCTTGCATAAAGGTGATCAGTCTCTATGTTGTTAAGGGATTCATTCTGAGTCGCTTTTTTGTTTTTGTTTTTATTTCCTTTGTATACATTGCTCTAGTTGTTATGTTTATACTTGAAGTAGGTATCATTGCTTTAAGGATATCGGAATCTATTTTTATTCTCGATAAAGCATCAGCATTTGTGCTCATTTTGCCATGCTTATAGATAATTTCGAAATCATAGTCAGATGGGTCAAGGCTTATCCTTGTCATCTTGGAAGATGGGTTTCTATGAGTGAAAAGACTTACCAAAGGTCTGTGGTCTGTGACTGTTGGAGATTCAACCTAAATAAAAATATTTGAAATATAAGCTCATTATTGTACACTTTAAATCTTTTTTGAAAACGTAGCTATCATTTTGTACTAATTGTTGCTTGCTTATCATTGCTTAAAATCTATGTATATTTATAGTCACTGAACGATATAGATTCAGAGGGAGTCAACGGGTTTTTTCGTCTTCTTATCAAGCCAATGAATTCAGTTTTTTTCAATCCGTGTGAATAAGTGTGAATAACAAGTTTGAAGTTCAACCTAATGCAAAGTGGTTTTCATTTTACATTCCAACAAGTTCCTTATGATCATTTCGAACAGTGACCACTATGCATTTTTTACCATATACGTACGATCTGAAATAATTGATTTCCCAAAGTATTGCTATAGGAGTTCTTTTTCAATAATCGGTTTATTGAGTTCATGTTTAGTTAATGTTCTACTAGCTTACGAAATTGGTAGATCTTAGCCAATTTCACCTTGAGATAAAACTACTCCAAGAGCAAATTGTGAAGCATTTGTGGTTATAAAGAATTTTTAATTTTGAATTTTTGAAATTTAGATACTTGGTGCATTTACCTGCTTGCATTTAAGAGTCGAAAATGCTTCTTGGCGTTCATTTATCCAAATGAATGGTGTATTCTTTTTGGATAGTGAATTTATTCGCCTTGCCATATACATAAGGTTAAGAATAAATGTTCTGTAGTAATTACAGAAAGCAATAAATCTTCTAGCATCGTCTGCATTTGCAGTGGTTGTGTAATTTAATACTGTCATTGATTATAGAAACTAGTAGATATGCAAACTCGGGAAGTAACAGATGTGTCATTAATATGTGCGGTGGCGCTAAGATTGTTTTTTTTCCAATTTTTTGAAAGGCTTTAAAATTTGATTCATATAGGTTCCTGTCATCGTTTTTGGTGGTTGACAATGGTTTTAATGTCGGAATTATACAAAAAACACAAACACAGCCTATTATTGCTATGCGGTGGACATAAGGCATGAAGTAAAGAGTTCATATGTATTCTTTTATACTACCATGGAGGAAGAACTACGATTTTATTTTAAACAGGTTCCACAGAAAAATGAAGTTAAAACAAATTACAGCCCAATATATTTTCTTTCTAATGTCAGTAAAAAAAAATAAAATGTAGAAAGAATTTATGGAAATTATAGTGTTTGAACAAATTCCAAGCTACTTTTATATGAAAAACTCTAGATCCAATAATTGCGGTATTTGATTTGTGTGTACATTTTTCTTTTTCTCTATAGTAAATAAATTGATTTGTGGTGATTATTTAGAGTTAAAACATTAATTAGCGTAGTGGTTCTGTATATCATCTGGTTATTTCAAGTTAGTAATATTTTCATCTATTAACTAAAATTTTTGGTTGTTTTAATTTATTTGCATCTGAATTTCCTTTTACTATACACTTTTCTGTATAATATTTTGCTTGAAAATACATATACATATATTATATTTTTTCCAATCAAAGAAACATGTCGCGTTCTTGTCAATATAAATATTGCATGAACATTCTTCCTGTTCTTCCGTAAGATTCTTTAATATTCCAAAAGACAACCGAAAATCAATTTGGTTGAAACATTCTGGGGATATACCTATACCTTCAGTTTAGTATTCTTCCTACTGATAATCTCCGGTTTTGTGAAGAAAATTTTTACGAGAAGGATATTAAAACAAGGACAGGAAAAAAAGTACTAAGCTCAATAGCGATTCCAAAACAGGCTGATTGATTAATTTATTCGTGTACAGAATCGGTTAAAAATCCGATTTGCGAAGCAATGTTGGAAAGAACTCCTGCACCAAAACAAGTACCTCGTCGTGTTTAAAAAAAATCGGTTCCTACATGTACTACAGTTACCCACGAAATTCTAACAGATTCTTTATCCATATTCTCTACTAAAGAAAGCTCTTCAGATGAAGATTTGGTTGTCTATAAGTCCGGCAACAGCAAGATATTTTTAAATGTATAAGAAATAATCTATTTCTACATGATATTAAAATAGGAAATGAAAAAATATAATGGGAAATTTTACGGAACGTATATAAGATAGATAATGGTACCATTAGAGCTATGTTCAAGTTAATATATATATAGATCCTCAGTTTTAAAAAACTATCAGTAAAGCGAACAACCGAAATTTTTAGCCACAGCGTTTCTGCCGCGATTTTCGCAGCCGTTGGTTTGAATTTATTCGACGAGAATGAAAGAGAATGTGCTCTTAGTACGGCTACATTTATTGGAAAAATTAATACATTATTTGATAATCTAAATAGTGTTATTAAATTTTCCAAAAATCCAGCAAGATGTGCTATTTCCAAGAACAGCATGCAAGTATTACAAAATTTAGCTAATATGAAAAAATGGATTAAAACATGGACTAGTACAGACAGAATAAAACGACCGGCAAGGTTTTGATGGTCTTATAACAACAATACGTGTAATTGGCGGTCACTTGGAAATACTGTTTTACTTTCATTATTCATTTTTTTATTCTTTGCGAAATTATATAATCAACAGTTTCTTCATACTAGTTGCTTCAAATTCTATCACTTCTAGATATGGACGTACGAGAAATCGGTGCATACCCTTATCTTTGCCTTGTTGCTAAGCTTACACAAACATAATGTGTTACCCTCAGAATTTTCGAGTTATACATACTTACTCTGTACTCTGACTGTTAGTACGTTTACATGAATACTTGAAGTATACTTCAAGTAGAGATGAAGTATACTTCAAGTAGAGATGAAGTGATCAAAATATCATGTAAACGCGAATTGATTTGAGTCAAGAAAATCACAAAATATTGTTCGATTTACTTGAAAAATTCATGTAAACGCCTTGAAAATTTGTCATTTATGCGAGATATGAAAACGGTAAAGAAGTACAAGAAGAAGATTATTGTTGATAATTTGTGTGATTTTTAGCACTTTTCTCAAGATATTTATCTAAAAATCCGCAATTATGTATTGAACTCAAAGGTAAAATGTCACTAAAAGTAAACTTCAAGTCAAGTAATTGGAATTAATTCAACGAAAAACCCTACTTGAGTTTCAAGTGGATTTCAAGTCAAGCTCTCAAGTATTCACGTAAACGTACTGTGTGTTAATCTAATTGATTTCAGTTCCTTGAAACATGCTAAATTTTATGCGAATAAAATTGAGGAATTAGATCGAGATGAAATTGATTTATATACAATCCTAGTAGATACATGATTTATCACGGGAAAATAAATTGGAAATTCTACCAGACATAGCTTAACCTGGAAATTCTGTTGTTGGTAAATTTAAATATAACTGTCTAATGTAGTGTTTTGGTTATCTAGTTAATAAAATGGTAATAACTGACAAAGTGTGAACATACAAAAATTATATGGTAATTTACAACCATTGATTATAGAAACGAGTAGATATACTTTCCGAGTTTGCATATCTACTAGCTTCTATAATCAATGTTACAACTCAGAATTCTCGGAAGAGTTCCATTTGGTGACTGGTTTCAGTAAAATCAAATTTACCCAAGCAATAAATGGTGCCAGACAAATTATAAGGAAAAGAGTCTGAAAAGCAGCACAGAGTGTACACAATATTGAAAGCTGCCATCCTTTTATCCTAACTAATCATTAAGATGTGACTCTGCTTTAATGGCGATTCGATACTAGTATCGCCATCTCTTAGGTTAATGACACATTGGAGTTTATATGTCTACTAGTTTCTATAATCAATGATACTGTATCGAATTTTTTGGGATGATTTGCCCTGATACCTTTTTCTGTTATCAAATGTCCTAAATAAATAAATTCTGTTTACAAAAATCTACATTTTTGCGGATTTAATTTTATATTATATTTTCTCAGTCTATTAAAAGTTTTTATTAAATTTTGGTTATGATGCTTTGGACTACATCCGAAAATTATGATATCATCCACATAGAGGAATGCTTCTGAATCTAATCTGGCCAAAGATATCGAGAGCATTCGCGGAAAACTATTATTAGAAATTTGTAAGCCAAAGGCTAATCATTTGAATTGATAATGTCCCTTGTTACTAGAAAATGCTTTTAATGGTCTTGATTTTTTTTCTAATTTTATCTGATGAAAAGAACTTGTGAGGTCTAGCGTGGAAAAGTATTTAGCTCTTCCGATTTTATCTACCACGTCTTCAAGTCTTGTCATGGAGATTTATCATCTAGAATTTTCTTATTTAGTTGTCTGAAATCGACAACAAGAAGCCATTTTTTAATATCATTACCAGATTTCTTTGGGACAATCAACAGTGGTGAATTATAAGGACTAACTGAAGCTTCTAATATGTCTTCATTAATGAGACTTTCGATCTGAGTATTTATCTCCTCAATCTGGGTTTGGGGAATTCTATAGTTTTTTATATAAACTGCAATTTTACCTATAGTGGAGATTTTTTGATTGTTAAAGTTAATTACCGTTAATTTATCACATGGTAAATAGAAGGTGTCTGAGAAATTTTTACAAATGTCTAAAATGGAGGTAGTTGCATATTGCTCTAGATTTTCAATTTTTAATTCTTTTAGAAGTTTACTGTATCTATTTTTATTTTCTTGCATGACATTGGCATTGAAAATATGATAATTTTGCAGTGGTTCAGTTTTAGTTCTGAAGTTATATAAAGTTACTTCTTTATCTAGAGTGTTTAGGATCTTGACATTAGCGATGGCTTTTGCGGGTACTTATTATGGAATTTGCTGTGTAAATTCCTTGTTGAATTTCTTCATTCAAGACTACACTATCTTCAGTAATATCGGCTTTTATTACTTATATTATTTCAGATCTAGCAGGAAGTTTTATCTCTTTCAGAATAGGTAATTTCGTGTACATTGTGTATATTTTGTATCATTAAAAAAGATTGAAATGGTGAAATTATAGTAATCTATCTTACAGGAATTTTTTATGAGAAAGTCTCTGTCTAGTATTCCATTGGTGATTATAGGAAGTTGGATTTTGAATGCGTGATACCTTTGATTTTGCATTTATTAGCTGTGTTCTTTTGTGCACCTTGTTCTAGAACTCCCATATATTGGAGAGAACAAATTTGTTTTGTCGATTGAAGCGAACTAGTTGTTAGTTCGCTGCATTTAAATCTTGTATGAAAATATAGGGGCGCTGTTCTCGAATTTTTTAGTTGTAGCAGTTGGTCAAACTCAGCTGACAGCTGAAACTATTATAAAAAACTGTGAAACAAATTCTTGACATTCGTAATTTGTGAACTGTCACCGTTGCATAAAATAACTAATAGTATTATATATATATTATATTAATAATGTATATATAATATTATTTATGCAAAATCTGTCAAGCAAGTTTTTCATGCTGTTATTTCGTGATTAAATATTGTAAAACCTTACGATCCGAGGTGAATTTTGAAATATATGTAAAAAGGATATTGACTACTATGCAACTTCAGGTGTTTTCGGCTATCGGTGCTGTTGGTGTCAACGAATACTTCATGAATCTCATGTACCACCATTTGTTAATATCTAACTTATATCTAAATGTATTTTATCGTAAGAAATTGAAGAATATTTATTTTTATTTTACTATTTTTTATATTAGAATTGAAGGACCTTTTTATCGGGAGGCCCTATTTACAATTATTCTTCGATTTACAAGGATTTGCTTTAAAACGATGACAAAAATGCAGCGGACTTAGACATGAGATTGTAATTCATTGATATTCTAATCGTATAGTTTTCTATTAAATTCTTATTCATGATATATACCGATTTTTAAATTTGTATATAAAATTCTTATAAGATAATAATCTTAAGGTAATATAAGATCATCCGAGTTTTGTATATATACTTTATGTTTATACCCTGACATAATAGTTTTCCAAACGCCAATTTTACAGCACTATAAGTATAGCTACATTGATCAATGAGATGTTAGCATCATATGAAAACCTTTTCGTTAGATAGACAAAAAAACAAGAGCACTGCTCATAAACATTACTGTTTATTTGACACAAATAGCCAATTCACCAAAGTAGTGCCATCTGCTGGATAGACAAATTTTGTTCTCTTGAAGCGTTCTTTTGTGTTTCTTTTGTTCTGCTCTGTTCTGCGGACACAAAAGAACACAGCTATTATGTTCTTGAATTCCATCTCTTGATTTCAACTCATTTATTTCGAAAATTGATATGTCGGCTCCTGTGTCAATAAGGAAAGTTTTGTTGCCGAATGATACATTTGTGGATACTGAAACATAGTTGGTTAAAAATGGGCTTATATTGTATATTTTTAATGTGTGTCCCATGCCGTTTCGGGGCTTTGCCCGTTTCCCGATTGGGCGACTTGTATTCTTCTGTAGGTTATGTTATTGTTTCTGCGGTTATCATACATGAGAAAGCTTTTGTTATTTTGTCGGTTATTATTATGATTTCTGTGCGACGGTCGATTGTTCAATGAGGTTTGTTGTGATAATTGTGTCTTGAGAAGTTACTGTTGTTATTAGAATGTCTGAATGGCTTTCGAACATTGTACTTATTGTATTGATATACGTTTGCGTCTAGCGTTGGTGTTTCTATTTCTGCTGCTATTTGTATTGCTTCGCTTACCGTTTTAGATCTTGCAGCAAAGACCATTGCCTTTAACTGTTCTTGTAAGCCATTTTTGAAGACGTTTTGTTCTAGTTGATCGTTCAACTTACGATTGCTGATCTGCTTGATTCACCTTGTTCTCTTATTTGTAAGTTGTTTAAGTGTGCAACTAAATTTTCAATTCTTCTTGCAAAATCTGTGACATTTCTGTTGGCCTGAATTACCTTTGTTAGCTCAGCGTGAATGCTAAGTGGTGTTCTGTTTGTTTTTTACATCTCTCTTAAATTTTTTTTGAAATGAATTTAAATTGCCGGGGGTTGGTAATGTGCGTAGCTTTTTTTTACTATTGATGTGAGACGAGTTTACAAAACAAAGTCTAGTAATCTTTTCTTTTGTGATTCCTCTGATAAATCATCATGTAGGAATTTCACTAAACTTAGAAAATTGTCCAAGTTCTTACGATCTCCAGAAAATGTTGTTATTATTTTTGCCGCAGTATGTTGGGACTCAGGTGCCCAATGCCCCGAATCACAACCATAAGGTAAATACATCAATATATATTGCCCTATGCAATATATTGACGTATCACTGTTTGACCCTGAAAACATAAAATTCTTAAAACAAAATTTACTTCATACATTCCATTCTCGTTTAAACTTCATTCCCTTATTGTAATAAAATGCAATTAAGCATAAATTGCATTTTATTATCAGACACACATTCCACTCACACGATATACATACTTCTTCTTACTTTTTCCGCATGTACACTCTACATACGTTCAGTACTTATTACAATACAATACAATTACATACATACATACAATTACGGACGCACAAGTGCATATCGGATTACAGTTTTCCATAGATGAACCTGAATGTAGACTTTTTTACATCTTCTCACGTACGATTTTCAGCGTCGTGAGAAAGCAAAAAAACAAAAAAAGCTTTTGAAGCAATCGTGGGTACCTGGGGCCATCAAGCCCAAACCTCGGGGAGTTTGTTTTTGAACCCTCGTGCGATAAAGTTCGGAGAATGGAAAGAAAGTAAATTTAAATTTAAAAAGTTGAAAGTAAGGTGAATAAAATACGAACTTTCTCTTGTTTTATTTTTTTATGAAAAATCGGTAGTTCCTAGAATATATATGAAAGTTACAAAACTAGGAATAGTGGATTAATGTATATAAAAAACAAAAAATGGGAGGATAAATTAAAAAAAGTCAAATATATTACAAAGTTGAAAAAATATATATTGAATTCGTTTTACTTATCATACAAAAACCCTGCGCTCTCTATCCATTGGAGCACGGAGTGCGCGGCACCCAACATTTTGATGACAGCGGTGTACACCTCAAAAATCAAATCAAAGCTAAATAAAAAAATAAATAAATAACATTAATTAATTCAGATAACCAACATTTTAAATAAAATATTCCCCAAACTATTACAACTGGTGGCAGCAAAAAGAAATTTAAACTAAAATAAATCAAAATAATTCTTTTTTTAAATAAAAGAAAAAATAATAAAATAATACCTGAAAAAAAAACCCGGGTATCCTTTATACAGGGTACTTAGAGGAAATATTATATAAGTTTAGAGTGCCTTAGTGCTCCAATGAGGGAATTTAGCGAGGCTTCATCCCTGCCTCAACAAGATGTACCAAAAAAGGACGATTGCAAGAAATCGTCACCCAGGACGCGTGACGTATCTTCATCATCTTCATCCTCGACAACATCCAGCATAAACCACAACAAAGATATAGAGAAGGGAGGAAGACTAACAAAACCAAAACACCCAACACAACCATCATCAACATCATCAGATATACAACACTATCTACATCATCCAGCAGAAAAGAAAAAAATTTAATCACCACAAACATATATGTTGAACACAGCTGAAAAATAAAAAGAAAATAATTAAAATACAATATATAAAGTATTTAATACTTTCGTAGAATTCCAAGATCCTGTGTCCAGTCATCACTTGCCTCCTGTATCTTCAAGAAGTATCTGAAATGGAAAAAATAGATAGATATTAGTTTAATAGAACTAATTGAAGTAACTATTATGCAGTACAATAAAAAATTTAAGTACATACATGCAAAACTGCCAAGAAACCAATTTCTTGGCAGTACAACAACAATTGCATGCAAATGTAAATATTGCCAATTCTTGCAAAATTCATGTTCTCTGCACAATAAACATTTGATAATTATGCAAATAGGTTTACATGTGCAAATTACCCAGCAGAAATAATTTATAAGAATTTACATATTTCCTGCAAATTATTTATGCCGGACCTGACACAGAATTAAAACCAAACACTTAAATAGTGATAAAAGACACTTACCTGGACAATTAATCCACAATTTGCCATGAAACACACGAAAAACAACACGACACTTTCGAATGAAAACACTGCGATCGCGACTGTCAACTTGACAGGGTGAAATGCTGATTATACGAAGTTGGCTACGCGCTACCTGTTGGTAATGCTTAAAAACCGCGAAAGTTACCAGGTAAATAAATATGCGCGAAAAAACGTAGAATTAATTCCCATAATAAGTGGGAAAGAGAAAGATGCGAAAACGAGATGCAAGAAAAATGAGAATTATTTGCGTTCCACATTGGAAATTGTCATAATATGGCAGGAAGCCGCCATCTTGATAAATTTCAGAAAAGTTAAAATATTTCATAAAATAAATTACGAAAATTCATGGATTATTTTGAGTAAATTAGTTAAAGGAAATTGGCACTTTTTGACATAAGTATACAAGTCAAGCAAAGTCGAAAAATATGCTTAATTTGCATTTTTCGTGTGGAACGTATGTCAAAATGGCCGCTCAAAGCCTATAAAAAGGGGACAATTGCTAAGATCTCTCTCAGTTTTTTGACAGCGATCACAAGTGAAATATCTAACAAGTTTTTCTTAGCAAATAATATTTTTTTTGTTTTCAGCAATAAGCATAAAATATAACGTGCCATTAAAGGTACAATATTTTTACATGCTAAAAGGTTGTGTGCAGTGGGTGTTGGCAAAGGACAGGAAGTTTTTGAGTTTTGTTCTACAGATAAGTATTGTGTCAATTAATTTAGTAAATAAGTTTCGTGCATAAAAATTAAATACATTCCAGCTTTCGGCATTTTAATTATACATGCAAAGAAACAAATTAGTTAAGTAATTAAGTTAAAATAAGCGCAAAGTGAATTAAAATAAGTGTATAACGCGTAAAATTAGAAAAGGCTACAAATTGCATTTAGTTAAATATATGCCAAAATACGGCATAATAACTACATATGCAATCGAACATTTATAAACAGAATTAAGTTATTGAAAAAATTAAATTGTAGTGAATTTATAAATTGAAGTGCCACATTGGAATTATTCAATAAATCCAGCATTAAACATAAGCACACATATCTTTTTTTTCATACCGCTACCACAGATTAGATATATACAGATATCCAGCTTCGGAAAATTACCCGGTCATGGATTTAAAAACCCTTGCTCTGGTACTACTATTCGGTAACAGAGCAGGGTGCGTGACCATAATAAAATGAAAGAGAATGAAGAGCACAGCCAGATATGTGTGCCATTTGCTAATGTCAAAATGCAACTTGCTAATGTCAAAATGCCAGCTTCTAATGTCAAAATTCCACTGCTCATTTCTTGGTATTTTCGCCAATTTCTGCTGTCAGTTAAAAAAAGACAAATCAATTACAATATTTAATGAGAACTGTCAAATTGTATTTAAACAGGTAAGATTTTTATTTAATTTGAAACAAATAATTTCTTTTAAATTGGTGTAGTTATTAAGGCTATATATCCAATTTCAGAAATACAGAGAAAAAATGGAAAGAAAAAGAAGACAGGTTTATTTTAAATGCTGTGCAAAAGATTGCGGAAATCAAAAAGTGCGGGGTTCACTCAGATTTTTTAAATTTCCAGCTGAGTCTGATAGGTAATTAAGCTTTGTTGTTTGTGTTGTTTCTTGTCGGTGGAAAACTTGATGGTTGTAATCAGACTTGCGTGATATTCAAGTAAATCCTTACTGATTTTTCAACCAGTACCAGTACTTATAGTGGTGACAAATATTCAGTACAAATTCAAATCTGTTTACTGGTAATTAAAAATGACTAGTACCATTCAATTTATTGGTACTGGCGAAAGCCAGTAAATCACCAGTAATTACCAATAACAACCAGTACGCCAGTAATAACCAGTAATCACCAGTAGCCTACCTATAACAACAATTAAATACCAATTTATCCACCAATCAGATAAATGCATGAATTATTAAAACAGAAGACTCATTTTTATATCCATCATATATTATTTAACAGAAATATTTTCAACTTACGTGTGTTTTACATGAAATTATTCCAATAGTTCATTTGGGAAAATTGCCAGTTACACATACATTTTTCGCTAATACCCGTATCTCTCATATGTTCGTTTGTTTTCATGAGTACCAATTTTTGGAAAATTTACTAAACCAGCAAAAGAAAACAATCTTTCGCCTGGAGCTGAGGATGTTAAGCATGTGTTTACATGAAAAACTATTTTTTTTTATGGATATTTATCCAGCATCTTAATATTCGTATTGGGGTCCGATAAATACATATAAAATTCTTGTGCGAAGGGTTCCGTTGAATTTGATGAATCTGTACAATCGACTGACTCTGTAGGGCAAAAATAAAAAATAATTGTTTTTCACATGCAGTAACTGAATTTACTCTACACTGTTTTTCCTTCTAAATCACCATAATCAAAGAAAGTGATATTATTTTGCTATACTCCGGATGGGACATTTTGAGCCTTGTGATTTTTATAAAATATAATTGCATAATTTGACATTATTCTGTGAATGTCCTGTCTTTTCATGTTTGCCATTTTTTCTCAGAGGTTTACAACATTTCATTTTTACGTCCGGACAAAAAACGGCAGCTACAATGGCTTGATCTACCTCTGAAGAAAAGGAAAAATATTGCTGAAAGCGATAGAAGAACGCGTATTTTTCTAAATTAACGCAGTTTCTTCTAATATTTTAATATTATCTGAAGAGTGAACTTTTCTTAATTTTATCTGTAATGTGACCAATGCTGGTATGAAATAACTATAGTACATTGGCTTCTCAATAGTCATATTATTAAGCCTGCGATAGAATTTTAACACCTTACATTAAAATCGGTTAGGACTTTAAGGATTACCGTAATTTTATTCGGAATAAAGAATGAACAATTGCTTTTCGTGAAGTAATATCTACTTAACGTGTAATAAAAATGTTTTAATAATTCATGCATTTATCAGATTGGTGGATAAATTGGTATTTAATTCTTGTTATTGGTAGGTTACTGGTGGTTACTGGTTATTACTGGTGCTTACTGGTTGTTACTGGTAGTTACTGGTGATTTACTGGCTTTCGGCAGTACCAATAAATTTTCTGGTACTGGTAATTTTTAAGTACCAGTAAAGAGATTTGAATCTTTACTGAATATTTTTCACCAGTAATTTAATGTCGTCTGTGGTGAATGCAACAAATGGTATTTACTGGTACTGGTACTCAAAATCATACAAGACTGGTTGTAATGTAGGGACTGGGGTGACTATAAACTCACTTTGATTGTGCAAAATACCGTTTATTTTAGCGAATTCCAGAGTATAAAATTCTCAGTAGCAATTCGAGAAGCACAGCAAAACTAAGTAACATGCGAGAATGCTATTCCGATGAAGCTACAAGCGTAACTGATTACAGTAATTGATTACATTTTATTCTAAACAAAATTATCTGTACATTGGTCTATGAATGTACAAACAATTTTTTTTCCTTGCGGTTTAATATTTCAGTGCTCCTATTGGATTGAAATTCAACTAAAAACTGATTTTAATCTTAAGATTATCTACAGTATGTATGTATATAAAGAAAATCTGCTACATTACCGCCCGCCTCGTCCGTCCGACGAAACAAGTCAAAAGCTGTACTTAAGGTAGTTACAGTACTTAAATTTGCTACGGAGAGGGCATGCGTGGGATACCATTATTACAAAATGTGATGACTTGTGAAGAATATGACGGAGTTATCTGCGAGTTCGATTGTGAATTCACAGATTTTATAGATAACACTTGGGTGGAATAGATTTATTTTAACTGCCATCTTATAAAAGATATGAAAACACTTCTTGTTTTGGCTTAAGTTCAAATTAGGGAAAACTCTCTGATTTTGTTTAAATTTTGTGTACTTGTTCCAATTTACTCACAAATCGTGAATATGAAAATTGTTTCCTTGTTTGTTCCACAACGTTAATATATATGTTAATTTTATATATAATGTAACCGTCAACGCGTTTTGGCTTATCATGTGGTCTCTCGTTGTACAGAGACAATTTAGCTGCTAACCGCATGGGTAGAGCTAACGCATGCTTAGCATTGTGGGAGGCTGTTTTTAAGATCTAGCTGATCGCTTACTATAAACTAGCCATCGTCTTTCATTTTTTTATACTCGAAAGTTTCAAATCTATCTAGTAAACTATTTTCTGATAAACTATATAAAGATAAAGTGATGTCTAATACTTCACGGACGCTATGTAATGAGGTTTTCTATACAGATCCTATCTCCGGGTTACCCTAGGAGCAACCATAAGGCTTTAAGTCCAGCGGAGCCGCTTTTCAGCTGTAACTCCAAACTAATTTGACAGGGTTGACTGGAGCAGCTAATCAGCTTTAACTCCAGAAGAAATGAACGCTTTGAACTTCGTAAAGAATACTGTCTTTATTTGGTTCACTCATTATATTTATACCTAATTAACCTACAGTGGTTCTCATGCCTGCAATTTGCTTAGCATATAATATTTTGCATGAGATCCAATTTGTATCGATAATATTCCTATTGGGGAACAAAGCTTCACGTTTCGTTTTTCACTTCATTCATTACTCATTACGATGGTAACTTAATCCTGAGAACAAAAAGTCTCTCGTTTATCGTTGTAGCGTATTTTACCGTGAGGGAGGTGTAAATGACCCTTTTAGTAGGTCAGTTAATTTGTTTGTTCTATGTTTATGAATATGCGAGTCGCTGACCTTACTTGAAGTGGGTTTACCGAGATTGCTTGATATATGAAGCGTATGCATTTTGTTAACCTCGCTTGAAGTGGGTTTAGAAAAATTGCTTGTGCGATTTGTATGATTTATGTTATGCGTATATAGCCATGATTTTGATGATGGCGCGTACGGCTGATATGTGCGTATTACAATAATAATTTAATGTCGTCTAGATTCGGCTTATGTTCGGTTAAGCTAAGGTTTTTAGCGAAACCGGAATTTCGGTTTGCAGCCTTTGCGCTATTAATACGCTCCTTAAATCTCCCAGCGACCGTTTCAACCGTCGCGTCGAAGAGAGAAGTCGTGATTTTCTACTTCTATGTAAAAATTGAATATTGTTGAATATCTTGAAGATTATTAAATTTCTGATCGTTGAGTGAATTTAAAATTTATTTATTTTTATCTGTATATGTAAAAATACCAGTTTTGTATGAAAACATAATCATAAACATGATCCGTAGTTGTTTTTGTGGTGAATGCAACAAATCGGCAAAATCAACGGACTCTGTATTGTGCCAAGGCGGTAGTTTAATTGATATAAAATGTTTTGGTCTCGTTGGCTATAATGTTAACGTTGTGGCGACAAAAAAAATATGTGCTTACAAAGTGATTTATAATCCAAATGTACGTGACAAAAATGAAGTGATTACTGAACTAAGAAAAGTGTCATCGGTAGTAATAAAACCTAAGTTTAGTCAAAATGCTGACAAAACTAAATCTGAATTAAAATCAAAAGTTAGTCCCGGAGTTGCAGGAATCCAGGTATCGGGGTTAAGAAAAACCAAAGATGGTACGGGGGTGGTTGCTAGTGATGAAACAGTTCGGTTGAAAAATTGAAAGCTGAGGCAGAGGTAAAACTTGGCACCAGTTATAGTGTTGATATTGTTAAGGGAAGAACGCCAAGAATAAATATAATTAATACTCATGAAAAAATAGATAAAATGCATTAATTAGCAGCATAAAAATTCAAAATGAGTGTTTGAAAGATAGTGATATGGAAGTAATAACAATTTGGAGAAATAAAAAGAAAAAAATTGAACAATATTGTGCAGTGGTAGAAATTGATGTTGATAGTTACAATGTTATAATGCAAATTAGTTTAGGATGGGAAAGTAATGGATGGAGCTTATGTGAGGAGATGTTACAAGTACATTGCCTTTTGCAAAGAAAAGAAAAGAATTTTTTTTTAAATGTAGTGGTGATCATAAAGGCATAGTTTGCACAGTCCTTACATATCGATGCGTGAATTGTGAGAAGATAAATAATTACCTAAAACTTAATTTAAATTTGAATTACCATACTTTGATAATAATAATAATTGTGAACTGTTTAGAAGAAATCTCGCAATAGCAAAGAAAAAGATTTCATAGCAACCAATCAGGGAGAAAGTAAGTACAGGCCTATTAGGTTCTTATTTGAATATTCAGGGTTTGTCAAGAAATATAGGCCCGTGCGATAAGGCAGAATTATTGTTGTTAACGGAGACTCATATAACGGATTTAATTGATAACAGTGAAATCGAGCTTACTGGATACGAGTATATATACTGCAGATCTAGTTTAAACATACAGGGGAAGTTATAATCTACATTAAGAAAGGATTGCAATATAACACTATTTGTTTAGCAAAATCATAGTTTGGAGTATAACTATGCAGGTCTGGATAAGTAAAAAGAATCACTGTTTGAGGTTGCACAAATGCAATGTACTTAGAACGCAAAATTCGTTATTGTACAAGGGTTTAAAAATGTTTAATGGTTTGCCTGATAAAGTGAAAAAGAAAGAGTATTATTTTTTAATTCCATTTTTATATAAGAGAGTCCTCAAGAATATTTACGCGATTTCATAAATATTTTAATCAAAAGCAACTTATTTTTTATAAATGTTTAAATTTGAGTTCATTGCACGAACATTATTGTTCTGTTGAGCTTCGAATATTCGCAATACCTTCCAGAAATTGAGGAGATTTATTTTTGGTAAATGACCATTAAATCATATAATATAAAGAATTCCATATCTTTTAATATTATTATAAATTTTTTATTTACACTTTCCCGATTCTGCTGGAAACGTATGTTGTTTGAGCATACTTTACGACCTCCCTTGGGAATATTCGTACATGAACGGTATGTTGAAACTACGCTGTCATATAAAGCACTAGTTTATACAAAAATTGTTACATGCTTTATTTATAAATGATTTTACAAAGTAGTACACATTAAAATATTTTCGGATTTTAGGGTGATCAGCTGGCTGGATCAGATATCTTGGCTGATCTTTCCAAAGTAAAAAATTTGAGAGTGTGTGCGGATCATTTTGCTCCATCAATGCTGCTAGGTGGACGGCAAGTGGTTTCTAAGAATGCGATACCATTCCCTGTCAAGGACTCTAGCGTACCAGGTTTAGCTAGAGAGTATAAAGTATTATTTTTCTAAATTTTAAAATTTTTTTCTAAATTTTCAAACAAGAATTTTTAATTTTATTTATTCTTCCTTGTATTCTTTCTTCCTAAACCTTTATTTTTATATACGCTATTCTTTCCTTTTACCTTCATTTCCTGCTTTATTTTTTATTTAAATTTTTATTATATTGGTCCTGCATAGGAAAACATCGATCTAAATAAAGAAGGAATCTGCGAATACTTGGAGAAACAAGTAATATTTAGTAATGACAAAAATTCGTTTGTTTCAGAAGACATTAATATGCTTGAGGGATTAGGAAGTACAACAAATACTTTGGAAACGGTGCTATTTAGTGGGGAGGGTACTCTTAAGTATTTTGAGAGCTCTTTGTCTGAGAAAATATCTGCTTCATATGCAGATGATCGTTTCAAGGCGAACAAAGATGCTTCTAATAGGACCAAAGCCACTCAAACAAAAAGGATTATTTATGGAAAATGTATAAATTGTCCATACAAGAGGAAATACTTGCTACTAAAAAAGAAGTATGCGAAAGCAATGGCTGAATCCAGAGACTTAAGGAAAATAGTCAAAGCTTTAAAAAAACCTACATTGAAGGGCAAGAGCGATTTTTTAAACTCTGCTAAAAAATATATTCCTTTACAAGTTCTCCCCCTTTATAGAAAATGAGACAAATAACTGTTCTAGGAAAAAGTTGGGAGTTCGATATTCAAGAGAAATAAAGCAGTTCTCACTAACTGTTTATTTCATTGCTCCAGTGGCCTATAACTTCCTGAGAAAGGTTTTCATTTTGCCATCAAAGTCAACTTTGCAAGAAATGACAAAAGATTGGCCAGTAGTTCCAGGGTTTCACGATGTTAATTTTGAAACTCTTAAATTGAAGGGCATTCGGTTAGATGACATGGCAAAGAATTGTGTCATATGCATCGACGAAATGTCTCTAAAAGTAAATATGTTTTATGACAAGAAACATAAAAAAATAATCGGTATTCAAGATGATGGCAATATTCGCGAGAATTTGCCAGCCAGATATGCTTTAGCAGTCATGGTTCGTGGTATATCTGAAAACTGGAAACATATGCTAGGCTATGTTTTCACCAATTCTTCATGCGATGCCACCAAGGTAAAACATATAATTTTTTTAATTATTCGGAAATTGCGGGAAGTGGGTTTTAAGCCTCGTATGCTTATAACTAATCAGGGTACGAATTTTCAGCAGCTTGTTAATCTTCTTCAAGTTAGTCCCTCTAAATCTTCATTTACTGTAGATGGAACAGATGTATGCTTTTCTTATGATATACCACACTTAATTAAAAGCATACGAAATATGTTTATGAAGTATGACTTTTGCTTTGGTGATGGGAAGAAAGCTACTTTTGCATATGTTCAAAAACTCTACGAGCATGGACTCAGCTCAAATGTAAGGTTAGCTCCAAAACTGACAGCTGCCCACATTTCTCCAAATAATTTTCAGAAAATGAAAGTTAAAATGGCTGCGCAAGTAATGAGTTCAACTGTCGCAGCTGGAATCGATACTCTAGCGAAAGGCAATATATTACCTGCAGCAGCATTAGAAACTGCGGAGTTTATAAAACGTTGGGATATGGCATTTGACGTATTTAATTCTTCTAAATACAATGATGTGAAAAGACACAAAAGGCCATTTAGTGCCACAGACGATCAACTAGAAATCCTAGAACAGTTGCAGTCATTTATAGAATCTATTCATGTAATAGATAAAAGTGGAAAGGATCATACTTCAAATATAAAGTGCCTTAACGGCTGGCTTATAGCAATTTCCTCTCTTCTCAAAGCATGAAAATTTTAAAAGAGGAGAATTTTAAATATATATTCAATCGCAGGCTTAACCAAGATGCTTTGGAACACCATTTTGGCACATTTCGAAACCGAGTGGAAATTCGAAAAACCTAACTCCATATCAATTTAGTCACGCTTTCAAAAAAAGTTATAGTATTGAGTTAATGGAACTGATCAAAACTGGCAATTGCGAAAGTGAAGAAGATTTATCCGTCGAATTTTTAATAAACCCTAAAGAAGTAATAATTCCACAAGTCCCAGAGAGTATAGAGGATGAGGTTCTTGCTAACAGTGTAGATTACCGGCACTTGGATTTCGGCAAGAGAACGCTCTTTACTACTTCGCAGGTTATTTGTTAAAAAAATGCAGAGCAAGGCATTCCTGTGAAATCTGTGAAATTTCTGGGGAACCAAATGAATTCGGGCAATTCATTGTAAACAAGCAATATGAGACTTGCAAGTTAATAGTTCCAAAGCCAGAGTTTGTGGAATATATAAAACAGCTTCAGAATATTTTAGTAGAAAATTTTAATAAGCTCGTAACATGCGTAGGTATAGAAGAGGAACTTTATTCTATTCTTCGAAAAATAGAATGTAGTAAAATCTGTGAAGATTTCCCTACAGTGTTCTTACTAAGGTTCTTCATTAGGGTACGGATATATTTCATTTTGAAATTTTTTAATAATTCACTAAAGCAATATGGAGGGAGAAATAAAATGTTGTCCGTGCAACACTTGTAAGAGCGTGTTTCATTAGTAACTATAACTGAGAAAGTTTATTCGTCGGGCGTCTATGTAGGATCTGGAGCTAGCTATGTCCTGAGAAGTTTTACTAACAGAATTATATTTAGACAGAGTTTTAACAACAACGCATCCTATCAACCACAAGAAAAGAAACAAAGTGGGCTCAAACTAGTTTCATCGGTGCATAGCCTATTGCCTAATCTCTTCCTTACCAAATAAATCAAGTAAAGAAATCAGCGAGATATGGAGAGAAAGCGAGCTAAAAGGGCATTTCGATAATGCCACTGAAGATGTTAAAAATCTGATAAAAACGACATCAGATAATGATGTTGAATAGAATAGAATAGAAAACTCATTTATTTTTCAACCCAGTGGCAAGATGTTATAACTTCGAAAGATTAGACGTTCGACTATTTATCGATAGTCGGTATGTTGTAACACTTTCGACAGGCGATAAATGCGATAGAATATCACTAAGTTTTGCTGAGAGTGATAGTACAAGCGAAGATTAAAAAATGTATGTAAAATTAAAGAAATTAGATTTAAATGTTAAATTTTTTTTAATTTATTCAATATAAATGATTTTATACATATATTAATTATATAGATTCTTCAAACTGAAGCTATAAAACTTGCAAGAATATTTCTTGAATCCAAAAATTAATAAGGCAATACATTTTGTTAGGCATATCCATAACATAATACCGCTGCCTTAAAAATTTTCTTTTGTCCCGGTAATTAATAATTTCTTTGTCATTTTTGTTATCCTCCACAAATAAAGCCACTGCGCCTGAAAATTTCATAAATTCCAATTTTATTATTATTAAAATTTATCAACAACTAGAAAAAAGAATCTATAAATGTCATTTGTGCTAGGGAAAAAAAATTCGGAAATAATTTCGAAACAAGCAAAATCGCCTGTCGAACGAAAATCTTATAACATACCGCCAGATCGAAATCTTTGCTTCGATGATCGCTTTCGATGCGAAGTTATAACATGTCGCCACCGGCCACAAGGCCACGTCCTAGAACGTTGGGTATCTCGATATTACAAGATTTACATCGATAGATTCTTAATTTATAGAAAAATTACAAAAATAAAAGGTGTAATTACGCAAACACCACAAAAAGTATAAAATTTTAGTTATGTCTAGAGGGGACGTTAGCTAGCCATACACGATGGGATTCGCGTGCGAGCAACGTTGAAATTTTCAAGAGGACAACACGCCACTCTAGATGGCACAAGGTTATATGAAAAAATGTTTCACGTGTTGCGAACGAAGAGCTTTTTAGCACACGTCACGTAATCGTACGAGTTTTCTGGAAGAAATCTTGGGCAAGACTGCTCGCAAATCCCTTCATGTATATATCTATTGTTATAGACTGTGAGTAAAAAGAACCTCAATATAAAAGATATGGTATGTTGAATCTGACATCATGGTTTATAGGCCTCCTGGGGAACCTACCATGTAAAAACCAAAGGTAATGGACCTAGCGGGACACCTCATGGGTAGTCTGGAAGATCCCGTTCATTTTAAAATAAATATTTAAATAAATAATAATATATTTTAATTTTTCATATATGTATGTCCTGCTGGCTGGTGTAATAGTCTGGCTTTTAGTGCTTGGACAACAAATTTTAGTTGGATCAGTTGGCAACGGAAGTGATCTCAAACTACAAGGAAAACAGTCTAGGCGGCGTTGTTGTACTCATCGGGGAGTCTTTCCTTGCCTAGCTCCAGCGTCAGGGAGAATACGAGGCGTTTCCGGGCGGATGACTTTCTTTAATTTGCCTCTTTTTTTAAAAAACTTTTTTATAATTTGTGTGTGTAGTAACTTTAGGATAAGATAATGTAATACTAACCCATTTTTCTTTAACAAATTTTTTATATGCGATAGCATACTTGGTTGTATTTCTTTATTTTTCGTTTTTTTTCTTATTGCTGACTGTTTTGTTTACAGAGGAAGGTCCTACTGAATGTACTAAGGTTTCAAATTGATGTTATTCTGCCATCAATGAATTAATTATTTGGGTTGGTCTGTAGTTTTCTAATTATAATTTTGTGTAACTTCCTGCAGTTCTTTTATTGGGAGTGGGAGTTATATTGAAGTTAGGTCTTCTTGGTGCCGCCGTGGGCACATTTTCAAGTATATGCTCCGGTTCCAGAGGTAGATTTTTTACCTTTGTGTATTAATATACACCAAATAGATAATTAACCACATTGTAGGAATGAGGAAGCAACTGATGAGCTTCTTGGCCGGAGTGAAAACGTTCTTGCACAGCCAATTAGGGGCCTTCACGGCACACGACTTATCTGAAAGGAGTAAGATAATCACATTAAATAAATAATCTATTAGAACCTTTGTAATATATTAAAAAATACTAAAGTTCGAGTACAATATGGAAACTGCTATATTGAACTCCACTAGAGAAACTGTTACAGTTACCGAAAAGTAACACGAGATATAACTAAAAGAACCCACTATATAAGGAACAAGAAAGACGGTTCGCAATTAATATACAAATTAAATTACAAAATATCTGGTACATTAAGTACATATTCTTAATTTCTTCTAATAGTACTTCCAATATCCAAAATACTGAAAAGTTCAATTTACCATTTTTTTCAAATCCATCTTTTCAAAAGAAAACTTTTGTCAATCAACACCTTATTGACTCTCGTAATGACGATAAAATGAGAGAAATTCAAGGTAAAAACATAAATTTAATACTAATATTATTTAATAGACGACTATTAAACTTTAGATAGAACTATTCAATTACTATTAAAAGGTGCTAGAAATTTATATAATGGGAAATTATCCGCGCTCCCTGTTAACCACAAAAATGTTTAGTTATTTGCAAATGGAACTGTTCAATATCCAGAAGCAGAAGGAGCACAGGTAAATATTTATTTCGTATGCAATTGACGATATATAAAAAACGTATTTATACTCAGTTCAAAGATCAACTCGCTGTACGATTACCTTCAAGATGCTGTAAGAAATTAGCTTTAATTAAGAGTGATTGTTCAAATTGTAGCTTAGCTGTATGTGAATTTTGCGGCTACACATGTATAGGATGTGGGACATTTCTTTGCACAGCATGCGTTTGCCTTTTGTAAGTTTTTCCTATTTGTTTCATAAAATGTATTATAATAATTAATTATCAATATGTATTTAGTGAATGCGGTGGAGATGAAAGGTCCTGCTGTTTTGAATGTCAATTTTTCAACATAGAATGAGTCTTCCAAAGCTTAGTAAATTATTTGTTGTGCAATTTTTGGAAGAAGGCTATGTAAACGAAATATATTTAAAATTATGTATTATTTTAATAAAATGTGAATATATAAGGTCATAATAGACGCTTTGTTGCTACATGTTTTAGTCAATTAGATGGTTTCCTGTATTCGGTTTGATTTAACATTTATTTATTTATTTGAGTAGCCGTGAAAAGACACGAATAGTGGGAGACATATTAGAATGTTACCTCTGGAACTCCCTCCCGGAATCCATAAGGAAAATTGCTTCTTACAAGCTGTTCAATGAGCTAGCTTTGCTTGACCTTATTGACCCTTACTCAAGGCATTGAAGTTAAGGGAAGTATGAGAAAAAAAAAGTATTACGGACATATGTCAAATGGACGAAGCTCATCATACCCTGCACATTGTCTTATAATGCGGTGGCACTCTGCGCTATGGTGTTTTATCCATTTGTTTGTTTTACGTTCCTATCTTTACCTAGATATATACTATGTTCCTTGGGCTTACCCACTTTCTTAGTAATTCTGCAAATTAGTTCCTTAGCATTTTTGTTAATAATGTCAGAATGTATTGTAATATTACTTTTGTATCTTACATTTTATGTTATTTAACATTTCCGTTCCTTCTCCTTTGTTAGTTTGATAAACAACTGTAATCTCCAACTATCTTTTACTACCTAACCCTAATACTTTTCTATTCTATGTTACATGGTTAATTTACATTTAGATTTGTTTTATTCCAGACATGGTCTTTTGCCCATAACTTCCGTTTAAGGAAAAATTTGGTAAATTCAAACAAATCTTTGGAAAGATCTGCGAAAAGGACTATTTTAGCTGAACATTGCAGATAGATTGGGTGAAAAATGAAAAAAAAAGTGAAATGGTGTCAAGGTTGGCCAGTAGACGAGAATTGTACTGAACTGATTGAAAATGAAGAGTAAAAATTAATTGAATAAAAATAAAAAGCCGAGTTTGTTGCATTTTCGGTTTTTTTTAACAAAATTTGTGTTGCTGTTGAATCACTTTTCTCTAGCATTGTCCGAAGAGGACTTTATCTGCGCTTTTCGGTCGGGCGTCTTGATTGATTGATTGAAATACAGGTTTGCTATCCCGAGGGATCTCCCGAAACGTAGGCTAAATAAAGGCCCATTGTTCACCTTCCAGACCCATGAGCTACGCTCCTAGGTCCCAGCCGGACGCTCCTACAAATTCAATATTGGCCCCCAGCCCACCTTGCCGACATCGTGTAACTCGTCCAGGATGTGTGAGCCAAGGAATCTGTAAAGTGGGTCACTGTTTCGGACTCCTCTCCGAACCCCCTGCATGTAAGATCGTCAATTAGTCTCATCCTGTAAAGGTGACTCCTGAGAGAGGAGTGCCCAGTGAGAATGGACACCGACCGGACATCTTCCTTTAGTTGGTGTTTTATTGGCGGACTGTGTTAGGATTGGTGCTGGAGGTTTTTTTGGGCGTCTTCCAAGCGCACAATTAAAGTGGACCAACCTTGGGGACAAGCGCCATTGCCGCATCACGTGATACTACAAGCAAACATGTTAAAAGATTGCATTTTCCACTTGATTACCTTAATGATTGCATATTTTTGCCTCACTTCCTGGCCGTATTTACTCGTGCTAAAAAAATTTTTTTTGGAATTTCAAATCACGGTGCACAACGTGCTTTGAGTTCCCGCTCCATATCTGTAATGTCACGTAAAGTTTGCAAGTTACTGAGAGAAGTTTTTCCGTGCTCGATGTGTGGTCAAAACTAATAACATCGCAGATGGCCGACCTCGACAACAATCTGTTATCCATCTTCCTTAGTCAATAGTGAAGTTAATAATTTACCGTAAGATTTTGTCTTGCTCCATGCCTAGTATTGATCTGGATTGGATCGCATATCTGTTGAGAAATTACAATCCCAGTTATTACATTTCGCTCTTAGACGTGGGTCCTAACAATTGCATTCCAAAGTCGGGTATATGCGAGTGGAGCTCTTCACTTCATATCCATGATAGGGGTCCCGATTTTTGGCGAAAAATGAATAGTGAGCTTTATAAGATCTCCGAGTCTTCCAACATTATAAATAATTGAATTTTTTAGATGTAGATGGCTTAGAAAACGTTGCCACTATGTTCTATATCTAAAATAAATTTTAATGATGATTCAGGGGCTTTTTCAATTTTAAAAGTAACCAAAAATATTATTAAAAAATTTTATTTTTATTAAAACAATCGCTTTTTTTCTCAGTGCTTTTCTTAACAACATTTTGCTGGTGTAACATTACCAAATTTCGTGTGTTTATTGTTTAATGTGTTGCAAGCAGGTATGCGAAATTAAAATTAAAACTTATTTTAGTTTTCCAATAATCCGATTATTCGAATCATGTCTAGGTACTAATTAAGAAATTTTTTTTGCAACTTTCTTGAGAATAACTAAGCAATATTCGGGACCTTGCCCAGTTTTTCTGTGCACTCGTACAAGATCATGTACCAACCTCTTTATAAAACACAAGAGGATAACTAGCATTAGGCACATATTTATTTTTACTTATTAGTAGATCAACAATTAGAAACGAATTTTATTAATTTTCTTTCTTTTAAACCCTGACAAAAAATTTCAAACTTTTCAGAACGTTTTTAGTTGGTAGGGCATTTAAAAAAAAAAAAAAAGTAAAATATGTGTTACGCACCAATTTATTGTTTTAGAGATAAAATTGTAAAGTTAAGATTTGAAACGGAAAGAGCAATCCTCCTTCAATGCTCCCATTATGCTCCATTCAACCAGTTACAAAACAGAGATAAAACACTTTTTGAAATAATTAACAAATAATTGTAATAACAAAAAGATAAAAAATATCCGAAACAAGGATTAGAAGCATCATGGAATGCAAAAGTTTTCACAAGGGGAATTAATTGTTGTACTTTCCTTGATACCGCAAGGACCTTTGATAATGTTTGTCTGAATAAAAAGTGCATTATAAAAGAGAGTCATTGACTCTACGACATTCGCGTAGAAACAGGGGCTATGCTTAAAAAGTCGGGAAACTGCCACGCGAATAATTTACCATCAGAACTCAAATAGCTGCTCACATGAATGGGTTCATTGGAATTCTTTTGGCGGATGGTAATAAAAGAGCTGATAGAAAATCTTAAAAGTGGGCTTTAATACTCTAGACTTAAATGATATAGTTGCCACGGAAGTAAGTATGATTGCAAATAGTTCTCTTTTTGTCTGATTGGTTAGCAATGAAGAACTGATTATACATTATAGCATAAACAATAACATTCTCTTTATAACGAGAATGGACCTTACATCAAAAAGGCTGTCAAGATCAGATCTAGCTATATACTTACAGAATGACTTCAATTATACACACAAGACAAAATGGTTAATGCCACAGATAATAACTGCCCCAATTTCTGTAATAAAGATGAATCTGTTGAGCGTGTTGATTTGAGAATGTGCAAGACTTGCTTACCAGGCTTCAAAGACGTAAGCTGACCCGCGAGAGGTCATGTATATATGTTAATTTGTCTCAATAAATCAATGCCATTGTAGATAGAACAAAAGATTTTGTAGAGGTTGGGAATATCAAGGATTTGCTCCCGATAGATCCACGAAGTCTGGGCTGTGGATTCTTTAAAAAACCATCAGGCATGACCATAAAGAGATCAAGATTTTCCTGAGAACGGCAAGCGGAATATAACAAAATATCTTGTATAGATCGCAACGGCCGCAGTTTACATTTTTAACAGTAAACATAATAATAATATACCGGCGAATTTGCTAAGCAATAACATTTAAGAAATCTTATTCTAAGTACTTAACAAATCTTCAAAACATGTGTATAAAATCATAACATACAATAAATAATAAACTTTTATTCATAGCTTTAATTTAGTGGTGTTAATTGATGTACATAGATAATTCCTAAAAAATAGAGGAATAAAAAGAGTGTTAGAAAATAATGTTAAGCTTAAAAAATAATAAGTTCATTTTAATGTGTATTAGACCGGACTCGTGCTAAATGCATGTGTAACGAGTATAAATGTTAGCCTAGCGGGGATTTTAATATCACAGAATCATCCCGGCTAGGGAATGCCTTTTTCTTTTAAATGTAATTGATGCACGTAAATTGAGTTAGATAACTTTTTCTTTATCCTTGGTTCAAATGTAGTACAAACGAACCACTGATTTTGTTATTAGTATTTCACTATCGTAGAAACTAGTTTCGATTGTTACATTGCCCCTAAAAGAGAAAAGACTTAAATGAGTATTTTTTTAAAATTAAATTTTTGGAATTTAGATTTATAAACAATATGTTAGGCGAATACATATGCATTGCTAGCTTAAG
The DNA here is from genome assembly GCA_963930735.1 of Dioctria linearis. Taxonomy (NCBI): domain Eukaryota; kingdom Metazoa; phylum Arthropoda; class Insecta; order Diptera; family Asilidae; genus Dioctria; species Dioctria linearis. The sequence continues at coordinate 125,039,454 of OZ005740.1, read as the reverse complement.
ACATAACTGCCTAAGTAGATCTACTATAGTATTATCGGACGTTCCGAATTTTAAGTTTCTAGAGGTCTAAACCTTTGTAAGGGAAGAAAAAATAAAAAGTTATGATCCTAACAATTTTTGTAAAATTGATATGTAGTAATTTGCAGGGTCCTCAGCCATAGCCCCGAATACCAATAATCGAAAATTATCATTAATAAAATAAAAATGCTCAAGCTATATGTATTACCATCTGGAATTAAATTCTATTAAGATCTGATTTTCTTCATATTTGCACCACTTTAATGACTCGCACCCACCCACACGTAACGATTGAAACTTAATTCCCAGCTCATGTCATGCTTGAGTAATATTTTTAAGCTAAGGTGACCCACTTACGAAAAATGAAAAAAAAATTCCACCACCTACTCACTTTAAAACTTTTGCAGGCATCATTTGAGATTCTGGAGCAGCTTCAATTGTTGACTGCCATGCCATTATTCGTCCTTTCAAGAGAACTTTTTGATCCAGGCGAAAATTTTCCATTGCTTCAATTCTTAGCTTCAATTGTACTGAAATTAATTTCTCGTGAAACTGCATGAAGATCAAGGATTTTCACAGGCACCCGCGCTTCATGTTCAATATCAGCCGATGCGAAATCTTTATTTTCTTGCCAAATTATATTTCCACTATCAGCCCACTATCAGCGTCACGAAGAATCATCCAATTTCTATTAAAATATGTGTGAAATTATTTCCAAAATACGAGATGATATTGAAAATTTTGTGAAAACCAACATTTGAAATCCTCGTTGAATTTTGTCGCCCTTGCTTAGATCTTCGGTACTCATTTTTTATAGGAACTATAATAGAACACTTATTTGCTTTTTACTGTAGCTTAATTACAAGCAATTAACATTTAATAGTTGGAGGTAATTATAAGAATATTACCCCTTCGTGCTTTCATACAATATTTTAGAAATTGTATAAATAATTAATTTATATGACAGCATTCACAGTTGTCAAAATCATTTGAAAATATATGACTATCTCTTTTTCCCGGTGATGGAATATCAATTAAATACCCTGCAAATAATCCGAGGGATATTAGTGGTGACATGCAGGGGTAATTCAAAAATTGAATTCGGAAATTTTTCAGTTGATTGCTCCAAGCTGGATATCTGTATATATCTAATCTGTGCCGCTACACTGTCCACCTGAATGCCGTAATATAGCTGTAGTTATCGATTGCAGCTACATTACAAAACATTTTATTGGTGGTTCCATCCAGGAATGTGTGCCTGTTTACTGTTGTGATTGCAAATAATTCTAGTACACTCAATTTAGTGATAAACATTTTTTAAAAAAATTATTTCTTCGAATTAAAAAACATCGAAAATTAAGTTATAACTGTGCTTAGACGTGGCAGTTCTCATTAAAACTACAAAAATTAATTTCTAAATGTGCTTAGACGTAAAACTTCAGGGTGCCCTAGACGAGGCAGCTCGAATATTAACGAAATTTTTGTTATAACTCCTGAACTTACATGTCAGTAAATCGTGATAAATAGTTATTTACTGAACTTACATGTCAGTAACTCTTAATAAATAATTAGTTAATTAAATTAATTAGAATGAGCAACAAAAATTTATTTAAAGATTTTTCACGTCAATTTGTTATACACGGCATTAATTTACGTTCTTCGACTAAATTTTCCATTTATCCCACACGTGGCATTAAATTGCTTCCTTCAATTATTTTCATCATTTAACCCACACGGTTAATTAACTATAATAATAGAATATAAAGCAACATGGATTCAGTAGATAAACTAATCCTCACGGAAAGCATATTGCGTTCGCGAATTGAAAGGTTAATCGAAAATGGAAAGAAAACGAACCTTGTTAAACGAACACAAGGCTTTTATGAGACGAAAATGACAGAGTTGAAGAAACTATGGGAAATATATAGTGACACAGATATGGCAATAAATCAGGCTTTATTAGAAAGTTCTGATGAAAAGCAACATGAGTATTTAGCCCAAGATAATCATAGCTCAACAGTGTTAAAATATTCCGAATATATGGGAGAATTAGTAGAAGGATTGCGGAAATTCGTCCCAGCTAGTGAAGCAAGCTTGGGACAAGTACAATTCATTCGACAACTGTTGTTCAACAGGAATCGTTCCTTCCGCGCATTCAGTTGCCCAAGTATAACGGCAACTACGATTTATGGCGATCATTTCATGATCTATTCATTTCTCTTGTTCATGACAATACAAAGCTAACACCAGTTCAGAAGCTGCATCATCTGAAATCTTGTTTAGTGGGTGATGCTGAGAAATTGTTGCGGGACACCCCAGTAACAAATGAAGATTACATGCCAGCATGGAACAAGTTGAAAGCTAGATATGAGAACAAGAGAATTTTAGTTAATCAACAATTAAAGGTTTTAGTAAACCAAGCCAAACTAAATTCAGAGTCTGCTAAAGGACTCAAATCAATAATTGACACAACAGACGAATGTATCTAACAATTACAAAGTTTAGAAGTTGATACAACATCGTGGGATGTACTTCTAATACATCTGTTAGTACAGAAATTACCCTTCATTACCCTCAAACTGTGGGAAGAAGAGCAGGGAGGTACACAAGAACTCCCAACATTTAAGTCATTTAAGCAGTTTTTAAGTACGCGTTTAAGAATTTTAGAATCATTAGCAGATAGTTTAATTAAGTCCACACAATCCAAATCAAGCTGCACACCTGATACAACCAAATCATACCATATTACAAAGGGAATCAAATGCCCAGCATGCAATGCAAGTCACTTTTTACAAAGATGCCCGAACTAGCATAGGATGGACATACCAGCCAGATTTCAGATAATCAAGGCATCAAGCCGTTGTACCAATTGTTTAGGCTTGCATCATGTCAACAATTGCACTAGCAAATATAGCTGTCAAAGACGCAACAAAAAGCATCATAGCACCTTGCATGAAGAATACAACCGGGACAAACCCAATCATGCAACTGTCGGAACTGAGCATAGGTCAAATACTAATAACGTTAGCTCGAACCCAAGTCAAGCCAATCAAGCTAGCAATACTATTCATAAACGCTCTCCACGGTTACAGTCAGTGAACAACACTGACGACTTAAACACTAGTCAAAACTTTGTAACTAGAGAGGACCATAATGCCCTGCTGTCAACAGCGTTAGTAGTGGCACAAACAAAAAGCGGGAACTCACATATTCTACGATGTCTCATAGATAGTGGCTCGCAATCATCCTTTATTACAGAGGAAGCCTGCAGGAAACTGGGAGCATGTCGCAGCCCAACCGCAGTATCAATTACTGCTTAAACACTAGCCATACAGCAATCTCCAAGCAGCAAATCACACTTACACTTCGATCACGAAAAGCGAAGTCTACAAGAATATTAGAAGAAAATTTTCTAATATTGAACAAAATCACTGATCCTTTACCGTCCAGAATAATCTCTAAAAGGGAATTTTACATCTCAATAAACTGCCACTAGCTGATCCCACATTTTGGAGGCCTGGAAAGGTAGATGCATTACTAGGAGCAAGAGTTTATGCTCAGATAGTCTTAAACGGCATTAAACAAGGATCTACTACTACCCCTACAGCCATTAAAACAATATTTGGTTGGATTCTACTAGGGTCAACAGGAAATGTTGTAGAAAGCAATACATCAGCGTTTACCGTCACAACTGACGACTTGGCTGAACAACTTAAAATGTTTTGGGAAACAGAAGAGTTTCCCACAAATCCGATTCTCAACAAAGAAGACAGAGAATGTCAGCAGAAATATCAGCTCACCCATCAACGTCTTCACAATGGGACTTATCAAGTGAAATTACCATTTGTGAATGATGAAGTGCCTGACATAGCGCAATCAAGACCACAAGCAATTAAACGTTTTCAAGGAATACAACGTCAACTTGAAAGGAATCAAGCTTTTTAGTTCGAGTATGAGAGATGTTTAGATGAATATCTCGAGTTGGGTCACATGGAGGAAATACCTCCACCCAACAACAACGAGCCACACTACTACATACCTCACCATGCAGTTGTCAAAGAAAGCACGACAACAAAGGTGAGAGTAGTATTTGACGGTTCAGCGAAAACGTCAAATGGCAACTCACTCAATGAGTTCCTATTAAAGGGACCAGTTTTACAACCCAAATTATTCGCCACGTTGCTCAACTGGCGTAAATACAAGATAGCTATGATTGCGGACATTGAAAAGATGTACCGTATGATAACCATGCATCCGGATCATCGTACCTTTCAGCGAGTCATTTGGAGACATCCTAAAACCAAGGAGATCCAAGATTTTCAGCTGAATACGGTGACCTTTGGAACGTCTTCTGCGCCATATTTAGCCATTCAGACGCTTCAACAACTAGCATGTGATGAACAACAAAGATGGCCTCTAGCTTCCAAGGTCACAGCCACAGATTTCTATGTGGACGACCTACTCACTGGAGCTGAGAGCATAGAAGATGCGAAGGATCTATTAGATGACCTAATTAGCATGTTGAAAACAGGTGGATTCAATCTGAGGAAATGGACAAGTAACAATTCATACTTGTTGAAACATCTTCCCCCAGAACAGTGCGAATTCAAGGATACGTTGATGATTTCGGACACGGAATCTGTAAAATCGTTAGGAATTCGTTGGCATCCTAAATCAGATAAATTTTCGTTCTTGACCAAACCTTGGAAAACGCATGCCAAGGTAACCAAACGAACCATTTTGCCAGATATTGCATCACTGTACGATCCTTTGGGTTGGTTAGCACCAGTTGTAATTACAGCAAAGGTGCTTATGCAATCATTGTGGGTCACGGGATGCACATGGGACAATAAGGTTTCCGAAGCCATTGAACATCAATGGGATAGTTTCAAAAATAATTTGAAGTCTATCGACAACTTACAAATTCCTAGATGGATTAACTATTCATCAAATGCACATATCCAAATACATGGCTTCTGCGATGCATCAACAAAGGCATTCGCTGCAGTAGTCTATCTACGTGTAGGAGATTAGAATGGCATGTTTACAACTACTTTGCTTACTGCCAAAACAAGGGTAGCTCGTATAAAGCCAACAACCATACCACGTTTGGAGCTAAATGGAGCTCTATTATTAGCAAGATTTCTTCAAGCTACAATGAAGGACATGCGCTTACATCAGGTTCCAGTTTTTGCTTGGACATATTCTACGATTGTCCTGCAATGGATAAAGGAACATACCTCACGATGGAAAACGTACGTTGCAAATCGTGTAGTAGAGATTCAGGACATCGTACGCTTTGAGCAATGGCGTCATGTGTCAACGAATCATAATCCTGCGGATGTGGCCTCAAGAGGAGTGCCTGCTGCGGATTTAATAAATAATCAGCTATGGTGGCACGGCCCATTGTGGCTATCGGCGGAACAAGATGCATGGCCAAAATTTACGGATATCTCAGAACAAACCAATCTAGAAGCTAAAGAACCTATTGCAATAAATCTTTTAGCAAAAGTAGATAACCAGTTCCTTCTGCGATATTCATCATATACTCGCCTTCTTCGCATATTAGCTATGATGCAGCGATTCATACATAATTGTCGGAATCCTCAGATTAAACGCTCACAGTACATCGATTCGCTCGAATGGAGCCAGGCAGAACTAACAATATTTAAACTGGTACAACAAACTGCGTTCGCAGATGAGTACAAAAGTATATTGAACAAGAATCTGTTGATTAAACTTAATCCTTTTATGGACGACAATGGCTTGTTACGAGTTGGTGGTAGACTCGACAATGCTTCCATTCCCTACAATAGGAAACACCCAGTCATATTACCACGTAATCATCATGTCACATTAATTTTAAGCGACAAACTACATGTAGAAACTCTACATGGCGGTCCCTCATTGGTTCTTAGCACTAGTCGAAATCAATTCTGGATATTAGATGCTAGACGTTGCATTACCAGTCGATTACATAAGTGCATTACATGTTTCAAATATCGCACGACGACTAGAAGCCAGTTGATGGGAAATTTACCGACCCCGCGAAATGAAACGAAGCCATTTACTAAAGTGGGAATCGATTATGCCGGACCTGTAACAATAAGAAGCTCGAAGTTACGCAACACCAAGTTACAAAAGGCATATTTCTGTATTTTTGTTTGTATGGTTACAAAGGCAGTACATTTAGAATTGGTGTCAGATCTCACATCTGAAGCATTCGTCGCCGCATTAAAGAGGTTTGTAGCTAGAAGAGGATTGTGTACTAACATATATTCAGACTGTGGCACCAACTTCATTGGTAGTAAATCTCTTCTAGAAAAGGATTTACGACAAGCCATTCATGTCTCAACACCAGAAGCAGCAAAATATTTGTCCTCCAAGCAAATCAACTGGCACTTTAACCCTCCAGCCTCTCCGCATTTCGGAGGAATCTGGGAAGCGGGAGTAAAGTCAGTAAAGTATCATCTTCGAAGAACACTAAAATACTCCAAATGTACGTTTGAAGAGTATGCAACCCTATTAGCTCAGGTCGAAGCATGTTTAAACTCTAGGCCACTATGCTATGTTAGAAATGATCCAGCGGATTTATTTATCCTTACACCTGGACATTTCTTGATTGGCCAAGCACTAAATGCGATTCCAGAACCTGATTATACAAATGAACCTGTAGTACTGTCCAAAAGATGGCAGTACATTCAACAATTGAATAAGCAATTTTGGGATAAGTGGTCAAAGGACTACCTTAACCAATTGCAGAACAGACCCAAATGGTACAAAAGGCAACCGGACATGCATGTTGGAGATGTTGTCCTTGTTAAAAGCGAAAACATGCCACCCACTAGTTGGGCAATGGGTATAATAGAGCAAATACATCCAGGTGCCGATAAGCTAGTGCGGGTAGTACGAGTCAAAACGCGAAATGGTAGTTTCTTACGACCAATCGCTAAAATTAGTCCTCTACCATTAGCATAAGACTAACTGCCTGTTATTAGTGTCGTCATGTGTCTGTCCAAAAGTGTCACATTGTTGGCTGAGGGTCATCATCATTTTGATACACCATACTAACAAGCTACTATTTCAGATGTCATCCACATATGAGCAAGAGGATATGCTATATATTTTAGAGGATATCCAGTTTAGCCCACCAGGAAGTCCAGAACGCAGGATGCTTCGTGACCCAGGGTGCGATGTCTTCGGCATGCCTTGACCAGAATTGGCTCATGAATTGATACCACGGGACAGAAGATAACCATCAACGAGCAGAGCATCAACAAGCCAAGCAACGACGAGTCAAGCGACCAGGGTGACAACTCGACCGTTTGAGGGTCCGACTCCCTACACGGATCCACATCCACAACAAACAGCAGTAGTCAATGGCAGCCGCATTACTGCTTTGACAAAGCTTCTGCTGACTACAACCATCAAGGAATTCGAAATGAGAGCAAATAACAGCTTTCAAGATTCCTAACTCGAGAACGCGAAGATATATATTTGCCTCGATATGTTTTGCAGCGCATTGACGTCAGGGCAATACAACAGCGAAGAAATCGGGAAAAGGTCATTAACCTACCCGACAAATACCAGGTTCGACTACGAGTGCTAAAGAATGGGGCAATGGTCTTTCAACATTATCACAAAAGGGGTATACGTCAATTAAAGCAATCATTGGTTGAACAAACTGTTCAACGGGGAGGGGGGGGAGTATGTTGAACACAGCTGAAAAATAAAAAGAAAATAATTAAAATACAATATATAAAGTATTTAATACTTTCCTAGAATTCCAAGATCCTGTGTCCAGTCATCACTTGCCTCCTGTATCTTCAAGAAATATCTGAAATGGAAAAAATAGATAGATATTAGTTTAATAGAACTAATTGAAGTAACTATTATGCAGTACAATAAAAAATTTAAGTACATACATGCAAAACTGCCAAGAAACCAATTTCTTGGCAGTACAACAACAATTGCATGCAAATGTAAATATTGCCAATTCTTGCAAAATTCATGTTCTCTGCATAATAAACATTTGCAAATTATGCAAATAGGTTTACATGTGCAAATTACATGAATGGGCATTAGGCACAAAGCATATAATAAACAAAAATCAACAATTTAGCTCATTGTTGACATGTCACAAATCAGTTTCCAGCAGAAATAATTTATAAGAATTTGCATATTTCCTGCAAATTATTTATGCCGGACCTGACACAGAATTAAAACTAAACACTTAAATAGTGATAAAAGACACTTATCTGGACAATTAATCCACAATTTGCCATGAAACACACGAAAAACAACACGACACTTTCGAATGAAAACACCGCGATCGCGACTGTCAACTTGACAGGGTGAAAAGCTGATTATACGAAATTGGCTACGCGCTACTGTTGGTAATGCTTAAAAACCGCGAAAGTTACCAGGTAAATAAATATTCGCGATAAAACGTAAAATTAATTCCCATAATAAGTGGGAAAGAGAAAGATGCGAAAACGAGATGCAAGAAAAATGAGAAATATTTGCGTTCCACATTGGAAATTGTCATAATATGGCAGGAAGCCGCCATCTTGATAAATTTCAGAAAAGTTAAAATGTTTCATAAAATAAATTACGAAAATTCGTGGATTATTTTGAATAAATTAGTTAAAGGAAATTGGCACATTTTGACATAAGTATACAAGTCAAGCAAAGTCGAAAAATATGCTTAATTTGCATTTTTCGTGTGGAACGTATGTCAAAATGGCCGCTCAGAGCCTATAAAAAGGGGGCAATTCCTAAGATCTCTCTCAGTTTTTTGACAGCGATCACAAGTGAAATATCTAACAAGTTTTTCTTAGCAAATAATATTTTTTTTGTTTTCAGCAATAAGCATAAAATATAACGTGCCATTAAAGGTACAATATTTTTACATGCTAAAAGGTTGTGCGCAGTGGGTGTTGGCAAATGACAGGAAGTTTTTGAGTTTTGTTCTACAGATAAGTATTGTGTCAATTAATTTAGTAAATAAGTTTCGTGCATAAAAATTAAATACATGCCAGCTTTCGGCATTTTAATTATACATGCAAAGAAACAAATTAGTTAAGTAATTAAGTTAAAATAAGCGCAAAGTGAATTAAAATAAGTGTATAACGCGTAAAATTAGAAAAGGCTACAAATTGCATTTAGATAAATATATGCCAAAATACGGCATAATAACTACATATGCAATCGAACAATTAATAAACAGAATTAAATTAGTGAAAAAATTAAATTGTAGTGAATTTATAAATTGAAGTGTCACATTGGAATTATTCAATAAATCCAGCATTAAACATAAGCACACATATCTTTTTTTCATTCCGCTACACTGTCCACCTGAATGCCGTAATATAGCTGTAGTTATCGATTGCAGCTACATTACAAAACAATATACAAGGAATAAAAACAACGTAGAAAATAATACTTATTTTGCACTTTTTTTTATGTTAATTAATTACATTAGTAATCATATTAATTATATTAATTACGATGCTAATTATGTTAATCAAACTACAAAGGGATATATATAAGAAAGTGTTGTAGAGAAACGAGAACAAGAAGTGCAAAGCATTTTTCCCCTTTCTACCAAATAAGGTTTTTCTTTATTTTCTTTTTTTAATCGATGTTCCTAGAAGCGACCTCTGCAGTAAGACTTCGTGCGCTTGCTGGCCAGAGGACTTCGAACAAAATCAATAATCGATCCCCTGGAATAGAGCTTCATAGGCCTATTGACCAGTGTAAAGATTTTGGTTGGAATTAGCGATTTATGCTACAATACTTTTCCCTTTTATTAATCAAATATTGTACTAAAATTTCTCCCTTTTGAATATCCCTAAATTTTTCCGATTCCTATTGTTGTGTTTTTCTTATATTTAATTCAGACATTTTATTTAAACATACAATTTTTTTTTAATTATAATAATACAATCCCTTTTTCTTGATATTGAAATTTTATTTAAGCCTTTCTTTTACTCTACGTCCCACAATAATCTACCAATCTACCACGACTTTATTATTCTCAAATGTGTACGCAAATTTAATTTCCAAATTTAATTAAACAAACGACGTACTCCCTTGTACTCATTTTGAGAGTGTTAACTATTTTTCTTGAATTTTCTTTCAAATCGAAACAAATTTAATCCCAATTTTCTTTCATCCCTTTAATAGAACTGCTGCGTAGCGGATATGTACATTCATATCTATATAGAGCACAATTATAATAATCAATCTTTATTTCTACGAAAAATTTTCATTCGTGTAAATAATTTTTATTTTTCGTCGCTTCCCCTCCTTCTAAATTTTTACGCGTTTACATAACTACCAAACATGACTGACGAAAACAAATCTTTCGATGAGATCTGCTTGTCACAAGTCCCAAAAATATCAGAAATTAGACAAATTCTGGCCGACTATCATAGAACCAGTAAAAGTAAAAGGACTTCAGATTGTACTTCTGAAAAACTCCAACAGTTGGAAGAACTGTGGGCTTCATTTGAAAAAAACGGAAACCCTGATTCAATATAATGAAGATTTTGATAAGACTCATGATTATTTCAAACAGTCATGCTATGATAAAACAGAAGACTGGTACAAACTTACAAAGGCAACTATGTTCCCACTTCCAAAAACTTCTCAAAAAACAACTGCAGCTGATAAGCTGAACAGCACAAGATAAAGATCAATCAAATACAGTACGATTTCGGTTGCTGGAAGATAGACGAAAAACAATCTATAGATAATAATTCACTTGCAACTGCAACCCAGACATACTTGAACCAAAAATTAAACTTGTTTCACAAATATTGGGACGATTTTGAAGAAACACATAAACATGGAAACATCATTCTCAGACACTGTAATTGCGGTGCAAGAACAATTGGACTCTCGATTCCAAAATTGTAACGAATACTGCAAATAATTTCACAGAGCATCACCACAATGTCTCTTTCATTAATTCCCAATTTCAATGGAAATCCGATATATCTCCACAAATTTATCTCAAGTTGTAATGATATATACGCGACGGCAACGACGGCGAACGAAAAACACTCCCTCCTTAGTTTAATAAGGAGTAAATTATCTGGGGAGGCCTACGATATCTTCAGGTACAATCGAATTGAAGTTTGGCCTACCTTAAAATCAATCCTAACTCAAACTTTTGAAGTTAAAACTCCGAGATCTACCTTGCAGTCCCAGTTAAGCAATTCGAGACAAGGAAAGGAGGAAATTACAAAAGATTTCCTCCAAAGATTAAATGTAACACTGTCGAAGCTGAATGAGGCTACACACTCATAAATGCTCCTAAGATCTTTATTAAAAAATATATAGAATCAGAAGTGTATTCCGATAAATCCTTTTCTGCATTAAAATCACACATCTTGGAGCATGCATCACGCTTAGATCAGAAACAACTCGGTTTCCAAGCACAAAACAAGGTAAATCAAAGTCCATTTACGCAAGCAATAAATTCAAGTCTTCGCTGCTTCAAATGTAATAGACAATAGGCATGTTGCATCGAGTTGCCCAGTCATACAACGCTCCACGCAAAATTTCAATGAAGTTCCAAAACTTAACTCGCAATTACAACGCCCTCCGGATTTCAATAAGGTCACATCTCCGTCGCACGTCCTATCTTGTCGATATTTTCATCGAATTGGGCACACTATCGAAGAATTCCGGACAAGAGCGGCGAACAACAATTGTTCTGGCTACCATCAGGGTAATCAAAAGAATTTCCAGAACAATACTCCACCAACAAACTCGGCTGATAGACAGCCTCAAAATAGGAACTTGCAGCAGCCAGTATTCCGAGAACGTCGAACTCCACCGCCGAGATATAATAATGCAAATATGTCCGCTAGATCACCATCACCAAAGAGAAAAAATTATAGAACTTCATCGGCATCCAGTCAGGGAAACTGGATGCAGCGGGGGTCTATTCGGCCACCCTTCGCACATACAAACTACAGCACAAGTCCACAGGAACTCCGAGGCAATATCGACGGAAAAGTAGGCAGCAAGAAATTAATTCGTATCCCTGCCCACATTAATAAAAATTCACTAACTCTTTCTTTGCCTGTCGACATCTGCTTTGCTCCAAAACTTACCTTTTTGATTGATACTAGAGCAGAGATCAGCCTAATTAAACTCCATCCATTGAAGCCAGATAGCATCTGCTCCAGAGATGCTATCTGCAATATAAACACATTATTTATAGAGTCCACTTCTACGGAAGGATTCATCTTTGCGAAATTATCTCTGGAATCTGAGCAGAATAACTCCATCCTAGAACACCTATTTGAAATAGTGGAAAATAACTCCATCCTATCATATGATGGCCTGCTTGGTCATGACTTTCTATCCCGATACAATGCTAGCATCAGTTACAAAAATAAATGCATTTCTCTAGAAATTAATTAATCCAATGAATTTTATCCATATGAGGATTACTATTCAAATTACGCATATGTTTATTTGAAAAGCGAGGACCCAGAAAAGAGGTCTCATACTAAAAGTTTACTATAGACGGACATAACATTCTCCAACAGAAAAAATAATAAAAATTAACAGTTCAGAAAAGAATGGAACTAAAAAATTATGAGAATCAATCTTCATCAATGCTTTAACAAAATAAAAGTCTAGAACATTAGAATGCAACTCCATCTCCATCAATAGCCGCACAGGAGGCTGTATCTAGTAAAATCCTATCTCTTACATCAATAAATTCACAAAAAGTGAATTCCAAGAATAAATCCGAGAAGTCAAAGAATTTCAATAAAGCTTTATCTCCTTCAAACTCTATCTAGTTGGAATCATTGTAGAACTCCTTCCAAATTCCACAAGAGATGGAATCTGATGTCCTTCCTATTAAACGTCTGAGAGATTCGGATAAATCAAATAAAATTAAAATTCCGGCTCGATCAGAATTCATCATCGTAAATCCAACTCCTTCTATTCAACATCAATCGGTTTGTTTCAAGAAGGAAATAAGGCCAGGTTTATTTCTCGGAAACTCGATCGTCGAACCAGTCAACGGTATGGCAAAAGTCCTAATCCTCAATACAAATTAGGAGGACGCCGATCTGGGCCCTTACGAAGTGAACCCAGCTTACCAAGACTTGGACGACTTTGTGGTCATCTCCACAGACTCTGAAAGAGATTCAATTAAGGGAAGAATAATGTAACTGCAAAACCTTATCAAATTGGATCACGGCAATTCGGAGGAATCTGAGAGCATTCACAACTTCTGTAGGCAATTCAACGATCTGTTCTTCATAGAAGGGGATTTCCTTTCACATAAAGATGCGAGTACCCACAAAATCGAGACATTCCAAGAAAAACCGCCTATCTATACCAAGCCTTTTTCGACTTCCTGAAGCAAGCCGAACTGAAATAAATATGCAAATACAAGAAATGCTTATGTCACACATCATCAAACCTTCACATTGTCCCTGAAATTCTCCACTTCTGCTGGTTCCCAAAAAACCAGATGAGAATGGAAACAAAAAGTGGCGAGAAGTGGTAGACTTTCGTCGTATTACCGACATTACTATTGCCGATGCGTACCTACTGCCTAATATTACTGATATATAAGATCAGTTGGGTAAGTCAAAATACTTTACCACACTCGGCTTAGCCAGTGGATTTCACCAGATAACAATGGACTCCAAGCCCGGGAGGAAACAACCTTTAGCACACCCTATGGCCACTACGAATACAATCGTATGCCATTTGGTTTAAAAGGGGGCCCTGCTACTTTTCAACGAGCCTTGAACAATGTTCTGTCTGGACTTCAAGGCATCTATTGCTTCGTATACATGGACGATATTGTTGTCCATGGATACAATCTCAAAGATCATAATTCAAGACTCACAGCAGTATTTAGCTGTCACAAAATTTTAATTTGAAACTTCAACCCGACAAGTGCCATTTTCTAAGAAAGGAAATTATGTATTTAGGGCACATAAATACAGAAAATGGAGTCAAACCAGACCCTGCAAAAATAAAATCAGTTAAGTCATATACCAGACCCAAGAAGGAAAAAGATATCAAATCCTTCCTTGGTTTCGTCGGCTACTATCGCCGCTTTATACCAAATTTTTCGAAGGTAGCCAAACCAGCTACAAATCTTTTGAAAAAAGATACGCCCTTCAAATTCGACGCAATTTGCGATGACGCAATGAAGGAATAAATTAATGTCGGCACCAATTTTATCATATCCCAATTTCTACAAAGAGTTTTTTGTCACCTTCCATGCCAGTTACAACGCGCCACCGGAGAGGTTCTTTCACAAGTTGATGATCACCCCAAGTTGAGATCACCCAATCGCCTACGTGAGTCGAGTTCTCAATGGTGCGGAGACTAGTTACTCAACTATAGAGAAGGAGCTCTTGGTTATCGTTTTCGCAGTTGAGCAATTCAGACCATACGTTTATGGTAGACAGTTTACGATTATAACTGACTATAAACTATTAGTATGGCTCATGAATCTGAAAGACCATTCCTCAAGACTGATGAAATGGAGAATGCGTCTTGAGGAATATGACTACAAGATAGTCCATAAATCAGGTAAGCTCAACACAAATGCAGATGCTCCCAGTAGAGCTATTCCAGGTAGTAGCGAAAATTTCGCAGAACCTACCACCTGCGTAAATGTGGTAACAAGGAATCAAGCTAGAGCTCAGGCGAATTTGAATACTCCCTACACGTGTGTAAATACTCCAAACCCAGCTCCATCGTCATCAAACAATTCCTCAGTCATAATAAATGAGACTAATTTTCCCCTTTGATTGACTAAATAATAATCATTTCCAAAACTAATTTATCCTGCCGATCCCCAAGAGATAGATCAGATCTTGTACAAATTTTAACTGAGATCTGCTCATACACGGAAGCAATTCAGTTTAAACAAATAACTATCTCCTTCCCTATATTAGACCCACAGAATCTAATAATTTTTAAAAACGCTTTTACGCAGATCTTCGCTAATCCACAAATAAACATAAAGCTCCATCAAGATACAATAAAATATTTATTCGATAAAGACAACATTGAACAAGTCTTAAAGGATTCTCATTCATTACCAACGGGAGGCCATCTTGAATCAAAAAGTAATTATACTTGCCTGGCATGTCAGACGAAGTGGTCAAATACGTAAGGAAATGTAAACTTTGTCAGGTAAACAAAGTATCCAGAAATCCAAAAATTCCAAAGAAGAACTCGAGCATTAACTCCAAGGCTTTCAAAAGAGTGTACCTATATGTTGTAGGACCCCTCCTAATTTCACATTCTGGAAATAAATATCTCCTTACGTTCCAAGACGACTTTTAAAAAATTTCTGAGGCTATTCTTATAGTGGACACCGAGTCTAAGACATAAGCGGAAGCCTTCACGACAACGATAGTTTATCGACATGGTATTCCAGAAAGTATCCTCAGAGTTCTAACCTCATAAGTAGCATGTTCGCCGAGGTATCTAAATTGTTGAGAATAAAACGACTTAAAACTACTCCATATCACCCCCAAACGAATGCTGTATTGGAATGAAGTCACAGAACCTTAGCAAAATATCTCCGATCTTATGTAGCAAAAGATCCACAAGACTGGGATACATGCATTCCTTATGCCATGTTTGTATACAATACCACCCCTCATTGGAGTACTAACTATACTCCACACAAACTCCTATACGGATTCCCAGCCGAAATTCCGAATAATTTAAAATCTTCTCCAACCGTTTGCTATAATTATGCAAACGAGTTAAAAGCGCGACAATCAAAATTGCAATACCATAAAAACTCCGTCCAAGAATCATTTAAGACTGGTGATAAAGTCCTACTTAAGCGCAGAGCTCTAGAGCACAAATTCTCACCACTATGGTGAGGTCAAGTGTTATTTTTTTTTTATTTAATCTTTTGGCCTTCCTATACATATTTCTCTTATAATTAAGATCCTTAAATTTTTTTATAAATAAATTTCGCTGCTCTCCAGTCGCTATACAAGCAGTCGATGATACTTCCTGATTTCGGCCTTTATTTTTACTTCAAAACCGGCCCTTGTTTTTTGCTTCTTTGGTTGTTGATCTGCCTCGTGCCGTACTGCTTTTCCATATTTTTTTCGATACTCTTCTACCGTTATCGGTCGCGGTCCCGCTGTCGGCTCTTTTAGTGCTGCTTCCCACGATCTTTTTATTCCTTCCACGGGTTTAGTAAATTGTCTGCTCGTTGCTGATCAGAAGATTCTTCGTTCGGGTGGCAGGATCGTTATGTCATGTTTCTTCTATTCCTCCAGTCAAGTCGTTCTGCCTGATGGTGGTTTTATTCGATTCTTTTTGATAATCCATTGCGAAGATAAGGGAGCTCTCTAATAGAATGATCCCAACCGTTTGGAGTTGAAAAAAACTCTAACTTACAGCGTTTTTATACACTAAGAAAATTGCTTACTTCACAATAATGGAAAAAGTATTGAAAATTAAAAATTAAATTCACACCGATCGATCACCTGGAATCGGTCAGTGCACACAAACACATAAAGCGCCGAGTAAACTCTTTCAATATACTCCAAGTACACACGGCATTATGCTTAATGCTTGTTTCCTTGTTTACCTGAGTTCGTTCACATGGCTAGCATGCTTAAATTGTAATTTCTTCTTTCTTTCTTTTTTTTTGCTCGTGTACAATTTTCTGCTGCAATTTCATTCATGCAGTGAATGTTTCATTCATATATAGTAAGCTTGCAAATTGTTTTTCTAGTTTAATGCTTTGCTGTTGCATATTGCCTTTTTTTGTGTATGATTTGTTGTGCACATATGTGTGTGCTGAGGGTGGCTTAAATTGCGCTCTACACTACGCATAAAGGAGAAAATCTCCAGAGATAGTGTTGCGTCATTCACCGAACTTCTTCTAAAAGCTCGCTAAGTAGAATTTATTGACTCTGAAAGGACAATCAAATTTAGCGACAACAAAGTAGCTCCTGCTACAGGAAGGGAAATACGTTGGGTTGGGTCGTGCGTGGGTGCAATGCTCCTGTCGGTGAGCGCACAGCTTTTATAATTAAACAAACTCCTTTCTTTTCACTTGATTATTTATTTTTGACACAAAATCTTTTTATTACTAATTTCTACTCTTAGTTTTTGTTTCGAGTCAGTTGCTAAAATTATTTTAGACAAAACATCTTTTTATTAAAAATTTTAACTCTTCGTGTTTGTTTCGAGTCACTGGATAAAATTATTTTAGATACAAATTCTTTTGATTGCAATTTCAATTTTTATTATTCGTTTCGAGTCACTTGATAAATTTATTTTGGACAAAAAATCTTTTTATTAAAAGTATCAATTTCGAAGCAAATATCTTTATTTCCGTACATTTTTCGGTGGATTTTAAAAATGACTCCTGGAGGATCGGCGCTATTCGGCTCTGGTACTGGGAAAACTTTTTAAAAGCGTTTTATTTGTTTTATTACTTTCTCACGACCGACGTTGAAAATACGTACGTGAGAAAATGCAAAATAAATTTTGTAGCAATGGATGTGCATCAAGAAGAAAACGAAATCTGAGATGCAGTTGTGCGCCCGTCTTGAAATATTCATTTTAAGGGGGCGAGACTAATTAAAATTTTTTAAATTTTTATTAAAATTTTAATTTTTAAAATTTTTCCAGTGCTTGATAGTATGCCTAGCGTCCTTCGCCGTACATATCCCTAGATGTATCTAGAGCACTATGTATAGTGGGGACTGTTGGTTGGCGAAGTGTTGTGCAAATAGATGGTGCACTACTCTCCATCATTGCATGGTGGTAGTTTATCCACCGTGGTTTCTCAGTATCTTACTGATGCGTTTCACCACTGCCAGTTATGGATATTAGCTATTTATATTTTAGTTTTATATTTGTTAATCATTGGGCCTTGCGAACAAGGCGCTGTAGCTCCTTGATATTTATCAAATCTAGGTTCAATATCTGGCCGCAGAGATAGAATTTTTATACATAATCTTTAAAATCCCTAAACAACCTTAAAATACTTCAAAAATTCAAATATTTCAAAAATGTGTGTTTCTTGTTTATGATTTTGTTTGTCTCATCTGTTGTTTATCTCATCTGTTGTTTGTCTCAAAGCATGGTGTTGTTTATAATATGTTCGCAGTTTATAGTTTCGACAACCCTGAATCTTTTATTTAAGTTAGTGTATAAGTACATATATCTGTAGTTAGTTATTCATCATTGTTATCATAACGGGCCAATCTTGGCTGAGAGTTTCTGTACTACAAATTTGGGAGAATAAAGTTATAGTTTGTGCAACGGGGATTATATACAGTCCACATATTTTCCGTTTTCAGCACATACTAAGTTGTTATTATTATTTCACGTGACTGTCCTGATTTCTGTGTTTGTTGGTGTTTTGTGAATCTATAAGTGATGTGCGTTATCCTCTGTTATGGATGATTGGGAGCATGACTGTGTGTTCGTCTAGTGTTGATGTGTTCTTGTATTTATTGGGTGAGCTTGTATGTTATGTAGGTTGCTTGTTAACAAATAGATATATTTTATAATATCAATCCATGTGTTTTAATTACACATTAATAAATTATAGTTAAATTATTTGCGTGGTTTTTTACTTGTTTTTCTTCTCTCTTCTTATTCATATTATATTCAGTAAATAAAAAGCTTACTCTTTTGAACTTTTTACTGGGTTAAACTTAATTTTGTTCAAGAACGAATTTTTTGGGATTCTCCGGTTATAGCAAAAGCTAAGAAATGTTCTAATTTGTTATTTCATCACACAACCCATTTATTTTTGGTGACAAGTTTCAAGTCTGGGTTTGACTCAACCACAGGTCCAAATAGCGAAATTGGGTGATTTGAAAAACAAATGAAAAAACGAAAAAAAGAAGAAAGAAATGAAAAGTTTGAGAAAAATAGAAAAAACCAATTTTTTTTAAATAAACAGATTCATTCGAAGCGAATCGAACCTATATACGCCACGTAGTGGGCTGAAAAATAAAGAAGAAAAGGAAGAAGAAGAAGCGTTCCGTGTCAGCAGAAAAACTTACACTCATCGGTGCAGCTTGGTTTTCTGCATGCTGCCGACGCTTGAAAATAGATCAGACTGATCTCTTCCCATATAAACTCAGAATAAATTCTGGGTGTGAATTGTATGAGGAAAAAACACTCCTATACAATACCAGGAGGAAAAATAAATAAAAAGATTACTCTTTTGGACTTTTTACCGGGTTAAACTTAATTTTGTTCAAGAAAAAAATTTAAAATTTTTTTAATAAATAAAAAAATTGTTTTTCTATTTTTCTCAAACTTTTCATTTCTTTCTTCTTTTTTCATTTTTTCCTTTGTTTTTCAAATCCCCCAATTTCGCTATTTGGGACCTGGTGATGAATCAAACCAAGACTTGAAACTTGTCACCAAAAATTAATGGGTTGTGTGATGAAATTACAAATAAGAATATTTTTAACTTTTGCTATATACCGGAGAATCCCAACAAATTCTTTCTTGAACAAAATTATATTCAGTGTGAATTCAGTTATGCTATATTGCTTTGGAAATTTGTCGTTCTTATTATTTTCATAGTTTTATGATCTTGCATTTAAACATTTTTTTTTTTAATTTTTTGTATGTTAAGTTCATCTTCATTACGTCCCGATAAATGTAACGATGATGGCACTTAACATGAGTTGGCTTTTGACATATTTGACGTATATGCCTCTGCCGATTTGAACCCTATTCTTGCAATATGCTATATTGCATTTTTGCCGTGTAGGCTGCTTAATTGGCATTACCGAAACGTTTTCTGCTCTAGCCACAGAGCGTCACCAGCGGTTTTAGATATTTAATGAGTGCGTGATTACTCTCCAGTTTGTGTTAACTACACGAAATTCTATATATGTGCGTTGAATATTTATTATTCTGTACATATATATATGTCTATATATTATACTAACTTTCTTTCAGCTTTTGCGCTTAATTACTGCTGAACACTACATAAGTAGAGAGGATACGTATATACAAATTTATTTTCTCATATTCACCAGGTTTAGGGTCTATATATTAACTTATCATTAATTTCACTATTTTGTTCTTCTCACCACTAGGTCACTCCTGTTTGGAGCCCAAAAATCCAAAAAGTTCAAAAGGTTCAAACCTCCATTAAAATCCCAAAATCTTAAAAACTTTTTTAAATATTAACATTTTTTTAAAAAAAAATTTAATACATGTCTAAGTGTTTGGTTAGCACCCTTTTGCTACTATCTATATGTATCGCTTTCATTTAGATTTTCAAAAAAATCTTTCAGAGGATCCCTAAGAGCTCTCCAGAAATTCCCTCAAACCCTTCGAAAATCTTCAATAAATCTCATCTTAACTTATAAATTCTGCTTCATTATGCTGTATGGGGGTTCTTTATTTTATGTGTGCGCGTGTAACCTCACCTCCCTTTTTTGGTTCGTTGAAGCTCATTGCGTTTTGCCCCCATGATTTTTATAGTTATGGGTAGAAGAATATGCTTCTATGTGAACCCACGTTATAGAAATACAAGGCAATCTCATTATGAACCACGTTCCGCCATTTGTGTCCAATTGTATAGGAAAGTATGGACAGAGAACACAATATTCTCACTCATTTCTCTGTCTTTTCAATAGAAATGTATATACGGTCTAAGGTGAAACCACTGACATATAATAAGAATCGACTGAGCTATCCTATCTAATTCCTATAGTTAAAAATGGCACAAATTTTTACCAAAATCTATTTGTCTCTTTCAAGCTCAAACTGTACACTGAACTGTAACCAATTTTGGAAACAGTACGGCTGTATTAATTGGAATGCACTGGAATTGACATAAAAATTCGGACAAATATATTGTTTTTATACGTCTATCTCTTACAAGCTCAAGGAAATTTGACAACAAATCTGCAGAGGAGCACATTTTTCAGTAATACTACAAATGAGTTTTTGGGTTAATTAAAACAAGTTTACCTTTCTAAATAATTTTAATTTAATGCAATACTATTTTATAATATCTTTAGTGTTTCCAATTGACAAATAATAATTAATTATAAATCGGTGTGCAATTGTACGAAATAAAGGGTTTTCACAGCCTGTCCAATATTTGTGCCATTTTTGATGCAAGAATGCTCAGTCCATTCTTATTATATGTCAGTGGGTGAAACACATCACAACTCTAGTGTCAAAAAACTTTTAATATTAATAAGAATTTTTTATTTTCGCTCTCCAAGCTGTTGACAGATATGAGTTGTGTCCTGCTTAAGATCAGTTCGTGTGCTTGTCTCGCTGTTTTATTTTATTTTATCTAGTTTCATTCCATTTTATTACTTCTTACAGTTCGTTGAGTGTTTATTGGGATACTTAAAAATAACTTAAGCTGCTGCAACTTTCTGTTGTTGGGTGCCGGTTGCCGTATGGGAGTTCTAATTCAGATGATCCTTTAAATAAATGTACTTCTTTTTATTATTGAATGCATTGCTTAAAATCTTTATAAATTTTCAAAAATTCCCAAATTTCTAAAAACCCCTAAAAATCTTAAAAATTTAAAAAATTTCCTAAAAAATCTCAAAAATTCACAATTTTAAAACTTTAATGTACTTGCTTCTACTATTGGATGTAATATTTTTTGTATATTTTTTTATTTCAGCTAATTGTGTGTTAAGTCTTCCTATGCGCTGTACATCTTGTGGATTTGCTGAATTGATCTCATTTACACATTACATACGTTTGGTGATTGCTGCATGTCTACCATGCTGAGCTTGTGGAATTATATATTTATATCTAGGTCTCTTGTTTAAAAAATTTTAAAATTTTAAATTTTTTTAAAATTAAAATTAATTTTTTTGTTTAATTTTTAAAAAATTTAAAATTTAAATTTCAATTTTAATATTTTAAAAATTTAAAAAAATTTCAAATTTTTTAAATTTTATTTTGAAACTAATTTAATATAACCCGTCGATATCAAACTTAAGGAAAAAAATACAAAGAAGCAAAGATAAGAAAACAGACAACGCACAGGTACGACCCAAGCAATGCGATCCAGCACACCACGATCCCGGAACAATGGAACAGCATATTACTATATCAATGTGCAAACTGCGAGCAAAAATTCATAGCACACATGGGAAGAAAAGATGTACAGGAGACGGCAAAAGCGCACCACAATAATGCGAAATGACGCCTAGCGGTGCACGTTAAGGAACAAAGGCATATGATCCAGCAACATATACAAATAGTGGACAAGGTTAGAGGCAGAGCAAACGCGGCCAAATACATAACAGCATACATTGCCTGCAATGATGGCAACAGACAAGGAACCATCTTCAGCCTAAATGCGGAACAGACGACGAACCATTTCAGAAATAACAGAACGCAAGGAGGATCCACCATAGTGAGCAGAAGGACATGAAAACAACTTCTTTGAAGTATGCTAACCACAGAAGTAACTGAAGGAAATATGATTAAACAAGATATATATGAAAAAACATATACAAGTGAATAGAAATTCTGAACAAAGCTATACCACATCAATGTACTAAATTTTGCAATAATAATCCATAAACAGGAGACGGCCCCCATAAAACTGAATGCTAAGAAACTGAATTAATTAATTTGTCACAAAAGAGAGAGACTGAAGAGTAGCAGCAGGCAAGCTGTAAGAACATTTGAGCGGCATGCTACACAAATTAACATCAATTCCACATATTATCTATTTATAAAAAAAGAAAATATAACAAATGCAGTCACAAGAGAACTGGCATCTCAGAACAACAATAAAAATTATAAAGGTAAAATTTTAAGATAACGAAAAAGCATTATAAATTTGTTAAAAAATTTAAAAAAAAATTTTTAAATATATAAATAATATATGGAAGGATACAAACATATGAATTTGATAGATTGAAAAGTACATGCATGCAAAGAACTATCAACTATAAGGGATTTGAACACTTAATCAACCGGCCAACACAGAAAATAGACCACACAACTGACTAAGAGAGGCAGCACCACTACTTAAAGCAAGAAAGTACCCCCCAAAAAATAAAAATAAACAAAGAGCAAGAAACTACAGAACATCTAAGGTAAGACTATTAGATTTAAAATTAAGATAACTGGAGACAATTAAAACACGCAAGCCACGACGACTACAAAATAAACCAAATAACGTACAATGATGAACTGTAATTGAAAGTGGTTTATAAGTTAATAAGAATTTTTGTTAATTTAATTTAAACAAATAATAAAGATAAACCAAGATATAAATATATAATTCCACAAGCTCAGCATGGTAGACACGCAGCAATCACTAACGTATGTAATGTGTAAATGAGATAAATTTAGCAAAACCACAGGATCTACAGCGCATAGGAAGAATTAACACACAATTACCGGAAATAAAGAAATATACAAAAAATATTACATCCAATAGTAGAAGCAAGTACATTAAAGTTTTGAAATTGTGAATTTTTGAGATTTTTTAGGAAATTTTTTAAAAAAATTTTAAGATTTTTTGGGGTTTTTAGAAATTTGGGAATTTTTGAAAGTTTATAAAGATTTTAAGCAATGCATCCAATAATAAAAGCAAGTACATTTATTTAAAGGACCAGCTGAATTAGAACTCCCATACGGCAGCCGGCAGCCAGCAACAGAAAGTTGTAGCAGCTTAAGTTATTTTTAACTATCAGAATAAACACTCGACGAACTGTAAGAAGTAATAAAATGGAAAGAAACTAGATAAAATAAAATAAAACGGCGAGACAAGCACACGAACTGGGGCCCTATTCTTGAATAACGAAGACAGATTCCGTATTCGTTATACTGTCAAAACCATTCGGAATCGTATTCTTGAAATCCGCATTCGTTATAAACCGAACGCAAACCCTTCGTTATTTAACGAATGGGTTCAACCATTCGTTATACCAAACGAAGAGTGAATCAGCTGCTACTTTACGAGTGATAATGGGAGATAAAAGATGTGCGAAATTTTCATATGCTCAAAAAACTAAACTAATTGAGTTTTTAGAGGAAAACCTGAAACTGAAATTTGGTAAATACGATAACTTTTTCAGTTCAAAAGATGCTACGAAATTGTGGCAAAATAAAATCAGTATTAAATTCCATACCCGGAGCGCAAAAGAACCAGAAAAGTTTTATTATGATATTATATTAAACAAAGCTTATAGAAAATTTCCAGAGTTGGCAGGATTTAAATTGTGTGGTGAAAGGAAAATCTGTCGCGGATAAAAGACATTTGCATGGCACTGGTGGAGATCCTCCTGCAACATTTTTCTATTTAGCGTTTAAGGGTGCAGGAATTGATTAACGATCGACGTAATTCATAGTCCATAAATTCTTTAACGAGTTCAGACGTAAACAATAATGACAACTCACTAAAGCTAGCCATTTTTTTCAATTATACTTTAAAATATGAAACAGCTGACATTATTCAATTTGCAAATTGACAGATCTAATCTTACCACACTCGTTATGTTGAAAAACTTTTTCACCACTTCGACTATATAACGACGAGGTTGAAGAATACGAACGGTGTATACGATTCGTTATCAACCATTCGTTATATAACGAATACGTTAATACCATTCGTTGTTCAAGAATAGGCCGCCTGATCTTAAGCAGGACACAACGCATATCTAGAGTTGTGACGTCTTTCACCTTAGACCGTATATACATTTCTATTGAAAAGACAGATAAATGAGTGAGAATATTGTGTTCTCTGTACCATACTTTCCTATACAATCGGACACAAATGTTGGAACGTGGTTCATAATGAGATTGCCTTGTATCTCTATACCGTGGGTTCACATAGAAGTATCTTCTTCTACCCATAACTATATAAATCATGGAGGCAACACACAATGAGCTTCAATGAACCAAAAAAGGAAGGTGAGGTTACACGCGCACACATAAAATAAAGAACCCCCATACAGCATAATGAAGCAGAATTTGGGTGAGGCGTTCAACTTATAAGTTAAGATGAGATTTATTGAATATTTTCGAAGGGTTTGAGGGAATTTCTGGAGAGCTCTTAGGGATTCTCTGAAATTTTTTTTAGAAAATCTGAATAAAAGCGATACATATAGATAGTAGCAAAAGGGTGCTAACCACACGCTTAGACATGTATTAAATTTTTTTAAAAAAATTTTAATATTTAAAAATGTTTTTAAGATTTTGGGATTTTAATGGAGGTTTGAACCTTTTGAACTTTTTGGGCTCCGAACAGAAGTGACCTAGTGGTGAGAAGAACAAAATAATGAAATTAATGATAAGTTAATATATAGACCCTAAGCCTGGTGAATATGAGAAAATAAATTTGTATATACATATCCTCTCTACTTATTTAGTGTTCAGCAGTAATTAAGCGCAAAAGCTGAAAGAAAGTTAGTATAATATGTAGACATATTGTTACAAATTTTCCTTATTTGCTTACACCGAGAGGGAGATTTCGTCAACAAAAAATATGGGGAAGCTTCGCTTAGGAAAACGTTGTAACAAGATAGCAACCAACTTTCGAATATAGGTCAGCAACAAAATGTGGAACTGTGTCACGTTCGAGAAGATCAGCTGGGCTGATGATGGCTCAGAGAGCTTCCACTTGGATGCTATTCTCAGTGGAAACTGCAACTTTTAACTTTTGTTAATAGTGGGTGAGCGTGAGATTCTGCTCTGCAGTCGTATAAGGGGGAATTCTGAATAGAGAGTACAGCGACTATGCTTGCAGTTCGAGTGGAACGGGATAAGTACTACTATCGCGTTCCACTTATTGATTGCTTACTGTGCAGTTTGTAAACGTGCATCAGCCGATAAAGATAAGGTGGACTTGTTTTAGTTTTCGCTTCAAGTGCACCGCTGATTACTGTGGCAAAATTTCCGCGCTTATTTATTAAAGTCGCGATCGTGTTTCACGCGAGGTGTTGAGTGTGTTGAGTGTGTTGAGTGTAGATACCGTGAAGCTTTGGGGCGCCAGGTTGGGAATGTTTTTTTTTTTTATGAACTTCCCGGGATTATGGAATTTCCTCAACAAATTGCTTCGTCGACGATCTTAGAGATTTTTTTACAAATGGCGGACCTTTGCGAGAGGTATGTATTCATTCTTATATAAATATCGGTGGGCTGGTGTGCGAATTTTTAATTTCGTGCTGCAAAGGGGAAATTAAAGTTTTTGTTGTGCAAGTTCAATTCCTCTGTCAATGCGATTGATTCAATTCAGAATCAATTGAATTCAATTTTCCGCCGTTCTGCTTTGAAAAATTATTAAGTTGAATTTTGTATGTCAGATTTTCAGTTCAAGCTAAATTAAGCCTTGAAGGCAATGGCCCGTTTTTACCTGAAACTATAATTTATATTTCGCCTTTTCCTGGTTCTTGGTTATTGAAGGTGATCGAAAAGAACAAAGGCTCGATCGCTTCCTCTTGACCTTGACCTTCTGTGCCTGCAATGTCCTAATCGCGGTGTTTGCTAGTTTTTTAATAAGAAATAAAGAAGCACTCACCGGAATTAATGTTTTGGTTACCTCGCACAGAGAAAGGCAAACAATAAAAAACAAAAATAAATTTTAATTTTTAATTTTTAATATATTCAATAACTCGCATTATTTTTTCTGACAACTGTCTAATCGCTCAACTTTGACTTTCCGAACAGATAGCAACGATCTGTTTTGACCTTTCTTTTATATCCCCGTCGGGTGAGGAAAAATCTAACTATGCCCGGAAAAGACTATTTTCCAGTTGGCCCGATCGTTACTTTCCGAGGATCGTTAAATTAGTTACATTTTCTTTCTAATTCCGATTCCTTTAACTAAACAAATTTTTGTACAATAATTTTAGGTAATTCCATATAAATTCTAATTTTAATTTAATAATTTGTTCTTTAAACATTTTGTTATTACAATCCTATAATTTTAAATTACTTTTCGTTTTAGGTTCTTTTTTCTTTGGTTTTACTCTTTTCATGGATGATGGCTGGCCAGCTTTTTGCCCAGAACTAAAGATGCATGCGTAGAATTGGAGCGTCTCTAAAGTAAGTCACCAATAATGCTAGTATGATGCATTAACCAATATTGGTGATTGTACTAAACAATATTTTTTATTTATCTTTTAGCAACTTCGTAACACTACCCCCATCTGAAGACAAGAGCTGTCCTCAGCTCGGCATGTTATTGGGGACTCTGAGACCGGGCCTTGCTAGTTAGTAGTGCAGCAGTTCAAACGCCCACTCATACTTGGAGCAGAGTTTATGATGTCGTCCGGGTCATATTGAAGGAGAAAAACAATTCCTGGTTTAAAAGCAGTAAAAAGAAAATGGTTTGATTAGTTCTATACTTAGAAGTAAGCATAATTCATATAGGTATAGTTGTTGAGGTTCAAGCCGCTCGTGCTCTTCGGTATCTTGTTAGAGAAGCGGCCGCCGAGGGAAATTAGGTTCACCTTAATTTCAATACCAATAAAAGTTATGGTTTTTGTTTTCATATTTTAGAAAACAAAAGTCTTATTGTCGTGTCCCAAAGCAATCCAGCGAAAACACTCGCGTAATTCAATTGTAAAACAAACTTCATTTCTTTAATTACGTTAAAATATATGACGATATAAATTAAACTAGTATCACCCGTGATCGATACTTCTCATTATACGCTCTAATTACAACTAACTGAAATGATACCGAACCTCTATCTTTAATAAAACCAAATTCTAACTACGCAACCCGATCTATCGAAATAACCGTGCTCACCTCCATTCAACAAGGCGGAAGCGACTTTGACCCAGTGACCAGCGCAATACCTTGCAATCATAATTACAAAGTATTACGTTAATCACTGCCGACAGCGGGAGCCCCCAATACTGCATGTAAACGAAAGTGAGCCCAGCTGAGTATTTCACTATGCGAAGTGAATTACTTAACAATGACTCAATATCCAGTTACAAACAGCAGTGGATACGACAGTTTACAAGTAAAAAATTCGCAATCGCCAGGCATTTTACTATGCGAAATAAGATGCTTAGTTATTGCAATTCGTTTAATTACTTGTACACTTGCTGCTAGCTCGAGACGTGATGTCACAATTCCACCCATTCAATATTGGGTCACGACATTCCTCCCCCTGAGAAGAACTGATTCCCAAGAGGAACCAGATCGGGGTGCTCAGTTAGGTTACAATATCTAACTTAACTAATTTATACAAAAACTAAAGTACAATATTCCCTAGCATCTAAACAATTTTTATAACTATGGTTCGGTTTACATTCTTTTATTTCACATATAATTTCTCTTTTCATTTTATTTTCACCTTCAATCTCTTTTTTATTTTCTTCTCATACTTAATTATTTATTATTATTTTTTTAAATTTCTTCCTTATGTAATCACAATACTAATAGTTTATACCTTAAACAGAAGACAAGTGTAATTATAATGCCAACAATTAATTTCCTATGGCTAGTTCTACGTTATTATCAATTCCATTATCCATATAAAAATATCAAACTTGTTTTTTTTCTACATAATTTTACCTAATCATACTGCATACATAACTGCATAAACAGAAGCATTATAATCTAACTATACTTACTACTATATCATGGTACATATATACATGAAGTTTACATTACAATTTTATCAAAATGAATTAATTTTGAAAATATTCTAATTAGCCATAATACCCTCTTCTCCTTATCTATCTGTTGCCCGTGCCAATTAAATCAAGTGGATTAAAATACATTATAGCTACTCTAACCGGACGAGATGTTTTCCCACGACGGTCGGCAAGCTTCCAGTTGGCAAGTTTGCTGCTATTGGCATGACTAACTCTATACTGTCAGTCCCTTCTTTGTTCGGCTCTGTTGAGGTTGGTCTGGGATGTTTAATGGACGTCTGGATAGTAGGTAGTATCGATACTCTGCCAGTACTTCCTCGTCCTTGCTGGCGTTTCCAGCCTCTTACATGGAACATCATTACTGCTACTACAGTCAAGCTGACGATGCTTATCAGCCCGGTCAAAGACCTGGCTGCTAAATAGATGTGGTGCGAATGATTCTGCTGCCTGTGAACTTCTTCAGTCTTGATGGCGCTCTGAACCTTGGCTATCTTCTCAGCATGATCTTTCCAGGCTTGATTGAAACTACCTCCCACTAGAAATTTTAGTTCTCCTGTTTGTCCCTTTGGATGTTCGGGATTCCTTGGACCTGTTGGTGTCACTATGGTTTCCCATTTAGGTAATTCTGAAGCTGCGGGCTGAAAGAGAATTACATTTCGGTGAGCGTCGTCTTCGGAGGTTATAAGTAGATCTCCAATCTACAGATGGCAGCGTTCCTTTATGTCCAATACTCCTATCGATGAGAGCTCTCCTATTTTGGTCGGTGAATTGCGGCAGTTGACCTCCAGCTTTGTTTTTTCGGCCATCACAAACAACCAGTGATTTCTGGTCATCATTCGCGTTAGAGGGCTCCATTTCGGGATAACTTTCTCCTTACAAGCCCTAGTCTTGACATTGAAACTGCGAAACAGGTTTAACACGAAATTATCGCCAATGGCCGTAATTATTGGGCAAAACTGTGGGCCCAGTAAATGGGTATGGTACTGGTGGTCATCTAGTAAGACATATTGCCTCTCGTGGTTGTTGGCTGAAATAAATTCCGCGTCTAGGTCATACATATGGTAGCCGGCTTCATCTACTGCTGCGGGGATGGTGTAGATTTTGTGGGTGTCGAACGAAGTTTTCTGGGGTTGGGGAATGTCTACTCTGACCAGGATGTGTTGGTTAGTCAAGATGGCCTTCACTTTAGCAGTCAGAACTAATACCTGGAAATCCTGAAACTCTTCGTTTAAGTCCAGTTCTTTCGTGGCATTCCTCATAACCTCAGTCAATTCCCGAGCGTGGACTATTAGGGGGTGTAACTTCCCGACGCTCAGCGAAACCATAATGTTCGAAATGGTCTTCAACGTGTCGCTTATCTCGCGTAGCTGGAGGGTCAGTAGTGTCAAAACCTCATTTAATTCAACTCTGCGCTGCAATACTGCTAGGTGTCCATCTGTGATTCTT
This sequence comes from Dioctria linearis, assembly GCA_963930735.1. NCBI lineage: Eukaryota > Metazoa > Arthropoda > Insecta > Diptera > Asilidae > Dioctria > Dioctria linearis. The sequence continues at coordinate 125,009,356 of OZ005740.1, read as the reverse complement.
TGCGCAGTGATAAGCACAGAGATCCGGGCCCGAATTTGCTCTCGCTCCGACTCTGCCCTTACACGTGATGAGTTAAACAGGTCGAACGTTGACTTCACAAGGGTAATCTGGTCTTCTAGAAGGCTGAAGGTACGATTCTCTTTCTCATTGAGATCATCGAGTGCAGAGTAGATTTTTTTGGAATCCTCATGATCCATCGATCCAAAAAGTGTTTTGGATACAGCACCTACTCCTTCGAAAAAGGATCCTTTTCTACTTGAGGAAGCTCCGGCATGGGTGTAATGTAATAATTCCCCCTCCTGCTGCTTAATTTGACTGACCCAACCGTCAATTTCCCTTACTGCTACCGTACATCTTGCTTTTACTCCAGTATGTATAATTTCGGTACAAAGACCTGCCACCAGGCTGCTGCAATTGACGACGAGCTTCAAATCTTCTGATACATCTGGCATCTGCAACGTAGACAGGATAGTTCAATGCCGGGTGTAGAAATGTGTCTTTCCCAGGTATTCGAAAAGAACTCTAGACTCTGCTATCATCTTCATACTATAGCCGCACTCTTCTATGCCTATCACCGATCCTACTACCAGGACTACCAACACTGTCGCGATCGCCTTATTTCTGTTGCACTTCAGTATACTTAACTAACCTATTTTATACGGGCAACCTTTCTTTACTTATAGCAGATTTAAAAAAAACTTGCGTCTCTGTTATTTATTTATATTTTTGTCCTTCTTTTTAACCTGTACTCTTTATTATCTTCCTTCTATTTTTCTTTTAATTCTTCCTTTTTTTAACTATTTATCTTACCCTTTCCACAGACATGACAAGCTTATCTTTCCTTCCTTCTTTCTTTCTTTCCAGTAAGCCTCTTCCTCGGTTCGTGGTTTCTGCGTCCCTGGTTTTAATAATTTTTTTCTGAAATGCAAAAACGATTAGTACCTCGACTTGGCAGGAAAATGTAAGGTCTGAACAGTTTGCAAAGAATTTTACGCGTGAAGTTGGTCATTGGGAAATTCGAAAAGTTCAGTATCTATGTAACTACACGTCCGAACTGTGAATCAATCATTGTTCAAACTTCTTCAGCCTATTAACATGAATTCGGTTCAACTTCCGCCCTTGGAGTGTTGTTAGGTTTTCAGGGTTGTGTATGTATATGAATTCGTAGGGTCCCTTAAATATAGCTGACAATTTCCCCACCCTATCTAAGTCCCTAACCAGAACCTTATCTCCCACATGAATAAGTTGACCTCTAGACGACTTATCGTAGTACTTTTTCGCCTTTTTGCCGTAAATTATTCCATGCTAATTCAAAAGACTTCTGCAACTTGAATCGCAGCACAGAATGATATCTATCGGCGTTATAAAGTGGTTCTGCTTTACGAATCAAATTGCTTGGGATTTCTGACACAAACCCAAACAGATTCTCCATGGGCGTAAGCTTAGTGCCGGTATGTACGGTGTTGTTGTACGCGTGTGCCGAAGTTCTTTGAAATTCATCCCAGTTCCTGGGCTTTGCATCCACAAAACTCCTTAGATAGTTAGCCAAGGTTGAATGCTGTCGCTCTACTGCATTTGACTGCGGGTGGTAGGCGGTAGTCTGCAATATCCTGATCTTTAACAATTTGCATAAGGATTTCATGACTTCACCCGTAAAATTACTCCCTTGATCAGTCACTAATTGCTTGGGAGTCGTATATCGGCTCAGTATTTCGTCAAATACCGTGCTGGCTTCCTGATCGGGTACCGCCACGAAATCCACAAATCGCGTCAGGTCATCCATCTTAGACAGTATATATTTGTTGCCATTATGGCTTGTAGGTAATGGCCCCACGAGGTCACGTATACATTATCGAACGGCTTTTCCGACACTTCTGTTATAACCAATGGCATTTTAATAGCTCTAGAATGCTTATTTCTTTGACATTGCCTACATTTGCGATTATATTACAATATATCATTCTTCATTCCTTTCCAGCGATAGAAGCGTTTCACTCTGTTTCATGTTTTGTTTCCGCCGAAATGTCCTCCAAATCGGGAATCATGATAAGCCTTTAATATTACCTGAATATCCTCCGGGTCGGTCACATGTTGGGGTGTTAAACTGTCGAGCGCTCTTCCTACCATTCTCTTGGCCTCCTCAATATCTTCCCATTCACTCTCGGGATCTCGTTTTTTTTTTCTCTTCAGCCTCTGCCTCCTGGTTCTTGGCTTGTGCTCGTGTAACCGCAAGACAGCGAGATTCTTTCTCTTTACTGGTGCCTTCTACTGGCTGGGGTATCCTGCTCAGGGGCATTACCGTTCTCCTTTCCCTTCCGGTAGATAATCTCGAAATCGTACTCAGACAATTTCTGATGGAATCGTACCATGCGTGACGTGGCATCCCTTACCATAAAAATCCCTCGGAGCGGCTGATGATCTGTTTTAATATTAAAATGCCTTACCAGAAGGTAACATTTATAATTTCATACCACCCAAACAATAGCAAGCATTTACCGTTCCGTGGTGGAGTAATTTCTCTCAGCAGGATTAAGCGTGCGGGTGGCATAACTAATAGGCCTCCCATCCTGTTCTAATACGGCACCTAATGATTCTCCGCTAGCATCTGTGATAAGCGTAAATTCCTTATTGAAGTCTGGATAACCTAGCACGGGAGAGGAAGTGAGCGACTCTTTAATGGTTTTAAAAGAGTCCTCACATGCTGGCCCCCAATTGAATTTCACCTTTTTTCTCAAAAGGTTGTTAATTGGAGCCAATATTCTAGAAAAATTGGGAATGAATTTACGGTAGTAATTCGCAAGGCCCAGAAACGATTGCACCTGCCGAACCGTTTTAGGTCGAGGATAGTTCTGAACTGCCTCCACTAACCGTTGGTCCGGAGTTACTCCGTTCTCTGAACATACATGCCCTAAATATACTACCTTCTTCTGTAAAAACTGGCACCTCGCGGGTTGTAGTTTTAAATTATTTTCTCTAAACCGCTGAAATACCTCCCTTAGTTTTATATTATACTCGCCCAGATTCTTCGCGAATATTACCACATCATCTAGGTATACGAAGCATTTGATACCTTGAAGCCCTGTTAATATTTCATTTAGAAGAGACTGAAAAAATGGAGGTGCGGTTTTCAATCCACAGGGTACTCGTTTATATTGGAAATGGCTGAAGTTCGTACTCAAAGCCGTCTTTTCCCTGTCCGCTGGGTCGATTAACACCTGGTGATAACCATTAGCTAAATCCAAGGTAGAGAAATATCTAGAGTGACCTAATTGATCTAAGATGTCCTCAATCCGTGGCAGAGGATACGAAAAGGGGACGCAGACTTTATTTAACTCCCGAAAATCTACGCATAACCTTTTACTTCCGATTTCCTGCTTCATCTTTTCCTTTCTTTGGTATTAATAGTACCGGATAATTAAAAGGGCAGTCACTATGCTCAATAATGTCATCTTCTAGGAGGTTTTCTAGTTGCTTCAGACATTCTTCTCTGTGAGCCTCCGGCAGACGATATTGTCTCCTGTGTATGGGCCGCGTATTCGACAGTAATGGAAGCTTAAAAGTTCTAGTTGGAGTATATGTTAACTTGTCACCTGGCAAGTAAAAAATGTCATTATACTCACTGCAAATTTCAGACACCACTTCTCTCTCTTCGCAATTTAGATCTTCCGACAGTACTAGTGTTTGTTACAGTAATTCGAGTCTTTCCTGAGAACGATTTACCGCCTTTATCTTATCTCTCAATGGCTGCACTGAATACCTATCCAACCCTCAAGCTTGGGTTGAAAGTTCGTTATCTCAACCGGGTCAGTTCTACCGTTGACAATACCCACAAACGCCTGTCCATTCTCCGGCCTGATTATGGCGTTACCAAGTACACACCTGGGATAATCTCTTCCGCCACGCACACAAGCTCATCTTCGCTCTAAACACAGATTCTTACCAATTGTTCCGTTCTTGTTTCCAACTGTACTATGGACTCCCTGCCATTTCTCAAGTTAAGGAGAGGTTTGTTTGGTCATATTGCCCTATTTAGGAATTGAAGCATTTGCGCATATTCGCGTCTCCGCAAAGGCTGCAGGTTCGGAAATAACTGGTTCGATTTCAGCGCGAGGATAATCTGACCCATTCCCTTCCACAACTACTTCCCGAATTTGCTTTTGCCCCCACATTCCTTCTGGCAACCTTACCAAAATCTCCTTTGTATAGAGAGGATTTTCCTGCTTCGCCTCTGTGCAAAGAGCCGACGCCAACATATTTCCTCCTTCCGGGCTTTATACTCGATACCCTGTTGAGTATTTGCCTCTTTTTCGACTCTAAAATACTTGGTTATACTCTCAGAGGCAGCTCGGGCTTTATATATCACCTCTCTCAGGTTTTCAATTCGATTACTCATTCGCTCTCTTAGAACTTCCGCTGAAACTGTCCGAACTGCTTCCCTACTGGTGAGCCGTTTCCCTTCTACATTATAACCCTGCAAGGTTATATGTTCAACTTTTTCGGTTCCTGTTACGTTCCCGAAAATGGGCTGTGCTTCCTTGTACACTTGTCTGTGCTGTATTGACAATTTTCTATTAATACAATCAATAACAGATGTATCCTTGAGGAATTCCATTCCCAATATTCCGTCAACCGGTATTGAATCTGTGTTGTGTATTACCTGGAACTCACATTCGTGCTTACCCCTACCTACGTGAAGATGCGCCTTGCAAGTTCTAATTGAACGTTGCTGAGCTCCAAACAGCCCTCCAATCGTGATACATTTATGTTTTGTATCAGTTTATCCATACTTATTTTATTTACGTTAACTAAATTGCAGGTGGATCCCGTATCCACATGTAGCTTAATGAAGCTCAATAGGATAAAAAGAGAAATGAAATATTCACATGTTCACATCTGTATGTAAAATCGAAAAATGTAAGAAAATGTAGATAGTATGTAATGATTTAATGTAAAGAATCTGAACCGAACAAGGATTAAAATATTTGCAATTTTTAAGACTGTTGCACTCTCCAGATCTAGTTCCCTGCGGAAACTAGTTTTTCCAAGGGGGGAGGGATGTTATGGCCCAATATACGGAAGATTCTTCCAGCAGCCAAAGGCATCACAGCGAAATAATCAGCAATTGCTAAACAATTTACCTCGCATGGTATTGTTCTGCAACTGCCGGTTGTTTTGCTGATTAGCCCAACAGCTGGCTGCGATGAGCGCTTAGTGGAGCAATCGACGATTACGATAATAATCTACCTCGCATGATAATTATTATGTAAGGCGATTGTTTACTACTAAGCGACTCAGGTGCTGCAACCGGTAGAACAAAAGATGTTGTTGTCGTATGTTTACATCCGCGTTGCAAGTAAAAGTTTACTTCCGAATATCGGATATAAAAAGACTAGTGACTGGTCTGGCGAGTGCCGTTTTCAAGTTATCAGTCGCGAGTTAACTTTGTCATCGCAGTATCATGTTTCGGTTCGGGTTAGTTGTAAAGTATTAAGATAGGTCAGTGTGTTTGCACGTAATAAAGAATTATGTTTTAAAGTAATTTGAACGTTGTTCTTATTTGAAGAAAGTTTACCGTGATTAATTATTCTTCTTATTTATTTGATGGTTTCGTTAGTTTTATTGATTATTGCTAGATGGCACGAGATTATATTTGTTTTTATTATTTAATTTTTCACACACTTCTTTTAATGGAAATTTTATTTGATGTATTCTTATCTTTTAACAATTTGTTTCTTATAACTCCCTTTTAGTTTTTCTTCCTTTAATTTTTACAATAATTTTATTATATTGCTTCTTTCGCTTTTCAAAAAAAAAATCACTTTATCTTCACCGAATACTTTCACTATTTTTTTCGGGTTCTATACACCGCGGATTTCAAAAACGAACTCCTCAAGGTTTGGGCAAATTGCACCCAGGTACTGATGATACCTTTAAAGCTCTTTTTTCATTTTTAGTGTTTTCTCACGACACGTTGAAAAAACGTACGTGAGAAAATGCGAAAGTTTTTTGATGCGAGCGATATGCATCAATGCAAAACTGTAAACCGATATGGACTTGTGCGCCCGTCTTGAAATATTAATTTTACATACGGAAAAAAGTAAGATGACACCGTATGTAGGTAAGTGTGTATACCGTGTGAGTGGAATGTGTGTCTGATAACAAAATGCAATTTATGCTAAATTGCATTTTGTTATAATATGGGAATGCATTTCTAAATGCATTAAATGCATAATTTTGAATGAGATTTTAAATGAAATTAATTTTGATTTTCAGGGTCATTTCTGCGATACATCAATATATTGCATAGGGCAATATATTGATGTATTCGAGAAGTTTTTCTAGATTCGTGTTTGTTGAAATATTTAAGGGATTTGCTTCTATAAACGTTTCCATGGGAGATGACGTCATATTCCATATTATATTGGAAATGTTTTCGTTGGGAATTCAATTTGGACAATTTTACGTTATGTCCGTGCATGATGAATTCCTTGCTGCGAACATAACAACCGGGAGTGATGTGCAGTGTTCCTATTCCATGCAGGGTTTGTGAATTAATGGAATCTTCACAAATAATGTCTATGTGGAGGGATCCTTTCAGGGAGAAAAGCCAGGCGTTCTGCTGTGTTAATTGCGTCCAATAGTAATCCTGAGCAAGATCAGAATTTTACACTTTTGTGTCATAGGTTCCTTCTTTAGTAGATTCACTTCACATTGGCTTGTTCTTGTATTTGTGTTTAGGATGTGGAATGAAATTTTGCAGTAGAAATGCATATGGTCCAACGTTGCGCAATTATGAATATCCTGAAGCGTTAATTCAACAAAATGTTCGCGATTGTAATCTATTAATATGTATTCCTTCGCTGATTCGATATATACGAGCGATTCGTTAAGGAGTGTCGGTAACGGCATTGCCTTGAATATTTGGTATGGTTTCTTGAGCGGAAATGGAATTCGGACCTCAATAATTATCTTATTGTTGATAATATTTGCAGATATTTTGCTTAATTTGTAAATTTGTGTAATTACATTTTCTCTGGAATTTATGGGAAGCATCATTGAATTTGGCAATTCTTGCCTGATGTTCAATAAAAGTTCTTCAATTTGTCTAGGGGAAATGAGTGTAGTGTGAAATTTTCCATGCCTTGAATCTGTTAATCTATTAATTCCGACTGGGTATTTTGGTATCTGAATGCCATTAATGAGACTAGTGAAATGAGTGATTCCAGTTCAATGGATATATTATTGTCCAATGTTCTGTTTTCCATTAATGATGTAGCCTATACAGTAATTCCTTCTCAATTGCGGCTTTTGTCTTATTAAATATGTGAGCTGTTTCTTCCACTATTACAATTTGGCTTTTCATAAGTGATAGGAGGGAGTTTTGGTTAAGGGTGAGATTACGAATCTGTTCATCATACAATTTGGCATCATTCTCGTCCAATGTGCCGAAAAGTGCTTTGGAAATTGAGTCTACTACTACTACTCTTTGTTTTCTATTTTGGGGCACAAGGAACAGATTCTTATATTCTATGTTTGCTGATATAAGATTAATTTGTAACAACGTACCGTTACAAGTGTGGCTCAATCTTCCACACGTTTGTGTAGAGTAAATGCCTGCACTACCGTTTAGCTGCTTTATTTCTACTCCTGAGCCATAGGCTAAAGTGATGAAGGGTAAGAAGACTGCCATTTGTATCATTTTGAAAACCTGGAAGACGATAATGCTTTATTCACTTAGAATGAAATCTTTTAGAAGAGGATGAAGCTTTCTGTATTAGTCCGAAAAAAGTTTTAAGTCATTATTATGGACTCTTTTGTTTTTAATATTAATTTTTATGGTGGAATTTCCAGGGGAATTTATCTTCATGGTCTCATATGGACCTGACCGTGTAGGGGTGAGAACTTGTTATCTCGTACTCTGCTTTTTAGTAAGACTTTGTCACCAGTATTAAATGATATTTGGACGGAGTTTTTGTCGTATTGAAGTTTGGATTTTTCTTTGTTTGCCATGGCTATGTCCTTAGCTATTTTGAAGCTATGCTGTAGACGCGCTTTTAACTCGTTTGCATAATTGTCATAATTATAGTAAACGGCTGCAGGTGATTTCAGATTGTTTGGAATTTCGGCTGGGAATCCGTAAAGGAGTTCGCGTGGAGTATCACTAGTACTCGAATGAGGAGTAGTATTATATACAAACATGGCATAAGGAATCCATGTATCCCAGTCTTGTGGATCTTTTGCTACATAAGATCGGAGATATTCTGCTAAGGTTCTGTGACTTCTTTCCAATGCACCATTCGTGTGAGGTTGATCTGGAGTAGTTTTGAGCCTTTTAATTCTTAGTAATTTAGTTCTGTGACTTCTTTCCAATGAACCATACGTGTGAGGTTGATTTGGAGTAATTTTGAGCCTTTTAATTCTCAGCAATTTAGATACCTCGTCGAACATGCCACTTATGAGGTTAGAACCCTGATCTGTGAGGATACTTTCTGGAATACCATGTCGACAAACTATTGTTGTCGTGAAGGCTTCCGCTAATGTCTTAGACTCGGTGTCGACTATGGGAATAGCCTAAGAAAATTTTGAGTCTTGGAATGTAAGGAGATATTTGTTTCCAGAATGAGAAATTGGCAGAGATCCTACAACATCTAGGTACACTCCTTCGAAAGGTTTGGAGCTAAGGCTCGAGATTTTCATTGGAATTTTAGGGTTTCTGGATAATTTGTTCACCTGACAAAGTTTACATTTCCTAACATATTTGATAATATCGTCTAACATGCCAGGGCAGTAGAATTGCTTTTTAATTCTTTTATTAGCACGGGAAACTGAATGCAAATCCTTCAAAACTTGTTCGATGTCATCTTTATCGGATAAATATTTTATCGAATCTTGATGGAGTTTAATGTTTATTTGTTGATTAGCGAAGATCTGGGTAAAAGCGTTTTTAATAATTATTAGATTCTGTAGATCTAAAATTGGGAACGAGATATTTAATTGATTTAACTGATTTGCTTTTGTGTATGAGCAGATTTCAGTTAAAATCTTTTCGAGATCTGATCTATCTCTTTGGGATCGACAGGGTAGATTCATTTTTGATAGGATTATGTTGGAGTCTTTTTTCTTGAAGAAGTTCAGTTCATTTGCTAAAAGTAGAGATTTGTCTGAAAATTTTAGTTTCGAATCCAACACTCTTTCAAGTGCTGTATCTTACCTTGGCAAGATGAAGAACTTAAGATTCGAATTTTTAGTCAGTAAAAGAGGAAAATTAGTCTCAGTTATTATGACTGAGGAATTGCTTGATGACAATGGAGCTGGGTTTGGAGTAATAATACGCGTGTCGGGAATGCTCACATTTTCCTGAGCTCAAGCTTGATTCCTTGTTACAACATTTACGCAGATGATAGCTTCTTCGAAACGTTCGCTACTATCTGGAATAGCTCTACTGAGAGCGTCTGCATTTCTATTGAGCTTGCCAGATTTGTGAACTATTTTGTAGTCATATTCCTCAAGACGTATTCTCCATCTCATCAGTATTGAGGGGTGATCTATCAGATTCATGAGCCATACTAATGGTTTATGGTCAGTTATAATTGTGCACTGTCTGCCATAAACGTATGGTCTGAATTGCTCAACTGCGAAAACGATAGCTAAGAGCTCCTTTTCAATTGTTGAGTAACGAGTTTCAGCACCATTGAGAACTCGGCTCTCATGGGGGATTGGATGATCTCCGTGATCATCAACTTGTGAAAGGACAGCCCCGCTGACGTAGTCACTGGCATCGGAGGTGACAATAAATTCTTTGCCGAAATCAGGATAAGATAAAATTGGTTCTGAAATTAATTTATTTCATAATTCGCAAAATGCCTCGTCGCAGATTGCGTCGAACTTGAAGGGCGTATCTTTTTTCAAAAGATTTGTGAGTGGTTTGGCTATCTTCGAAAAATTGGGAATGAAGCGGCGATAGTAGTCGACGAAACCAAGGAAGGCTTTGATATCTTTTTCCTTCTTGGGTCTGAGATATGACTGAACTGATTTTATTTTTGCAGGGTCTGGTTTGACTCCATTTTCTGTAATTATGTGCCCTAAGTACATAATTTCTTCAAATTAAAACGGCGGAGACGTCTGAATACTGCTGTGAGTCTGGAATTGTGGTCTTTAAGATTGTATCCATGGACTACAATATCGTCCATGTATACCAAGCAATAGATGCTTTGAAGGCCAGATAAGACATTATTCATGGCTCGTTGAAAAGTAGCAGGGGCTCCTTTTAAACCAAATAGCATACGATTGTATTCCTAGTGGCCATAGGGTGTGCTAAAGGCAGTTTTCTCCCTGTCCTTCGAGTCCATTTTTATCTGGTGAAATCCACTGGCTAAGTCGAGTGTTGTAAGCCATGTGTCTAGAGGATACCTTGACTTACACTTTAATTCTGAAATTTTTTTTTTAAAATATTTTATTTACGGATAAGACGAAGTTTAGGTTTAAAAATTTCTTTTTTTTTATTCGTATCCTTCAATCTCAGCACAAGAATAATTAATTTACTTCACATCCCTACGGCCATCCTAAGTTACATTTCTAATATAAATGGAAAATGGAGTAAGAACTAAATATTCTACGTTAGTAATTATTAATTGCCCTAAACGTGTTTCTTTATTAGATTTTAATTAGTTTAATAACTTGCTTTGGTGACTTAGCTTTTTTTTGTTCCGTGGATGAAATCTCCTGGGTAATCCTCTGACTGCTCACGAGTGTCTTAATCCCGGAATATTCTGGAAATCCTCAGTTTCGGAACATGGAATCCTCGCTGATTAGGCTCCGGATACTTTTACGTCTTCTTTTATTTTGTTATTTTTGTAGTTCTCTCAATTTTACTTTTGGTTGAATTTTAATTATCTGCCCGTGTGACTTTATTTGAAGCTCCTCTAAAAAGAAAAAACTGTCCAACTCGCCAAAAAAAAGACTCCCTCCGTCTCTCCGGGCCAATCGCAACCCAAAATCCCCCGTCTTCTTCTTGACCCTAGCTGTCATGACCACAAAAATCTCCAATAAATTTCCCTGTATTTTATACATATGTTTCCCATTTCGGACTTGGCTTTGTTTATACTGGAATATCTCGGCGAGGAGGGCGACATCGTACTTAAAGCGTTTTAACCGATGGCAAATAGGTTTAGCAATTGAATTTGTTTGGTTTTATTAAATGTGTACGTTTCTATTCGGCTATTGTACCGTAGCTATTTTCTTTTATTGCTTTATTTATTTATTTTTACCTTTTAGCGTTAGTTTCATTCCTAATATCAGCTATTGTCTACCTAAGGGATTTTGGATTTAGGGTTTATAATTTTCGACCAACTCGAACACAACTCGAGCATTTTTTCTAGTGAAAAAAAAATGGTTATGTCGGAGGAGCGTACATTACAGTGTGGTAAAATATTTCGACTTCCCCAACTGGTCTAATATATCAGTGATATTAGGCAGTGGGTACGCATCGCCAATAGTAATGTCGTTAATACGACGAAAGTCTACCACTACTCGCCACTTTTTATTTCAATTTTCATCTGGTTTTTTAGGAACCAGGAGAAGTAGAGAATTCCAGGGTCTATGGGCAGGTCTGATGATGTCTGACTCAAGCATTTCTTACATTTGTTTATTTATTTCAGTTCGGCTTGATTCAGGAAGTCTATAAGGCCTGGTATAGATGTGCGGTTTGTCTTAGAGTGTCGCGATTTTGTGGGTAATCACATCTGTATATGAAAGGAAATCCCCTTCTATGAAGAAGAGATCGTTGAATTCCGTACAGATGTTTCGAATACCCTCAGATTCCTCTGAATTACAGTGATCCAATTTGATAAGGTTTTGCAGTTTATTTATTCTGCCCTTAATTGGATCTCTGTCAGAGTGAAAGTCGTCCAAGGCTTGGTAAACTGGGTTCACCTCGTAAGGTGCCAGATTGGCGTCCTCCTCATTTGTGCTGTGGATTAGGACTTTTGCCATACCGTTGACTGATTCGACTATCGAATTTCCAAGAAACAAACCTGGCCTTATTTCCTTCTTGAAACAGACCGATTGATAGAAGGAGTTGCAATTTCAATGATGAATTCTGATCTAGCCGGAATTTTAATTTTATTTAATTTATCCGATTCTTTCGGATTTTTAAAAGGAAGGAGATATGATTCCAACTTTTGTGGAATTTGGAAGGAGTTATTCGATAATTCCGACTCGATAGAATTAGAAGGAGTTAAAAATTCATTGAAATTCTTTGATATTTTTTTATATTTACTCATAGGCTTAACCTTTTGTGAATCTATTGTTGAAGGAGATTGCATTTTATTTAGTTTAGCCTTTCATGCGGCTATTGATGGAGATATATTTTCATTATTTTTGTTTTTCACCTCTGATGAAGTATTGAATAGAGATCGATTGTTATGGCTTTGTAAAGCAATTGATGGATAAGAATTTTTATAATTTTTACTACTGGAGAATGCTATCTCCGTATACAGTAAACTTTTAGTATGAGACATCTTTTCTGGGTCCTCGCTTTTCAAATAAACATATGCGTAATTTGAATAGTAATCCTCATATGGATAAAATTCATTGGAATCATTAATTTCTAGAGAAATGCATTTATTTTTGTAATCGATACTAGCATTGTATCGAGATAAAAAGTCATACCAAGTATGAGAGGATGGAGTTATTTCCCACAATTTGAAATGGGTGTTCTAGGATGGAGTTATTATTATTCGAAGATTCTAAATTCAACTTAGCAAAGATGAGCCCTTCCGTAGAAGTGGACTCCGTGAATAATGTGTTTATATTGCCTCTGTAGCAGATGCTATCTGGCTATAATGGATGGAGTTTAATTAAGCTGATCTCTGCTCCAGTATCAATCAAAAAGGTAAGTTTTGGAGCAGAGCATATATCAACAGGCAAAGAAAGCGTTAGTGATTTTTTATTAATTTGGACGGGGATACGAATTAATTTTTTGCTGTTTAGTTTTTCGTCGATATTGTCTCGGGATTGCGATGAACTTGCGTCGTTGTTTCTATCTGCGAGGGGTTGCCGAAAACGACCCCCCGCTGCATCCAGTTTCCCTGCCTGGATACCGATGAAGTTCGATTATTCTTCCTATTTGGAGAAGGTGATCTTGTAGAGATATTGGCATTGTTATATCTCGGCGGTGAAGTTCGACTTTCTCGGATTACTGGCTGCTGCCAGTTCCTGTTTTGTGGCTGTCTATCAGCCGTGCTTGTTTGCGGAGCTGTGTTTACTTTTTGGAAATGAGTCCGATTTCCTTGATTGTCGTTAAATCGGGAATAATTTGCAGCTTTTGTCCTGTATTCTTCATTCATTCCCATCCGATGGCAATATCGACCAGATGGTACCTGTGACGGAGATGTGGCATTCTTAAAATATGGAGGACGTTGCATTTGCGAGTTTAGCTTTGGAGCTGCGTTGAAATTTTGCGTGGAGCATTGTATGACTGGACAGCTTGATGCAGCATGCCCCAGTCTATTACATTTGAAGCATTGTAAATTATAACTCGTATTTTGTCTGAAAGGGACTAGATTTGTCTTGTAATTCGTTTGGAAGATAGATTGCTTGAGCTCCAAACGTGATGCATGATCTAAAATATGTGATTTTAATGCAGAAATATATCATAGGCCTCTGCGGATAATTTACTCCTTGTTAAACTAAGGAGGGAGTGCTTTTCGCTTGCCGTTGTTGCTATTGCATCTGAATCATCACATCTTGAAATGAATTTGTGGAGACCTTTCGGATTTCCATTGAAATTGGGAATTAATGTTCTCGCGTCAGATAGGAAAAAATTTGATTGGTCTCTGAAAGAGACATTGTGGTGATGCTCTGTGGAATTATTTGTAGTATTGTTTGATACATGTTTGAATCGAGAGTCCAGCTGTTCTTGTAGCGAATTATAGTATTTGAATATGATGTTTCCATATTTATATAGACATCTTTCGTGAAGTAATCACTGCCTTTGTCCTTAGGGCCAGCATTTGAAATTATTTCAGTATGAGTTGTTTTGAAATCATCCCAATACCCATGCAGCGAATGTAGTTTTTGAGTTAAATATGCCTGGCTTGCAGTTGGTAGCGAATTAAGATTGTTAGACTGGATAATATGTGATATTGTTTTTTGTCTATCCTACTGCAGCCGAAATCGTATTATATTTTCTTCGTATTGGTCTGCGTTGTCCTGATTATCTCTCGATGCTGCTTTTTGTGAATTTTTGGGAGGTGCGATGTAAAATGGGTTGTTTGTGTTATCCTCATGAGTTGAAATGGACTTCAACCTATCAGACTGTGTAACCTTGATTAGGTTGTACCAGTCTTCTGTTTTATCAGAGCAGGACTGTTTGAAATATTCGTGAGTCTCGTCGAAATCAACATGTTCTTGAATGAAGGATTCTGTTTTTTCAAAGGCCGCCCAGTGCTCTTCTAATTTTTGGATCTTACTTGAAGCAAATTCTGGAGTTCTATATTTTTTGTTAGTACTGTGGTATTCCTTTAATATTTTTCTGATTTCTCCGTATTTTTGTATTTGTGACAAGAAAAGCTCGTCAAAAGATATGTTTTCTTCAGTCATGTCTGTCAGTTAAATAGGATGTATAAATTGGGAAGAAGATGCAAAAACCTTGGCAGTTAAAACTTGAGAATATTCGCTAAGTAAAGATAAAGACACTTGGTTGTAATTTTAAAGGTATGACTGTATATATTGCAACGCTAAAGTGCTGATCGAGGAGAGAAAAAAAAATGTTCAAAGTCGCATATAGGGTGAGCTTTGTTTAAAAATGTATATGTACATATGTATATGTCTTGTCACAATCAAGAAACCAAATCAAACCAAATTAATAATTGAAAGTGAAGGTACAAATCTTTTAATGACTCTTAACAACGAATACGAATGCGATATAATCTTAAAAAAAATTCACGCTAACCTTTCCTAAATATTATAAGTATTATGAATAAATTGATAAGTTATGAAACCTATATTTTATACTGTGGCTACCAAGCAGAGTATCGAAAGGTTATTGAAATGAGTTGTTTGTATGTAAATACTTTCGTTGAAATAAAATTTGGGATTAAATATAAGGAGAGTGAAATAGGAATTGTAGCAATATGAAACGGAGCTGTTTGTGGGGTTTGTTAAACTTTAAATTTTATTGCAATATTCACTTTAAAACAAAAAGGAAAAGAATTGCAGCAAGAATCGCTACTTCCAACCAAAATCTTTACTCTGAACAATAGGCTTATGAAACTCTATTGCAGGGTATCGATTATTGATTTTGTTCAAAGTTCTCTGACCAGCAAGCTTACGAAGTCCTACCGCAGAGGTCGCTTCTAGGAGGAGCGTATTTCAATTTCAATATGTAAATTTTTTATTAAATTAAACGAAGATCGAAGGAGATGGAAAAAATTGTTCCTCTTTTTCTATACATATACTTATTCGTATATACATATATTCATATATAGCGAATAAATATGTCGATCACCAGAAAATATAAAAATATCCAGAAGTTACGCAAAACAAAAAAATATATATATTTTTTTATCAGCCTGTATCGTGGAAATTGGAATCCGGACGGATGGAAGAAAAGGAAGAATTCTGAGTATAAGCTGAGAATAAAATAATGAAAAATTATACAAAAAAAACGTGAGTTAAGCCAGGGAATATCGCACTATTTCTTTTTTTAAAAAAAAATGTTGTATATTTTTTTTTTCACTTAAATTAATCTTATGGGGTATATAACTATATTGACAATGAAAACATGCATATATATAAAAGAGAACAGATTTTCACGCTACCTTTGCTTTTATCCAATATATTACTGCGGGATGATGATGATGGTGCTGTGGTTATTAGTTGTATATTGTAGTATACGTATATATCCTGCGTCTGACGTCCTGGTTGTTGGATGATGTTAGCGCTGAAGGATGATGACGGTGATATCGTTGGTGATGATACGTCGCGCTTCCTGGGAGACGTTTTCTGGGTGTCCTCCTTCTTTCCAATCGTCTTGGTGAGGCAGGGATGAAGCCTCCTTAGTTCCCACGGTGAGCGCTATGGCGCTTAAACTTTTTTTTTTATTTCTCTAAGTACTAAGTACCGGGCTTTTTTTTTTGTAATTATTTTTTTCTCTTTTTTTTTATTAAACTGATTTGCAATTTTATTTATTCACTGGGCAAACTTGGAGAGTAACACTGCCATCAGTTAGTATGTGTGTCAGTTATTATTAAATAAAAATTTGTTTTGGTTAATTGAATTTAATATAGAAAAAAAATTTAGCACTGATTTTATTTCCGGATTCGGTCACCGCTGCCACCAGTTGTTGAGGTTCAAGCCGCTCGAGAAGCGGCCGCAGAAGGAAATTACGTTCACCTTAATTTCAATACCAATAAAAGTTTTGGTTTTTGTTTTTATATTTTAGAAAACAAAAGCTTTATATTTGTTTTTATACTTTAATTTTTCACACACTTCTTTTAATGGAAATTTTATTTGATGTATTCTTATCTTTTAACAATTTGTTTCTTATAACTCCCTTTTAGTTTTTCTTCCTTTAATTTTTACAATAATTTTATTATATTGCTTCTTTCGCTTTTCAAAAAAAAAACCACTTTATCTCCACCGAATACTTTCACTGTCTTTTTCGGGTTCTATACACCGTGGATTTCAAAAACGAACTCCCCGAGGTTTGGGCAAATTGCACCCAGGTACCCATGATCGCTTTAAAGCTCTTTTTTCATTTGTATTGTTTTCTCACGACGTTGAAAAAACGTACGTGAGAAAATGCGAAAGTTTTTTGATGCGAGCTATATGCATCAATGCAATAATGCGAATAATTTTGATAATTGTATGTATGTATGTACATACAATTAGATTGGATTAAGCAGGTAATGTACGTACGTACAGCAGCGTACATACGGAAAAAAGTAAGAAGACACTATATGTAGGTAAGTGTGCATACCGCGTGAGTGGAATGTGTGTCTGATAATAAAATGCAATTTATGCTAAATTGCATTTTGTTATAATATGGGAATGCATTTCTAAATGCATTTTAAATTTTGAATGAGATTTCAAATGAAACTAATTTTGATTTTCAAGGATATTTCTGCGATACATCAATATATTGCATAGGGCAATGTATTGATGTATTCACCTTATGGTTGTGATTTAGGGCATTGGTACCTGAGTCACAACATAGTTACACTAACAAATCCGTTAATTTCTCACATATAGATTTATTGGTAGTTTTAAGTCTTTGTTGTTTTGCTTAATCTAACACATAGTGTTAAGTCATCTTAGGTTATGTCTCCGTTTGGACTACTTTTTTTTATCCGATATTTTGGTTTGCTGTATGGATTGGGGTAGAGCTGTTGGCATTTCCGCCCGCGATCGCGAATAATATTTCGGGACGCCAGCTCATTCTAATTCAGGAAACAGAGTTTATTTCTAGGCGCGTCGACTCGCTTGTAGCAATCGGCAGTCCCGCGCGTTACCATTGCATTCGCGATACGATACGACGATTACTATTTGGCACCTCGATAGGAGTCTTTCTAAGTATTCGACACTTGCTAGTTCCTCTGAGATGGGTAAGCTTAGACTCATTTCCACTGGGAGCCGCAGTTTTTGGCCTGGCGTGAGCATTGCTGGAGTTTCTTGTGTGATGTCGTGAGCAGCTGACCTATATGTTAATAAGAGGAAGGGGATATGTTCGTCCCAGTCCCGCTTGTTTTCTGCAAAATATTTGGACAGATAATATAAGATGGTGCGATTGAACTTTTCCAACATGCCGTCTGACTGAGGATGCAGAGGTGTTGTTCGAGTTTTCTCTATTCCGAATCTCCTCAACACTTCGCGGAAAATAAGCGATTCGAAATTCTTTCCTTGATCTGAGTGGATTTGGAGTGGCAATCCGAATCTCGAAAATACATGCTCTATTAAAGCACCCACGACAGTTTCAGCTGTTTGGTCTGGTATAGCGATCGCTTCTGGCCACTTAGGGAAGTAGTCCATCTCTACTAGGAGATATCTGTTACGTCGGGACGTAGTAGGTAGTGGTCCCAATATGTCGATAGCTATCCTCTCGAATGGGGCTCCGACGTTATATATTTATAGCTGAGATCTAGTTTTCGGCACAGCGCCTTTACGTTGTTGGCAAACTTGACATCGTTGGTGCCAGTTGATGATATCCCCTGTGCAGCCAGCCCAGTAATATCGGGTTTTCACTTTGGCGATTGTTTTATCAACTCCAAGATGTCCTCCCACAGCACTGTTGTGTAGCTGATTCAAGACTTCCTTTTTGTAGTCTTGAATCAACATTTGATAATGCGTCCCATTCGCGTTTGAAAATTCTCGACATGCGATGTCATCTCGTAAGCACAGGGAGGGCCACATGGACCAGTATGCCTTTATTACTGGGTTTAGTGCAGTAATCTCTGCCCTGGGAGGCCGACTGCCTGCTTTCAGTCAGGCTCGCACTGTATGAAATTTTTCATCTTGGTCTTGGCTGGTACCGATATCATCCGGTAACACTGTCATGCGGGCAATGGCTAGTTGACGTTCCTCCAGTCGGGAACAGTATCGGCAATTTACACCAGTGCACGGACGGGGGGAAAGAGCATCAGCATTTCCATGCTTGTTTCCTGGTCGATGTTGAACTTGGAAATCGTAGCTTTGAAGTCGCTCTAGCCATCTCGCAATTTGACCTTCGGGCTCTTTAAAGTTCATCAACCAGCGTAGAGAAGCGTTTTGGGTTCGGAAGAGAAAGTGGCGGCCCAGTAGGTAGTGTTGAAAATGAGCAATTGCTTTCACTACAGCTAGCAGTTCTTTACTTGTTACGCAATAGTTTCGTTCAGGGCGGCTTAGAGTCTTACTATAGTACTCTATAACTTTTTCCTCTTCTCCCTGTACTAACACGGCTCCCCATGCATACTGGCTCGCATCCGTGTCTACAATAAACAACCCATCTTCGTTTAGCTCTGCTAGTATTGGGGCCGATGTCAGCTTAGTTTTTAAAGTGCTAAAGGTGGCCTTTCCCTCTTCGCTCCAGGCAAATTTTGTACTTTTCCTCTGTCCAAGCCAGTCAAGGGGTCTATCAATTACGGAAAAATCCTTAATAAATCGTCTGTAGTATGCACACAATCCTAGAAACGACTGAATTTCGGTCTTTTTCGACGGTGTCGGCCATTATTGTATAGCAGATATTTTTTTCTGGATCAGTTGCCAGAACTTTTTGGGAGATAACGTGTCCTAAGAACTTCACTTCCACATGGCATATGGTGCATTTTCTTGGAGAAAGCTTGAGGCCGGCAGATAGGACGGCGTTCAAATACGAGCTGAAGATGATGTCGTAGGTCCTCGAAAGATTTTCCATGCACAATCAGGTCATCTAGGTATACAACGCAAATGGTGTAGGGTAGTCCTTGTAATTCTAGCTCCATAAGGCTTTGAAAGGTGGCTGGGGGCATTTGTTAAGCCGAAAGGCATTACTCTAAACTCGAATAATCCGCTCCCAATAGTAAAAGCCGTTTTTTCTACATCTTTGGCGTGCATTTCGACCTGCCAGTATCCTGAATGAAGGTCTAAAGTGGAAAATTATTTAGATTCACCAAGTGCATCCACTGTAAGGTCGATTCGCGGAAGAGAGTATGAATCTTTCTTTGTCACTTCATTCAACCGCCTGTAGTCCATGCAAAACCGAAGAGTTCCATCCTTCTTTTTTTACTAACACGACAGGGCTACTCCATGCAATTTTTGATGGTCGCACGATACCTTGGTATAACATTTCTTTCATCATTTCATCAGATTCGTTTCTGCGAGTCATGGGCAGCATTCGTGGTGCCTGCTTTTATTGGTCGCGCATCACCTACATCGATCCTGTGACGTATTAGTGTTGTACGATCGATATCGTCTTTCGAATGAGAGAATACATCTACGTAGGTTAATAGAAGATTCCACAGTTGATGTTTCTGTGCAGCTGTAGGGGTGGAAGTGCTCCTTTGGAACATTTCTTGTAACTAGTTGGAGATAGGAGTAGATGCTTTGGCCTGGCTCAGTGCGATAATATTTGGCTTTATCTCCAATTCCACAATAGGTCTTGTACTAGGTAATACAAGTTCGTTGCGAGCTAAATTGCTTACCTGGACAAGCACAGTTCCATGTTGAGAAACTGTTAATGCAGGCCACACATGAAGCGCCTCCGGTGCATTCTGGATGGCTGTTACTAAGATCTCTTCATTAGCTTTGATATTTGCAGACAATCCAATGCGGGCATCTTCTTCCTGGTAGTATGCGTACTTCCCGTAGTGGCTTGACCTCCAAAGTACGAGATAGCTGCTGGTCAAATGGAATTATTTCCTCTGTTATCTTTAAGACCTCATTCTTCAGGTCGAGGGTGCATGAATGGTGTAGGAGGAAATCTATTCCGATGATGCAACTATCCCAAATTGTAGGAACGAAAACTGTATGGCTAGTAGTAAAGCCACCGATTGTTATTTCTACCTTCGTAATTCCCTCTACTAGGAAGGTATCGCCGCTCACTTCCTTGAATAAGAGCATTCGATGGTCTTAGCTTTTGTGGATGATTGGTTGCCAATAACACTTTGGGATGCAGAACTGTTTGACTTGCACTGGTGTCGATAAGCAGAGGGACATGCTATGCCATATATATATATATAGGTTACTGAGCTTTGCTGTAGTTCCAATAAAAATTTGAATAGGCATTGGGGCTTCGTCTTCCACTAACTCTAGCCCCTCGAAGTCAGTGGGCAGCATTTAACGAGGTAGCTTGACTCGTGGTACCGCTCAGTGGTAGGAAACGGGGTTCCTCATCTATGACAAGGGCTGCTGGAGGTGGGATGATTATCGAGTTCCCGTAAAGCTCTTTCTCAGTAGTGTTGGCTGCCTTATCGATGGCGTGTCCCATCCAAATTCCTAGTCTGCTATCCGTTCTATTTGAGGGCACGAAATTCGTGAGCGATGACTGTGAATTTTCCTTATTAACTGTATTCTGTTCGAAAGGTTTTTCAAAACCGATAACATTAATGGCTTGCCGGCTCTTACTCCCTGGTATAAGGTCAAAAATAGCCTTTTGGTCATTCAGCAGTGAAGCAATACGGTGGTCCGAACTTTTGGCGGCTATAGTAGAGGCGTGGGCAAAGACTTCCTCATTGCTCTTATTGCAAACTATAAACCCATAGCCTTTCCTAGCATTGTACCACTTTACCTTCCCTTCTACAGATTTTTCAATAATTTGTTATTCGGTGGAGGATAGAAGTTGCGAGGAGTATGTAGCTTTCTGTGTTAGTGAAATCGTTTGTTTCGATTCACGCTGTTTTTCTGTAGATTTTGTTGGGTTTCGAGGTAGTTTGGCTTTCCGTGGTCGTTCTTTGTAAGATTTGCTAAAAGGCTTGTGCATTGTTTCGGTGCGTAAAACTCTGGCATAAGTGGGAGAATTCGGACCATTGTTTCTTGAAATGTGTGTGGATTTGAAGCCCAGCTTGCGCTCCTCCAAACTGGGCGATCTTAGTTTCCCGACTGCTGATGATGATTTGCTCGAGTTCTCTTAGCTTGCCTATGTTGAATCACAGGTTAACTGAACCTCATTTGTCGTCGGCTAATCCTTGTTGCATCTCTACTCGCTTCTATACGAATAGCTATCGCGAGAGCTGTCTCTAACGTCACACGAACTCGACGTTGGTTCTCGGCGTCAGCGTTGCCATCCATGAATTGGCCGAGGGCGCTTCTGTTTCTAATAGGCTCATCAGCGTCATTGAAACTTAAATATACCAGCCGTTGCACATCTGTCGCGAATTTGTGCAGAGCCTGACTCAGTGCTCCTAATCATCCTTAGTACTTTCAGAAAGGGTATCATAATAGTTCGATGCAGTTCCTCGCAAGTTAGTGACGAGATACAGAGATTTATGTCCAGAGTCCCAGCCGTTTGCACGTGATATGGCTTCGAAGTGTCTTTTGTATATAGACCAGGGCTCTTTGCCATCGTAGTATTTTGGAGTCATAGCAAAGCGCGCTGGGGCGTTATATGGTGCTGGCTTAGGTCCAGGCTGGGGTTTTTGTTATTGGAAAAAATTCTTGTCTATAATAAAGTCGAGGCAGGTTTACAGTAATTATACATTGCGGTAGGGTGTTGGCCTGGCACAATTTTATTGCAAAGTTGCTGATAAAGGAAGGAAGAAGTAGCGGTTGGCAAGCTAAACGTGACCCTTCTTGTTCGCAAAATCTGCGGATATAGCATTCGGTCCTTGCTCTACGGCACTCATCATGTTATTGGAGTTTGATGAAGCTCCGATTCGTTCTTGGGCAAAATCAGTTTGGACGTTGCGGAGAGTGATCTGTAGCTGGCTGGTCCCACAAGAGTTGTACAATGAGATTGGAGATTTTGATCATTATCGCTGTGGTTGGTTGATATTCCGTCGGTCAACCTAATAAACTCAATTGAATTTGGCGAGGCAGTTGATTATTCTAAGACAGGGTGAAGCCTAAATGGTGGGAGTTTGACTATTAGCAAGCCCATCTATGCGTCGCTTAACCGCCTCTTCTTGGCTTAGTTCCAAATTCTGTACCCTGTCTACTACAGACTTGAGTAAGCAGCTAATATTCTGAATTTGCTGCGGTTTTTGCTGATGGAGAAAGGTGCCAAGCTGGTCTATAGGTAAATGGAAGTTGTGTGGTATTATCACTCCATTTCGCTCCTATTGTTGCTTGATGCATTTCTTTGATTGTTGGCCATCTCGTGGGTTTTTATCTGGGTGCGGGATTCTTTCGATATCCGTTCGAACACCCCACACTTGACACCAATGTTACAATTTTTTTCTTATTTGCTTATACCGAGAGGGAGATTTCGTCAACAAAAAATGTGGCGAAGCTTCGTTTAGGGAAAATGTTGTGACAAGATAGCAACCAACTTTTGAATATAGGTCAGCAACAAAAATGTGGAACTGTGTCACGTTCGAAAAGATCAGCTGGGCTGATGATGCCTCAGACAGCTTCCACTTGGATACTATTCTCGGTGGAAACAGCAACTTTTGTTAGTAGTGGCTGAGCGTGAGATTCTGCTTTGCAGTCGTATAAGGGGAAATTCTGAATAGAGAGTACAGCGACTATGCTTGCAGTTCGAGTGGAACGAGATAAGTACTACTATCACGTTCCACTTTTTGAGTGCTTACTGTGCAGGTTTTGTAAACGTGCGTAAGCCGATAAAGATAAGGTGGACTTGTTTTAGTTTTCGCTTCTAGTGCACCGCTGGTTTACTGTGGCAAAATTTCCGCGCTTATTTATTAAAGGTGTTGAGCGTTGGTGTTTAGTGTCAAAGGCTTGCAAGAATTTGGCAAGCTAATTATCCAAAGTGGCACCAAGTAGTGTACCCTAATGCTGTGTAATGTGCCTATCTGAGGATTTGTAGGATTGCACTGTAGATACCGGGAAGCTTTGGGGCACCAGGTTGGGAATTTTTGTTTTTTTTTATGAACTTCCCGCTTGGTGCTTTGTGGTCAAGCGGCTGAAGTCAACGCGGGATTATGGAATTTCCTCAACAAATTGCTTCGTCGACGATCTTAGAAGATTTTTTACAAATGGCGGGACCTTTGCGGCAGGTATGTATTCACTCTTATATAAATATCGGTGGACTGGTGTGCGAATTTTCCAATTTCGTGCTGCAAAGGAGAAATTAAAGCTTTTGTTGTGCAAGCTCAATTCCTCTGTCAATGCGATTGATTCAATCAGAATCAATTGAATTCAATTTGCCGCCGTTCTGCTTTGAAAAATTAATAAGTTGAATTTTGTATGTCAGATTTTCAGTTCAAGCTAAATTAAACCTTGCAGGCGATGGCCCGCTTTTACCTGAAATTATAATTTATGTTTCGCGTTTTCCTGGTTCTTGGTTATTGAAGGTGATCGAAAAGAACAAAGGCTCGATCGCTTCCTCTTGACCTTGACCTTCTGTGCCTGCAATGTCCTAATCGCGGTGTTTGCTAGTTTTTAATAAGAAATAAAGAAGCACTCACCGGAATTAATGTTTTGGTTACCTCGCACAGAGAAAGGCAAACAATAAAAAACAAAAATAAATTTTAATTTTTAATTTTTAATTTATTCAATAACTCGCATCATTTTTTCTGACAACTGTCTAATCGCTCAACTTTGACTTTCCGAACAGAGAGCAACGATCTGTTTTGACCTTTCTTTTGTATCCCCGTCAGGTGGGGAAAAATCTAACTATGCCCGGAAAAGACTATTTTCCAGTGGGCCCGATCGTTACTCTCCGAGGATCGTTAAATTAGTTACATTTTCTTTCTAATTTCGATTCCTTTTGTACAATAATTTTAGGAAATTCAATATAAATTCTGCAGCATTTATAGGATCACAGATGAACGGAATTTACAACATAAACAGCCAACTAGAACTCATCGATTTTGAAAGCAAACAGGCGAATTATTTCAGAGTCAAAGATCGCATATTTATCCAAAAGAAAGGAGTCCCAATGGGAGGTAAAACCTTCTCAAAATATGCCAGTCTATATATCGACTTGGCAATCAATAAAATATACATCAAACTGAAAGGACTGGGGGTCAAGATAATGGGGTAATATGTAGATGATTTCCTATTATATGCGAAGGGGGATAACATTACACAGATCAAAGAATTGTTAGAAGAAGAATTGCGCATGCAACTCACCATAGAGAATGAGAAAGAAGGAAGTTTCATAAACTAGTTGGACATAACGTTCCAAAGAACTGACAAAATATTCCTGACAAAATGGTATAAGAAACCAATTGCTTCTAACAGATTGATTAATTACTACTCTAATCAACCGGTACAATACAAACGGAACACCATTATAGAGAGAATAAATTATGCCCTCACGATTACGGAAAGTAAATACATTAAAGAAATTATGTACACACTAAGGGAGCAAAGAGACAACAATTACCCGGGAGCACTAAATAAAGCAAACTTCCTAAGAGCCATTAAAAAAGGTAAACACGCAGAAGCCAAGAAGGATATCATAATGGCTACAGTTAGACAAATATGTTAGATCCAAAGCCAAATTAACGAAAGATTTGATTCTGAAGTAATAAATACCTCCAGAAATGAAAGAAGTAACAATGAAAACCAGGAAGTAGAGGAAAGTAGTAGAAAGTGCAAATTCGTGAAAATCCAGTACCATGGAAGCGATACCACAATATATAAGAGAGACATAAATAGTATCACATCAGATGTGAAACTAATACAATTTAACCCTCCGATATCAAACATAAAGAACGAATACAAGCAATGCGATCCAGCACACCACGATCCCGGAACAATGGAACAGCATATTACTATATAAATGTGCAAACTGCGAGCGAAAATTCATAGCACACACGGGAAGAAAAGATGTACAGGAGACGGCACAAGCGCACCACAATAATGCGAAAGGAAGCCTACCGCTGCACGTAAAGGAACAAAAGCATATGATCCAGCAACGAATACAAATAGTGGACAAGATTAGAGGCACAGCAAAAGCGGCCAAACCATCATCAGCCTAAATGCGGAACAGATGACAAACCATTTCAGAAATAGCAGAACACAAGGAGGATCCACCATAGTGAGCAGAAGGACATGATAATAACTTCTTTGAAGTATGCTAACCACAGAAATAACTGAAGGAAATATGATAAAACAAGATATACATGAAAAAACATATACAAGCGAGTAGAAATACTGAACAAAGCTATATCACATCAATGTATTAAATTTTGCAATAATAATCCATAAACAGGAGGCGGCCCCCCAAAAAACTGAATGCTCAGAAACTGAATTAATTAATTTGTCACAAAAGAGAGAGACTGAAGAGTAGCAGCAGGCAAGCTGTAAGAAAATTTGAGCAGCATTCTACACAAATTAACATGAATTACACATATTATTTAAAAATAAAAAAATAAAATATAACAAATCCAGTCACAAGAGCACTGGCATCTCAAAACAACAATAAAAATAAAAAAGGTAAAGTTTTAAGATAACGAAAAAGTATTATAAATTTGTTAAAAAATTTAAAAAATTTTTTTAAATATATAAATAATATATGGAAAAATACATACATGCAAAGTACATGCATGCAAAGAACTATCAACTATAAGGGATTTGAATACTTAATCAACCGGCCAATACAGAAAATGGACCACACTACTGACTAAGAGAGGCAGCACCACTACTTAAAGCAAGAAAGCACCCCCAAAAAATAAAAATAAACTAAGAGCAAGAAACTACAGAAGATCTAAGGTAAGACTGTTAGATTTAATATTAAGATAACTAGAGACAATTTAGAACACTCAAACCACGACGACTACAAAATAAATCAAATAACGTACAATGATAGAACTTATCCACAATGTATGGAAGCTGTAATTGAAAGTGGTTATTTGAAATTGTGAATTTTTGAGATTTTTTAGAAAAATTTTTAAACATTTTTTTAAGATTTTTTTTACGTTTTTAGAAATTTGGGAATTTTTGAAAGTTTATAAAGTTTTTAAGCAATGCACACAATAATAAAAGCAAGTACATTTATTTAAAGGACCATCTGAATTAGAACTCCAATACGGCAACCGGCAGCCAACAACAGAAAGTTGCAGCAGCTTAAATTATTTTTAAGAATCCCAATAAACACTCAACGAACTATAAGAAGTAATAAAATGGAATGAAACTAGATAAAATAAAATAAAACAGCGAGACAAGCACACGAACGAATCTTAAGCAGGACAAAACGCAAATCTGTCAACAGGCTGAAGAATAAAAAATAAAAAAGTTAGAATGGATTCACATCAAGGCGTAAGGAATACAAGACATTCTCATTAATAATAAAAAATGTTTGACACTAGAGTTGTGACGTGTTTCACCTTAGACCGTGTATACATTTCTATGGAAAAGACAGAGAAATGAGTGAGAATATTGTGTTCTCTGTACCATACTTTCATATACAATCGGACACAAATGGCGGAAATTGGTTCATAATAAGAATGCCTTGCATCTCTATACCGTGGGTTCACATAGAAGCATCTTCTTCTACCTATAACTATATAAATCATGAGGGCAAAACGAAATGAGCTTCAACGAACCAAAAAAGGACGGTGAGGTTACACGCGCACGCAAAAAACAATGAACCCCCATACAGCATAATGAAGCAGAATTTGGGTGAGGCGTTCAACTTATAAGTTATGATGAGATTTATTGAAGATTTTCGAAGGGTTTGTGGCAATTTCTGGAGAGCTTTTAGGGATTCTCTGAAAGATTTCTTAGAAAATCTGAATGAAAGCGATACATATAGATAGTAGCAAAAGGGTGCTAACCACACGCTTAGACATGTATTACAAAATTTTTAAACAAATTTTAATATATAAAAAGTTTTTAAGATGTTGGGATTTTAGTGGAGGTTTGAACCTTTTGAACTTTTTGGATTTTTGGGCTCCAAACAGGAGTGACCTAGTGGTGAGAAGAACAAAATAGTGAAATTAATGATAAGTTAATATATAGACCCTAAACCTGGTGAATATGAGAAAATAAATTTGCATATACATATTCTCTCTACTTATTTAGTGTTCAGCAGTAATTAAGCGCAAATGCTGAAAGAAAGTTAGTATAATATATAGACAAATATATAAGTAAATAATAATAAATATTCAAATCACATATATAGATTTTCGTGTACTTAACACAAACTAGAGAGTAATCACGCACTCAGTAAATATATAAAACCGCTGATGACGCTCTGTGACTAGAGCAGAAAACGTTTCGGTAATGCCAATTAAGCAGCCTACACGGCAAAAATGCAACATAGCATATTGCAAGAATAGGGTTAAAATCGGCGGGGGCATATACGTCAAACATGCCGAAAGCCCACTCATGTTAAGTGCCATCATCGTAACATTTATCGGGATGAAATGAAGATGAACTTAACATACAAAATAGTCAAAAAAAAAAATTTTAAATGCGAGATCATAAAACAATGAAAACAATAAGAACGACAAATTTCCAAAACAATATAGCATAATGGAATGCACACTGAATATAATATGAATAAGAAGAGAGAAGAAAAACAAGTTGAAAACCACGCAAATAATTTAACTATAATTTATTAATGTAATTAAAACACAAGGATTGATCTTATAAAATATATCTATTTGTTAAGAAGCAACCTACATAACATATATACTCACCCACTAAATACAAGAACACATCAACACTAGACGAACACACAGTCAAGCTCCCAATCAACCATAACAGAGCATAATGCACATCACTTACCGATTCACAAAACACCAACAAACACAGAAATCAGAACAGTCATGTGAAATAACAATAACAACTTAGTATAAACAACACCATGCCTTGAGACAACCAACATATAAGACAAACAACAGAATAAACAAGAAACACACAACATCCAAAGTTTTTGAAATATTTGATTTTTTGAAGATTTTTAAGGTTGTTTAGGGATTTCAAAGATTTTATATAAAAATTCTATCTCGGCGGCCAGACATTGAACCTAGATTTGATAAATATCAAGGAGCAACAGAGCCTTGTTCGAGCATAGCAAGGCCCAAGGATTAAGAAATATAAAACTAAAATATAAATAGCTAATATCCATAACCGGCAGTGGTGAAACGCATCAGTAAGATACTGAAAAACCACGGTGGATAAACTACCACCATGCAATGATGGAAAGTAGTGCACCATCTGATTGCACAACACTTCGCCAACCAACAGTCCCCACTATACATAGTGCTCTAGATACATCTAGGGATATGTACGGTGAAGGACGCTAGGCATACTATCAAGCACTCGAAAAATTTTAAAATTTTAACAATTTTAATCGAGTGAGCAGTATATCTGTCTGATAACAAAATGCAATTTATGCTATATTGCATTTTGTTATAACATGGGAATGTATTTTTAAATGCATTCTAAATTTTGGTTAAGATTTTAAAATGAAAATATTTTTCATTTTCATGGTCTTTCATGTGGTACATCAAAATATTGATGTATTGACCTTATGGTTGTGATTCGGGGCATTGGGCACCACGGTCACAACATCCCTCCCCTGGGGAAAAGAAAGTTTTATGCTTTCTGAGAAGAAAACTTTCTTTCCTGCAAAACATGAAGTTTAAGATTCATATACTGAAATAGAATAGTATGTAGTTCACTATAAATAATTACAAAGTTACAAAACTACAATATTTTAAAAATTAATTAAAATATTCTAATAAATATTGTCTGTATCTTCAACTATATGTGATTACTAAATATATATGAATATTGATAGATATTTTATTATTTATTTGTTACTACATATATAATAATGTTAAAAACAGAAGCATTTATTAACAAAAAAAAAAACATTTTAAATCGTTATTCTGTTTAGTTAGGCTTTAATGTTATACCGCACTTATATATTATATTATAAAGTTAATTTTTAAAAACAAACTATATATCTTTATTTACATTTCTCTCTCCACATTTGTTATTTGCCGTATTTGAAATAATTATAACACAAACAACAATTTTCAAAATTTTCTTATGAAAAGAAAATTAGAGAAAGGAACAGGCTACTGTTGTTAGTATTTTGTTTTTCTTGATAGTTTGTTTCTCTTCTAGTCAATGTCCGTATGTTGGAAGTAGATGCCTTTGCTTGAAATTTGAATTTGCATTGACATAAGAAGCGCGAGTCTCAGGACGTATTCTAATATGTATAGCGTATATATTGTTACGAGCATGGCCTTAGTTCTTTATTGAAAATACAATATTTTTATACAATATTTTGTTATTAATTCAACAGTTCTTTGTTTATTTAACATTACTATTTACTCTCACAAATTCACAAATAATTATCAAATCAATTCTTTATAGTTATCGCTAGTACTGTACTTCTGATTATCGCAATCCAAATAGTTTACTTCGTTCACTTCACTGTCTGAAATAAGACTCGCCTCCTGGATGTGAGTAGCGCCGTATTTATACTCTAAAAATTATCCTAGAGCCTTCCTGAATATTTCGTTCTCCTAACCCAAAGATTACTAAGATGTCACTAACCTAAAGTTATTTCCATTTCCAAAAGGTGTCGTTTATATCACTTTGTGGCGCGTAATATTGCCCCCTGCTTAAAATTGTTCGTCTCGAATAACAGGTGGTCGAGGTCTTGATGGTCGCAGTATTGACAAACGATCCATATGAACGATTTTTCTTTTGCATCTTGTACCGCGCTGAATCTTGTGTACCATGTTATTAAATCTAGTTTCCACTGCAGACGGTCCCCCCAGTATTGTGGTAATTCTGGAGAACGTCTCGTGGCCGCGCGCACATTAGCTTGTACTTGTCTGAGCTACTTTACGTAGTCTTCTGGTAACTTCTGTTCGCCTCTGGGAACACCAAACCTGAGATCCCTAAGTAAGCGCATTTCCTTTCCGAATATGACTTTAGCTGGGCTTTGTATGGTCGTATTGTAAACAGCAGATATATAACCCATTAGAAATATAGGAATATGTCGATCCAAATCGTGCTGATTATAATTGACTACCTTCCTCAGATGTTCGATTAAGGTTCTGTCGAAGCACTCTTCCATGCTTTTATTTTTCCTTCGGCTCTTATCATCTTCATCATCATTGTCTTTGAAACCCTTATCCTCAAATTCCTTGCCCTTCTTATCGCCGTTGTCATCCTTGTCATCGCCGCCAGAACTTTTGTTTTTACCTTTTCCAACCTTCATTATACCCTTACCATCGTCTTTATCAGCATCCTTAGACCCTTTATTCTTCGCCTTTTTCTTTCTTTTATTGTCCTCGTCTTTGGATTTCTTTCCTTTATCCTTTTTACTGTTATCATCTTGTCATCTTCGTCTTTGGATTTCTTTCCCTTCGTCTTTCGATTTTCGTCATTGTCTTCTTTTTCTTCAATCCGTCCATACTGTTTCTATTCTGGAATGCATGGCCGTTATCAGAAGGCTTCTGCATTTCCATGGATACGAATTTTGCGATGTGGGATTTCAAAGTCATTAGCATGTAGTCTAGTCTCCCCGCGAATGGCTTGCTCTCTAGCTCGCCATCTTCTTCCTTCTTCATCTGGAAACTATCCATTCGTCCGCATTTCCTGCAGACGTTTTGAAGGTGTCCCAGTCTACTACATTTCCAGCATCTGGGGAGACCACGCGAAGGAGTGGTCTGTATTGACGGCACTCTGCTGCGAGTCTGCGATCCAGCTCGATATCTTTGTCCTTCTTCTGGCACTTCCATCCGTCGGCGTTTTCTGCCGTCTTGGAGGTGTCCCGGTCTATTACAATTCCAGCATCGAAGAATACCACGTGACCGATTGCTCTGTGCTGACTGCTTTCCGTTGCACGTACATTCATCCACCGAAATTTCTCTCACTAGTTTTGCACTCGGAGAAGTATGTCTGACAGAATCATACGTTAATGCATAGGCTAGCGTTTCTGCTGCTGACTTCTTTGCTGCTAGCCTTAGCGTTTGTTGTAAATTTTGGTCTGGAAAAGCATTCACAAATACCTCTGTTGCCACTTCATGAAGGAAATCAGTATTGACGCTAGAGTATGAAAGATAAGCTAATCTTGCCATATTTGTCTACAATTGTTTAGTGATTCGCCATGCTTCTGAATCCTGTTGCGTAACTGCAAGCGATATACTTGCTGCATGTGCTCATCTCCATTACGCAACTCTATGGCCGGTACTAATGAAGTGGAACCACGTTAGTTTTCAATCGATATAGTTTGTAATAGCTCTGACACAGGACCCCGAAGTGCTAATACCAGAGCTGTCTACATCATTGCATCCATTTACTTCGGAAGCTGCCTCGAATTGTCTCTTGAAAATATGTCACGAATTTTGTCCATCAAATATTGGAGGTATCATTCTGCCTGCACCGGATATTTCAGTTCCTTCGTGCTGAGGTTGTCGATGCTTCATCCTCTCCAAATCTGCTTTAAAGTTGTCAAGCTCCTCCGGAAGGTTTTGTTGTACTTCCGACACTTGTTATTGAGCTTCCAGCCCTTCCTGCTGGATTCCTTCTATTTTCACATTTTGTTCGTCTAATGAATATTTAAGAAAATTCTTCTGCTCCTCCAAACAGGTTTCCAGACAATTCTGCAAAGAATATTTTGCTCATCCCAACGGGTTTCCAGAGAATTATTTTGGTCTTCTAAACATGCTTGCAGAGAATTCCTTTGTTCTTCTAAACATGCTTGCAGAAAATTCATTTGTTCTTCCTCAAGAGCATTCTTTTGTTCCTCCAAGGATGATTGCTTTTGTTCCTCAAGAGCATTCTTTTGTAACTCAACAGCATTCTTTTGTTCCTCAAGAGCATTCTTCATCTGCAGGGCTGAAACCTCCATTTTGGTTATTAAGGTACCCCCAAAAGCTGTTCTGTGCTCATCGCAGGCTCTTCTTCAGCTTCAGATTCTTCTTCAAAAATAAATGTCTCAGGATTCTTTTCTTCCTCTATGAAGGCCTGTCTAAGTCGTTCGTCTAGCACATTCTTCAGACCTTCCGTTTGCAATGACCACTTCCCCAACTCCACCTACAATTCCTGTATGCGAAGCTCCTCTAGTTTGCGTCCCATTCTTGCGTCTTCTGTAATTCACTCACAGTTTAATATAAAATTATCTATTGGAATTTTACCACACGATTTCACAAAATTAATCACTCTTGGAATTTCAAAGTCAAATGCCACCCCTTTTTTCGCGAGTTTATTTTACTTCTGACACCAGTTGTTACGACCGTGGCCTTAGTTCGTTATTTAAAATACAATATTTTGGATATAATTCAAAAGTTCTTTCTTTATTTCACTTTACTGATTACTCTCATAAATTCACAAATAATTATCAAGTCAACTCTTTATAGTTATCGCCTCCTGGATCTGAGTAGCGCCGTATTTATACTCTACAAATTATCTTAGAACCTTCATGAATTTTCCGTTCTCCGAACCCAAAGTTTACTAAGATGTCACTAACCTAAAGTTGTTTCCATTTCCAATACATGTCACTTATATCAATTTGTGATGCATAGCAAAATATATAAAATATATTATGATATTAATGGGAGAAATTCTCTGCAGATTTTATGAATGGTAATGTGTTATTAACTTGGAATGATTTTTAAAAAAGCTGAACTGTTGACATTAGCTTGAGAAAAGTTTCAAGTCATTATTATGGACTCTTTTATTTTTGGTATTTAGTTTTATTTTGGAATTTTCGGGGGAATTTATGTCCATAATCTCATACGGACCTGTAATTTGGATTTCTTTTATTGGCCATGGCTATTTTAGATTTAGATTTATTAAAGGCTTAACGGACAATAAGACCACACATCTTTTTAGTACAAAGAACGTTGGACTAACTAGCTTACTAAAAACTTAAACTAAATACTTTAAATAAGGTGTAAAATGTATATGTGAAATATAAAATAAGGCATAAGTAAAAAAAAAAAAAAAAAAATAATAAAGGTTTATATAATACAAAAAGATATAATATTAACAAACAACAAACTAAAATTACAGAAACTGTATACTAGATCATTGCCAGGACCACCCCCTTCAAAACGGAAGCATTTTTAAGTGGTGACAGTGTAACTCTGTGCCATCAACCTCCAGAACCTATCAGTCGAGCCCACACGCTGAGCATCAGTTGGTAAATTATTCCAGGCCTGAATAGCTCGAACAAAGTAAGAGTCGTCCATTATGGAATGTTGAAACCCAGGTATCAATAAGTTGAAATGTCTGCCAGAGTTTAAAAATTCCAGTTGGTTAAAAAGTAGCTATTTTTGTTGAATGTGGCAACGCCATACCATACAACCTTCGTTCCAAAAGCATCAGTATTCCGATATATACTAGCTCGTCTGAGTACTGTAGTAATAGAAAAAGTAGAAAGATGAAGCGTAAAGCTTAAATTGTAATTGTCACTCTGATTAAGTCTGTGAGTACGTGAAGAAGTCAGAAAACACGTTTTGTCTACGATAGTTTATTGTAAAGAGTCATCAAACTCTCTCTCTAAAATAAACAAAAGTTGGATTAATGTCAGATATTGTCGTCATTGTATATTGGTGGCCAATTTATGTCAAATGAGTTAATAAAATGCAAAGCAAAAGTGTCAAGAACGTTCGCGAGCATTTATTTATTCCAATCGATAATTAAATCATTGTTCAGCACCACAACCAAAATTGCTTTTGTTTGAATCATCAAATCCTACAAAATTGGGGCTCAACCGGGATTGAACAAACGCAAAAATTAAATATCCCCTTGCAGCTGAAGGCAAATAAGGCGGGAAAAATTTCTACATGAATGATTTATAAAAGCAACAAAAACGAAATATATTTATTATTTCTAAGGTAAAACAACAATAAATATTTAATTGTAATCCAATATATTTAAAAAGGCTATCTGAACAGGGCGATGATTAGTGAGAAACGTTATTTGGAAAATATTCTAGGTTATATTTTATTGGTAAAAAGTCTAAGTTTCTTCATTTCTTATTGCCAGAACTTCTTAGTTATTTTGGTTTGCATTTTGTATGGTATAAACAGCTCTGAAGTACATATGTATGTATAAAAACACAAAAGGATTGAAATAGTGCCTTCAATAACGCATTTCTGATTTGTACCAGCACTAATTAAATATTCCAAATTATAATAAATATATATATTCTTTAAAATATATTATTATTATTCAAAATATTGCTTAAAATATTTTATTTAAAATATATCGCATGAAAGGGGGGGATAAAAAACACATCATAATAGATCCAGACACAACCAAAGTAAATTCAAACTACAAGGTAGTAAAGGTAAAGTCAGAATAAAATTGAAGTTGGTATAGAGAACCACTGCTAAGGTTAGGAAACAGGTGTCTCACTTAAATTTCAAAGGTTCAAAAGTAGATTACGGCAAAAGTAGCTAATACACCTATTATTGAACATATGCGGTGTGTCTGAAATAATTAAGGTTGTAAATGGAGCTAGACATATTAAAATCATATCAAAATGGGTAAGAGAACCATTTCAAGTATGAACAAGGAAGATTTAGAGAAGGAACTTAGGTCGTATGGTTGCATGACCACAGGGCGAAAAGGCTAACTACAAGAAATGCTATTACAATACCTTGATCTGAATTGCAGAACAGACATGGGAAGTGATAATGATATCAGAGTTGTCAATGTTCAGCCAGGAGCAGATTCTTCGACTCCAGCAGTTGGCAATGATCATAGTAGAGAAACAGATGTAAGCCAAAATCATGATGCTTCATTGGTACAAAAGGAATACTTTTCGTTTCGAGATATCGAAGATAGTATATCTCAATTCTCAGGTGAATTTTCAATCAGAAGGTGGATTCAGGATTTCAAAGATATCAGTAATATAGTCGGTTAGAGTAATCTTCAAAAGTTGGTATATGGAAAAAATTAATTACAGGTTCATCCAGACTTTTCGTTAATTCTGAAAAGGGCATTAGCAGTTGGTTTGCATTAAAGGCGGCGGTTATCAGTGAGTTTGACACAACAATAAACAGTGCTGAAGTTCATAAGCAATTATGGAATCGCAGGAAACAACACAATGAAAGTCAGCGAGATTATGTTTACCACATGTTGGAAATTGCGAACCAAGTTTAAGTGGAAGAGTAATCTATTATTTCGTACATAATAGATGGAATTCGAGATGACAAAGTTAATAAGATTGTCTTATATGAAGCTACGACAATAGTGGAACTGAAAAAGCGGTTAAAGATTTACGAAAAATTGAGAGGAAGTCATCAAACTCCCGACACTCAAGATCGGCAAAGAGATGTGATAAAAAAGGAAAAGGCCAAGACTTGTTATGGTGTGGTGATGTGAAACATATGTCCTATGATTGTCCAAATAAGGAAAGAGGATATAAGTGCAACACATTCGGAGACAGATCGT
The DNA here is from genome assembly GCA_963930735.1 of Dioctria linearis. Classification (NCBI taxonomy): domain Eukaryota; kingdom Metazoa; phylum Arthropoda; class Insecta; order Diptera; family Asilidae; genus Dioctria; species Dioctria linearis. The sequence continues at coordinate 124,973,398 of OZ005740.1, read as the reverse complement.
TCGAGTGTGGTAAGTTAGTGAAATCAGTGAATTTGAAACCTAAAGCTGACCTACATTTCAAAAGGATGACGAAAGATATCAAAATGGAAGGAAAAACTGTGCGAGCTTTCTAGACGCGGGCTATGATTTATCAGTATGTCGCTACGACTTCTTTAAAGAACTAGATTTACTTGAATTAACACCGAGTCAACAGTCAATGAGTGGCTTAGGAAGTGATGAAATCAAGAAAATTGGAGCGGCGAATGATATTGAATTCAATATCTATTGTCATGTTGTACCTATCGATGGTATACCCAATCAAGTTATTGTCGGAAATAATATATTAAGTAAAGCTGTGGTTGTCATGAGCAATGGAGGCATCAGCCTTTAGCCAAGTGGCAGCGAATGTGTAATAAAAAGGAAAGAGAAAGAAAGTGACCCTCTTCATACAATGTTCGAAAATAGCGGATCCAGTAGTGGAATAAGCGAATTAATGGAAGAATACGGTGATATATTATAATGTTGTTTTGGATTGAATGAAACACGAATCCGGTTGATTTAGATCATATTCCATTCCAGACATGAGGTTATTAATGATTACCATCCGGAAAAACCAGTTGAGTCACTTATTGAAATCAAGATCATCCTTCAAGATGAAACTTCCCTCTTTGAAATAACACGACGAATTTCTCCGGAAGATCAAACTCAAGTTGAATGTCAAACCGAACGGTAGTTAAATGAAGGCATTATATAATCGAGCTTCTCAGAGTTTGCCAGTCCAGTTGCATTAGTGATAAAGAAAAATGGATGCAAAAGACTTTGCTGTGATTTTCGGAAAACTAATAAGCAGATCTGTTTATAATGCGACCAAATTCCTTTACTTGACCGCTGGTTCTTCCGTAGAATGTGTAAAGGTACTTAACATTTGCACTATAGTTACCTGCAGGTACTAAACCATCAAATTAATTATTAAGAACCGATAGTATCTATGATCAAGGTACTTCACTTGAATCACGAGCTTGTCTGTAGGTACTTAACTAACAAACGAGATTTTTTCGAGGATAATATGATAATAATTAAAAGATGTTGTTTCCACTAATAAAATTCAAAGACTGAGCATTTATTTTAAAGCCGTTGAAGATCTTGAATGTCGTTTGTATAATTTTGTGTAAATTTGGGTTGATACAGAATATCCTCTGTCGATTCAGAGGGTGAGAGTTTCGTGAAATTCGATGTGATAAAACGTCATGTTATGTTGCTATAGATTGCACTATGTCCATATATCGTTGATGTTTCGTCTTTTACGATGCCCTGCGACTCTATTTCGAGTATTCCTGATCTTTGAAAAGTTGTCTGGGTAGCCGAATCTCCACATACAATGTTGATTGCTGTAGGTTTAGTCACTGCATAGGTCCACTGATTTGAATTGGTCAGTTGTATCCATCTCGGCTTGTGAGATGCTAAGATAATTTCGCAATTTCTGGGTGTTGAGTGTGTGATAATGCTGATCTCACACGCGCTTCTGTTGGAGTATTTGTTATACAGTGGATAGCGCTGTTTACAGATGACGCCTTCTTCTGACATTGTGCAAGTGTTAAGGCCTGATTCTGACAATGGATAAACTGATCCCTGGGCAGATTAATAATGAGAAATGGTGTTGAAGATTTTATAGCCATAAGTGTTTTGTTTGTTACAAGTGGTACTGAAACAATGCGTAGCATTTCAAGGTGCTCGTATGAAAATAATGGGAGCTTTATACGGAACATCATTTGATTAAGAGTAATGCGCCCCTGGACACTCATAAGCTTATATAAAGTTGTTAAGTCATCTGGTTTGGCAGGTAATCTCAACGACGAAGGTAGATGCTCCTGTAAGCGGGTCAGCTCGCTAACTAGTTGGCTTAGTGCTAACAAGTAGGGATTAATTTTGCCAAGATGAAAATCAATCAGCACATCCCATAAGTTTGATTGCATGCGTTCGAAACAATTGATTGCCAGAACTAGTTGTAGAGACAAGGCTGTAAAAGTCTGACTGGATCTTTGCTGATGTAATTCATGGTTCATGTTGTTGAGTTTAAGTATTGTTAAGTTGAGATATTTGTCCAGATCCCAAAGACGACCAGCTATGGCTTCTTGGGAATATTTTATGATATTAGAGGTAGAACCAATGATAGAGGTTTGATTTCTAATTAACTCTAAGAGGTAGTTGTCGATATGATTAAGGTCTTCTATGACTTGTGCCTTTTTATTAGCATATTCTGTATCCAAAACACCAAAAAGTGAGCTAGCCAGATTTCCTATGATATTGAGAGGAGCTCTTTTTGTTCTTGATCGTATATTTTTATGTTGGTGTAGTAGTAGCTCATTGCCATCTTGGAGTTCTTTGAATGTGCTCACAAATTGATTTAGGGTAGGGCACTTGATTGTCTGTCACTCATCATTTCACATAAATCCATTAGCTTGTGTACTCCATTTGTGATAGTGTCATACTCTTGCCACAGTGCGCTCAAATTGTAATGTACTACAATGTTCCACTCGTTAGATATGAGATGAGCATTTCCAATAGATTCAATATACAGCCGTAGTTTTGACTTGAATGGTTTAATGTTGACTTGGCCAAAGATTGGTAAGATTAAAAAGGTGAGTAGAAATGCACAACTGAATTTGAACGATATTTTCTTTTCGATGATGTAGAGTCTTCAGCATTCGATGGTGTGGATGAACATTGAGGCTCATTTGATGTCACCTACTCGCGCCTGGATCTCGAGGCAGAACGAGTGTTGATTGCTTCTCGTTTGCGTTTTATTGAATGTACCTCTTCAGATGATGTGGATTCTTTGGTTGATTCGGTAGCATTGGTTTTTTCTTCAATTGGTAAAAAGGCTAGTTTGTGTATGGGCCTTCGAAAGACACCAGATGATGTTTTGATGTCTGCTAGGCGAACTAGGCCACCGTGTCTGTTGCAGCCTGCAACAATAAATCCACAGGTGTTCACCTGAAAAACACAAAGGGGAAACCAAAAGAAAATTGACCCAAAATTAATTATGAGAAATACCTTGTTCATCGCCTTCGTGCGAACGTACTCGCACCAGCAATCCCTAGCGAACAATTCATATCACGGAAGTAACACGCAGGAAGGCAAATTAAACTATAAAATTCACGGGTTAAAAACCTCAAAACGAAATCAGAACGAACTAAGTTCTGCAAAACAAATGAAAGATAGCACAATTGTCAAATAATTAACAATTGTCAATTGTCATGGGGAAATAGCAAGTGTTCTGAAATTAGCATATGAAATAAGTGGCCTAAATAAGTGACCTAATTATCATGGAGAAATTGGACAAGCCGAATAGGCAAACACTTGATAGTCTGGGCCATTACCGGTAAGATCGAGTGATTTGGGTTATTACCAAAATATTTTCTTTAAGAATATTCAGGCGTTGGGAGATTACCAAAGCAAAAATATTTTCTCGAAAATAATTATATAGACTTTGATATTTTGTGGTTTTGGTAGTATTTTCTAAGAGAAATATTCGGGTATTTGGTTATTACCAATACAAAAATATTTTTCTGAAAGTTTTTGGAGATCCGTATTTGGAAGAGCATTCATGCTTTGGGACATTACCAATGTAAAAGTGTTTTTCTAGAGAATTGGATATCTAAAACTAGTCATTTATTTTGTGGTTTTGGTAGTATTTTCTCAGAGAAATATTCGGGTATTGGGTTATAACCAATATAAAAATATTTCTCTGAAAGTTCTTGGAGATCCGTATTTGGAAGAACGCTCATGCGTTGTGACATTACCAATGTAAAGGTGTTTTTCTAGAGAATTTGAAATCTAAGACTAGTCACCTATTTTCTGGTTTTGGTAGTATTTTCTCAGGGGAATATTAGGAATTTGGGTTATTACCAATACGAAAATACTTCTCTGACAGAGCTCTAAAATTTCCAAAGGTATGGGAGTATTCATGATATGGGTTATTACCAAGTTAAAAATATTTTTCTACGTTTGAGAAAACTAACAACTCTGTGCCATTAATCATAGGGATTTGAATTGTTTGAATTGTCTTCTCCTTTTTTTACACTGAGTTCACTTTGAACTCTGTTAGCTTTGAATTCAAGTCGAAATAGAATTTTAGTAAATTTAAACTGAGTTCACGTTGAACTTATGTAACTTTGAATTCATGTTGAAACATTGAATTTTATACTATAAAATTTACTTATTATTTTTTTTGTTTCATTACAGACTAGAACGACTGTAATTTTATGTATAGGCGCAATTTACTCTAAAGATTTGATAATAGTAGAAAATAAAGTATATAAGAGAATTGACTGTGTAAAAAAAAAAACAAAGAAAACAATAAAAAACAAAAAAACCTGTTTTAAGCAGACAACGTTTTGTTATTTACCGGCGAGTTGCATGAAGCTGTAAGGGGCCGCAACATTGGTTCTTCGAGCCGGATTTGTTGTTTGCCAAATACGTTCATTGAAATAGTCCTTCACCAGTAAAATAAAACAATTCAAATCCTTAATGTTACATACCTACAAACCGACTAATTAAAACGAACAGAAACGGAGGCAATTATAAGAAGGCATAAGGCTTGCAAAAAAGTATTAAATCGTGCCATTACTAATTATCAAAACAGGACGAGTGATAAAGGAGTCACAATTGGCTATGTGAAGCAGCGAAATCAAAGTATAGAAAAACTGTGGGACCAGTTCCTAATCAACCATAACCAAATACTCACTGAGTTGGAAGATGATGACAAATAAGTTCTTGCAGACTACAAAAAGAGCGCTTTGTATGAATAATGCGAAGGTGTATACTTCGAATTTTTAGGCGAACTTCAGGATGAACTGGCGATTATACTAAATGGTGCACATTCCAGGACATGTTTGAATCCTTAATACATAAAGACGCAAATATCCCCCTAGTACAGAAGCTACAATATTTAAAATCTAATTTGTCGGGTGAAGCAGAAAGAATATTACGGCAGTATGATGTAACCGGTTGGAACTATGCAGCTGCATGGGCAGAACTAACACAGAGATACAACAACAAAAAAGTGTTGGTATTCACTCAAATTAGAGAATTATTGAATCAAACTGCCATCGAAAATGAAAATGAAAGCAGCTTGAAAGGACTGTATGACAAAACAAAAGAATGCTTATATGAATTGACATTCCTTGGAACATCAACAAAAAGTTGGCATCCAATCATAATATTCATCATCATACAAAAACTTCCGCTCGAGACCCGCACATTGTGGGAACATTCAATCTCTACTAATACCGAATTGCCAGAGTTACCGCAAATATTCAGCTTCACGGAAGCGCAGTTTCGAACTCTAGAAGCAATAAGTCAAAGTAAACATTCCCATAAAACTACACACAAGTCTGAACATACGACATCTTCAAATTATCATGTCAATGACTCAAATGTCTGCGTGATATGTAAAGAACCACATTTTATACAAGATTGTGAAGAATTTCGTAAGCACAATGCCACAACTCGGCGAAAAATTCTGTTGAGACACAAAATTTGTTTAAATTGTTTCCGTAGCCACAACGGATCTTGCCCAAGAAGTGGAAGATGCTTAATTTGCAAGGATAACCACATAATCCAAAGATGCATACAGTTTCAGCAAAAGGGTTTCAACGCAAAGCGCGAACTTGTAATTAAAAATAAATTGTGCACAAATTGCTTAAAGCCGCATTGCAAAGAAGCATGTCCCAATAGAAACGGTTGCTTCAAATACGACAAACGTCATCATACTTGGCTTCACGAAGACAAGGATAAGTCTTCACATAAGTCAAACAATGGAAAACTACACAAGAATTATTAGCAACAGCCAAAGTATACGTGTTTTAAAGTTGAGGGGAAGGCTCCAGTACGTGGGATGCACAATGCATTCCTTACAGAAAACAATCCAGCACTTAGAATACGAAATACTTCTCATGAAAAACAAATCCAGCACTTAGGACACAAGATATTTATTGTAAAATCAAATCCAGCACTTTGGATACAAGATATTTATTGAGAATTAAATCCAGCACTTAGGATACAAACTATTTATTTATTGAAATATATGATCCGAACAGCTCAAAGGTTTATACAAGATGAACAAATTCTAATTACAAAAAAATGCTTGTTGCCTATCGGTTCTACAAATTCTTGTCAATGTACAGTTTAGCAACAATAAAAGAATTGAATGTGCAGTGTTATCTCTAATCACAATGTATGTATGTACATAGCACAGAACAAGTTTATTTGCCCTTTTTTTTGTAGATTTTAGTACATTATAAATTGAATTGGAAAAATTTACTTTACGAACAATTTTCAATAAGTGCAAAGAATTACAAACTCAGTTTTGTTTAAGTTAACTACGTAATTCAACAAGGTAAATAGAAAATTCTAAACATATTCCCGCCGGTTAAGAAATCATTTTCTTAACGAATCAATTGGTAGTCGATGAATTTTTGTTATTGGCCGCTTGACTAGTCCCCTAGTTGTCTTGACCGTGACAACTCGTACCATGTTGTCCTTTCCAGGATGAGCTTCGTAGATGCGTCCCATAATCCATTTAGAGGGTGGCACATTGTTGTCACTAACAATCACCAGTTCGTCCTTCTGCAGTGACGTCTTGGGTTGGTGCCATTTCGGGCGTTGTTGCAAGGAAGTTAGATAATCGCGACTCTATCGCTTCCAGAAACCTTGCATCATCGCTTGAACTTGTTGCCAACGATTTAGTCTGCCTGGGTTGACGTTAGTCACGTCTGGCTCAGGTATTGTAGTTAGTACCTCTCCAATGAGAAAATGTGATGGTGTAAGAGCATCAATTGTTTCGATGTCATCTGTAGAAGATGGACACAGAGGTCGGGAGTTTAGTATTGCCTCGACTTGGGCTAATAACGTTGACACCTCTTCAAAGCTCAGTACTGTATCGCCAATGACACGACGAAGGTGAGTCTTTACAAATTTCACCCCGGCCTCCCAAAGGCCGCCAAAATGAGAAGCGGGCGGTATGAAGTGCCATTTGATGCAATTCTGTGAAAGAAAATCATTTACTAAGTGATTATTTGCATAAAAGGATAGCGCTAATTTCTGCGATTTTGCCAGGCAATTGCTACCACCAACAAAATTGGTGCCATTATCACAGTAGATATCAGTAGGATAACCTCGTCTTGAGAAAAATCTTCTAAGTGCAGCTACAAAAGCTTCTGCAGTTAAATTTCCAACAAGCTCCAAATTAAGTGCCTTCGTTGTGAAGCATACAAATAGAGCAATGTACGCCTTGGATGTTTTCGCACCTCGGCGTGGCCGAACGCAGGTTGAAATAGGACCGGCAAATTCGATGCCACACTGAGAAAAAGGCCGGCTTATGGTGATGCGATGTTCAGGCAAGTTTCCCATTAGTTGATTATTGGTCTTTCTGCTGTACCTAAAACATGTGATGCATTCATAAGTAGCCTGCTTCACGATTTTTCTAAGTCCTATAATCCAGAAATGTTGTCGTATGATATGCACCAACAATGTAGGTCCAGGATGGAGATATTTTCAGTGCATTTCTCTTACAATCAGTTTTGTGACATGTTGATCTCTTGGCAAAATTATGGGGTGTTTTGCATTGAAACTTAAATTTGATGCTTGTATGCGTCCTCCTACTCGTAGAATTCCTTGCTTGTCAATAAATGGACAAAGTTTTATTAATGGGCTCTTCTTGGACAGAAGCTTTCCCGAGAAAATGCACTTGATTTCAATAGGCAATGATGAGGGTTGAATGGTCTTTATTATTATGTTTCTAGACTCTTGGAGCTCCTGTGTGGATAATAGCCCTGTGCTTCTATGATGCGATTGCTTGCGAGTGTTTGCGATAAAGCGTAGAACATAACCAATTGTGCGAGTGAGTTTGAACCATGAAGAAAACCGAGCAAAAATGATTAGTAGGTCGTTTTCAGAGACTTCCTGATGATTTGATAGAATTGAAGCGACGCGTTCTTCATCCTTTGCTTTCATATGAGGATCATTAAGTCTTGCCTTTGGCCAGACAGCCATGTCTAAATTCAACCATGAAGGACCTTGCCACCAAAGATCAAAGGTGGGCAGCTTTGCTGGAGACATGCCCCTTGACGCGCCGTCTGCAGGATTATCGGGAGATGAAATATGTTTCCAACAGTTGCGGGGAATTGAGTCCAGAATTTCTGCTGTGCGGTTCGCAACGTAGGTTTTCCATCGGCGTGGAATATCGGATAGCCATGAGGGAACGATGGAAGAATCTGTCCACGCGTGCATTGTTATGTGTCCATTATCCAAGGATTGTGAGATTTTAGGCATGAGTTTGCTTAATAAATGAGCTCCGCAAAGCTCCAATCTGGGAAGAGAGATCTGCTTCAATGGCGCTACCTTGGTTTTTGCAGCAACGAGGCTCACGAAAATTTCTCCTTCGCTGTTCGTTGTCCTACAATAGACAACTGCGCCGTATGCTAGCTCGGAGGCATCACAAAAACCGTGCAATTGTATATCGTTGTTGTATTTGCATATTAAACGAGGAATGTGAATTTTGATAGCTGGGAGGTTTGCTTTAAAATCATTCCATTTTTCAACAGTGTTTTGTGGTATCGGATCATCCCAATCTAGTTGTTGTACCCATAATTGCTGGAATAATATCTTTATAGATATAACAACTGGAGAAAGCCATCCCAAGGGATTGAAAATTCGTGAGGACTCTGACAATATTCGTCGTTTAGTAGGTGCGTCGTTGGAAAGTTGAAGGGTTTTAAAGAAGAAGGTGTCTTGATTGTGGTCCCATTCAATCCCCAATATCTTTATGCACTCTGGTTTGTCTGTGATAATTAATGGATATTGTTTCTCAGAGCTGTTTTCCATTAGCTTATTGCAGTTTGACCTCCACTTGGTTAGGTTAAATCCATTTTTTTGTACAATATTTGTAAGCATGGTTTGGAGCTCCAAGGCCTCTATAGCTGAACCAGCACCCGTGAGGACATCGTCAACATAGAAATCATTTTCAATAACGGCAGCGATTGCAGGCAAGCTTTCTCGATAATTTTCGGCAACTCGCATTAACGCTCTTGTTGCCAAGAATGAAGCTGCAGAAGTCCCATAAGTAACCGTTGTCAGACGAAAATGTTCTATGGGATCGGTCGTATCTTTCCTCCACACAATTCTTTGATAATTTCTATCGTTTGGGTTTATTAGTATCTGGCGGTACATTTTTTCAATGTCCCCAGTTATGGCTACCGGATGCTTACGGAAATTGATCAGAATTGAGAATAGGTCTCGTTGGATTGTGGGCCCAACTAAAAGGCAATCGTTTAATGACATCCCCGACGAAGTTTTGCATGACCCATCGAAGACTACTCTGATCTTAGCATCGGGATAACCCTTGAAGACAGCATGATGTGGTAAATAAAAGCATTTCTCTGACGGACTTTTTATTTCATTGTCTGGTATACGTTCCATGTGACCCAATTTTATATATTCTGCTATGAAGGAAATATACTGATTTTTGTAGGACTCATCTCGTTTGAATCGTTGTTCTATGGAATGTAGTCGTTTAATGGCATTGGCTTCCGAGAATCCCAGGTTAGGTACCTCTTCCTTGAACGGCAATGATACTACAAATCTTCCAGTAGTGTCGCGATAGGTGTGTTTCTTGAAATGTACTTCGCTGTTGGCCTCTTCTTCCGTAAGGAAGCTTTTTGAACTCTGAAGGTCTTCGGATTCCCAGAACTGCCTTAGGCTTCTGTCTAGGTCTTGAAGCACGTTGGAATGTGCACTGATAGCTAACCGATCACAGGTGGGAAAATTGCCACATAAGACCCATCCAAATATGGTATTTTTAGCTACTGGGTAATCTTGAGCTTGAAACTGACCTTTCTTGAGGATAGCGAAAAACTTGTCTGCGCCCAAGATCATGTCGATAGTTGAAGCCTTGTTAAAATATGGGTCAGCTAATGGATGCTTCTGAATATTTGACAAATTGTCTGTTGTGAAGGATACTGCTGGTATTAACGATGTTAGTTTAGACATGATGTGCACTTCAACATTGATTCCCTCTGAAGGATTAACTCGAGAGAACAAATGTATGTTTATTTTACCTCTGGTAAAACCGGTATTGGTTTCTGATATTCCACTGATGCTCAAGCGAGAATGGGATCGTTTAAGAGCGAGGCGTTTGACACAGGCTTCAGAAATAAATGAGACTTGTGATCCTGAATCAAGAAGAATTCGACAAGAACACAATTTTCCATTAATTTCAGGTGTGTTAACTAAGGCGGTAGGAAGCTATGATACTGTTGAGAGGCCTGTGCGGGTCTGAAGAGATTTGCTCGAGTATGGGTCCACAATTACATTAGTGATGAATGATGACAGTGACTGATTTGTTGATGTTGTTTGGTTGGGGTTGATTGAAGAAATAGAATCTTGGTTGAGATGAAGAGTTTGTTGATTGTTGTTGTGCGCATTGTTGCACAGTGAATCTGTTGATTGGTGAGAAATTGTTGCAGTGTCATGCAGTATTGAATGGTGAATTCTTTTGCAATGAAAGCACCGATGCTTTGAACGACAGGATTTGACTGAATGACCGTTGCAGGCAATTGAAACAAAGTGAGTTGCTGACCACGAACGACTTACGTTCAAAAACAGGCTTGGCTTTGAAGTCTGGACATTGATATAGATAGTGGCTTCCTTTGCATGTGAGGCATGATTGAGTTTTAGTCGAAGATGTAACGTGCAAGATCTTTGTATCGGAGGTTCGTTTCGAAATTGATATGCAAGCCTCTAAAGAATCGCATCTCCGATTCAGAAATTTGAGAAAATCATTGAAGGTTGGAAACTCTTTTTCAGCACTGTCCCTTGACCATAATTCCCTCGTTTCGGAATCCAATTTATTTAGTGCTATTAGGATAAGCCATGGGTCTCTGGCTTCAGCATTCGGACCTAATGCTCTTAACCCCCGAATGACCTCATCGAAGGCATCGTGCGTTGATCGCAACTGTTTTAAAGAAGGTTGAGACACAGTGTTTTGTTCGAGGAAGGTTTTGATCATAGCGACGGTTATATGTCGTTTCTTGTCATACCTTTCCTTTAATTTACACCACGCTTCCTGATAATTGCTATCAGTAATCGCCAAATGCCTTATTAATGCCGCAGCCTCATCTTTTAACAATCACTTTAGATATTGTAGTTTCTGACATGGATTGAGGGACTCGTTTTTGTCCACAGCAGTTTCGAATAAATCTTGATATGAAGGCCATTGTTTATAGTCCCCAGAAAAGTTTGGGATATTGATGCGAGGAAGGCGTAAATCGGCAGATATTTGACTGCTTTGACTCTGACGTGTACGATTAAAGTTTTCAAAGAAACTTTGTTGACTTTGCAACATAGAATTGATTGTCGCACTGAGTTGTTCAGTCGAGACAGTATCATTAAAGGTGCTATGAAGATCAGGATGGGAAGGTATGAGCTGTTCAGTTCTAGGAGGACTTCTGTCTTTAATGGCACGCATAAGAAGAGCCTTCGTGTCATAATATTTGCCTTCAAATTCTTCTAACTCAGATGTTTGGCCTGGCGTTGATAACAAATGGTCTTCGATTTCTCCAAACCTGACCCATGCTTCTTCGATTTTATTTAAACGAGTAGTTAGTTCTTCTAATGTGGTGGTGGGTTGGATTGCATCAGCAAAAGCCTTTACGCGAGTTACTACACCCTTGAATCGACCACGTTTTTGAATGAGAATAGCAGTGTCCGTCATGATTATTAGCAGCAAAATAATATATAAGGCTTTAATTGCTTGAAAATGTCTATTAGGTGTGATGATGAAATGTTCTGAGCTCAGACTATATTTCAGGGACTCGAGCTTTACCAAGTAGATGTTTGATTACAATATACAAAGTTCAAATAAAGTTTTTAAGGAGAAATTGTTAAAATTTATTTCTTTTTAGACCATTTAATCACTCAAAATATTTCAGAAATAGAACAATTGAAGAGAGCAATATATAAATGCACTCAATGTAATTTATCGTTTTGTGCGGTAGTTCGTGCAATGTACATGAACCTATGTAATAACTTTTTAATTTTCACACAATTAAGATTTTTTTTTTTTTGTTCACTATGCAATGAGCTTTTTCTTAATTCACTCAAGAGAAATGTGTTACGCATATGTTATGATTTTAGCGTTCTTCAGAGATGTTAATTAGACTTCGATAAAAAAATAATAAAATTTGCCTCAAAATTGCAGAAATTATGTTTATGTTGAGTGAAGAGAAAACGTTGAAGAAGGAAGTTGAAAATTGTAAATTTACTTATCTTTTCAATTAATCCGGCTCGAAGGACCATGTTTTAAAGTTGAGCGGAAGGCTCCAGTACGTAGGATGCACAATGCATTCCTTCCAGAAAACAATCCAGCACTTAGAATACGAAATACTTCTCATGAAAAACAAATCCAGCACTTAGGACACAAGATATTTATTGTAAAATCAAATCTAGCACTTTGGATACAAGATATTTATTGAGAATTAAATCCAGCACTTAGGATACAAACTATTTATTTATTGAAATATATGATCCGAACAGCTCAAAGGTTTATACAAGATGAACAAATTCTAATTACAAAAAAATGCTTGTTGCCTATCGGTTCTACAAATTCTTGTCAATGTACAGTTTATCAACAATAAAAGAATTGAATGTGCAGTGTTATCTCTAATCACAATGTATGTATGTACATAGCACAGAACAAGTTTATTTGCCCTTTTTTTGTAGATTTTAGTACATTATAAATTGAATTGGAAAAATTTACTTTACGAACAATTTTCAATAAGCGCAAAGAATTACAAACTCAGTTTTGTTTAAGTTAACTACGTAATTCAACAAGGTAAATAGAAAATTCTAAACAATACGTGAAGGACAGAAGCGGGATGTTAATTCCCATGAGAGTTTTAATAGATAGATAGCTTACAACTTAAAGGCGTTCCGACATCATTGCAGATCACGGGAATAGGATCAACACAGGTGGCAAGAGCAAAAAAGGAAGTGTATCTCCACTTACAATCTATCACAGCACCAAAATTCGAACTCCTCTTGAGATCTTATGTTATCAAGAAGATAACAAATATATTTCCTCCAACACGTGCCAAGCACTCAATTGGACTCATGTGAAAAGTTGCCTCGAGCAGACCCAGCGTTTCTAGAGGCAGGGCAAATTGAGTTACTACAAGGTGTAAATACATACGCAAATATTATATGTGAAGGCATTAGAAGCGGACAACAGGGCACTCCTATAGCTCAGAATACGAGGCTGGGATGGATCCTCTTCGGCGAAATAACATCACACTTAAACAAGGACTGGAAGGATGTAAATTTTTCAGCATTTGCCAACGAAAATAATGATGAGCTTACTCATCTGAATAACCAAGTGAAAAGATTTTGGGAATGGGGAAAACTCCATCCAAAACGAATACATATTAAGGAATAAGAACAATGTGAAAAAATCTTCAATGATAACTATAGGTGCCTCAAAGAAGGTAGTTATGAAGTAAAACTACCATCCAAGTCTGAGAAGGGCCCAATTTAGGGGATTCTAAACAAATCGCGATCAAACGATTCAAACAACTTGAAAATTTGATCGTAATACTGAATTCCACGAAGAATACAAGAAATGTATTCAAGAGTACGATGAACTTGGACACATGAGCAAAATTAAGCCAGAGGTAGATGCAAATCAGAATAACAAACAGTATTATTTACCTCATCATGCTGTAATAAAGGACAGTACTACAACGAAGTTAAGAGTTGTATTCGATGCATCAGCAAAAACCTCAAATGGAAAGAGTCTGAATGAGCAAATGTTAACAGGTCCCACGATTCAGGCGAAGCTGTACTCCACATTAATAAAATGGCGTAAACACAAATACGCAGTCATGCTGCTGATATTGAAAATATGTACCGAATGATCAAGATCCATAAACATGATCGGAGGTACCAAACTATACTGTGGCGAACCCACACCAGAGAGCCAATTCAAGAGTACGAATTAAATACTGTGACGTTCGGCACCAAAGCTGCACCGTACTTGGGAATAAAAACGCTGCCACAAATCGCAAAAAGTAATGCAACTAACTACGCGAAACAAATCCAGAAGGAAGTTAGCCAGCTACTCCACGAAGGACGATTAAACCTGCCGAAGTGGGCAGCAAACCACGAAGAGTTACTACAGTGGTTACCAGAAACTGATCGTGAAATTAATTTGCCGCCTAACTTTGAAAAAGATAGTCAAGTGAAAGCACTTGGCATACAATTGCATCCTGCCACGGATAATTTCACCTTTGCATTCAAAGCAGACAAATTTGAAGCGAGTGCATTTACAAAACGCACAATTTTATCGCAAGTCGCGAAGTTATTTGACCCACTAGGATGGATTTCACCATGCATAATCTTAGCAAAAATCCTCATCCAAAGAATGTGGGTGTGCGCGTGTACCTGGAATGAAAGACTGCCAGAGGAAATTAGTGAGGAATGGTGTCAGTTTAAGCTACAACTGCCACATCTCCTAGAAATAAAAATCCCTCGATGGATACAGTTTAAACACTCTTACGCAGATTGCCAATTACACGCCTTCTGCGATGCGTCGAAGCAAGCATATGCAGATGTAGTGTACTTTAAAGTCACTGACATAAGTGGCTATACCCATACCAGATTGCTAATGGCTAAAATATGAGTAGCTCCAGTCAAGCCAATCACGTTGCCACGCTTAGAGCTGTCTGGAGCAGTGCTGCTCACTAGAGTAATATAGCAAATAAAAAATGATATGAATTTTCCAGAGATTAATAGTTTCTCATGGACAGACTCCAAGATTGTGATCGCATGGATAAAAGGTCATCCAACAAAGTGGCGCACCTACGTAGCAAACAGAGTTGCAGAAATTTAGGAGAATAATGAAAACAACAACTGGAGCTACGTGCCAACAAAGGAGAACCATGCTGACATAGCGTCACGGGGTACAATCGCAGTCAATGTATTAAACTCTACGTTCTGGTGGACCGGACCCTCCTGGCTCAAAAATGTTATATTTCCGATCCCTCGTGCTTCCTGCTAATTTCAGAGAGATGCGATCGGCGGGGGAAGTGCAGGCGCTGATCGAAGAAAACACTCCGATGAGTAACTGTTCACTATTTCTCACTGTAAATCGTGTTTTCTTTTCATGTCATTATCGACATTTTTGCTCGAAACAGGAAAGGATCACAGCTTTGTCTTATAAATATTAATTCAATACTTTGTTTTCGCTACACACAATTTTTATTTTTTCTTTAATATGATTTACAATTTAGATTTTTTACAATTTTTTATTCTCAACTTAACACACTTCTTACTTTTACATATTCCGCAGTTTCATTTTTGTTTTCTCACTACTTCCGACGGCTTTCCAAAAAATCGAACTTTACTCGGCGGTTTTTAAAAACGAACTCCCCGAGGTTTGGGCAAATTGCTCCCAGGTACCCATGGTCGCTTTAAAAGCTCTTTTTTCTTTTTATTGTTTTCTCACGACTTTGAAAAAACGTACGTGAGAAAATGCAAAAGTTCTTTGATGCGAACTGTATGCATCAATGCAAAACGGTAATCCGATATGCACTTGTGCGCCCGTCTTGAAATATTAATTTTAAGAGGGCGCGTATAATTTTGATAATTTTATGTATGTATGTACATACAATTAGATTGGATTAAGTAGGTAATGTTCGTATGTACGTAGTAAATACGGAAAAAAAGTAAGAAGACACTGTATGTAGGTAAGTGTGCATACCGTGTGAGTGGAATGTGTCTAAATGCAATTTAAATTTTGAATGAGATTTAAAAAATGAAATAATTTTCCATTTTCAGGGTCAATTAATGATACATCAATATATCGTATTGGGCGGTATATTGATGTATCGGTATTATGGTTGTGATTCGGGGCATTGGGCACCTGAGTCACAACATCCCTCCCCCCTGGGGAAAAGAAAGTTTTATTCATTTATGAAGGAAACTTTCTTTCCAAATAACAAAGTTAAAATATATATATTAAAACAACTGTTATGTAGATAATTATAACTAATTACAAAATTGTAAGTTAAAAGTTTAGTTAAAATATTCTAAGAGAAATTGTTTTGTTTTTTGTTATGTACTAAAATTAAAAAGTTTGTGGCAAACTTGTACTTTTGTTGTTTTTTTTTTATTTCCTTTTCAATAAAGAAGAAGTTTTGATAAAATTCGAATTTTCTTTATATATTTTCTCCTTGGTATTCAAAGTTATTACCATATATATATTTGCTATATTTAATTATTTATTATTTTAATTTTAAACAAACGATTTAGTATTAACTAATATATACTAAAATTTGCATTTACACAGAGAAATTGCGTTATTATTATTATTTAAATGCTATGATTTTTACTGCCATTTTTATAGTTCTTGCTTTTTTTTGTTTTTAATATATTTTAATATAAATACATGTATACATGTACGTACATATTATCTAAACATATGGTATAACAAGTTAAATTTTTTCTTTTTTCTTCGTCTAGGTTTACTTCCCCTTTTTTTCTAATATATTAATTGTTGTTCATTATAGAGTGCATTTGATTGTTGGAATGAGGACAGGGGTTGTTGAAAATGATAAAAATTTGAGGAGCAAAGGTTACTATTGTCCGTGTATTATTGTCCGTAAGTTAAACGTTAATTTGAAATTTAACTTTCTAGGTGCGGGTTTAGGCACATCTTCTAGTTTGTGTGCAGAAAGTATTTCTTTCGATTCACGCGCTTTTGGTTTGTATTTAATATACAGATAAGCACAGACTATAAAGATGATAGAAGCTACTGTTAAATATGACAGTGCGTAATGGTGGATATGGTGGTTATTTATGGGATTAAGAGGAATTTCTTCTTGATATTTTTGGAAACGAATGGATTCGAGAAGTTTCACTAGATCCGTGTTTGTTGTAATATTTAAGGGATTTGTTTCTATAAACGTTTCCATGGGAGAAGACGTCATATACCGTATTATATTGGAAATGCTTATCGTTGGGATAAAATGGGAATTGAATTTGGAAACTTTTACGCTATGTCCGTGCAAGATGAGTTTCTTGCTGCGAACATAGCAACCGGGATTAATATACATTATTCCTGTTCCTTGCAGGCTTTTTGAATTGATCGAATTTTCACAAATTACATCTATGTCTAGGGATTCTTTTAAGGAGAAAAGCCAAGCGTTCGGCTGCGTTAATTGCTTCCAATAATAATCTTGTTCTAATGTTAGGATGTTACATTTTGATGTAATTGGTTCCTTTTTTATCAGATTTACTTCGCATTGGTTTGTTTTTGTATTTGCGTTAAGGATCGGTGATGATATCCTGCAATAGAAATGCATATGATCCAACGTTGCGCAATTATGGATATCATGTAATGCTAGTTCAACATAGTGCTCACGATAGTAGTCTATTAGTATATATTCCTTTGCTGGTTCGATATATACGAATGATCCGTTAAGGCGTGTGGGTAATGGCATTACTTTGAATAATTGGTATGGTTCCTTGAATGGAAGTGGAATTCGGAGCTCGATAATTATTTTATTATTGAAAATATTCTCTGCTATTGTACTCAATTTGTAAAATTGTGATAAAATATTGTCTCTGGAATTTATAGGAAGCATCAGTGAATTTGGTAATTCTTGCCTGATCTTTGATAAAAGCTCCTCAATATTTTTCGGTGATACTAGTGTAGGATGGAATTTCCCATGCTTGGAATCTGTTAAAATATCTATTAATTCCGACTGGGTATTTTGGTATCTGAATGCCATTAACGAAACCAGGGAAATAAGTGATTCAATTTCGATGGATATTTTGTTATCCAATGTTCTGTTTTCCATTATTGAAGTAGCTATCTGTATTGAAATTAACTTTTTATGCATAACCATGAATTCCTTTTCAATTGCGGCTTTAGATTTGTTGAAAATGTTTGCGGTTGCTTCGACTATTGCGGTTTGGCTTTTCATAAGTGATATGAGGGAGTTTTGGTTTAGGGTGAGGTTACGGATTTGCTCATCATAAACTTTGGCGTCATCTTCGTCTAATGTACCGAAGAGAGCTTTGGAGATTGAGCCTATCGCATTAAATAAGGCCCTTTGTTGTCTACTTTGGGTCACAAGTAACATATTTTTGTATTCTATGTTTGCTATAATAAGATTGATTTGCAGTAACGTACCATTGCAGGTGTGGGCCATCGCTGAATTGCTATTGAGTTTCAGGCAGGTTGCTGTTATTTGCTGTGCGATGAACTGGATATTCCTTAATTCTGATTTAAAATTCACTAGGTCGTAATAGGTGACGATTTTCCTTTCGTTGGTGTAGAGGTTGGCTTTGCCAATCTATTCGAAGTAAATGCCTGCAGTAGCATTTAGCTGCTTTACCTCTATTCCTGAGCCGTAGATTGTGGGGATGAAAATTAGAATGGATGCTATATGCATCATTTTGGAAACCTGTAAGATGACACCATGTTAATTACTGTGAATGATATTTGAAGATGATGAAGTTTTTACTCCGAGAACAGTTTTAGGTCATTGGTATGGACTCTTTTGTTTTTATTATTGAATTTAATAGTAGAATTTTCGGGGGAATTAATCTCCAGGGTGAATAGTGGCATGCAAGCTGAGTAGTAGTGTTTCTTGAAGCTCTTAAGTTTTTGCTTCTTATCCGTATACTTTCCAAGTTTTGAACAATCGCAGAGTGTAAATATATCAGTTGGCTTGTTTTCCGGCGCGTTAGCTTATTTCTATTTGATCGCAGGCACTTGCAGTTTTCATTTAAAGCTTAAATTCTTTAGAATGGTTGGCGGCAAACAAGTTACAAAGAGTGCTAGTACAACTACACCGAAAGAAAATACCAGAATCACGAGAGGAGGTAATAAACAACAACATCAAACTGCTGGCAGTGGCACTGGTAGCAGTACCGGTTCACCCCGTCCTTCGTTGCCTCGCTCTAGCTCCATTATCTCTACTGACTCTTTTGAACTATTTGAGAGAAGACTGATGAAGAACTTTACAAAAGTTATTTCGGAAAGGTTTGCAGAATTTGAGGACGCATTGTCCGCCAGATTTAAGCTGGTAACAGCATCGATCAGGGCTGAGATGATTGAGATTTGTTTAGAATTAAATATTGTAAAATCGGAACTTGCATCTGTCCAACAAGACCTAGAGGATGTTCACAGACGTCATAGACTCACTGATGCGGTCATTTCAGGCATTCCTTATACAGAAAGTGAGAATCCCCAACAAATACTAAGTAGTATATCGACAGTCATAAGCCATACACTTTCGCCACATTCTACCGTATTCGGCCTGAAAACCAAACATTGTGAGCGAGACAACAGTCAAAAAAATTCCCCGCTAATAGCAAAATTCTCTTCAGTTAATGAGCAGATTCAGTTTCTTCAAAAGTTTAAGAACTATGGAGTAGTTCAGCTAAACCAAATTTCCCCTACTTTTGTCTCTGATAGCAGAGTAAGTGCTTTTGAAAGTCTCACGCGCTGCAATCAACATATTCTACATAGAGCTTTGCAGAATAGGAGAAATAAACTAGTACATTCTGCCTACACTCGTAATGGACTGGTACATGTACGTCTGAAACAAGGTGACATCCCAATTTTGGTTACCAGCATAGCAGCTCTCGATGAATTGATTGTGGAAGCAGGAGCTGAAGGTGTCTAGAAGAAGATTATTGTGTCTCCAAAAACCTATGGATATATCATCATTTTTGTTGTTTTTATGTGTGATCTTGAATTTATTAGCGCATAGTTCTTTTTCTTTTTGGATTTCTATTTTGAATTTAGTAATATTATTTAATTTTAGTTTCTATTTTATCTTTTATCTGAATTTAGAAAAGCTTGCATATTGTATTAACCATCTCTGGGTAGTTTCATTATTTTTATGTTTAGATTTAGTTATTGTTTTTATATGTTTTTGCTGCACGTTCGAAGTGAAGGCTATTTTCGTCAAACAAGTGAAATTTACTTTTTTAATTATTCTCTGCTGCTGCCTGATGTTTGCTGTTGCTGATGGATAGCATTTCTCCCCTGGGCAAGGTGAGAACGCTCTGTAATATTTTATCTTCTTTTGCGTCAGGATTGAACGTTGTGTGTCTGAATGTGAGGAGTCTAAGAAACAAAACTGGCCAATTGCAGGAGATGTTCTCTAATTCCAAGATTCATGCATTAATAGTATGTGAAACTTGGCTTAACTCTAACATTAATTGTAAAATGGTTACAATTCCTAACTATATTATTTACAGAAATGATCGCAAAAATCGGTTGGGAGGTGGTGTTGCTATTTATTTACATACTTCTTTAAGAGCTTCTGTCATAGCTACTTCGTCCGCTGGACAGGAAATTGAATTTTTGGGGATTGAAGTATCCTCAGGCCCACATAAGTGCATTCTTTTCAGTGTTTACTGTCCTCCAAATAGTCTTACCATGGAAAGTACTACTGAGTTATCTGATACATTGTCAGCTATAGTCACACGATATCAGGATCTAATAATATGCGGTGATTTCAATGTCAATGCTCTTAGCAGCTCTACATCAAGAAATGACTTATCATACCTATTACAGACCTTGGATTTAAAAGTAATAAATCATTTACCTACCTACTTTAATGCCGCTACTCCATCCCAACTTGATTACATGCTCACAGCTAACATGCAAAATGTATTGTTCAACAATCAAATTAGTCCACCCAGTAACTTTGATCATGATTTCCTATTTTTAACTTACAGAATGAATGTGGCAGCCTTGCCTAATTACACTACATTTACATATCGTGATTTCAAAAATTTAAATAAAGAGCAACTTATTACTGAATGTAGTGAAATGTCATGGAATTCCGTATTCGAATGCGACGTATTAGACGATAAAGTTGAAATCTTAGTCGGTAAACTTTTATATTTATTCGATAAATACGTTCCTTTAAAAACTTGTAGACGCGGACAAGATAAATGTCCATGGATCACTCGAGAAATTCATTACCTAATGGCAGAGCGTGATTTTCTCTTTAGGCAACACAAAAGAAGGGTACGCGACGTAGCTGCATTTAACAGATATAAAGTGGTGCGTAATAAAGTATCGTCTATGATTCGTGCATCTAAGCGCAGTTTTCTTTGCAATAAGTTAAACGCAAACTTGCCTGCGAAAACTCTATGGAAAAACATGCGCAATTTGGGAATGTATGGGCATACACCACCGGAAGTGAATGTCAATCCTAATGCTTTAAATACCTTCTTTATCTCAGTGGCCTCAAGTCAGCATGTTCGAAGTGGTATATTTCCAGATAGCTCAACAGACGGGTTCGCTTTCTACTGCACTGATCATCATGAGATCTTAAGAACAATGTATTCAATAAAGTCCAATGCCACTGGCATTGATGGCTTACCTCCAGAATTTATTAAACTACTAGCTCCTTATATATGCAGTCCGCTGATGCATGTCATTAATTCCTGTCTCACCACCTCCCAATTTCCTACCATTTGGAAACAGGCTCTAGTGGTTCCAATTCCTAAAAAGACCTCTCCCTCACAATTAAATGATTTTCGACCTATTAGCCTGCTGAATTTCCTTGGTAAGGTATTGGAGAAAATTATGTACAGGCAAGTAATGGGTCATATTGAGGCTAACAACATGTTATCGCCGTGGCAATCAGGTTTTCGGCCAAAGCATAGTTGTGAGACAGCACTACTAAAAGTAGTAACAGATACTAACGAGGCTCTCGACAATGACCACCTATCAATTATAGTTTTACTCGACTTCTCTAAGGCATTTGATTCTGTTGATCATTCCAATTTACTTCTTAAACTATCCAATAGTTTTCATTTTTCATCATCAGCTATAAAATTAATTAGCAGCTTTCTATCACATCGCTGCCAGATTGTAGTGGTACGAAGTTCGCGTTTTACTCCATCTTTCCTTCATTCTGGTGTCCCTCAAGGATCAGTCCTTGGTCCACTCTTATTCAGCCTATATATAAATGACCTTCCGTTGATTGTAAAGAATTCATCTACACATCTGTATGCTGATGATGTTCAACTATACCTTAGTAGGCCAATCGGACTAATGGAAGATTGTGTGTGTCGCATTAATGAGGATCTGCAGCGAATACACAATTGGTCACTAGACAATAAATTGTTACTCAACCCATCAAAATCAAATTGCTTAGCTGTGTATAGAGGAGTTATCGATAAATCTGACATTCCACCGGTGATGCTCAGCAATATGATATTGGAATACGTTGATTCCATAAAGAACTTGGGCATTCAATTTAACTCAAAGTTCAGCTGCTGTAACTATACCACTCAAATGTTGAGGAAAATATATGGCAGTCTGCGCCAGTTGTGGATTAGCTCTAGCTGTCTACCCACATGCCTTCGTAAAAAATTAGCCCTAACGCTTGTTATGCCTCATTTTACCTATCGTAGTCTCGTTTACAGTGGGCTTGATTCTGTATGTCGAAGAAAACTGGTAGTTGCTTTTAATGATATGGTGCGCTACATTTACAAGTTTCCGCGGTACGCTCATGTATCTGAATACGCAACATCACTACTTGGAACCTCGATTGAGACTTATCTTGATCGTCGTAGACTAATATTCTTACATAAGCTAATTATAGGAAAAACCCCAATGTATCTGCATGAGAAACTGCACTTCCTGCAGTCGGCCAGAAATCTACAACTTCTTGTTCCGAGGTGTGCCTCTAGATATGGTGAGCGTTCTTACTTTGTCCAGACTATCCGCAAGTGGAGCTTTCTTCCAAGTAATGTTCAGCGCATTCGGTCCAGCAGGGAATTTGCCAAGTTATTAGAGGACTTATAGTTTAGAAATGGCCTTCATATTTTAGAATAGTTGTAGTATTCCTTAAAACTTAATACAGATAGTTTAGTAGTTTAGTATATATAAGAATTGAACTGAATTGAAGTTTTCTATATTTTTATTTTTATTTAATTTTTTTATTTTTATTTTTTTTTTTTTATTTTATTTTATTTTATTTTATTTTTTTACTTTTGCTATATATTTCCTTGAGTAGTACTAACATAAGATGTTGTAATCTTCAGTACGGCACCAAATAAAGTATTATTATTATTATTATTATCTCATACGGACCTGACCATAGTGGTGAGAACTTATTATCTCTGACCCTGCCATTAAGTAGGACTTTATCGCCTACCATAAAGGATTTTTGGACGGAATTTTTGTCATATTGTAGTTTGGATTTTTCTTTATTGGCCATGGCTATGTCTTTAGCTATTTTGAAACTACGCTGTAGACGCGCTTTTAGCTCGTTTGCATAATTGTCGTAATTATAGCAAACGGTTGGAGATGATTTTAAATTATTTGGGATTTCGGCTGGGAATCCGTATAGGAGTTCGCGAGGAGTATAATTAGTACTCGAATGAGGGGTTGTATTATATATACAAACATGGCATAAGGAATCCATGTATCCCAGTCTTGTGGATCCTTTGCTACATAAGATCGGAGATATTCTGCTAAGGTTCTGTGGCTTCTCTCCAACGCACCATTCGTTTGAGGGTGATATGGAGTAGTTTTGAGCGTTTTAATTCTCAGCAATTTAGATACCTCGGCGAACATGCCACTTATGAGGTTAGAACCTTGATCTGTGAGGATACTTTCTGGAATACCATGTCGACAAACTATCGTTGTCGTGAAGGCTTCCGCTAATGTCTTGGACTCGGTGTCGACTATGGGAATACCTTCAGAAAATTTTGAAAGGTCGTCTTGAAATGTAAGGATGTATTTGTAATACTCGAGATTTTCATTGGAATTTTAGGGTTTCTGGATACTTTGTTCACCTGACAAAGTTTACATTTCCTTACATATTTGACCACGTCGTCTGACATCCCAGGCCAGTAGAATTGCTTTTTGATTCTTTTAATAGTACGGGAAATACCTTGATGGCCACCCGTCGGTAATGAATGAAAATCTTTTAAAACTTGGTCGATGTCATTAATGTCTGATAAATATTTAATTGAATCCTGATGCAGTTTTATGTTTATTTGCTTATTAGCGAAGATCTGGACAAAAGCGTTTTTAATAATTATTAGATTCTGTGGATCTAATATAGGGAAGGAGATATTTATTTGTTTTAACTGATTTGATTCTGTGTATGAACAGATTTCAGTTAAAATCTTTTGTGATCGACAAGGTAAATTAGTTTTTGATATAATTATTGATGAGTCTTTTTCTTGAAGAAGTTCAGTTCAGTTTCTGAAAGTGGGGATTTATCTGAAAATTTTAGTTTCGAATCCAACACTCTTTCAAGTTCTGTATCTTGCATTGGCAAGATGAAAAATTTAGGATTTGCATACTTAGTTAGTAGAAGGGGAAAATTTGTCTCAGTTATTATGACTGAGGAATTGTTTACAGGTGATGGAGTTGGGTTTGGAGTAGTTACACTTGCGTTGGGTGTATTTATATTCGCCTGAGCTCTGGCTTTTATGGACTATTTTGTAGTCATATTCCTCAAGACGTATTCTCCATCTCATCAGTCTTGAGGAGTGACCTTTCAGATTCATGAGCCATACAAATGGTTTATGGTCAGTTATAATTGTAAATTGTCTACCATAAACGTATGGTCTGAATTGCTCAACTGCGAAAATGATAGCTAGGAGCTCTTTTTCTATTGTTGAGTAACGAGTCTCTGCACCATTGAGAACTCGACTCACGGAGGCGATTGGATGATCTCCTTGATCATCAACTTGAGAAAGGACTGCTCCAATAGCGTAGTCACTGGCATCGGAGGTGACAAAAAATTCTTTGCCGAAATCAGGATAAGATAGAATTGGTGCTGAAATTAATTTATTTCGTAATTCACAAAATGCCTCGCCGCAGATTGCGTCGAACTTGAAAGGCGTATCTTTTTTCAAAAGATTTGTGAGTGGTTTGGCTATTCGCGAAAAATTTGGGATGAAGCGGCGATAGTAGCCGACGAAACCAAGGAAGGCTTTGATATCCTTTTCCTTCTTGGGTCTGGGATATGACTGAACTGATTTTATTTTTGCAGGGTCTGGTTTGACTCTATTTTCTGTAATTATGTGACCTAAATACATAATTTCCTTTCTTAGGATATGGCACTTGTCGGGTTGAAGTTTGAGGTTGAAATCACGAAGGCGGCTAAATACTGCAGTGAGTCTGGAATTGTGGTCTTTGAGATTGTATCCATGGACTACAATATCGTCCATGTATACGAAGCAATAGATGCCTTGAAGGCCAGATAAGACATTACTCATGGCTCCTTTTAAACCAAATGGCATACGATTGTATTCGTAGTGGCCATAGGGTGTGCTAAAGGCAGTTTTCTCCCTGTCCTTCGAGTCCATTTTTATCTGGTGGAATCCACTGGCTAAGTCGAGTGTGGTAAAATATTTCGATTTCCCCAACTAGTCTAATATATCAGTGATATTAGGCAGTGGGTACGCATCGCCAATAGTAATGTCGTTAATACGACGAAAGTCTACCACTACTCGCCACTTTTTGTTTCCATTCTCATCTGGTTTTTTAGGAACCAGGAGAAGTGGAAAATTCCAGGGACTATGTGAGGGTCTGATGATGTTTGACTCAAGCATTTCTTGTATTTGCCGGTTTATCTCAGTTCGGCTTGCTTCGGGAAGTCGATAAGGCTTGGTATAGATGGGCGGCTTCTCTTGGAGTGTCTCGATTTTTTGGGTAATCCCATCTGTATAAGATAGGAAATCCCCTTCTATGAAGAAGAGATCGTTGAATTCCCTACAGATGTTCCGGATACTCTCAGATTCCTCTGAATTACAGTGATCCAATTTGATAAGGTTTTGAAGCTTATTTATTCTGCCCTGAATTGGATCTCTGTCAGAGTATGTGGAGATGACCACAAAGTCGTCCAAGTCTTGGTAAACTGGGTTCACCTCGTAAGGTGCCAGATCGGCGTCCTCCTCATTTGTGTTGAGGATTAGGACTTTTGCCATACCGTTGACTGGTTCGACTATCGAGTTTCCAAGAAATAAACCTGGTCTTATTTCCTTCTTGAAACAACCGATTGATTTTGAATAGAAGGAGTTGGAATTTCAATAATATATTCTGATTGAGCCGGAATTTTAATTTTATTGAATTTATCCGATTCTTTCGGATTTTTAATTGGAAGGAGATATGATTCCAACTTTTGTGGAATTTGGAAGGAGTTATTCGATGATTCCGACTCGATTGAATTTGAGGGAGATAAAACTTTATTGAAGTTCTTTGACTTCTTTTCTGATCTATTTCTGGAATTCACTTTTTGTGAATTTGTTGATGAAGGAGATAGAATTTTATTATATTTAGCCTTTTGTGCGGCTGTAGATGGAGATATACTTTTATGTTGTTGCCTCATATCTTGTGAAGCCTTGGATGGAGATAGCATTTTATTTAATTCAGCCTTTTTTCTGGCTATAGATGGAGATAGATTGTCATTATTTTTGTCTTCACTTCTGATGGAGTATTGGATAGAGATCGATTTTTATTGGAGAACGTTATCTCCGTATATAATAAACTTTTAGTTCGAGACCTCTTTTCTGGTTTTTCGCTTTTCAAATAAACATAAGGGTAATTTGAATAGTATTGTTCATATGGATAAGATGAATCAGATGCATTAACTTCCAGAGAAATGAATTTATTTTTATAGTCGATACTCGCATTGTATCGAGATAAAAAATCATGACCAAGCAGGCCATTGTATGAGAGGATGGAGTTCTTTCCCACTATTTGAAATGGGTGTTCTAGGATGGAGTTATTTTCTGCAGATTCCAGAGTTAATTTCGCGAAAATGAGTCCTTCCGTTGAAGTAGACTCTAAGAATAATGTGTTTATATTGCAGACAGCATCTCTGTAGCAGATACTGTCTGACCTTAATGAATGTAGTTTTATTAAAGTGACCTCTGCTCCTGTGTCGATTAACAAAGTAAGTTTTGGAGCAGAACATATATCAACAGGCAATGAAATCGTTAGAGAATTTTTATTAATTTGGACGGGGATACGAATTAATTTTTTGCTGTTTTTTTTACGTCGATATTGTCTCGGGATTGCGATGAACTTGCGTCGTTGTTTCTATCTGCGAGGGGTTGCGGAATGAGACCCCCGCAGAATCCAGTTACCCTCCTGGATGCCGATGAAGTTCGATTATTCTTCCTATTTGGAGAAGGTGACCTAGCCGAGATATTGGCATTATTATATCTCGGCGGTGAAGTTCGACTTTCTCGCTGCCAGTTCCTATTTTGAGGCTGTCTGTCAGCCGTGTTTGTTGGTGGAGTATTGCTCACCTTCTGGAAATTATTTTGATTTCCTGGGCTGTCGTTAAAGCGATTATTATTCGCAGCTCTTGTCCTGCATTCTTCAATGGAATGGCCCATCCTATGACAATGTCGACAACTAGGGACATGTGATGGAGATGTAGCATTCTTAAAATCTGGAGGACGTTGTAATTGCGAGTTTAGCTTCGGAACTGCGTCGAAATTTTGGGTGGAGCGTTGTATCACTGGGCAGCTTGATGCAACATGCCCCAGTCTATTGCATTTGAAGCAGCGAAGACTTGAATTTATTGCTTGCGCAAATGGAGTTTGATGTATCTTGTTTTGTGCTTGGGAAACAAGTTGTTTCTGCTCTAAGCGTGATGCATGCTCCAAGATGTGTGATTTTAATACAGAAAAGGATTTTTCGGAATGCACTTTGGCTAAAGTTTGGAGTTGTTGATTGGATAATCCGTCCTCTATTGCTCTTACGGCCTGGCTCTCATTATCTTGTAAAAGGGACTTTAAAAGAACTCTATCGCTTGTATATGAGTGTGTTGCTTCATTTAGTTTGGATAGAGTAGTGCTAAGTCTCTGAAGGAAATCTTTCACGCTTTCCCCTATTCTCTGTTTAGAATTATTTAATTGAGACTGTAGCGTAGTTCTGGGAATTTTTACATCAAAAGTTTGAATTAAAATTGATTTTAATGTGGGCCAATCTTCAATTTGATTGTACCTGAAAATATGATATGCATCTGCAGATAATTTACTCCTTATTAAGCTAAGGAGGGAGTGCTTTTCGCTTGTCGTCGTTGCTGTTGTGTATGAATCATCACAGCTTGAAATGAATTTGTGGAGATCTTTCGGATTTCCATTGAAATTGGGAATTAATGTTCTCGCGTCAGATAGGAGAAAATTGGATTGATCTCTGAAAGAGACATTTTGGTGATGCTCTGTGGAATTATTTGTAGTATTCGTTACATTTTGGAATCGAGAGTCCAATTGTTCTTGCAGCGCAATTACAGTGTCTGAGAATGATGTTTCCATGTTTATGTAAACATCATTTGCGAAGTATTCTCTGTCTTTGTCGTTTGGGCCAACATTCAAGATTATTTCATTGTGTGTTTCTTCAAAATCATCCCAATATTTGTGCAGCGAGTTTAATTTTTGGTGTAGATATGCCTAGGTTGCAGTTGCAATTGAATTATTATCTATAGACTGGATAATATGGGATAATGTTTTTTGTCTAACTTCTTGCAATCGAAATCGTACTGCATTCGATTGATCTTTGAAAACCAAGACAGCATGGTTTTCAGCTGCAGTGGTTTTTTGAGAAGTTTTTGGAGGTGGGACGTAAAACGGGTTATTTTTGCGCTCTGTATGGACTGATATGGATTTCAACCTATCAGACAAAGTTGCCTTTGTAAGATTGTACCAGTCCTCCGTTTTGCTTAAAATAATCATGAGTTTCAGTAAAATTTTCATGATCTTGAATCAGGGTTTCAATTTTTTCAAATGAAGCCCATAGTTCTTCCAACTGTTGGAGTTTTGCAGAAGTAAAATCTGAAGTCCTTTTAGGTTTATTCGCTCTATGATAGTCGGCCACAATTTGTCAGTAGATAAGCTCTGGGAGTTCTGGCGCACTTTTTTTAGCCTCCAGGATTTCGCCAGAGATGGCACCACCGTCGCTAGGTGGTTTGAGCCCGTGCTAAATGTAGGTTTGTGTCTTGGTTGTATTGGTTTGTGTCTTGGATACACCAAGTGCTGCGCCTAAATGTAGGCTTTTGGTTTCATTGAGTCTCGACTGCGCCCTAGCGGGATTAATCGGTACTAGCGGGATGTATCATTTCATCTTGACTGCACCCTAGCGGCATGAGCCGGTACTACCAGCATGCTCCCGTACTACAGGTTTCTTAAATAGATATGTGTTGCGCCTAAATGTAGGCTTTTGGTTTCATTGAGTCTCGACGGCGCCCTAGCGGGATTAATCGGTACTACCGGGATGTGTGGTTTGTGCCTTGGATACACCATTGTGCCTTGGATGCACCACTGTGTCTTGGGTGCACCATTGAGTCTTGGATGTTGGGGATACGAGATCACTTTGGGGATACGAGATCACTTTCAGCACTCTCCAGCATAGGGAAATAGCATAGGATTTCGATTTTGTTGCTGGAGTTCGCTTATTTTTCATCTCGAATTTTGGGGATACGAGATCATTTTAGGGATACGAGATCACTTTCAGCACTCTTCAGCATAGGGAAATAGCATAGGTTTTCAATTTTTTTCTGGAGTTTGCTTATTTTTCATCTCGGACTCGTAGCCTCTAAGTTGACATTAAGTTTTTCATCTCGAGTTTTGGGGATACGAGATCACTTTGGGGATACGAGATCACTTTCAGCACTCTCCAGCATAGGGAAATAGCATAGGATTTCGATTTTGTTGCTGGAGTTCGCTTATTTTTCATCTCGAATTTTGGGGATACGAGATCATTTTGGGGATACGAGATCACTTTCAGCACTCTCCAGCATAGGGAAATAGCATAGGTCTTTGATTTTGTTTCTGGAGTTGGCTTATTTTTCATCTCAGAGATCGTAGCTATAAATATTTGTGAAGTGGTGGGAATCTGTATTGGTGGAGGTTGCTGGTTAAGTTTTATCTGGTCTTGGAACTACAATTTGACTTTGAGGTGCCCCCCCTCCTGTGTCTGGGTGCTGGGGGTTGGCTGAGAGCTTTAGTGGCAATATATAATACTATGACTAGGACTGCCTGAGGTGTCTTGGACTGGGCTATGTTACCTGTACCAAGGCTTGGGTAGAATGTGTATTAAGTAATGATGTGAAATACCCTAACCGAATTTATATCGGGGCTGTATACTTGTCAGCTTGAGTTTGGTTTTAGCTGTTTACTTTAGTATGAGTGCCTGTGGTATGTTGGGCGTGGTGCTACTTCGTGGCAGGATGATACTACAACAACCAATGTAGGTAGGTATGTTGACTTGGATATGTCCGTCTTCAGGCCAATACGTCACCGACCCTGAGGTCATTGACCTTTGACCCTTGACCTTTGACCCTTGACCTTTGACCTTTGACCCTTGACCCCTGACTCTGATGTCATTGAACTTCACACACACATACACACACACACACTACGTCATACTAAAAGATTTTCTACCAGGCGATATTCAGTACCATGTTATTACATTAACAACAACAACAACTAACGTAGGTAGATATGATGACCTAGGTATGAAATAGCCTAATTTTTGATCTTCAGGTGTAATGCTTCTAGTTTTATTCATTGCATAAACAATTCGTACAGCCGAATAATGTAAACAAATTCGCAGTCGAATAATGTAAACAAAATTCTCACAGAGCCGAGTAAAGTAAACAAATTTATGAAAGATTCTCAATAGCTGAAAAAAACAACAACTGATATGTTGTCTTAGATGAGTAGTTATAATTGTAAATTTCTTTTGCTGAAAAAAAACAACTGCGGATTAAAAAGCCGAGAGTGATCATGATATCTAAAAATAGATCACGGCTGCTTGTAAGAAGTAGTGGAAATTAAAGCCTCGGTGGAAAGGTGGCTGGTAATTTGATACCGTCAAGTAAAGTAAACAATGGTTTTTGTATCTAGGAGTGTGTATTGAAAAGTCATTAGTTGTATGAAAAATTGTTTTTTATTTATTCGCATCATTAAATCTTAAATTATAAACTTTTTCTCTGTGCTTCATATCCAAAATTGGTAACAATGTATCTGCAGTTCTATTAATCCTATCTTGGAAGCGAAAGCGATCCAGAGCATATGTCTCCCATGGTCCTTTTCTGGGTTCATAATCAATCATATAAACTTGCGGAGCAGCAGTACTAAACTTGACCTTCATTATCACGACTAATTAAAACAACTATTTTCACATTATTCCTTTTTTATTATTCAATCTGATGTAATTCATATTACTAATAATTCAAGCCTAGGCTACTTTTGTAGGCATGCTTTAGTGAATACCGTACTTTGAAACCATCTCGCTCTCTCAAAACATCTTTCTCTCTCTAGCACACATGTTTGAGGTGGACTTGATCATATACATGCCAGCTTGGAGCTTGGTTGTCTGCTTTATATATGGTTGCCTGGAATTATCAGGCTTGTTGTTCAACGGGACTATTAGCGGCGGGGTGAGGTCGCTTTACTGATCAAACTACTATTCATACCGAAATGTGGTGTTTTCATAATCCTAAGCGTACTTTCTTATGTTCCGAACCAAAATAAATTGTTTATACCTTTCTCAACAAAATTATTTAAAAAAATTTATCTTAACCAAATGACTACGATTCCTCAATCAAGAACTCTCTGTTGAGTAATCATTGTATATGGCGCTGTACCTTGGGCTGATAATATCGAATGTAGCTGCCTACAGATTCGGGCTCCGGCTGCAAATAGACACACATTCAGCTGGGAGTTAGTGGGCGTAATATGGTAATGTTACATTTTAATCAAAACTATTTTATTATTTTGTTAAGTAAGGTATAGTGTAGCCTTTGGGAAGGTAAGGAACTAAGCTGTAAATTACTAGAAGACTATTTTCCTGTATGGATAGTAAGTTAAGCTCTAGACCATATATAAATTCAATGTTTGGCAGTTTTCTATAAGTATCAATATAGAATATTTTAGAAAGAGGACTCTCAATGCACACAAACAGATTTCTGTTTCATGGCTTGGGACGTATTATGTCCAGGAACCTAGAATAGGATGACCTTATACTGTATAGATATAGGCTATAGCTTTACCCAAAACGAATTGCATGAGAATTTGGTTAGTGGTTAGTGTCTTCTTAAATGTGAGACTGTTGAGATGAATATTGAGGAGCTTATAAGAGAATATAATAACATTTTTCTCGATGAGCAAATTCAAGAATGCTATAACTTTTTAATATTATATTAAAATATTAAGAAAGTCGAGTCAAAATGTTATGAGCACCTTGTAAGCTGGGCTTGGGCAAGAGATGATGCAACGGATGGATCAGTATGAGTTTGTGGCCGAAAATATAAACAAATTTGATACAAGTGATTACCCAGAAGATAATCAATTCAATTTACCGCTCATGAATAAAAACATTCCTGGTCTAATGAAAGATGAGCTGAATGGAAAAATCATGAGCGAATTTCTTGTCTTGCGCTCGAAAATGTACAGTCTGCATATAAACGATGGTAAAACTGTAAAGAAAGCAAAAGGAGTAAAGGCTAATGTAGTCCAGAGGCATATCAATTTCGAAGACTATGTCGAATGTTTGAATAACAAGCAAGTATTAACTGCTAATCAGAACTCCATACGATCGCATAACCATAATGTCTACACGATCAACCAAAAGAAGATTGCATTGAGTCCATATGACAACAAGCGGTATATTGTGAGTGGGACAACGGATACTCTACCATGGGGACATTACTCTATTCTATGGTATTCCTCTTATTCAATTTCCCTACTAAGTCCAGAGCTCCCGAATAATATTTGCCCACTAAAGCGAGCTCCTAATCGGGAGGTTGAGCGTTTTACCCAGAATGCTAGGGTGGCTTTTTGAAAAAAAATTTACACGTGGGCTCGACCTTGACCCCGACATCACCTTTGTAACCGGAAGGGCGTCAGGTCTTTGGCCGTCATCCGGAAGTGTGTCTTGGAGGCTACAACTTTGATTCCCTATAATCAAGCACGTCACAGGGGATTCCATATTGCTTTTCAAAATAGGTCTGATAACTGCTTAACAGCTTCTCGAACGGGTCAGATAACAGCTTAATAGCATTTCGAACAGGTCAGTTAACAGCTCTTATAACTGCTTAACAACTTTTCAACCAGCTCTAATAACAGCTTAACAGCTTTTTAAACAGGTCTGATAACAGCTTAACAGTTTTTCAAATAGGTCCGATAACAGCTTAACAGCTTTTTAAACAGGTCTGATAACAGCTTAACAGCTTTTTAAACGGGTCTGATAACAGCTTAACAGCTTTTTAAACAGGTCTGATAACAGCTTAACAGCTTTTTAAACAGGTCTGATAACAGCTTAACAGCTTTTTAAACAGGTCTGATAACAGCTTAACAGCTTTTTAAACAGGTCTGATAACAGCTTAACAGCTTTTTAAACAGGTCGGATAACAGCTTAACAGCTTTTTAAACAAGTCTGATAACAGCTTAACAGCTTTTCAAACAGCTCTGATAACAGCTTAACAGCTTTTCAAACAGCTCTGATAACAGCTTAACAGCTTTTCAAACAGCTCTGATAACAGCTTTCAAACAGCGCTGATAACAGCTTAACAGCTTTTCAAATAGCTCTGATAACAGATTAACAGCTTTTCAAACAGCCCTGATAACAGCTTAACAGCTTTTAAAACAGCTCTGATAACAGCTTAACAGCTTTCAAACAGCTCTGATAACAGCTTAACAGCTTTTAAAACAGCTCTGATAACAGCTTAACAGCTTTTCAAACAGGTCTGATAACAGCTTAACAGCTTTTCAAACAGCTCTGATAACAGCTTAACCGCTTTTAAAACAGCTCGGATAACAGCTTAGCAGTTTTAAACAGCTCTGATAACAGCTTAACAGCTTTTCAAACAGGTCTGATAACAGATTAACAGATTTGAAACAGCTCTGATAACAGCTTTAATTTTTTGCTAGTAAAGTACATGTAAAAACATTGAGGTGAATTAATTTAATAGAAATATTTGCAAGATTTTATAGATGGACTTTTCCAGCTTTTTTCGCCACGAATTAGTAAACAATTTTTCATAAAACCTAAACCTTTCCACCAAGGCATGCTAGTAGTTCCGGCTAATGCCGCTAGGTAACCTTACTCGAGAAATATCGAAATCCTATGCTATTTCCCTATGCTGGTGAGTGCTGTAAGTGATATCGTATCCCCGAACCCGAGATGAACAACATAGGTAGTACCAGCAAATGCCACCAGGGGACCTTGCTCAAGAAATGGTGTTTGGACTCGAAATTGCTTATATTTTCGGCCACAAACTCATACTGATCCATCAGTTGCAACATCTCTTGCCCAAGCCCAGCTTACAAGGTGCTCATAACATTTTGACTCGACTTTCTTAATATTTTAATACAATATTAAAAAGAGATAGCATTCTTGAATTTGCTCATCGAGAAAAATGTTATTATATTCTCTTATAAGCTCCTCAATAT